>JAVKLA010000007.1:27068317-27081933 GCA_034782735.1 Sagittarius serpentarius | reverse complement strand
CACTGGGTGGGGGGGGAGCGAGTGAGCGGCTGCGTGGTGCTGTGTTGCTGGCTGGGGTTAAACCACGACAGCTTGTTAGAAGTAAACTTTTAATTTTGAACTGCACATGCACAGAAACATCAGAGGAACTATAATCCCCATCCTCAACAACCAGGGAGATTTAAAAAAACAAACCAAAACAAACCAGGAAAAAATTACACCAAAAAAATCCCAAACAAACTACCCCCCCAAACCCCCAGTCCCCAAGGACCCAAAAGAAATTTGCTTTCATAAGTGTTCTTCCCACATTCTTGCAGCCATGCTCCACATAGGGAAGGCACCATACCTTATTGCAAGTTCAAAATTTTCCAAGTAGAGGAATCCAAGTTAAGGTAAGGGCAGAGGGAAAGAGAAGAAACTACCTGTCTCCTGGTTCCCTTGTAAATCTACAAACTCTCACACTATTGCTTAACAATAACAACTGGCAATATATGTGACCACCTAATCCCGCTCTTTCAGGCCATGTGAATTTAGGAAGATGCAGCTCCCGCAGTATGTTACTTTAGCTTTGGAACAGGTGGCAAGGTTTTCCCCTAAATAGTTACATGTCAGGATGGCTCATAGAATAGCAAATGTATATCAGCTTTTAATGGAGGACTTCTTTAAAAAGGGAATGCCTTGTTTGTGGAACAAGTTTCAGAGATGAAGAATCTATTTTTTACAAACCACTAAATAATTGTAATGGAGTAGAAGACCTGCCTTTTGTAAAGAAATTAGAGAGGGACCCAAAAGGTCAGGTAGCAGGGAAACTTAAGATAATTGTGCTTCATTTTCTTCCTGTGCTTTTTCAACTTTCCATTGCAGTAGGTGCAGCTGAAATGGAAAAATAAGTTAGAAGAGGAGACAATAAATGCATCCATTTTGAGGAGCTGCATCCTAAACTACAGGAGAAAAGTGAAAATAACTAGAAGCTAGTACTTGAGTATGTTCAGAATAGAAAGATGATTCTTTTATGTGAAGCATATGATAAAAATCAGCAATGCTTTAAACCATGAGAAAAGAATCATGCTCTGCTCAGTATAACTAAATTACCTACTGTAAATGTGGATAAAATAACACTTGTTGGAATAAATATGGAAAATATTGAGATAGGAACAATTCTCTCAGGGAAGAAGAAACTTGACAAAAATTGGAAAAGCATTTTCCAATGGTTGCTGCCTAGGTAAAAAAGTTTGCTTTTCTCAAAATCATACTTGTCCTTCTAATTGCAGTGAGCAGTACAGGTGACTTGCTAGGGCTGTGCTAGCCAGCTTCCTATAGGAAATGTTTCTACTGAACTCCTATTTGAACTCTTAATTTGAAAGGGGCAGAAAAGGGGGATGGACTCTAGAAAGACAGCAACCATGGCTACTGATGAAACACCTTTCATGACTCCCAAATTCACTGTGGGATGAAACACTATTGAATTGATGTACTTCAGTAGTCAGTGATCCCAGGCCAGAAATTTTAATTATTGGTACCACCTGAGATGAACTCATCACAATGCCTTTGAAGGGTTTGTATATCTTAACTTCTATTAGTCAGAATAAACTCTGTAGAATAATAGATTAGCAGAGACAATTTTTAGTTACCTATTTTTATAGTCTCATCTGGTAATAAATTTATTTAATTATTTATTTACTACTTAAGGTATACATTTATTGTCCTAAAGAGGTTCTGTACAGCAGTAGGCAGATAACATTTATATAGATTAAGAGTATTTTTCCATTACAAAAAAGTGTTGGATTAACTGTGTGGCATCTAGAACACACAATGGGTAGGATTCACCTCATCTTGTTTTACGTGTGATTAAAAGAGTGATAAGTATAAGCTAATCATCTAGGCCCTCTTTGTAATCAGTGGAGAGAGCACTAAAACCAGAGGTTGATTCATTCCCTTCCGACAGAGACAGGATGAATCACCATCTGGAGGGCTGATGTCTCATTCTGTCTGTAAAGAAAGTCTAAAGTTAAAAGTTCAGGGAGGTAAAACCTGGCCTATCTGGATTATTTTAAATTACATAATAATTCTCTTTTATTTCTCCCTCAAAATATTCACTGAAATTCACTGTTTTGTTACTTTCACAGTTTGTGTGTTAGCCCTTTCTCAAAGCATGCATATTCATTGCTTCAACAGGAATTGCAACTCTTAAGCTTTGGGATGGCTGTAGGTGCTGGTGGTCCCTGTCTGATGATTATTCAGAGTTTTTTTGGCAAAAATCACCCAGCCACAGCTTGTTAGACATAACGTGGCAGAGCATCCTTGCTGAATGACTTGCGTGGAGCATGTGTGGTATGTGCTAGAATATGCAGCCTTTGCAAGGTGGAGGCTGTTCCAAGCCAACGTCCTCATCCTTGCTGCAGAATTGATAATGTCATTCAGTGACACCAGCTGCTGCTCTTGTATGGGCTTTCAGATTGCAAGTGAATTCCTGCAGTGTGTGAAAGAGTTCCTGTAAAAGCTCCTTTTCTTTTCCCAGTTTGGACAAGATCTGGTAAGTGTGGTTTCTTTTCATGAGTTCTAGGGGTGCCACCTTTCTCTTGTCTTCAAAGCTGGCATTTTGTACCCCAAGAAAGTATGGCCGTCATACAGCATGTATGTTCTATATGTTTATCACTAAGAAAGGTGCTATTCATGAATTTTAGTGAACCTTATCCAGGTACCATGTTTGTGTTGGGCAAATACACTCTACTAAAACCATAACAGAGGCAAGGGTAGTTGTACCTTCTGCAGTGATTATTACTTACATTCCTGTGGCCATTATGGAGGCATGGAAGATGCACCCAGTAATGTACTTTTTATGAGATCATTTAGGAACGTCACTTTCCTCATGGTGATCTTGATTAAACGTTACTAAAGGAACTTGCATGTGGTGTCTAGAAATTTGTCATGTAGCCTCTCTCATTTCTTCTTCTATTGTTCAAATGTGAATTTGTGGAGGTTGGTGTATTGTTGGGCCTAGCTGAAAACTGGCTTTTGTGACCTGTCGTTATGTTCTTGGGATAAATGCTTTTTTTAGTTCCTCAGGTGTATCTCCAAGCAACTTTACTGAGGTCTCCCTCCAAACATTGAATGAGTCATCAGTTTTATGACTTTCTACATCTTCATGTAGTGCAAATAACCAGGCACATTCCTCAGTCTCTGCAAATGTCTTCTTAGCACCGTTTATTCTTTGGACTACACTCACTTCATGAATAATACAGACAGATGGCTTGGTATGGTTTCAGCAGGAATCAGATTCTCTCTTACCCCTTATCTAAAGTTGCCTTGTTTGTTTTTTTTTTTGTAATAACAATCCATCTGATGTTGCCATGCACTATGAATGTGGCTGTGAGGTTTGTTGGTTCTTTTCTGGTCTCCAACATTCTGCTTCAAGCAATAGTTAATATGTTTCTAAAAAACTTCTCATCTGCTGTGAAAATGACTTCATTTCTGATGTACTTACAACCCCGTTCTTTCTGTAGGTATCTGGAGAAAAAAAAAAAAAGAAGGTAATTCTGTTTAGTCATCTGGACATGAAATTTCCAGTAAAGAGTCTAACCATCAGACTCGTATGTGTAAACATTGTG
The DNA here is from genome assembly GCA_034782735.1 of Sagittarius serpentarius. Classification (NCBI taxonomy): domain Eukaryota; kingdom Metazoa; phylum Chordata; class Aves; order Accipitriformes; family Sagittariidae; genus Sagittarius; species Sagittarius serpentarius. The sequence goes on along the minus strand of JAVKLA010000007.1, from coordinate 27,078,346 downwards.
TACTTGGTCCCCTGTTCTCTATGCTCTGAAGTATAACTAGTAATAACCAGTAGATCCAGCTCCCCACCTATTCTCCAGCATATCCAACAAAGGTGCAGCATCTTCTCAGTTGTTGCAAACTTTAGGTATCTGCATGACTTCAAGTCGTATGGCTGCATTGTATCTCTCTTGTCTCACACAAGTGCTTCAGCGCTCAAGTTAGACAGCTACTGACAGACCCTTTTTTGAGATGCTTCCAAAGGTGTTTGAAGACTCAAGGTGGAAATTATTTCCAAGCTGCTCTAAGAAAATTCTTCATATATGATATTGTGAATGGGTTATAATGACAGTGTCCTTCAGAACTGCAATTTGATTGCAAATCTGAGATGCACTCAGAGGTGTATTCTCTGCATTTATGTCCCAAACTGGCAGTAGATTGGCCTTAGGTTATTTGGAAGTTACACGAATTGCATTTTTTGGGTTTGCTTATTTGGCAGAGTGTCTGTGGGCTTTTCTTCTGCGGCATGCCTATGCTTCAAAATCTCAATAGAATTACAAGTATTGTGAACAAACTTTGCCAGCATTGTGCATATAGGAGCAGAAATCCCCCTGATATTCCATTACTGAGTTTTTACTTTGGTAAGTTTCTTGGAGAAACTCCTCCAGTGGAAAACTCGTTGCATATAAAAGAAGACCAATAACCTACAGACTAAGCCTATCTGATTCAAATTGTGACTCAGATGACAGTTTACTGTCTTTTCTCACAGAGAAGTGAGTGTTCATTGAGTTGAATGGAGGTACTGCAATTGCAAATGTTAAAGGATTGAAATTGTCTAGGACTCTTGATTTCATTCCTTTATGTATCATCCTTTCTCATCTGGATATGTGATTCTGTCTGGGCTAATCACTTTTTGGATCACTGGACTTGCAATTGCATGCTCTAAGTCAATCCTTCAGAAGCATCGTTGGGATTCATCACCTCAAGCACTTTATGGTCCCATGTGTTTTAATTGATCCTGCCTTGTTTCTATCAAGATCCAGTAATGAGCCACACACACTGTCTTACGCTTGTAGGCAGGAAAAAAAAATCTAATTTTAGATGAAACATTGTGTTTTGGACATGGAAAGGCCTTACAGTGAATGTGTGCATCGTATTGCGAGTGAACACTTACCTTCAGTGAAGTAAGAATTTGTTGACAATTCAACTAATGGAAGGATATCAGCATTGCCAAAGAAAATCAGAGAATCATAGAATACCAGGTTGGAAGGGACCTCAAGGATCATCTGGTCCAACCTTTCTTGGCAAAGGCATGGTCTAGATAAGATGGCCTACCACCCTATCCAGCTTAACCTTAAGTGTCCAATGTTGCAGAATCCACCACTTCCCTGGGGAGATTATTCCAGTGGCTGTTAGTTCTCATTGTGAAAAATCTTCCTCATGTCCAATCAGAATCTCCCCAGGATTAACTAGTACACATTACCACTTGTCTTTTCCATGTGACTCCTTGTAAAAACAGAGTCTCCATATTTTTTTTAGCTACCCTTTAACTACTGGAACATAGTGATAAGGTCTCCTCTAAGCCTTCTTTTCTCAGGCTGAACAAACCCAGTTCTCTCAGCCTTTCCTCACATGACAGGCTTGCCAGTCCTTTAATCATCTTTGTGGCCTTTCTCTGGACCCTCTCCAGCCTGTCCACATCCTTTTTGCATAGCAGGGACCAAAACTGAACACAGTATTCCAGGTGTGGCCTGACAAATGCTAAGTAGAGTGGGATAATGACTTCTTTATCTCTGCTGGTGACGCCCTTGATGCAACCCCACAACCTGTTGGCTTTCTTTGCCACAGAAGCACTCTGTTCAGTCATATTAAGCTTGTTGTCCAACAGTATCCCCAGATACCTTTCCACAGAGGTGTTCCCTAGCCAGATAGATCCCAGCCTGTGCTGCAGTCCTGGATTATGTTTTCTCAGGTGCAAGACTTTCCATTTGTCTTTGCTGAACTTCATCAGGTTCTTGTTAGCCCACTATTCCAGCCTATCCAGGTCTTCCTGCAGGGTGGCTCTCCCTTCTGAAATGTCCACTTCCCCACTCAGTTTGGCATCATCATCACAATTCATCAGGGTACACTTGATCCCATCATCCAGGTCACTTATGAAGATATTAAACAGCACTGGGTCCAATATCAGTCCCTAGGGGACTCCACTTGTAACGGGTTGCCAGTTTGAAAAGGAGCTATTTGTCATCACCCTGTGGGTGTGGCCTGTCATCCAGTTCCCCACCTACCACATAGACCACTTGTCTAGACCGTAACGCATCAGTCTTTCTAGGAGGAGGCTGTGGGAAACCGTATTGAAAACCTTGGAGAAATCCAGGTAGACCATGTCCACTGCTCGCCCCACATCAATCGAGCAGGTTACTTTGTCATAAAAGGCAATCAGTTTTGTCAAGCATGATTTGCCTTTGGTGAATCCGTGCTGGCTTTTCCCAATCACATGCTTCATCTAACTTGTGATAACCCACAGGAGAATTTGTTCCATAACTTTCCCAGGGACTGAAGTAAGACTGATGGGCCTATAATTTCCTAGATCCTCCTTTAAGCCCTTCTTGTAGACAGGGGTGACATTAGCCTTCTTCTAGTTTTCTGGGACATCCTCTGATCTCCACGACTTCTCAAAGATTATGGAGAGCAGCCTCACAACAATGACAGCCAGCTCTCTTAACACCCTTGGGTGGATAATGTCAGGGCCCATCAATTTTTAGGAGTCAAACTCTTCCTTCACTGATGGTGTATCTGTGTTTGCATCAACCTGGATTTTTGTTCCCAAGCCCTGGGGCCTAACAGTGCTGGTAAAGACAGAAGTGAAGAAAGCATTGAGAATCTCTACCTTTTCAGCTTTGTTGGTGACTAATTCATCTCTCCTGTTTAACAGTGGGCCAATATTTTCCTTCTGTTTCTGTTTATTGTTTAAGTACCTGAAGAACCCTTTCTTGTAGTTTTTTTACATCTCTGGCCAATTTCAATTTGACCTGAGCTTTTCTAACTGCATCTCTGCACACCCTAGCAAAGACCGTGTAGTTCTCATCTGCTTTTCTGTCTCTGGTACACTTCTCTTTTTGGTCTTGAGCAAACTCAGAAGCTCACAGTTAAGCGAAGAGGGTCTCTTGATCTGCCTACTTCCCTTACCTTTAAAGAGGATGAACTGTTTTTGTGCTTCCAAGAAGAGCATTCTTGAAAAACTCTTGGCACTTGCTAGCACCTTTATCCTCCATGGAAGCTTCCCACGGATTCCCTCCCAGCTGAGCTCTGAGCAAGCTGAATCTGCTCTTCCAAAATCTAAAACCTCTGTCTTAGTACTAGCCTTCAGAGTGCTCACCTTCCCAGACTCCACAATATTGTGGTCACTGCAGCCAAGGCTATTACTGACTGAGATATTAGAAAGCAGGTTTTCCTGGTTTGTGAGTAGCAAGTCCAGCAGTGCCTCATTCCTGGTATGCCTCCATTTGCATGAGGAAGTAGTCCTCTACCCATTCCAGGAACTTGATGGATGACATGCGAGCTGCTGTACTGTTCTTCCAGCAAATGTCTGGGTAGTTGAAGTCACCCATAAGAACCAGGTTCTGTTGTCCCTAAACTTACTTAAGTGACTGAAATATTGCTTCATTAGCCTTATCATCTTTGTTTGGAGGTCGGTAGCAGATGCCTACTGTAAGATACCCCTTGGAGATGACCCCTCTGATCTTGACCCAGAGGCATTTGATAGAGCTTCCACTTCCCTACATTCAAGCTTCTCCTTAACATAGAGTGAGACTCCTCCTCCTCTTCTTCCCTTCTTGACTTTAGGGAACAGCCTATAGCCATCCACCACAGTCCCCCAGTCATATGAGTTGTCCCACCATGTTTCAGTTATTCCTATGATATCATAACTTTCTGACTGGGCACAGAGCTCCAATTCCTCCTGTTTGTTCCCCAGGCTGCGTGCATTGGTATACATACACTTGAGGTGGTTGGTCTTCTGATTCTCATTTTGAGAGGCAGCTAAGAAGCATTTGTCGCTGCTCTGGTTGGCCTGGCTTATTCCCCAGTTGGTTGCAATGGCGTGAGCATTGCAACTTTGGACACTGCCCCCATGAGTCCTTCAGTTTAAAGCCTGCCTCAAGTTGGCCAGCCTGCTGCCAAAGATTCTTTTGCCTCTTCTATACAGGTGGATCTGATCCCTCCCTAACAGGCTATAGTCATCGAAGAATGTCCTGTTGTCATAAGAGCCAAAACCCTCACAATGGCACCAGCCATGAAGCCAGAAGTTGATTTGCATTATACGTCTGTTTCTGGCTGCACCCTTTCCTCTAACTGGTAAAATGGAAGAAAAGATAATTTGTGCACCAATACTTTTCACTTGCACACCCAGGGCTTTGTAATCTTCCTTGATTCTGCCCAGGTTCTAGCTTGCAGTGTCACTTGTGCCCACGTGAAAGAGTAGCAATGGATAGCAGTCTGTGGGCTAATAAAGGAAGCAGAACTGGCTGAGAATTATACTGGCAATCAGAAAGCTGTGAGTATCTATCAGTGCATCAACTGCCCATACATGGTAAGGGAGACTCTTAGGACAAATGTACTAAGTTGATCAGTATCTCTATGGTTTCTTTTCCTGTGAATTCATAAACTCTCATAACTGTGTTTTCTATTTGGAATTTTTGTCAATGAATATTTTTATTTCTTTTATGCTAATATGACTTGAGGTAAGCATTATGTCAAGGTGATTTTTTTATCCTTAAGGCACCCCATGCTTATGAGTGGTAATCTTGAACAGTGTGGTACCAGGACACAGTTAGAATCTACTGGATCAAATATTTTTAACTGGGGTGCACCAAAATAACAAAGTCAATGTCCTCTCCATGGAATATTTACTGTCCTTACCTTTTGTCAGTGCTAATATCCTTTTAGGTCCCCAGGTGTTCACCTCTGTTCTGTTTGACTAGATAATTAGCAAACTGATCATTCCTTAAGGCAAATGTGCTTTCCCATCTTTAGCACAGGCTGGCTTGAAGACAAATGTAGAAAACAGCTCTCTTGTTGATAAGAGTAAGCCAAGCAAGTTCCCAGTATGTAGCATGTTAGTGGGCTAAGTGCCTCAAGACCCAGGATCCCACATCATTATCTATGCTTTACTGCTCTGTTAGCAGCATCCTTTGTAGAGCACCACACCTTTAATGGATCTGGATTTTGCATCTTAGACTGTCCACCCTGTTATTTTCACAGGCAATTCTGTTGCTCAAAGGGTAATGATTCAATGTTCAGTTCATTTTTGCTGATACTCTGAGGATTTTAGCAAAGCAAGAGTGAAAAAAACTCTGAGTTGCAAAAAGAAGTAAAAAAATACCTGAGAAACCAGTATTTCTAAGCAATTCTTTCAAGGAACATATAAAGCAGTTTGTCTAGTTTCCTAGATAACTATAGTAACTGCAAGTCATTCGTAAAACAGTACTTAACTCCCAATTTCCAAAGTGAATAGAAAGCATTCCTTCATAATTCCCTGATACAGATACCTTTCAGGAAATGACATCTGCGAAAGTTCAGAAAACCAATGACCACTTTGTCTACGGAGAAGCAGGAGTGGAGGGTCTTCATTTTTTGTTTGTTCGTTTATTTGTTTGTTTTTTTCTTTTTTCTTTCCCTTTACCCTTTTTAAAGAATGTCAGAGACTAGATCTTAAAATGCCCAGAAGATGGGATCAGTGCTTTACAACCTGCCACATGCAGTTAAGCAGCACTTGTTATGGGCTGACTTGTCATTTTAGAAATCCATTTGCTCAGAACACAGGGTTAAACAGGTTTTTGCATTTTGCTTGTTTTGTGGAGGGCAGACTTAGCATTCAAGTGACCATAAGGGTTTTGTCACTTTTCAATGCACTCACAGTATGCCCATTAATACTAATGGGAATCACCCACATGCACAGAAGATGGAGAGACTACTCTATACATTCAAACAAACAACTTCTGGGTGGTTCATTATTCCGTTCCACCGCAACAGGAGGTTTCTGCTCAGTAAATGCCTACCTCAGTGATAGTCTTAAAAGAATGTATTCGATAACTGGGGGGGGCGGAGGTGGGGAAGAAAGCAAAAAGGGAGGGGGAATTGATCAGGGCATAAAACTGAAAGTTAATTATTAAGTGTACATAGTTGATACGATAAAAGAGGGATTGTTCATAGAAGGCATTCATGTTAATGAATCCAGTCAAACACAAATTACTTTGAATAGTGTGTTGGGCATAAGGACAGTGTGAAGAGAGAATGAAGGGATGTCTCCCAAAGGGACGAGTTATGTTAAAATCACTGTTCTTCCAAGATAGCACAGATGTCTTCTTAGGAGTTGTGTTCTTTCTTGATTGATGTCTAGGAATCTTGCAATTTTCCCAGCCTCATGCCCTCTTACCTGGCAGACCTTGAGTCCTGTAGCAGATGGTACGGATATTTCTGCAACAAGTGTATGCCTCTACTGTACTCCATGTGCAGAAGCGGAAATGGGTACATTGCAGAACTGGTCAGAATTATTACAATTTTTTTCGCTGAAGATTTTAAAAGGGCAAAACAAAACCATTGCTTCCAGCAATATTCTGGCTGGTGAATCAAAAAGAAAATAATTTTTCAAGACTGAAACCACTTCCTCTTTCATTGTTTTACAAACCCCATTCAATGAAAAAAAACCTAATTTTCAGTCTCCACAATAATTATCAAGAATTATTGGCTAAGGAGGAAAGGGCCAAATAAAACCAGAACACAGTTGTTTTTAGCAGACTATTTCCCCTGTCCCATTATTTTTACCATTTTTCACTAAACTCAGAAAGTTTTAAAAACCTCCCCACAATGGTTTTGTCAAAAAGAGAAAGCATGCTTCCAGCTGTATTGTCAGTGGACAGCAGCCTCCTTCAAAGGGTTCACCAACTTTACATTTTGTGAGGGGAAAAAAAAAAAAAGACAACAGCAAGTAAAATGGGAGTTTCACTGCAGTATTTCCTTCCCCAAATCCAGACAGCAATAGCTTATGCATTCAGTAAATTACTTCTCAGTACAGAAAGGCATCTACAATAATAGTCTGAAATTTCCTCCTGCTGGAAATGTGCAATTTATGGTCAAGATTTTTCACTAAACCTGGAAACCGGTAACATAATTTAGATGAATCTTGGGAAAAGCTCAGTAGCGGAAGGATCCACTTGCCCACTTAGCAGACTTTTGGGATTTTGCCTCCACAGAATTTAGGCCCTCATTTTCTCTTCACCAGCACTTGGTATGCTTTACAGTCCAGCGATTACGCCAGGTAGAGACAGTCTTTTCAAGAACAGACGTGCATCCATCTTTTTAAAGCCTGATGTGACTGGTCCTTCCTTGCATCTCATGCCACAGCACAGAAGACACATTGTCTGTGGCTTATCATTTCATAGGACTGCCAGCCAGTGTTGTCTCTGGTGACAATGGCAGGCCTTTTCACTTAGGGCTGTGACTGTGAGGTTGTCTCTGGTTCCCCATGACTGGCATTTATGTTTAAACACACGTCATTGTTCCTGAGCAGTACTTTATCAGTGCTTTGCGTAAGCACATATCATAAACACAAGTTGTGAGACTAAGGAAAGTTATATCTTGGGCCTGTTTTACAGATTGCTTACTTTCACAGGGCAAGGCTGAGAGGGGAGTCTGAAAATGTGGTCTTTGAGTAATGTTTCTGAACTGCAGGTGCTCAGAGAACCACAGGAAATATTTGTAGAAGATGTTGCCAGTTGGATATCACGGTAGAAATGCCAGGAACCAAATAAGGTACCTGACCTGCCCGTCCTCTCCTCACAACCTCTGTGCATTGCTCAGGAATCAGGCTTTCTGCTTCACCATGCTGGCAGGTACAACTTTCCTCCTTGTCATGCTGGTGAGTAGGTGAGAGATACTAGCTCCATCCTCCACTGTGTTGAAGACAAACACTAGTGGAGGTAAGGCTCAGTGGCTGGAAATGATTAATGTCTTGTAAGCAAAAGCGGATAGCAGTTTAGGCAGGTGGACCGGGATGATTCTGTAACTTGAACTTTTGTCTCTCCATATCCTGACAGAATGATGGAGAGAGAGACCAGAGACACCTGAGAGACCTCATTAGATGACACCAAACCAAAAAATTCCTAGAGACAAGTTCTTAATTTCTATGCCATATTCTTCAGGAGGATGTGACAGGCTGTGGAGTAAAGTGAGGGAGGGAATGGCAGACCCACCTGAAAACTGCCAGGGCACAAACCTCCCTGGGGGTGTTGAACTGCTGGGCTGCTTTGGGATGATTTTTCTACTGTCTCCTGTTGCAGCTGTGCCCTATTTCATAAGTAATTAATAATAATTTAGACAGCAAGAGACACAGTGATTCTAGTGCCTGCTGTATTCATCTGGGGTGAAGGACAGTGTCAACTTTTTCCTCTGCCTGATTCATTACAGGGGTCTCAATGTGGGTTTCCTACATTCCTAGGTACTTTCTGGTTTCTCTACTCCTTTTGCTCAATAGCTTTGAGCAAACTTAACTGTTTTGTTCCTTTGTATACAATCTGAAAGTCTTATATACCAAACAGATATTCATGTTCATGAAGTATCTGGAGAATGTGATGGTAAATACTACTACCAGAAATCCAGTATATAATATATATAAAAATACAAACTTTCTTGTATTGTGCCTGAACTTACAGATTTAAAGAGGATTTTTAACTTCATTTTTATCTGCTCACACACAACTTGAAAGACAAACATCACAAATAGAAAGTGGTTATATCAAATTAAATCGGGTGGTCAAACTGAACAGAAGGATATTTTCTCAAAAAATAAGTTCTGGTCTAGTAGAAAGTAGTACACAAAACAGATAAACATAAAGAACAGTCATCCAAAACCTCCAAAACAAAAATGAAAACAGGTATATATAAATGTTTTATGGAAGGGTCTGGGTTTATGTGTTTTCCAAGATGATCTCTTCCTCAGAATATTACAGTGGTGTTTGCTAAATGAGTGGGAATCTGAGCAAAATCTTGCTGCAAAGGAGAACATCTTTATCTATATTGTGTGTGTGGCTCATAAAGGACAGTGGTAATGCTCTACTCATTTGTGATGTTTACGAACATATTACTGATCTTTTATTTGCAGTTAATGGATGTTCCACCAAATTTTCCTTAAGTGTTAATCAGCATTTGCTAAATTTTTAATTCCAGTGGTTGCAAACTGACAAATTGTTTCTAATAAAACCCTTCAAAAATATCCTTTTTTATCTTTCACAGGCTTCAAATATATTTTAACATACATTAAGGGAAAAGGACTCTGCAAATTTCCTGGGGTTTTCCAGTAGGACATTTTTAAGATGTTCTTCATCATTTATAGCCGTCCTTTTAGGGGTAAAGTATTACCTTTTGCCTATACAATTCCTATAAGAATTGTTTCACTGGCTTAGATCAACGGTCCACATAGCCCAGAGATGCTATGGTGGACACTTGAGCCTGGCTGCTACTGGTGTGTGCACAAGTATGTTCACTCTCGCAGGCAAGGTCTTCCTTTGACTTCTGGAGACGTTTCAGCTTTCAGACTCAACACTTTGTATTCTGGTCTGCTTCTCGCTGCTGTACCAGATACTCCACTGGTGGCTGCACACCCCCATATATTTGCAGAATTTATATTGTAAACACTGGAAGTTGAAAGAAAAGGAGGAAGGATCACACTGTCTGAATTTAGTCATCCAATTTAGAAAGTTTAGAAATGCTTTCTGTAAGTCTCCTTGCAATACCGTAGGGAATACCTACCAGGAAATTCAGATGTGGGGTGACCCATGATAGATGCCTTTATAGTCTAAAACATACGATAAATATTCTGCTGATCTAAGAGAATTCAATTTGGGAGTGGAAACTTTTACTTCCTTCACAAGAGCAAATTCATCCAAATAATTTGTTATGATATTGCACTGAGACATGAGGATGTGACGGTCTGACAAATTATAGCCAATGTCTCAAACATTCATCAAAGAACTTCGGTGGAGAAGATGGTCTCTGTAG
>JAVKLA010000007.1:27032444-27060056 GCA_034782735.1 Sagittarius serpentarius | reverse complement strand
TGACCTTTGATGGTCCCTTCCAGCCCAAGCCATTCTATGATTCTATGATTCTATGATTCTATGATTCTATGATTCTATGTTGGATGCAGCCATCCAGCCAAGTCCTTATCCATCTAACAGTCCATCCATCAAACCATATGTCTCCAATTCAGAGGTAAGAATGTTGTCGGGCACCATTTCAAAGGCCTTACAGAAGTTCAAGTAGATGACATCTGTAGCTCTTCTCTTGCCCACTGATACAGTCTATTGTAGAAGGCCACCAGATTAGTCAGGCATGATTTGCCCTTTGTGGGAGCCCTGGTTGGCTGTTTCTGATCCCCTCCCTGTCTTCCATATGTTTTGACACGTCTTCTAGGAGGGTCTGTTCCATGATCTTACCAGGCACAGAGGTGAGACTGAGTGGTCGGTAGTTCCCAGGGTCTTCCTTTTTACCCTTTTTGAAGAGGGTTGTGATGTTTCCCTTTTCTTCAGTCACTAGGGACTTCGCCTGACTGCCATGACTTTTCAAATGTGAGGGAGAGTGGTTTGGCAACTATATCAGCCAATTCCCTCAGAACCCTGGCACTCAGGATCCCATGGACTTATGTATGTTCAGGTCCCTCAGGTGGCCTTGAACCTGATCTTCTCCTGTGGTGGCAGAATATGGGATCAATCTCTCATCCTCACAGCCAGGGTGAAAGGGAAGAACTATCTTACTTGGACAAGCAGTATTTTATTCTGCCACTCACTGCAATGTCCTTTTCTGCTCATAACATGCAAATGCAGAACATCCCTTCCTTTTCATATTCCTGAGAGCCATGTTTTCTGTGCTGCTTACAAAATTATATTGTAAAAACTTCAGTATGTGATGATATGAAGACACAATCATGATGGCATTGATAAGGACCTGAAGAGGCAAGGCTATGAGTTGAGATGAGAAAAGCGAAATTATTTTCAATGGGACACAGAAGGGTCCTCTAAACAGCTCTGAGAAGTGCTTGTTTAATATGTGGGCTTGAAAGAGGGATATGGTCTATGATGTTACATAATCAATGATATATCACTGCTGTTCTGTGACACTGTATTAGCTAACTGGGTAAATGATAGTCACTCTATGCAGAAATCTAGTATCTTCCTCATTTTTTCTTAGGAACATTACTTTTGAGAGAGTTAGGGATTTATTATAGATAAGATAGAGTAGGGGTGACTGCATTTTGGCACTGATGCTCCGAGGATGAAGGACACTGTGCAGCCAGAGACTCTGTATGCAATTGTTTCTGTGCAGGGTGGATCCTGGTGGAGCCAAGTTTACAATGTGTGTGCAAGACAAGTATTATCTCTCAGGATACGTCTGGCATCAAACTTACAGTTCTAGTCATAGCACTCTTCAAATTGCACAGCAAAGGCTTGAACCCCAGAGGAGGATGCCTTGTAATGGTAATGCCAAAGTGTAGCATTTTAGGAGTCACTGAGGGAATTTATTTATTCACATGTATTGAGACAGTTTTATTACACTTAGATATTGGTGCTTATAGATACCTAGGACTCAAAAAACAGACACTGTTCTGAGTAAAAATACCGAAGGGTCCCTGTATGATCTTTGACGTACAGAATCTGTATAGCCTGTAATGGGCTTTGGATAAAGCCCCATGATGTTGTATCTGTTTCTCTCAGCTGCTATATTCTCATTAAAGAAGCTATGGGGGTGCTGGAGATGACAAGTAATTGCTCTTCTGGACACACCTCAAAGGCAGAGAGCCAATGAGAGGTACACATGTGGTTTACAGTTTGATTCAAGGTCCCTTTCATGCCTACTGAGAGGACAACTTGTGTTATTGTTGCTCCACCTATCCAAAACTGGGCTAGAAAACTTCATCTATTGTTGCTCCACCTATCCAAAACTGGGCTAGAAAACTTCATCAAGTTAGACATCTCTGAGATTAAACAAAAAAAATATTAAAAAGCCTGTACTGAAAAAAAAAAACCCAAATGGGTTTTTCTCTCTTTTTGGACCCCTGGATATTAGAAGCTCCTGCAAGGCATTGCTTAATACCTCTTCTGCTCAAATACAGTGGACTATTAAGTCTGCAGAGTTCTCTGTTTTCAAGGAAGTGACCAAGTTGGACTAGATACCACTTTATTGTGTGTTAAAAGTTGGCAAAGCCAGGCCCAGCTCACTGCTGCTTCTTTAATTCTGTTCTTGTTTATCTCTCGGCTCACAGTCTAGTGCCTAGTGGATAACGAAGTAAAAACATTATCATGTAAAACTTCATCAGCACCAAAACACCCTATGTTCTCCATATGTGTATGTACCTACCCATAGACAAGTTTTGTTTTATGGATGGGGTCTCATCTTCATGTGTCATTGCAGAAGGGCGTGAGGCTTCATTGCCACTTGGCACCAAAATCTTTGAAAAAAGTCACCCAAACAAGTGAGCACCCACTCCTGCTCTGATCTGTTTTAACCACTGGCTTCCTTGTCTGTATCCACAATGATTTTCGTACTTACTTGGAGACTTCTAGTCTCTATGACAAGAACAGAATTACTGTGTGACATAGTTTGTGTTGCTGGGCTCTCTGCTGCTGATCTGCCTAGCCTACCTAGGCAGTGACTAACCTGCCTTATAGTGAACACATTTCTTCCTTCAGGAATGATGAAGATGTCTGTGATGGGTCACCTGTATTTGTGCACTCACTGAGCTGCATCTCATTATAACATTCTGAGGGATGAGGGATGACTCATCTTAAAAAGAAGTGATTCATGTTGCTTTAGAAGCAACTTTCCATGCATTTTTGGAAAACTGACATCCTCCCCATCTTGTAGATATGTGAAAGTATGAGTGCATGCTGATATCATTGCTCCTTCATGAGCCAGAGCAACAGGTGTTTATTTGTCTTGTTTGAAGGCTCTCCATCTTTGTCCTCCTATGGCCAGGAGGCCATCTGATACTTCCAGGAAGGGTTGTCATACGGAAAACACTCAGTAAGTCTTCCATTCTTCTTGGTAGCAGCAACCTCCCAGTTTAAATACTGTTCTAGTTTTGGGGTTTGCTCTTCAAAAAAGGCACAGGATGCAATAGAGGATGACAGGAGATCTTCAAAAACATCCCTGGAGCCTGAAAGAACTGAAGTGATAAAGTCTAAATTCTGTAGAAAAAGGAGTCTTATAATTGTCTTCAAAATATGTAAAACAGCAAGTGAATAGACTGTTCTTTGTTCATTAAGAATGAGACAAGGATTTGCAGGCTGCAATTGCAGGAACAGAAATTTCACTTAAATATTAGCAAAAACTTCAGTTCCAGGAACACTGACACAAGCAATAAGCTACAGGATGTAGGAGGGGAGAGACATTGACAGTTTTTAAGTTGATAGTAGATACACATCTGTTGGGTGGGATGGCTCTAGAGATTCCAGGGAGTTCTTCATGGTTCAGCCTTATTTTCGTGGCCTCCTTTGTCCAATTTTTGATGCAGTTAGTAAGATGATAAATCTACTCACCTCTGAGGGCTCCTGTCAAGGACCTGATGTTTTGTCATTCTTTGGTTTCCCTGAACCTCTATGACAGCTGGTGTTCTGTAAACACACTAGATGTTATTCAGACAAGACAGATGTGGGGCAAATACTATACTGTTGTTCAGTGCTGTTCAGCCAAAGATAGCAAAGCAGTTCATCCTCAAATTGCAGAAAGGGAAAGCAAAGAACATGGAGATGGAGTGAATTGCCCCGCATGATCCACAAAGCTATAAATGGAAGCAGGAACAGATTTTAGTCTGCTAAGATGTAGCCTTGCCTATTAGACCTTCATGTAGTATAGTCTGAGGATTGGGCTGCAGTACAAAAGAGGGAGCAAGACAAATTGACCATGTAGATACAGCTATCAAGACCTATTCCCAGGGGGAATCTTACCAACGTGTATAAAGACCTGATGGCTGGGTGCAGGAGAGGCTAAAGAAGGTGGAGCCAGACTCTTCTCAGAGGTATCCAGTGACAGGACAGGAGACAATAGGCACAAATTGAAATATAGAAAATTCTGTGTAAACATAAGAAAAAACTGTTTTACCCTAAGGTTGATCAACCATGGGAACAGGCTGCGTAGAGATTGTAGAGTCTCCAACTTTGGAGATATTCCAAACCAGACTGGGCAGTCCTGGGCAACCTGCTTTATCTGACCCTGCTTTGTGCAGGGGTGATTGACTACATGATCTCCCGGGGTCCCTTCCCACTTCAGTTATACTTTGATTCTGCGAAGTGTTTTGGGCACTGCTTTTTGCAAATGCAGGTGTTAGGACATCGCAATTGTCTCTGCCTTTCCTATATATAGTTCTGTATTTATTAGATTTTTGTGGTCATCCAGCTATGGTAGATGGATATATTTATTCTGCTGAGTTTTCCAGCCCTTTGTACCCACAAGTTCCTTGTGATGCTGTGTTGTTGCGACTATGATACAGTCTTTCAATGCACTGGAATATATGATATGAAATGGGTGCTTTTAGTTGCCTGTTTCAGCACAAGGCCATTGCTAAGCAGGAGCAAGTATCTTGTGTTTGTAAATTAGAAATTGTAAAAAGGCTGTACATGGTGGCCATGCCCTGAGCTCTCTCTCTCTTTGTGAATAATACTGATAGAAAGTGATGAATGGCATATGCATCTGAGCATAAGGAGGAAGTTCATTGTGAATAATGACATTTCTCTCTTCCATGAATCAGTGTGCACTGTCCTGGTACTCAGCGGGAACAAATATCAGCCTCCACAGTCTCAAATGCAATTCCAGGTTGGCTGCTTGTGGTAATTTCCCTCCAGCTGACAGCCTTTAGGACAGAGAATAACATCAATACATTAAATAGCTATAACTTTTGTCATCTTCAAATCCAAGGTAGTTGAATCAGTTACGGTCAATCCCACCAGATGACCGGAACGGCGTGTCTGTTTATCAGAGGTGGTTTCTAGAAGGCTGTCAGCTTCAGCTGGTGCTACAGGAACAGTTTGGAAGTGGGGTTTGCCTGTCGTCAGTGATCAACAAGTTGAGGGTCTGCGATGTTGGCTGGAAGCCAGCACACTTGTAAGGCATTAAGCGCATGAGCAAGGAGGGCACTAGTTAATCCCAAGATGGAACTGTAGCATGTGGGATTGTTGAGTCCTTGAATAACCACATTTTCCTCTCCTCTGCTTTGCTCTGTTTAAGGAATTGACTGGACTCAGCAGTATTTTGCAAGTGCTGTGAAAGGTGCCTTTTATCTGACATTGCCTTTACTGTGGGAGGTAAACTGAGGTCATTGAGCCATTTGATCTGCATGACAGTGCCTACTACTGAAGATGATTCCACAGCCTGTGAAACAGGGGCACACATCCAAATTATTTTTCTAGGTCTAGGAAGTATTTAACATCTCTTTCTTGACTTGCATTCCTATGCGTCTTCCTGTTTGAAATGCCTTGTGCTCATGGTTTCATTATAAATTATACATAAGCCTTTTAACAACCGGAAACTGAAATTGTTAGCTCACAGTTTCCCCATTAGACAACTTAATCTGTAACATCAGATTGACAGTAAATTAATTTGTTTGATGTGTTAAATTCAGATCAAAACCCCATTGTGATCAATTGAAAGATTTCTATTGATTTTGTACACTCTGGATCACATCCTTTAAACTGTAGCACACTGATCTAGTCACCAGGGACTCATTCAGGCATTTATCTAGTGGAAGTAAAAGAAAACAAACCATATAGTTTTATTATAAATCACACCTAAAAGGATAAACTTATTTGTTACTGATCTTGAAAGAAATGATCTGCATTTGCTCAAGATTTTGTATGTAAGAGATAAAATACATCCTCATACCTGTGGAAAGAAGTTGCTGACATGAAAATTGCTAATGAAAAATGATGTCCTTGAAAACGTTATGAAGATTGCATGAATACTGCATGGTAAACAACCTCCTCCAAATGATTTTGGAGGGTCTAGCTGGATAAAAAGGGGAGGAAAATATTCCTAATTCGTACTAAGACCCACATCTTACCACACACAAGGCAAAAGGAAGATAAGGTGGAAGGTTACCAGCCCATGCTACAATACTTCAGCTACTAAATACTTCAGCATAAACTGTATGTGAAACCTGCACATAAATTTAGAAGAAGAGAAGGAAGACATGGGGAGCTAAAGCTAGATACATCCCAACGGTCTCAGACAAAAGTGGACTCTGTGAAATGTAAGAGCTATAAAATTCAGTTTGGTACATAGGAGCTTGTGCAAGTCTAAAGAAACCAATTTCAAAATCTTTATCACACAGTGTCATGGTTTGAGCCCAGCGGGTAACAAAGCACCAGGCAGCCTCCAGCTCACTCCTCCCACCCCGACCATCCCCCCCACCCCCCCCACCCCCGCTGCAGAGCGGTGGGGAGGAGAATCAGGGAGGAGACCAAGAAGGTGGAACCTCGGGGCTTGAGATAAGGACAGTTTACTGGGACAACACAAGGAGAGAAATTACAATAGTAACATGAATACAAATAAACGAAAATACAAAACGAGTGATGCGCAATACAATTGCTCACCACCCGGAACCTAATGCTCCACCACCAAAGAAAAAAAGAGAGCATGCTGCGCTACCTCCCCCAATATATATACTGAGCATGATGTCACTTGGTACGGAATACCCCCTTGGCTAGTTCGGGTCAGCTGTCCTGGCTGTGCCCCCCTCCCATCTTCCTGTGAAAATTAACTCTATCCCAGCTGAACCCAGGACAGACAGCAAGGTTAATAGAGGCAAGGACTTCTGTGAATTGCACAAGTTTGATTTCCACTGAAATTAGCAGCAGTTGGGTTTTTATGGCTAAGCATTATATTTGGCACCCAGTAAAAACTCATTAATAGAAATACAGTTTTGAGGAGATCAAACCTGTTCACAAACCCAAGTAAAAACTATGGAAAATACAGGCAAAGACCTTGGGAAGTATTTCATTGAATACCTAAAACTTTTCAGCCTTTACAAAATGATTTTTTTATTTTCAAAATATTTGAATTTGACACTCCTGAAATGAAATTCTTCAGACTTTTACTTCCGAAACATTATTATTCATTAAAAATTACCTTTGTATAAAACAAAAAATCCAGATAATTAAGTAACACATAAATATAAAAAATACTACCCAGGGGGGCAAACTAAGCATGCCGTCCAAAACATTATTTTTTTTCAGTTTTCCCAAGAGCTGCCATATATTTTTGTTTGTTTGTTTCAGAAGGACCTACACTAAATTGAATGCAGTTTTGGGTTAACCACTGACTGACCTGAAATATTCAGGTATGCATAGAAGTTCTCTGAAGAAGACCTCCTAAGACTGCCAATAATTTTCCTTGCAACTTCTTTCCCTACCATATCAGATATTATCAAGTACAAAAGAGTTGCATAGAAAATGCTCTGGGCCTGATGCAAAGTCCTTTGAAGTCAGTGGGAGTCTTTTCATTGACTTCAAAGGGCTTTAGATCAGGCCCTATTACAACAGTTTAAATAATGCGGTATGAGTACAGTGAATTGGGGCTTGGCACATGGATGTTATGAAATCTGAAGTATTGAGTGGTTCTACACACGATTGGCCATATAACAATCGTCTGGAAGAACAAACCTTGGATCCAATTAATTTAAATAACTCAATTATTAAAGTTGTTAACCTTAGAGTTAATAATCTTCATTGGGCTGTTAACTTTGATGGTAGGAGTTTAGTAGGCAAAGAATAGATTTCATTTCTGAATACCTATAGTTTCCATACTGCTGATAATATTTTTACAGAAAAAATAGATTCAGAAAAAAACACTGGGCACTTTAGGCCAGATTTTTACATGTTTTTCTTATTCATTCTACTTGCAATTCATTTTAGCCCTGACTCTCAGATTAATAAGTAGTTTCATGGGACATTCATGGAAGGAATTGGTTCTCTACAGGAATATGAATAGAATTGTCATACCATAGAAACGAACACTTCTGTCTTATGCTGTTACATTGACCTTTTTGATAAAGTCTGTCAAATGTTTGTGTTTAGTTTTCAAACATCACTTTATATTTCTCTTCTGTAGTTCTCATATTTTTCATATTAACTTAGTTTATTTTTAGCTTTGTTTTCACTATTACATTTCAGAAAGTGCTCTGCTATTTTCCCTTTGTATCAAGTCAACACAAATTCCATCAACTCATAAAGGAGCTGTGATTAAATAATAACTGAGAGTCTCATGAAGTATTCATTAGTTGTCTGTATGTCAGAGCTACACTATGGTACTCCCACAGATGATAATTGAGAGGCACGGAAGAGAGGTAACCTGCACACCACTATCAAATTTACTGAGTGCAGATACAGCAGAACCACAGCTCCTTGACACCTAAACTGCACCCTGATTCAGCAAAGTATTTGGGCCCATGTTTAACCTTGTATGTATACCCTGGTTCCACTGAATCGGCGTGTAGCCCACACTTAATTTCTCTGATTAATATGGAGTAAATATATGCTTTAATGCAAGCATATGTGTTAAATTCATTTATTGAATCTGTTTTCCATAGTGAGCTATCTCTTGGATAAGCCTTTCTCAACTTTTTTTTCTTTTTGGAAGCTCTTTTTTATGTTGCTTTTTTTTCTTTTTCAGCCTTTTTATTTCTACTATCAGAATAGAAATTATAACAGAGATAAATGCTGTCTAGTTGATTTGTACATGTTTCAAGAGTTTGGTAAGGAAAGCCTGACCTTTATTCTAAGTTATGCAGGGAGATTCTCTCAGCTTAGACTGTAATAAAATTTTCAACCCCTCATGACTCTTTTTATTACCTTTCATGCTCTTTTGGGAGTCAAGTCCAATTGCTTCACAAACTCTTCTGCACTCTAGATGCCTCACTGCAAATCACACAGTTTATCTCTCTTCTGAGAATGTTTTTGATCACTGTCCCTCAGTGTATCCCATCTTGGCTGGATGGACATTGATTTCCCTTGAGTCTACCCATTTCCCAGGGGAAGTGTGCCCTCACTTGCAGTGGACTTCTGTACATTTCTGTGGCCACTGGCTTGAAACAGCTGGTGAGAAACACCAGCTACACTTGCCAGTGGCACTTCATGTGCCAATGCTGACTTGCTAGAGAGAGGACACAAAGAAATACATATGTTATTTCCCAGTCGGCGATACTGATGCTGCTTTGTCAAATGAGTAACTGAATCCACATTTATCAATAGGCAATTTAATTTCACTGTGCACATTACCACTCAAAATGTCAGAGCTGTCTTATGTTGAATTTGTGTTGGATTTGACTTTTGTGTTTGTAATTCAAGATAGTTGATGTATCTTTACCTTTTTGCTCTGAGAAAGACCAGGATTATTTATAAAATAGTTGCGATGATCTAACTTGTATATTCCTGTTTTAGAAAATACTCCCATGGCTCCTATTACTCACTCAGGGGAAAAAAAATACCACCATCCTCCCCCAAACAAAACCAGAAAACCCCAAACTCTGAGAAATAAAAAGCTTTTGGTATGAACCATGATTTTTTCTAGGTATTTTCCAATACTACTTCCCTTTCTTCCCTTTTGCAGGTGCATTCAGCTTTTACATGAAGTAATAGAAAACATCTTCCCCACACCCTGATTTGCCATTGTAAATAACCAGTAATTTCAGTCGACTCTGATTGTAAATGAAAGAATAATACTTGGCTCATGTAAATTCCACTGTTTTTCTGTTTATCTTCTCCTCATTCCCTTGGGTTTGGGCTTTTATTTCTTCTTTGTTTTTTTCTCCTGGTCTTTCCTTACATCTTTTTGAATAAGCAACTGTCTGTCCTTCCTTCTCTCCTCCCACCCACACCCCTCCTTTTTTTAACTTCCCTGATTTCATTACTCTTCGCTTCCACCTCATCTCTCTAACTCCACAATCTCATTTCAGTAATGGCTAGTATGCTGCTTTCACTCTCTGCCCATGTATCACAATGGAATCAATTCATCAGGTTTCTTGATTGAAGACTCTTCCATCTCTACAAAAACTTTGCTTTGGCTTGAAAGTGGTACTGTGCTGTATCAGCTTTACTTGTCAGATCCTGGCACTGTGACAAGTGGTGGCACATTGGTCTTACTCAGAATTTCTGTCTAAAGAAAGTAATCTTCATTGCAAATACTGTATGTAGGTATTAGAAAACTTCTCTGTACTAGTTTTTGCAAAAAACTTAAGTTCAACTTCATCCATATCAAATGTTCAGAAAACAATAGATTAAGTACTTCAAATTGTAAGCATATGTAAATTTTGGGGGGGGACATTTTACAAAAGATGACTGCTATGCTTCCTGTCAGCTTTTTGGATAGTAGTGCCTAGGGACACTATTATCTCTCTATTCAGATTTTCAGAGTCGGGTGGGCTTTTTTTGGTGGCAGTGGGGTGGTTGTTTTTTTAGTCCTGCCACCAGAATACAAAACAAACTCTACTGATAAACCAAAAGATATTCAACTGATCACATGAATCCAGGAGCCAGGGTAAGAAGACAAGGATGAACATCTTGATAAAATGAGGAGTTATCATGGCTGTCAATTTTCACCTAGAATCAGTTCTGAAACCGTGAGAGGTAAATAGATAAATAACAAAGAAAACTATAAAGCAGCACATTAAAGCATTCCACACATCTGTCAGTAGAGCTTAACAACATTAACCTTTATGTCAGCAGAGGTCTGTGTCATACAGCAGTTTAATCACGTCTGTCACAATGAAAACCTCATCCTTCTCCTGTGTTCCACGTGTAATTTCTGTGTTCCACAAATGATTTCACAGATCACACAGACTTCTCAGAAATACCAGGATCCTGCTATTTGTTTCAGCTGAAATCCGTCACATGATGAACAAGAAAGCACTTATTTATTAGTTCTCATTACCATCAACCTCTGCAGCCCCTTTATAAGGCATTTTCTGTCCAACGCGTGGGTCAGAACTGAGCTGCCTGTGAAGCTCAGGCTCACCATCCAACACATCACACATGATGGTGATTTTTAATTATGGCATGTGTTCATGAAACAACCTTATGCATGCTGTCAAGGTGAAGAAGGGCAAGAGTAGCAATGTATTTTACTATACAAGCTGGGGCAGGCTTCAAGGAGCACAAGATTCTTGGCAGGCTCTGTACGACGTCATGCCCATTCTGCCACTGGACAACTATCTGTATTGGGTCTGGCTGAGGTGGAGTCAATTCTCCACATAGCAACCCTCATAGGGCCGTGCTCTGTATTGTTAGCTAGAAAAGCGTTGATAACACACCAGTGTTTTGGCTACTGCTAAGCAGTGCTCACACAGCATCAAGGCTGTCTCTCCAACGTTCCCCCCCCGCCCACCGACAGGCTGGGGCTGGGCAAGACCTTGGGAGGGGACATAGCCAGAACAACTGACCCAAACTGACTAAAGGGATATTCCATGCCATATGATGTCAGCTCAGCTATAAAAGCTAAGTAAAGGGAGAAGGAAGCGGTGAGGCATTTGTCATTTGTGTTTGTCTTCCAGAGAAACCGTTACTGAAGCCCTGCTTCCCAGGAAGTGGCCAGACATCGCCTGCTGATGGGAAGTAGAGAATAAAATCTTTTGTTTCCTCTGCTGTAAAGCACGACCTTTGCTTTTGCTTTATTAAACTGTCCTTATCTTGACCCATGAGCCTTTTGTCATATTTTCTCTCCCCTTTACAGTTGAGGAGTGGGAGTGATAGAGCAGCTTTGGTGGGCACCTGGTACCTGGCCAGTGTCAACCCACTACAGTATCCTGTTGCAATCAAGGCTATCTAGACTGCTCTGTCTTCCAGTCTCTGGCAGTATTTGGACCAGCAGAGCTCTCTCTACGGCTTTCTGAGTTTTATGTACATCAGATGGGTTTAAGATTAGGTCTTTGTAGAGGCAGGCTGTGTGGATGCGAGTTCTGCATTTCCTGTAGAAATTTCCTTTTTAGCTTGTTTGCATCCTCCCAGCAAAGTTTCTGGTCTTCTCTGGTGTGCCCTTTTTTTGTCTCCGCATGGTGGCCCAGAGGCTCTTTTTGTCGGTGCTTCTTTTCCTGTTGTCTTCTGCTTTGACCTTACCCACTCAGTTTTGAGCAAGGGACCCATGTCTAACAGTACCGGCACAGGCACTATTTTAAACTCCCTTTATTCTTCATAACATGTAGAATTTAATTAGCCTTCATGGCAGATCAGAGGGTCATGATCAAAAGGCATGTGAAGAACTTTATGACTGATAGGACAATCTTCCATGACAACATTTAGTCTTACACAACTGGTTGCCCTCCTGATACTGTATTTAAAGCCCAGATTAAGTCTTGCGTATCTCATTAGGAACTGGAAGCTGGGCATGTTCTGAAAGAACATTGAAATTTTGTTGCTAATGACATCCATCTACTCCATTTTCTCTGACTTTACACCAACAACAGATTCACCCATAGTGTTCTTGCACTGTCAAGCCTCTAGATCTGGAAAAACCATAGTATTGAAAAGTTCTACTAATTGTGTTTTGTTACCCTTGCAAAATGTGAAAGAAGTGAGGCTCTGAAAAGTGCTTGAGGTAAAATATGTGCTCATTTGATTATAGTAATAGTCATACCTGATTGATATTATATAACTTTTCTTCATCTATGCAAAAAGCCCTATCCTCTTCTCTGGTGAGAATAAAATATTTGATTGCCTTGTATCTCCTCAAATGGGGTTCTTCCCCCTCTCTCCCCCAGGTGAAAGGAACAGTCCCTCAAGAACAAAGTGCTGAGGGGATCAACATCATAAATAAAAATAATGTATTTATTCTACACAGGAAATTAGGGAATTGACATGTGTTCAGGAGGTCTCAGGACACAGGAATCTCCTTGCTTTAGCATTCTTTCTGAGAGGAGTAAGCAAGAACATTGTGGAAAAACAGCTTAATTTGAAACCTGGGAAAGATTATAGCCTGTAGCTTTTTTTGAGGGACGTGCTCTTTGAACTCTCCAAAATTATGCAGTGTAACTATATGGAGAAAAATATATTCAGAGAAATGAAAATGTGGGAAGCGTTGATAAGAACAGCTGTACTAGTTCAGCTCACAGGTCCCATCTAGTCCCATTTTCTGTCTCCGGCGAAGTATATATGATACTTTCCTGCTCTTGCACCACTTGCAGTGCAGGGCATTTCCTGACATAGTTTGTCCGTTTGTCTGTTTAGAAATTCCATCACAGTTCTTTCTTCCAAGTCTTTCATCCAATCTCCCCTTGAACTCATGCAAACCTCTTTCATCCACAAAGTCCTTTGTAAGGGTGTTGAACAGGTAGTTCTACTACCTGTTGCCTGAAGAACCACCTCCTTTAATTGGTGCTGCAGGTCACTTTTGCTGTCTTTGCTTGATTACTCTAGTACTGGAAGACAGCGAATAGTCAATCCCTCTCTATCCTCTGAGTGTTATTCATGGTTTTGTAACCACTAACATATCTGCCTTCAGTTGTCTCTTGCCCAGGATGGAGAAATTTGGTCTAGTCAGTTATTCATTCCTTATTTGGGAGCTGCTCCAGAGTTTCAATATCTTTTGCTGCCTTTCTCAGACTTTATTCCATTTCCAAGTTGCATGCAGTATTAAAAGGGTGTGAGAACCATGGATACATAAGGTGGCATAATTATCTTTCCTGTTTTACTGCTTTCCTAAAAAGTCCTAAAACCTGATTTGCTTTTTTGACTGCTGCTGAGCTTGTCTGCTATTTTCATGGAAGAATGAAATATCAGACTGATATTTTCATTGAATTATTTACCTGCTACAAGCCCAAGGTCTTGTTTCTGGCTGGTGTCAGCCTAGAGCCATCACTTCCTGTGTGAGGCTAAGACTGTTTCACTTTACATCTATCTACAGTAAATTTTCTTTGCTATTCTATTCCTTTCGTTTCACTCAGCTGATCTGTAGACTGGCTGGTCTAGCTGGTTTTGGTGGAATTTGCACAGGCTGGTTTTTTTGTTGTTTTGAAAGAGTCAGTTTTGGAGTAGTAAGACTAAAATTGAATAACAATTAAGAGAACTTACTAATCAGTTGTGGATCTCAAAAGTTTTTGGTCTCACTTTTAGTTCAGCTACAAATAGAAATGTGTTCAATTAATTGTAAGCATATTAAAAACATATTGTATAGTTTAGCATTATGTTTCTTTTATAGCCACTTTGAAAATACTGTAAGTAGTGACATGATAATAGGGTCTGTGTGTATAAATAATGTGTTTTCCTTTTCTATTTAACTAATTCCTGAGCATGCATCTGTGCAGTCTCATACACTCAAAAGCAGAGGAAAGTGCTTAGTCACAAATGGGAAATAAATTTTAGTTGAGAAACAGAGGGAAGAACTGAATGTCAGAAGTGGGGAAAATATAATTTTAATTCACTACTCTCAAAGTATTTCTTTAACACCTGTATGGTTTGGACCTGTTTGGAATAGCCAGGCAGTCCCTAGCTGATTTCCAGTTTCATCTTTCAGTTTCTTTCTTCAGATTTCCGAAGCAAATGACGTAAATTAATGACCTCTAGGAACTAAAATGGAGACCAAAACATCCATGACCATTCATAACCTGACAATATCTTTCAGTGGCAGCTGACCCTGGACCAAATTTGTATCAATATCCTAACAGTAGAAGGTTTTGTATCCTATTAATATTTTCCTATCTCTCCAGTTATCTTTTCAATCAACTTTTCTCTAGAGCATAAATTCTTGCCAGGTCATTGATACTGTTCTGCAGACAGAAGTACAGAAAAAAGATTGTACTTTGTATGTTGGTAATTGGTTACTACAAGAATTTACACTGATCTGTGTCATAATCATTCTAATTTACACCTCCTACCACCTCCCAATTGCTTGTAAAATCTCCAGTCATATTATTCAACCACTTTAAATAACTTTAATTTCAGCCTGCAGACACAAAGGTGGCACGTCTGTAATAGAGGTTCCAGATTTTTAATGAAAATGCTTTTTGACATCAAGACAATGTGTGATTTTAGATAAGTAGCAAGCATATAAAGATCAGAAGTGTTTAGGTAGGGTCAGAAACGTACAGGGCTTTTTTCCTAATTTAGAATTCAATCAGATTATTTAGGTGGTAACTCCCTTGAGGATGAAACAGCTTTAGACTTTGATTTGCCCTCGGGTTGAAAGATGCAATCACAGTTTGTTGCCATGAAGAAACTCATCATATGGTGGAAGAAATTTAAAGAACTAAAGCCCAAAAACTAAAAAGTGGTTATGGAAATGATGGTTTTTTCTTATTATTTTTAGTAAGTAAGAAATACTGCTTTTAAATTAACGAGTTAGTTAAATTTCTTCATAGTAGCTTGTGTGGGGCTATATTTGGGATTTGTGCTGAAAACAATGTTGGTAACGCAGAGATGTTTTAGCTACTGCTGAGCAGGGCTTACACAGAACCAAGGGCTTTTCTGCCCCTCACCCCACCCCACCAGAGAGGAGGCTGGGGGTGCACAAGGAGTTGGGAGGGGACACAGCTGGGACAGCTGACCCTAACTTACCCAAGGGATACCCCATACCATATGATGTCATACTCAGCATATAAAGCTGGGGCGAAGAAGGAGAAAGGGGGGAAATTCAGCATTTGTCTTCCCAAGTACCTGTTACACATGATAGAGCCCTGCTCTCCTAGGGGTGGCTAAGCATCTGCCTGCCAATGGGAAGTACTGAAGGAATTCCTAAATTTTGTCTGCTTGCATGTGCAGCTTTTGCTTTACCTATTAAACTGTCTTCATGTCAACCCACAAGTTTTCTCAATTTTGCCCCCACATGGCAGGGAGTGAACAAGCAGCTGTGTGGTGATTAGTTGCAGGATGACACCTTCATATTCCTTAGGGTTTTTTAGGGGGAAAGGAATTAGAGCTTTTTTTAGTTTAAAATTCCTGTTAGGAATATTATTAATGTATTTCTTTTTAGCCATGGTTCGAGGAAGTACAATGTGGTTATTAGCCAGTAGTAGGAATTGTCTGCACTTTTTCTGCACTTTGGCAGTGGAATGAACTTGATGCAAATGCAGACGTTCTCCTTCCCTTAATGCATGTCTTTCCCTGTAGGACAACATCAATTTATCAGTGATTTCACAGACTGGACTAAGCACTAGCAAGATACGGCAAATTTTGTAAAGTCTAGGTGGTCTAGATTAAACTGCATGCCATGCCAATGACTCTGGCAAATATTAACTTCCGCTAATATTGATCTTCTCTGACCCCATCTTAGAATTTCCATTGGACTCAGAGGACAGACGCAAGGCCTGCCAGTACTTGTAGGAACCTGGGAGATGCTGAGATCACACACAGAGGAAGAACTGTCATAAATTACAGTAGAAGCATTTGCTGCATTTGAAATTACTTGTGCTCCAGTTCCTGCTTGGGAACTGGAAGATGATCTTCGCAAACCTTTTGAACAGAAGGAACATTAAATAACACCAAGTGGCTATTTATAGGCAGCCAATGTTATTAACTTTATCCTCTCTGTCTCCTGCAACCTCCAAATCAAAATGGCCTGTATGGGGCACTGCTAGAATTGCTATTTGAAATCAGAGTTTGGAAGAGGGTTGTCAATCAGTAAAGCAGAGAGAAAGGTAGAAACTAGTAACATAAAACAATTCACATTATTAAGGTGGTTTGACTTTTGGTCACAGTAGGTTTACATCTGAATAGTTCTGTTGGCAAAGGGAAGGAACTGATCCCATGAAACATTTTTTGATCAGAGGGGAGATTATTTTGATGGAACGAAGGTGTTAGGACAATCATGGGTCTGTGACTTGCAACTGAAGTCTTGGGCTTGGTCTTACCCTCAACCTTCTAACTGGCCCTAAATAACTCAGTCCTCTGAAGCTCAGTTTGTCCTCTTTAGAAACAATTTCTTAGCTTCAAATGCATTTTAAGGCTTGGTGTACTTAGATGGGAAATGCTATTGGGTCCTCTGTAATAGTGACTGTAAATTCAAGCACCCCTTCTGCCAGTCTTTACACTTTCAAAGTGTTCCGATGTCCTCTGCTGTCCTGGTGGGCAGGAACTTGCTCAGTGACTTTGAGAAAGATTTGTCCTCATTCCACAACAGCACAGGATGTCTTTACAGTGCTCTCCTCAAAGACCCATCCTGAGATAAATCCCATCATTTAATCATGAGGAAAAATAGTTTGCCCTCTTCCTTACATTAAGGGTCCTACAACAACACAGCCGTTGATCTGACAGGCCAGACAGTAAAATTTAAATGGCTGGGAAATAAAGCATGTGGTTTTGCACAGGAGATGAATTTGCTAAGTCTCCTTTCCTGCAGCACATCTGGCACAGCTGTCCAAGGAAGCAGGCTGGGCTAACTCCGGAGCTGATGACGGACTGACTCAGGTGCTTCACATTCATGGTCTGTTAGCCTCTAGGACAAGATCTGCTTGGCAGTGGTGTAGTCCAGCATATAGATATGGACAGGTCTGGAGTCACTGGACCTAGTGAGGGTGCTAGTGGGAATTTTTTTTCTACCCTAAACTGTCATGGGGATGAGGAGACATGTGAAACTCCAGAAAGAGACAGTCTGAGCTACTGAGGCAGATGAGATTGATATGAAGGATGGAAGTTTCATCTGTCCAAGCCTCATGGACATACCCTTAGCGAACTGAATTACTATTAGTGGCATTGTGTGGAATGGTAATACATAAGCACAAATCAAGAAGTGCTGATCAGGTATTTCTAGTCTCATAGCTCATTATAATACTACAGAAAAACAAGGAATGTTCTCATATGTGTTATTAGCTTTCTGTCATACTGGTACATTACGATTACCTGGAATGTGCTAGTTTCCCAAATACAGAGCACTGACATTCAATAAAACAATTAAGCTGCAACTTGTGAATGCAGTTGTGCTGGTAATTGCTGACATATCTGCTCAAATTTGCCTAATTATACAAAATTATACTTACCAGAAATTCCTTACTAATGTAATTAAATTGTCTGTGCCATTTTGAACAAGGTGAGCTTTATAACCTGGGGATATCCACTTGTAGAAAACTATTTTGCTGTTGTTTCTCTCATCTCAGGCTATTTCTTCCCAACATGAATGATATTATCAAGGTAGAATTTGCCACGCATCATGTATCTTTTTACAATCAATTCCTCTGCATTTTACTTAGCAGAAACTACAGGTCCTTCCCTGTGTGTTTAACAGGCTGATTCAAGAATGGGTTAGCCTAGCAGTTACCTATGTTCCACATTATGTCTTTCCCAAGACATGACATGACAGCTGGACAGCATGACTGTTTATCTTAAGTTCTGGAAATTAGTGCAGTCTGGTCTGAAGGTGCCATGGTCAATATTAAATTAGGACCCAAACAGTAGATGCCATATAAGTGGACTTTTAACCTGTATGTTGCGGGGTGTGGAGTGTGTTGTTGGAGTGGTTGGTTTTGTTTTTCTATATGAGCTTCTAATGCCCTCAGGAATTTCAATCTGTAAAATGCTGTTCAGTGTGTATTTAATTTATTCTCTTGGTTTAATTCACAGGAACTCCAAACCTGCAATAATCCAGCCTACAAACACTGGCTTTTTATTTAAAACTGCTGAGTTCTGCTGGAGATGCACACCTTTAAATCTTTGCAAGAAAGAAGTACATGGTCAGAAAGGGCTACAGGGCTTTGACAAATACGGGTGATTTCCTAAACCTGTGCCACAGTGGTTTGAAAACATGAGACTCTAAAGCAGTTCCTTTGATAGCTCAGTCCATCAAGAGTCACATTTTGTGCCTGGGGAAGCTGAGAAGCTTCCAAATTATATGACAGATAATGCTGAGACACATTACTCAGGGAAACCTGGAAGGGAAATGGAGCCATTATTGGCATCAATATTTACTTATCTATAAACAGCTCATACCCATCCTTTGGTGGTATTGTCACTGTAGCTGGGTTATAGGAGAGGTAATACCCTTGACTAGGCACAGGTCTTTTCTGCAGATCCCTGTGTCTGGAGATGGTTTTGAAGGTAAAACAATGGGAAACTTAAAACTGACACAAGTCATGCTGACACAAAATCACCTTGGAGGCTCTATACGATTTAATTAACAGAATAGCTGTCTAGTCTTCTTTTATCAGGCAAATGTAGTCCTCCAAAAGCTAGTGTGACCTTAAAAATTTGCTAACTCCATTTAGCACCTTTTTGGAGGAGTTTAAATAATTCTTACTCTAACTGAGGTGTCTTTGTCCTAGTGTTTCCTCTGACAGTCACACAGCACTGTGTTGGGCAAAAAAAGCTGCTACAGGATATTCTAGTTCTTTTTCTATTCCTACTTTTTTTCCATTTCCAGTGAAGTTTCCTTCTGTGTAAATTACTTTCAAAACTGTTTACAGCACACCTGGTCTCTACATTTATCCCCATCCCTTGCTGAGCAGGGCACTGAGGTGCCTGAAGCCAGAGCACAGTCCACTTGGTCAGTGAAGACAGAGGTAAGTAGGAAAAAGAACAAACTGTAACCAGTAACTAATACTTCTCTCCAGCTCCTCCTGCATTTTATCCATTACCTACAACCTCTGGTTTCTCCTATTTTCTTTTTGACATGCGATTCTCTCAGTTGTGCATCTGACTTATTCACTCTTGCTGAGCTGGCAGTTCACAAAAGCTTACGCTGCGGTTTGCTTCTTTCACGCACTCTTTCTGTCCCTTTTTCTGCCTTTCTGAATGCCTTTGGAAGAATTCTGCTACCATTACAAAATATATTTTTTCCTTTATTGTTAGTGGAGCTATCTACTGTGTTAGGTAAATGCTTTACTTCTGTTTTGTACTGACCATCTTTTTCTTTCTGAGATTGGCAGTAAGCAGTGTTTAACTCATAGCTAACCATTAGTGAGATAAAAGACAAGTTACTATGGACAACTAGAGGTCAAAGCTGCTTGTCAAATCTGACAGACAGCAATAGATTATGTAGGTTGACTGTGAAAGAATTAAATAAAAGTTTCTAGTCAGAAGAACATTGGCTGAATGGGCAACCCAAAGACTATTAGGTTTTCAGCATTCTGGCCCCTTTAACAGGCTCTAAACCACCACATTCACTGAGAAGGGACTACAAAGACTATCACCCAGATAGTCTGCCAGGCTGGAATCAAGATCTCAAGGAGACATGAATTAATGCATTTGACATCTATATTGTTTAACTTAAATAGATAAGAGACCAAGAGCTTTGGACATTTAAAGGAAGGAGAACTATTTCCTTTGGTTTACATTAAAAAGAAACGGGCACTTTTTTTTTTGTTTCCTTTCAAGAAAGATATAACATTTCAGGAAATTCAGTCATAAAAGACTAAAATGAACTCACAGAAGAGCTATGTCTGGAATTTGTAAAGTACAAAGGAAAAGGCAATTAGCTACTCAAATCCTATTGAAAGTCAATAGCCTTAAGCCACTTTGAAAATCCCAGAACAGAAAACTCACTAAAAGCAAACTCTGCAGTAAATTCGAATGAATTAGAGGAGCCAAGAAAAAAACAAAGAACAGAAGATATCTATTAGACACAAATAGGTGTGGAAGTATGAAGTACATGCTGTAGATACAGCTATGATGAAAATTGCACATGCATTCAAGTTGTTCTTCATCTCGTAACATATGTATTGCTCCACTGCAAATGACTTTATCGCCTTTTCTTCTTTCTTCTGAGTTGTCTGTAAGTCTACTCCATTGTCTTGGAGTTAGTGCCTATAAGCAGCTTACTAACTACTCCACTGATCACTAGTAGAGATACAAGGCATAAAGCTGCTTTTGTAAGAGACTAAGGAAGCAAGCAGGAGTGCCTTTAACCTCAGTGTCCTGAAAGGTAGTGGCTAGGGGGCTGGACTTTATCAAAGCACAAGAATTTGTCTAGCTGCCGTTTCTTCCCAGCAGTTTATATGTTTCAACACCTGAGCTGTTTGTGTTTGTTTTGTTTTTTTTTAAATGGGGTCAATCTTCCTCTGCTGTGCTTTAAAAGGTAGCAGTGACTGCCACTACTTTTTCTCCTCCACAAGTGAAGTTAGAAGAGTCCCTTTGTGACCTTTGTTGAAAATTATGGATTCTGCCGTGGGAGATGGCAGCTGATGACAGTTTTGAAGAATGCAAGTATAGACAGGAGAGCCTAAATCCTCCATAATTTTTACTTAAGACACATATGACTTCCAGTGGAGCTGAGAGCACAAGCTTTATTTCTGACTGATGTGCAACCCTCAATTAAATAAGAAAACCTTGTCCACAATCACTTGCCAACACATTGTATTATTGCAAGGAGTGTAGAATGTCACTTTCATGCAGACCATTTGGAAATGTGAGCCGTTGTTTCAGCAGTTATCAAAATCTTTTCTCCTGAACTTTAATTTCACAAATAAGTGTTATCAAGTAATCGTAAAAAAGGTTTTGGTGTGATTTGTCTGCTGTTCCCTTAGAAGCAAGACACAATAATTTCTTAATAGGATGCCTTTCCACTAAATAAATAGCAGTCCAGTCATAAATCAGTAGAACAGCAGTGCAGGAATTGTTTGGATTAAGATACAGTCATAAAATCAAACCCCAGTATAAAAATAAGTGGACATTTCAGACTTTTAGATGATACATTCACCTGATATTTGGGGTGGAGGTATTTTTATTATGCAGCACAGCAGGAAGGATGAACCTAAATCCTTTGCACCGACTAGGTGATTCACCTCCTGCCTTCCCTCTTTAAGCTTTTTCCTCACACAGCTATTCAGTGAAGAAATTCTGCATTTCAATTAATTTGCTTTTTATAAGACTAGGTTGATATAATTTTGTAATTAACCAGAATGTAATGAAATCTGGCTTATCGTTTATCATGATTAGTTTAATATTCTATTTGATGGGTTTTTAAATGATGACAGAAAGCAGAATGCATATCCAATGAATGGCAGAGGTGCCTGTGAATCCCAATTACCAATAGCCGGAATAATAATATTGTCTTGCATTGATGTACCATTTTGGATGCTATTGTACTTCACATGTTACATCCAGGAACCACTTCACTAACATTAGCACTTGTACTTTGTTCATGCACCCTGTCTCAGCACTACAGCAATGACGGTTTTCTTCCTGTATCTTAATGGAGGGTCCGATCCAAGACCTGCTAAGGCCAATGGAAAGCTTCTCCTTGAGCTTCCTGGGCTTTGGATCAGGCCCACAACTTACTGTCATCAAGATAACAAGTATTCCTAAATTACTGAGCCATCATTTTGACAATTATGGTAACATTTTTGTTATTTTCAAAGCAAGTGATTTTCACTAATTATGACAGAGATTACAGTATTCAGCTCCTAGCTGGGAAATTGTTCTTGCAAAGGAAAAATGCTAGAACATATCTGATAAGGAACAAACAAGCATCCCCATATACAAACTGTTTAGTTTTCTTAGGTCTGTTGGGGAGCTTTGTCATTTGTTGCTCAAGCAAGTTTTAAGCAGGCTGAATCACGATGGAGGCACACAGGAAAATATATACTTTGGCTTCCTTGTCCAGTGAGACAAGGTTTGCTGAGGTGGACTACTTCAGTTTAATTGAACTTCCAGAGGTTTCTAGGTGGATCGCCTCAGGGTCAGAGGCTCTCAGACTCCATTCTCTGTGGCTACAAAGCCTACTCCCAGGGACCATAAGCAAGGTCAGCTTTTATATGCAGGTCACTTGAGTTTACCCTTCTAACGAGATGGGGCAGAGTGGGGGTTGGGGGTGGGGAGGGTTGGGGGACAGGGTTCGTTGTCTTCTTTTCTCAAAGCAAGCACTGCAGGAGTGTTCAAAGATGTGGTGATAATACTTGGCAGTGGTAAACACCTGCAGGACAATGCTTACCCCACCACAAAAGAATCCAGTGAGCTGTGCAATCTTATCATGCCCTGATTATAGTGGATCATGAAAAGAGCTCCCTTGGTTTGGAACCAAAGCATGACTGTCAACTGTCTGATATCGCTGTTTGTCATGTTTGTCCTGATTGCATATGATAATGCCATGTTTAACACAGGTCTCTGGTATTTTTGTACTGATAGTTTTACAATGGTTATGTTGCAGTTCCTGTTTAGTCTCTTTTCTCCTTTGTCACTGGAAACAATATTCTGAAGCTACCAAAAAATCATTCATCATTTGTTGCAGTAGAAGAACACAGAAATATGAAGCTGTGTCCTGACAGAAAACAAACTTTTCAGTTCACCACACATTATTGCTCTTGATTCATATTGCCATCCCATGGCATTCTGAAGGACTAGCAGACCTTCCCTCAAGTTTGGGATCTCCTAGATACTTAAAGACCAAGGTATTATCACAGTGTAGAAGAAGGCTTCAAAGTAAGAGTGGTTTTGAAACTCTGGGCACTCATCCCATGGATAGTGACCAAGATTTCTTTTTTAATAGGATCTGAAACTTTCTAAGTCATTAGGAAGTAACATTTTGTAGCTTTCACTGGTTTCCACAGTGGAATTATGAGGGATTTCCATTTTATTATTTTTTTGACTCTTGAAATAGATTCATACTATACATGTAATAATAATATCAGGAATGATAAAAATTATTACCAGTAACAAATTGAGTCATACATTTGTATTGCAGTAATGCATGGGGTCCTGTTGTACTAAATACAGAACTACTACCATTAAGAAGGTTGGTTGTTGCCCTGAGGCCTCTGCTCTCCAGACGGTCCAGTTAATGTCAGAACCTCAGTGCTTCTGGGAAGTCTACCTAGGTATGAACACTAAGGTTTGCTTTCTCTAAATCTTATCTTAATAAATTTTCTGAATTTATAAAAATTAATTGCCAATTAGCTACATTGGTACTTCATTCAAAATATTAATCTGACAAGAACAATTTTTCCTGAAGTATTTGGCGATATGTTCTTCTGGTCTTCTTCAGGCCTAACAGCTCCTGAGATATGAACAGTATAGTTTGCTGCAAACATGAAAATGAGCATTTTAAAAAAATTATATTTGGGTTTGATTTTCTTGCTTTGGGGCACAGATTTGTTCCCTTTTTTTGCCATAACTAGGTTTCATGGCAGCAAATGTCATGTTAGAGAAATAGTGTCTAGAAATAGATGGGTAATAATGGTTCAAAAATTTTAGAGGAAAAATGAGTGCTGACAATGCATGTAGGACATGAAGAACCTTGTCTTGACAAGGGTCAAGGTGAGGAGTGTAAGAATGAGCTTTTCAAATATTTTTTAAACTTACCTTGCCCAAATTCCAGCTGATAGAAGAGAAAATTCACTGAAACATTTTCTCTTAAAAACTTTACAGACATTGGGTGAAGAAAATTGTTTCTTTGACTGGCTTTGTAGTTTCAAAATTGTTTATTTTTAGCTGAAACAATCAACATGTGGCCCTGCTGAAACCTTTTGTGGTGAGGAACAGAGGTTCGTTGGTGGGGATGCCTTGCAGCAGGCTTGTCTCTGGAGTGAAAGAGTGAGACAGGGCTGTCTTGGAGTTACGGGTTGTGTAGGATGTGGAGCTTGCTTGGGACCAAGCCATCTAGCCTCCTGCTTAACTGCTCATTCATGAGGAATGTCACCCAGCATTCCCAGCTGCAAACTCTGTCTCATAGATGGCATCACCCCATATTGCAAAGATGCCCAGGAGCGTGAAAATAACTTTGTTACACTGGCTGCTGCAGCTCAGCTGGTACTGCTGCTCCTCTCCATATCATAACTCCCATCCACATGGTGCCATAAAAAAAACTCTTATGTGGTAATCCCCAGTGACTTCAGCTTGAATTAGCCAGAATAAGATCTACCTGGGTCACTTCCATACAAGCTAATGTTATGCAAATTTCCACCTGCCACTTATTCTCTGAATTTCCTCATAGAGCAGGCAGAATGGCACAATGGTTCGATGGAGGTCAGCACAAAGCTGAAGCAGTGGCCATGCATGTGTTAAGACATAACATAACATTAGACGTTGAGCATCTCTCAAAACTTGAAGCCTGGGTTGACCCATTTCAATAATCCCTTGTTTTGGCTAGCTCTACAGTAGCCAGGCTTATCAAACATTCCTACTGTCTTGCCACATGAAGTTGTGCACATGACAGAGCAGTAAACAGGACCATGCTTGCTCAGAATTACAAGAACAACTGTATTTGCAATGGACCAAATTGTGATGGCAGTTGTCCTGGCAGATTATGCTATTAGAATCCTGTCATTCAAAGTAAAACACCTTGGATCAGGCTTCACAGACTGAAAAAGAATTGTGGCCTCACCTCTCCCAATAGGCAAACATAAAACTGAGCAGCCTTGGCATGTTACATATGGGGAAGATTGAACTATGATAAAGGAGGAGGAGAGTTTCCAGCTTGGCAAGCCCTGGAGGCATGCATCTGTTGTCACCCTGAGCCATCCAGGACCATCTCAAGCTCTGAATCCTTCTTTTCCCCTGGCACCACAGGAGAAGCTTATTACACAGCACTAACCTTTCCCTCAACATCTCCCCCAAGGTATGGAATGAAATGGCGAAGTTACGTTTGTAGCAGAGAGAATTATCTGCATGTCACCCAGCAATGAGGCCATAGCAGAATTACAAGTGGAGCAGATTGGGTCTATTGAGCAGAAAAAGGAAAGGGATGAAATGTAACAGCTCAGCTTTGTGTGATGCCCTGCTGCTGTTCCTCCATCTCAGCTCCATTCAAAGCTTAGTATCCCAACATAAACAGCTCTGTGGCTTTTGCTACAAACTGAGCACTTGCTAGTGTACTCAGTAGTCTGGAGCTGAGGTGTCTGAGGCCCTTCTTTCCTAATCCTCTCCAGCAGGTAATGTAAGACCCAGGAAGATGCAAGAAATGTACCAGTCCTCAGTGATATTGCTGTCATGCCAGCTGACCTGGGTCAAATACGTTGCAATGTTATTGTAAGCCCCTACAGCTTATGTAGGGCATGGCATAAGGGTTGTTATGTAATTTCACAAGCGCTGATCCTTGTTAACACAACCTCCATTGCACTCCAAACTACAAATAGGCATAACTTGGATCTACGTTTTAGACACAGGTTCATAACTCTCATTGCCGTGTTTTCCTCTTCAGTGTCAAGCACTTGGGCAAGATGGAAGATGCATATTCTGCCTCTTGTGCTCTGCCTTCTTTGTGCATGACCCTTCAGCGGGAAAGGCTTCCAGTTGCATGAGCCACTGACATTCAGGCACAACTACATTACACCCCAGGGATAATTTTAAGCCTGCATTCAAGATGTCATGGTTTAACCCCAGCCAGCAATTAAGCACCATGCAGCTGCTCACTCACTACACTCCACCCAGTGGGATGGGGAGAGAATCAGGGGGGGAAAAAAGGAAAACTCTTGCGTTGAGATAAAGACAACTTAATAGGACAGAAAAGGAAAAAAGGGAAAGGAAAACACTACTTCTACTACTATTACTAAGAGAAAACAAAACAAGTGATGCACAATAAAATTGCTCACCACCCGCTGGCCGATGCCCAGCCAATCCCCGAGCGACGTTGCCCCCCAGCTAACCGCCCCGAGTTTATATGGGGCATGACGTCACATGGTATGGAATGTCCCTTTGGCTTTTTTGGGTCAGCTGTCCTGGCTGTGTCCCCTCCTAGTTTCTTATGCGCTCCCAGCCTCTGCTGGCTGAAAAGTTCCTGACTTAGTATAAACACTGCTTAGCAACAACTAAAACATCAGTGTGTTATCAATATTCCTCTCATCCTAAATTCAAAACTATACCAGCTACTAAGAAGAAAATTAACTTTATTCCAGTCGAAACCAGGAGACAAGACCAGACTTATTCTCTGTGCAAACTGTGATTCTCCAGGTGCAGGTGGCATTAGAAATATATTTTTCATTTAGTAACTTAGTATGGCACTAGTCATATCCAGAGAGCCCTCCATGTACAGGCTGGGAGTACATCACATGGACAGGGCTTCTTGCATCTCTCAACCACACTACAGACACACACTATAGACAGAGTCTCACTGGCAACAACCATGTGCCAAGAAGATGCCCACAATCTTCTCCTCACTGAACTTTCCTCTCATTCATTCTTGCTGTCCCCTCAAACCCATCCACAGGGTCATGCTTTGTGAGCAGAAAAGCAAGTGGCTTGTGCCATCTTTATGCCTGTTATTTTCTTTAGACTACCTTCTTTTGCAGAGCAGGTGGAAAAATACCAGTTCAGAAAGCTTTCTTTGGAGTCATAGATCGTTCCTTTGAGAGTATAATGAAAGCTGTTCTCATCAAAGTTGGGTTAAAAGTTTAGCAGCAAATAACATTTAATTCTTAAAGTATATTTGATAATTAAATTTTCTTTTGGCTCTGCTGTGCACCACAAAGCAAGAAGGAGTATTTGTTATGCTTCCAGCAGAACTTCCCTGTGGAGTACTGTTCTGGACTGAGGGGAGTGAGGGTGAGAGATAAAGAGACAAACAGTGCAATCCCAAACAGGCTGGGCGATGAGTGAATTGAGACCAGCCCTGTGGAGAAAGGCTTAGGGGTATCAGTGGATGAAAAATGAACACGAGCCAGCAATGTGTGCTTGTAGCCCAGAAAGCCAATCATATCCTGTGGCCAGCAGGTTGAGGGAGGTTATTCTCCCCCTCTACTCTGCTTTCATGAGACCCCACTGGGAGAACAGTGTTCAGCTCTGGGGGCCCCAGCATAAGAAAGACATGGACCTGTTGGAGGAAGTCCAGAGGAGGGCCAG
>JAVKLA010000007.1:27021022-27031354 GCA_034782735.1 Sagittarius serpentarius | reverse complement strand
TTGGAAGGAACCAGACAGTTTAGTTGGCAGGTGCAATACTACTGGTGCTACAGTAAGGGTTTGTCTGTATTCCCATACCGTTCTTAAAATTCAGTGCTAGATTAAAAAAAAAAAAGCTGTTCGTTATCCCTCAAAAGCAATAAACAATAAGATCATACGAAAGTTTGAAACAGCTTAGTGGGGAGAAAATAGATGAACATCAAGTCCCCCTGCAGTAATAACTATTTACTGAATTTTTAACATTTTATTGGAGTCATAGTAGGTAAAATATTTAAAGAATTTTGAGTATATAATACTGAGCAAGATTTTTATTCTGTCTGTAGTCCCTATTTCTGGTCCCTTTTCCTATATATTATTTCACAAGCAAAACTCATAGTTCGCCTTTCAAATTGAGTATCTTCCTCCTTCTTTTGGGGAAAAAAGAGACAAAGACAGTTCAGATGGGCTGGGACCACAGTTACTAGAGTGCAAACTTTCTTTCAGGGATGGGGGGAACCACACACACATATTACGGGGGAGAGAAAGAGTAAACAATGCTCCTCTTCACATGCAAGCCTTACCTGCGAAATCACACTGAGCTTTCTGACAGACACAGAACTACAAATTCTGGAGGCTAGAGGTGTTAATAAGGTATTAAATAAACAAACAAATGCCTTAATCTGGACACCTCTTCTAATATATCTTTCTAAAAATCTGCTTACAGAACTTATAATCACAGCTGTGAAGACAGAAGAGAAAATGCTTCGGTACTAAAGAAAATGCACATCTCATCTAGTCATGTCACAGAGCATGCTGTGATAATTTTAAATCATAATATAGCATAGGATGTAGTCTGTCATGGAATAAAAATAAAAATCTGATTAGATACATGCAGCAGCTTTGTCTACTTCATATCCAGTCTGAGAAATAAGTGGTCATTCAGCAAGCTGGTTCTGTTCCAGCAGTGGGAGTTTTCAATTACTAGAGCTAGATCAGATCCAGAGATAATTTAGTATCAGCACATTTCTGATTGAAGTCTTTCTCCCACAAAGCATCTGACGAGGCTAAGAGGTTCTTTTCTTATGCTGTTTCTTCACAATTGATTTATCTTCCTGCTTTGCATTTTCCCATAATTAATATTTTATCTTTGCTAATTTAATGCCATTCTTTCTTCTGCTTATGTATAATTATTTTCCTCTTAGCAAAAAAAAAGTCCTCCCTGGTGCAAGTTACATACAAGAAGGTTGATACTGAAAAGGAGGATGACAGAAAGAGAGAATTTTTTCTTACAATTCCTGATTCTTCTCAAACCACTCACATTTCAATAACATCTGTTCCCAGTATTACCAATCTTCCTAACCCTGTGAATGCAGTTATAATCCTCATATGGCCAAGTTCA
The DNA here is from genome assembly GCA_034782735.1 of Sagittarius serpentarius. NCBI lineage: Eukaryota > Metazoa > Chordata > Aves > Accipitriformes > Sagittariidae > Sagittarius > Sagittarius serpentarius. The sequence continues at coordinate 27,029,976 of JAVKLA010000007.1, read as the reverse complement.
AAGATACAAACCAAGTATCTCAGGCAGCAAAGGAAAGGGGTTCACAGCTACAACCAGTTAATGTTTCTTATGTTTCCACTGCTCTGTCAGAGTGTGGAGTTGCAATTACAAAGCCTTGTTGGCAGTGCAGACTGACTGATAACGGTGTGCTCCTTAACAGGAGCTACACTAGAACTGAGCCTCCATAGCCATAGTTTGGTCCCTGCTAGTTGTTCAAAGGAATGTGATCCTTTTTAAAGACTTGTGTTGTTGCTCCCAGTCTTACTGTCTGACAAGAAGCTGTCCTGCCCAAATTCCCAAAGTACATTTACTCAAGACACTAAGGACACAAGCAAAGATGTTGACAAGAGAAGCATGGGAACATACCAATATCAATCAAACCTTGGTAGTGGCCTATTTTCATGCTGTTAGTTTAGGGCAGCATTTAGCAAGGGGCTTGTGCATATGAAATGTGCAAATGTAGACTTGCCCTTCATTCCGAGTCAGTCCCCATTATTCTACATAGCCAATGCAAGGATATACTGGATAGTGGTGGGGGCACCAGACTTTCTTAGCTGCTGCATGGTTGTGCGGCTTTGACCATGCTTGGTTTTCCAGCTGCTTTCCTGGCAGTGCAGCCCAGTCTCCTGGAGGGCTTTGCAGCGAGCATAACTACCAAACAGTCTTCAAACACAGAAGCATTTTATTATGCTGCCAGCTTCTACCAGTGGATGTAGCTCTGCCACATAGAGATAATGGGGGTTAACGGTACATTGCAGGTAATTTTTAGTATAACCATATGTATATGTGTGTATGTATATGTGTATGTACACATTCTCTAGCAGTTTTCTAGCTGCTGCTTTTTTTTTTTTTCCTTCTTAACCCCTTTCCCCCCAGAAGCTACCATAAAGAATGGGGGTGAAGGCTGGGGGGTTTAACCTTGGGAACACCTGCAAGGAAGGAGGTGAATGCTGAAGGGAAGAATGTAACGGAGAATGCACAGAGGGAAGTAAAATACTTAGGCAAGCAAATGATTGAATCAGTGACTGGAACAACCAGGTCTCTGCTGGAGATTAATATGAATGAGATGCTATGTTTCATTGACTAAGTTTACCTAATTTCTTTAAACATTAGTATTGTTTTTATGTTGCACTTGCCTAACTTAGCTGCAACTTGCTATTTTATCTATAAAGCCATTGTTAGTTGAATGGTGATTGGAAAGCAGCAGGAAGATACTCTGATTATGCCTTAATTATTGTCCTGCACCTGATCTTCACAGAGAGGATGCATGCTCCTATCCTCCCCTGTTGCTCATAGCATCTCATATCTGAGCCATAACTAACATTTTTACACCTGTTTAAGAACAGAACTCAACACATTTCCACTGATTTCCAGAATAAGCTGCAAGCCTACAAAGCTTTCTTTGAGTTCCCCTCCTTCTTGGTCCCAGGCATCAAAAGGAGATATTTGGTTAATGGCTAGTTAAACACTTCCATTGAGCAAGCCAGAGCTTTGTAAATCCACATCTTCCTTGCTGCATACCATTTGGAATCAGCTGAAAGTTTTGAGTTTGCATTTTGCCAAGTTGGCAATGCATTCACACAACTGGAAACTTTGAAGTAAGCAGAGATAAAGCAAGCCAGCAGGTTCTGAAACCAAGGGAAGTGGAAAAAATCCATGACTCTCCCTTCAGGTAGAGACCTGAAGATATATCCTTGATAATGAGGTGCCATGCTGGCTTATTAAATCCCTGATCATCTAAAATATAAAACCTAACGAAGGCATAAAGAGCTACAGCAAATAGGAATGGGTTGGTTTTTAATAAATGAACATGCCATCTGCTTCTCTTATCTCCCAACAAATCGAACACTGCCATCTTTGTAATTAGCACTGACAAACAGCACACTCCCAGGAAACAGGACAGCGAGATATGGTGGATTAGTTTTGCATCCCCTGCTGAGCTAGCATGGGGACAAAACTTAGGGCATACTGGCTTTCTCACAGGAATGTTGTGAACTGATTGCAGTTCCTGCCCAGGAAAACATACAGGTACAGATATGAGAGTCATAGAATCTTAGAATCGTTTAGGTTGGAAAAGACCTTTAAGATCATCAAGTCCAACCGTAAACCTAACATTGCCAAGTCCACCACTAAACCATGTCCCTAAGCACCACATCTACACATCTTTTAAATACCTCCAGGGATGGTGTCCTGTTCCAATGCTTGATAACCTTCTCAGTGAAGAAATATTTCCTGTTATCCAATCTAATCCTCCCCTGGTGGAACCTGAGGCCGTTTCCTTTCATCCTATCGCTTGTTACTTGGGAGAAGAGACTGACGCCCACCTCGCTACTACCTCCTTTCAGGTAGCTGTAGAGAACGATAAGGTCTCCCCTCAGCCTCCTTTTCCCCAGGCTAAACAACCCCAGTTCCCTCAGCTGCTCCTCATAGGACTTGTGCTCCAGACCCTTCACCAGCGCTGTTGGTCTTTGGACATGCTCCAGCACCTCAATGCCTTTCTTGTAGTGAGTGTCACCTAGGTATACACAGATTACCACAAAAGCCTGGGAACATCCTCCTAAACCTGCAGTTATACCACACTGGTTGCAGCATTTAAAATGCTGTCAGGGGAAAGCCATGTCTGGATAGGAGAGGGGCTCTTTCTGGCTGCTTTTTTTCTTTCCTACACTCTCAGCAAGGAGCATGATAGATGAAGAATAAATGCCATTGGAGGGTCATGATACCCTCATAAAAATTCATCTGTAGGAAATATTTGGCCTAAAAATTGGATGAGGGAGACAGTTGTCTTTTAAAAGACAAGCTTTTCTACTTTGTTGAGAGTCCTTATTAGCCCTCTCTTTACAAAGCAAATTGCTGGAAGACGAACTGGTAGTTTCAGTTCCTACTACAGTGAGCCATTAGAGAGGCACTGATATGTTAAAAGTGCACATTTTTAGTGTTTACAGACTGTAACAAATGGAACTAGCATTGTACCTATCCTTCTTAAAGAAGAGAAGAAATGGCAAGCTATTTCTTTACATTACCGAGAAATTCACTTCACTGCAATTCTGCTGATCTGCACAGGAGGAAGACAAGATTTACCTCTTAAGGCAGTCACCAAAACTTCCCTTGTTGCTTACATCCCTGGGAGATACCACTGGGCTACTTGCAAACATACATTTAGGGATTCTGTGGTGGATGAAAAAAAAAACCTATAGGGCTGCCCATGAAACATGCAGAAAGCATTTTTATATATAAAAATGTAAAATTGAAAAAAAACCCCACATTTCTATTTGAGGTGGTTTATGAGTTCTTTTAGGGAACATATAGTAACCGAGTACCACAGTTAGACTTTTCCACATAAGTTTATCCTTTTCCTGGTTGAATCTTTTTGACAGCATTTGTTGAGAAATGCCATGCAGATTTGAAGGATGTGAGAGAGACTGCCCAACTGAGTTAAATACTGGCTGAAGTCAGGTCTGATTCTACCACTGGTTCTAGGAACAGGGATGTTAGAGTGGATTTGATGTTCATTTGCAGTAATTCACAGCAACATAAGGAGAACTTCTGTCCTGGAATTCTTTTCTGTTATGTGCTATATGAAATTAAAGAAAAAGTAGACTAATTAAATGGTCTGTTTGGTAACTTCAGGCCTGCAGCTCCATAAAGATTTCATACTATTTCATCTGGTGACAGCTATGCATTAAAAACTGTAGGACAGTAATACTTTTTGAAAATCTATATCTAAGTAAGCTAAATACTGAAAACATGAATTGTCCTTATTTAGCTTAAAAGACAGAAGAGAGGTATTGGCTGCAAAAAAGGATAGTCAAAAAAGACAATTAACTTTTATAGGGAAAATTAGCAGTTCAAAGATGATTTGCAATGTTGGAAGCTTTTCAGACTGTTTTAGTTTATAAAGAGTTCTTTAAATATGGCTCACTTTGTTTTGATGGGCAAGACCTACTTGCTCTTGTTTTTTAACTGCCTTTCCTTTGTTAGACTCTCTTTCTCCAGAAAAAGGCAAGAGAATGAAAAGCTGAGATAAAATGAGCTATTCCCATTTATTTTTAAGCAAAAACATTCAGAAGCTGCAAAAGATGGCTGGTGAAATGATTTCATTTTGAATGTTGTTGCAAATCAATGGCATTCAAAAGAACATTAGTTCTTTTGCAAAAAGTATTTGAAAGAAATATCATTGCTACAGGGCTTTTTTTGATCAAAATTCCCAAACAAACATCACAGATTTCCACCTGCTCTACTAAGATATTTTTCAACTTTATTTAAGGGTCAGTGGCTTGTCATACCTGCGGAGTAAGATGGATACAGTTTCATCCATCAGCTTGGTTTCTTATGTGACCCAAATGATCAGTTTACGTGATTCCCTGGCAACTGCCACACCAGACTGGAAAAGATTAAGTTTCATTATTAAGAACCTTAGCCAAAAGCAGACTTCTCACTGGCTACACAAAAGTTTGATACGACTCTCTGTGCAGAAGGGGAGCATTGTTCCTAGCAGTTAAGTTAGTTAAGCTTCCAGTCAAGTGCTTGAACACTCGGGAATAACATAGATCAGCAAAGAAAAGCAGTAAAAGTAAAATAGGTCTCTAAATCCTGCAAAGAGGCAGAAGTGCTGCAAGTGAGGATATGAATGGAACATTCACTAAGTCAGTGTAAGCTTGGGAAGAGCCATGAAGGAACAGTATTGTAAAGCATGGACATGACTGGATGAGTTGTAAGATTAAAGGATGTTACAGGGCTGGTCTAGCCTTTCCAGGGGATGTCCCGATTCCTTCCATGAGGGGTCATCCACCTTTTCTTGTTTGCTTTTTGTGCTGCACAAAGCCAAATGTGATTCAAAATAAACAGATAATTAGGTCAGTAGGGGAATCTTAACTGCGGTGCTCTGTGCCAGAGTGAAAGGGACAGGCAAGGTTTTACATGGAAACATTTTCTGTTCCCTGCTACAGCAAGGAGCCAGAGTGCTTTTGCCTTGTAAACAAGAGGCCCTTAGAGCCCAAAAAGCAACCATAACTTTCTACTCTGCCTGACTAGGGGTTAGTGTACAAGCATGGCTCTTTTGTCTCAAAAATACAGCCAACTTTAAGTACAGCTGTCTTTCTCACAGTTAACTGCTTTCTTTGCCCCTCACTAAAAAAAAATGAAGGAACCCACACCCTTTAACAGCTGGCCAGATAATTTGGGTCTGGGGCAAATGTATTAAAAACTCCAAGGCAAAGAAGAGCAATGCTAAAGACAACAACCGTGATTAGAACAAACTAATTGTTCTGATGCTTACATACAGCATAATCTGCAACAGTATTTCTGATGTGCAGCAAAATTTCTGGGTGGAGCAGAAGGTCAGTTTCAGTTGCAGGAGCAGCCAGAGAACCAGATAGATGCAGACACTGTGGCAAGTGAGAAATGGCACTGCTTCTTCCCACTGTCCTCAAGGGCTGGATTTAGCTTGCCTAAGGTAGATGTCTGGGGTGGGCCAGGAGACAGATGCCTCAGAAAATCCATCCATTCCAAATCAGTCCTACAACAGGAGGCTTCTGGCATCATCCATCTGTGAAGTACCCCCACAGCTCCCCGCTCCGTTCTCTGAGACAGGTATTAGGGTCCAGAGTCCCTCAACTGTGTGCTAAGTGGAGGTGAAGTACACAGCTTGTGAAGTGTATAGGTCATCTGCTCTAGTGTAAAACATAACCAAAAAAAGACAGAGCATTGTCACACTGTAAAGGGGCAGGATAGCATGAAGCTGAGTGAGAGAGGGGATTAACAAGGAGGAGGAAGCAAAATTATGTGGAATTGATGAAGTAGCACTTCTTAAAGGTATTTAGGTTTCCTAGAAGTCTAAAGAGGTTTTGATTTATACAAAAGTGGAGGAGGAATCAGTCGATTCTTGTGACCCTTTCCTCACTATCTGCCATAGCAGGAGATCTACTGGCTACCTCCAACCCCATCACGGCTAGCAGGTACAGAGTGTAATCAGCTGGAAGATGGGAACCATCTCAGAGATGACACTCAAAACAAGTGGGACTTCTAGGCCTCAGTGGATGTTATTTTGACTTGCAAATGAGTACATCTACAACAAGACTCGTTGTTTCAGAGTAGTGAATGCACTAAAATATTCACCAAAGATGGAATATCTCATCATACAAGGAGTTTGCTTCAAAAATTCACAGTATCTCACAGATTTCATCAGGACACAGGAATATGCCATATGACAGGAGTGTCCAGTCAAAATTGCTCTATTTTCTGACATCTATGATTTGCAAGAAATTGTTCATGAATAAGCTGAAGACTAAGGGTTATTTACAGACACTATTCAGTGAGTAGTTCTGAGTACCTTTGAGAAAACTGTCATCATGTTGTGAACATTTCACTAATGGAAAACAGTAAAAATTTATCAAAGAAATTAATTATAAAATATTTGCTCAGCTTTAGTCACAGTCTTCTTGTGGACGAGGAGGAAAATATTGTCTGCAGTGCTGTTTGATCTCTTTTGTAATAGTGCTTTACTGCAGAGGTGGTTGTGTAGTTAAGGCAGTGGGCATGGGACTGCTTAGATCACTTTCTTTGGAGGACTCTTTTGGCAAGTGTTTGGGCAAATCAATTAGGGCCAGTCCCACTTAAGACCTTGTACCAAATTATTGGCTGGCTGCACAAACCCCTTTCTTCTCCCAGCATTGAATTTGGGTCTCTGAATTGAGGGCCCAAGATCCATGCCCTATCCACCATATCAAGCTGCCTTGTCCAGTTAGACTGGATGCTCTTTTGGGAGGGCACTGCTGCTACGGCTAATCAGGCACAGATCTCAGATGACATATTCATGGTCACCACAAAGACAGATGATAAAGAGCTCCCTGACAAGCAGCTCTCCTCTGCTCTAAATCTACCTCCATCCACCTGAAAAAAAGCATTCACCTGTGCTATTTACTGTTGTCCAACTCAGGGCAAAAGTGCTGTCCTTGGACTGTGCGCAAGCACCTGTACCCCAGCAAAATGGCCTGAGCTGGTCAGTCAGGTTCCTGTGGGCCTTATAAGGGCACTTTGCTGCACAGCCTTCATCTGCTTTGACAATGAGTTTCATGTCTTTCCTACCTAGAGCTTCGTGGGGGCAAATGAAATTACTGAGTGCTGAGGCATAATGCCAGTTCTGCATGCAGAAGAGGGAGAATAGAGAATATTGCCAAGAAAAATTCCCAGAAACAGATAAAATCAACAGCCTGAGAGACTTAATTTTGGAAGGAGGCAGAACTCTGCCTGACTGGAATGACAGCTGTACCATGGTGTGCCAGGGCAGCTTATGCACCACAAGCTGGTGCTCATATGAGGGCTGAACTGCCCCAGAGTGCCTCTGGACCCTCCCACATCTCTCTGGTCTTTGCCTGCTAATAGACTCAAGTGAGATACACTGAGAAACACCAGGGGGGGGAAAAAAAAGACATTTATTTCTTCCAGATAAGGAATAATATAACCACAAACTTTTGCTGAAAATTGCCAGCCTGACAAGGTTGAAGTGTTTTGTCCTATGATCTCACCTGAGAACTGTGTCTTACTCAGGACTGGATGTCCAGGAATTGCAAATCCTCGCTCCCATCGCCTGCATGGAGCTGCAAAATTGTTAAAGCACACTTAGCTAATCACCTCTTCCGCTGAACTGCCCTCACTGGGATCTGCAAATAGGGACACTTTAATCATAGCTGAATTTGGCTGAGAAAGCAAGGATGGGATTTCCTACTCACCGGAAACAATGTACGCTTAGCTAGATTTCCATACAAAAATCCTTAAGAGATCCCTACCCAAACTCAGTCTAAAATGTTACACCACAAGCGTTAGGACCTGACATGACTTGGCAAAAGATTTAAACGTGCAGATTTCCATGGCAATCAAGCGTAAAGTTAAAATAAAATCCAATGATACAGATGTTATCTGCACAACTAAAATAGTTTTCAGTGAACATTCTATACCCAAAAGCATGGGATTTACAGGTCTCATATCCAAGGATACTCACTTCTGGCAGTTCTATTGCAGTGTTGGGAATTAGTTCTCAGAAGGTTTCCCCAAAGTTTTAAGATCATTCTTCAGCCTTGCAAAGCTGACATACACTAAGCCTGTGAAGACTTTCCTAACATTGAACTCAACTCTGCTGAAGCTGGGTCTCTGGAGAGCGGCACTTTGGGGGAAGAATAATATCTGTTGCTAGAAGGATCTATTTTGCTAACAGATTGAATCCCCATCCACCCTTCCAGTGGCTTTTTGAAGCTGTTCAAAAGAACAAGGACAGCTGGAACAATGTCACTCACTAATACCTCTCTGTCCCTCATGTTCTCTGTGCCGACCATACAAAGGAAAGGAACTCAGGATAGCTTACAGCATGCTGCCATATTGCTGTTCTGTTCTTGCCATAGAGGAGTCGTGTTATAATATGCACACATTTGTCTTACACATGGAAAATCCCTGAGTTATACAGTACTGTTGCAGATCAGCTAGTGAGAAGCTAGGTGAGAAGGTGACCTACCCAACTGTTATACTGTGGCAAGAAACACTGGTCACTTGCTAAGGCAGCATGTGCTGCACAGTCATGATCTATGGCACTACCATGGTAGGCACTATCAGAATATAAAATTGTTTCGGGTTTGAGTGATGGGGGAGGGGCTGCAGGGGTGGCTTCTGTAAGAAGCTGCCAGAAGCTTCCCTGGCTCCAAGTCAGACCTGCCTCTGGCCAAGGCCGAGACCATCAGCGATGATGGTAGCACCTCTGGGATAACAGATTTAAGAAGATGAACCTGCAGCAGGGGAGGGGAGTGGGATGTGAGAGAAACCCCTACCCAGACACGGAGGTCAGTGAGGAAGGCAGGGAGGAGGCGGGCCGGAAGAGGGGATGGCCCTGCAGCCCCCGGTGAGAGGGCAGGCTGTCCCCCTGCAGCCCATGGAGGGGAGCGGGGGAGCAGATGCCCACCTGCAGC
>JAVKLA010000007.1:26979357-27020922 GCA_034782735.1 Sagittarius serpentarius | reverse complement strand
GACTGTCTCCCGTGGGAGGGACCCCAGGCTGGAGCAGGGGCAGAGTGAGGAGTCCTGCCCCTGAGGAGGAAGGAGTGCCAGAGACAAGGTGTGAGGGACTGACCCCAACCCCCATTCCCCGTCCCCCTGTGCTGCTGGTGGGGGAAGGAGGTAGAGAAAACCGGGAGTGGAGCTGAGCAGGGAAGGAGGGAGGGGTGGGGGAAGGTGTTTTAAGATTTGGTTTTACTTCTCTCTATCCTTGTTTTGATTTGTTTGCTAACAAAATACATTTATTTTGTTTTTTTCCCCAAGCTGAGTCTGTCTTTTGCCCATGACCATAAGTGGTGATTGATCCTTCCCTGTCCTTGTCTTCACCCATGAGCGTTTTCTTTAGATCTTCTCCTCTTCATCTCACCAGGGCCAAAGTGGTGGGCGGAGGAGTGAGCAAGTGGCTGTGTGTTGCTTTGTTACTGGCTGGGCTTAAACCATAAGAATAGTAAAAAATGCATTGACAGCAAGATAAAGAATAAAGGTTTAAGTGTTTTACAGCCACATGACGGCAATGATGCATTCAATAAATAAAATTATTAGGAAGACGAAGGATTTCTTGGAGGGTGTTTCATTATTAAAACAGACACATACGCACAAAAAAACCAACAGCAAAACTAATTGGCCTACTTTGTGGCAGGATAGGAATACTCATACTTATGCAGGGAGCATAGCAGTGTACATATCTACCTACTCATTAGAGGATATGAAAACTTCATTGACAGGAAGATTCTAATTACAGTATACCCACCTTTGGTCTGGAAACAACCATCTGCTAATGAGTGTTAACTAAGGCACAAGAATGACTACTGAGCAAAACAGGCTGGGTAAGTGACCAGGGTGACGGTGTTGAAATTGCTCTCCCTGTCTTGGCTGGTAACAGAGGATAATTGTGGGGAGTGCAGGGAGCACAAAGTAGAAAGGTCCCATTTCAGCTAACAGGATAACATGTTTAAAATATTTTCATAACGGTGGTCAATGCTAGTTTTTACCACCGAAGGGGCAATTTGAGACAACCTTGACTGAATGGCATAATGAAATTGGCTTCAATAGCAAGAGGCAGCCACACAAAGCTATAACAGATACGACAGAAGAGGAGAGAGCCTTAAGAAATACCTACTTGCTTGGAACGATTCCCTCCAGCATCCTTTCAAATGAGATTTCCTTCCAAAAGAGTACTTCTTATTCAAAGCTCACCTCCAAAGAACCTACCTTGACATTCTGTTAGGAATATAATTTGAAACATTAAAAAAAAAAAAATCAGGAAGAAGTTTTCTAGAGATACCTTAGTGTTTGCACATGCTAATCATGAAGAAGATCCCACATTTTTTCCTCGACCTACATGTCATGTTGCAGCTATACAAAGTGATGATAAAGGGCCTGATCCCCTAGCCAGAGTAATAAACCATCAACCACACGAAGGAAGCTGTTATGTCGGGGGCCCTGGAATGGTTTCGTGATTTACCTGGTAAAAAGTCAGTGTCCCAAGGAGTACAGTAAAGGATGAATTTCTAGGAGGTTTTCCCTTCAGGTGAAGGCAGATCTTTTTCTGCCATGACTTTCTGCTCTGTAGTGCATCCTGCTTAATACCTTTCAAGCTGTGTGCCAACTCTCTGGCCTTTTGATTCAATGTCAGTCCCAAGGGGTGGGAACTGCTTTTGTAAAGTGCCTTTCAGCTCACAGGATCTGAGCAGCTGATGTGAGCTTTTGAAAAAGTCTGGAGGCCTGGCCATGCATACTTATTTCTGTCTAATTTGAGGAACTCGGTACACCAGATTGTGCAGGTAAGCTGATTTGTTTCTCATCTAAAACCAGGTGCTTGTTTAGAACAAAATCACTGACATAAAAATGACTCTTTTTTAGTACTGTGAGCAACATGGCAACACCACTTTCCTGTATTTTACTAATAGAGATTGAAACCCAATGGGAATAAAAGCCTGAGCTCCAGTAATTCTAGATATGATACCTTGAAACCTTAGGGGAGAATATGAGTTTCTCAGCTTTTATTCTTAAACCTTAAATACAAATGAAAAAGTTTCAAGCTTAATTTTTTCCCTGATATATATTCACATCTTTCTGTGTTTCCCTGCTGGTTTATAGTACAGCATTCTGTAGCAGTAATTTCCTCTGTGACATTACTAAACACAGGGGGATTCAGCAATCATAGATAGATAGATAGATAGATAGATAGATAGATAGATAGATAGATAGATAGATAGACAGATAAAAATACACACAAGCGTAACAGAACCCAAAGATTTAGAATCCCATTTAACTTACTTAAGTAACTTAAATTACAACAGAATACCATTTTCCCTTTGAAAATTATTAGAAAGCACAATTCCCTGTGACCCTACCCGTTTCCTAATCTCCCTACTCCCAAGACCCATTCACTAATTCCTGGGCAATTGTGTGTTTGGGAAGCTAATCATGAAAGTGCTGCTGTACCTTGCCTGCTATCAAAAGTCAGAAATGGGAGGTTTAGGTGGAGTGGCTCTAGGTCATGGCCTCAGCTCACTCACATGGTGTTGGAATGTGCTGTTAGGAACACAGAGGAGCAAGAAAATCAAGGCAAATTGAGGATACTGTTTGGGGAAATGAGTAATTGACTGCTAATGCATGTGCCTTTTTGTAGTGAAACATCATAGGACAATGTTCTACCAGCAAATACCAGGGATTTAAGATGCTTCTTGTCTTTATTTCTTGATCTTCTGGGGTGAAGGGGATGCTAATCTGCATGGAGCATTCTGCACATGATTAATTTAATAGACTGCATTGTTATTTTCTGGTTTATATATAAATTTTGATGAAATTCATATTGTTTGCTAGCTTGGACACATAGGTAACATTTCATTTGTATCTGTAAATCACTTCCTTCTTTTTGATACTTCAGTAAAACATTCTGGCATAGCTACAACAGCCTGTTTCCTTGCAACTGAATGGACAACTACTTAAAGAAACACAGAACATTATTAAACTCACAAATACAAACAAGTATAGTTTTCTGATCCGATTATTTCTGAGAGAAAATACGTCCTGTCTTTACATTTTGGTTTTGACATGTAGGACAATACAAGACTTCTTGGAAACTCAGAGTGCAAAGGGAAAATAAAAAAAACTAAAGAAAACCAAAGTGATTTTAATAACCAGTGATTTAAACATCCATTTGCTAGCACTATTAAATCCCCCAGGCTGAGGAAAAGGAAATCACTGATAAATAGTTTTATAGTAGTGACCTGCTATGTTACATGGGGGCTAGTGAGCAGAGGCATTTTTCTTTTTCTCTTTTATTAGATTTTAAAGACTCCAGGCACCACTGAAAATGATACTGAGCTCTACAGATATCAAAAGAAGGAAGCAAAAGCCCTGCATTACTTTTTCCCCAAAATTATGAATGAATGAATCCTTTTCCTATCCTCTACAATAGTTTGTAAAGTTTTAGGTAAGTTCTTTTTTTGTGATTTAGGCTGTCTGGAGTTTGCACAACAACAGGACGGTATACCAGAAAACATCCCCTCACTGTAATAATGGTAATTGTTGACTGTTCAGTGGAGTGCCCAGTGCAGCATGCATGCATGGATAGATACTTCTTTTGTATCAAAGGCACCAGTATTTTGGAGATGTATAAGAGGAAAAGGGAAGCAGTTCTGAAAGCCTGAGGAGTTAGTGTTGGTTTAACATACAAGAGAAGGTGAGCTGTAAGCTACAGAGCTGGAGCAACAACATGACCTTGATCATTTTAGCCTAACAGACCACGTGCTCTGTGACAGCAAAGCCAGGTCAGCTCATTCACTTGCAGAGTGCCAAACCGAGATTTTAGGGACACATTCCTTTCATCCAGGTGCAAAACTTCTTTTAGCAACCTAAGAACTCCTTTAGAGATTCCTTAGAAAAGGAAAACTTATTTGGGTGAGAGACCAGACATCCTGGGAGCTACCCCAGCCTTTGGAAAAAGGCTAGCAAGGAAGCCCAGGAACCATCAAAACTCTTAGTGTTTTCATCTCCAAGAGCAGGAAACCTTCCTTTGACCTTGCCTTCACTCACACAGAGGCATGGGTACACTTAAAAGATGCCTACCAGAGGAACACGCTACTGTTGGTCATTCTTCTCTCTCATAGAAAGCTGAGAGAACTAGAGGACATGACCAATGCTAATCAGCTGACTTAGCTGTAGAAAGTGTTTGGCTTCAAGTAACTGTTCCTCCTCAGTCAAAGGATTCAAACACCATGGTGATGAAGCAATATGAAAAGCTGCTCAGGTGTCTTCCACATAGCTCCAGAAGGATGCTCAAGCCAGAGATTAAACTGACCCTCTCTCCTCTAACAAACTAATGCTGGATCTTGCCACAGAAAAGCAGGTTTCAGCTGGTGAGATTAAATATATTAGAGAAAATCCCACTTGTAGACAGTGACATGCTGCTAGGGTATGGCAAGTTCTTCCTGGTGGGAGCTTACCAGGTGGAGAAAACTTTCCCAGATGTATGATTTGCATGAGATGCTGCAGACCATGATAATTCTTGTTAAACTTTCACAGATGATTTTATCTTCCAGCTAGAAGTGACTGTGAGAATGGGGTTATCCTTGCCACACACATCTCATTAAATTGCATTAACTTTGTTTCACTGACTTTACCCAATGGCATATAAAGTAAACAGTATGTAACTTTTATGAACCTCCATGTAATCTGATCTTTCAGTGTTTCATATTCCAAGCCCTCAAAAACCGAGAAACTGCATACTCATATAATCTCTCCTACTTTATCCACTGTACTGTGTGCTACAATAATACCACATGAACAAGGTATGTATATTCCTTCTCCTACAGCTGGTAAGTCAGAAAAGGGCCCTTTCCATTATGTTCCTACTTCCGCAGGAAGAGTTGTCTTCGAAAGAGGATCCCAAGGGACATACGGTCCTTTCTTCTGCAAACCAGGGATAGAAAGGACTTTCAAGCAGAGATGCAGAGCTCTGCCTCTGATAAATGCTGGTGTCATCTTCAACTCCCTGTGCAACTGTTAGAGCTGTTTAGCCTGAACATTGGTAGGAGCTTGGTGTAGAAAGGCTGTGCATGCGAAACTATTTATGGAACAGCACAAGCAATTTTACTGGACCCACAAAGTCCTAAAGCAAAGCTATATATGCTTTGCTACTTTCTGTCAGCTACCATTTACATATGAAATAAAGATTAAAAACCCCCACCATTCCTATAACCAATGACTTATCCTGGGCCTATGCTAACCTTTGGTAATTTTACACATAAAAAAATGCTTGGTGGGAGGTCCTCAGTGCTTTATGACATATGTTTATATGTTTATCTCTAACCCTTTTTGTTGAAGCTGCCCATCCCTAAAACAGCCTTGTTGGGCTCCTTTTTCTCCTCCTTTTTTTTTTAACCTTCTTATGATTTTTTTTTTTATCCTCTCCATCAGTTAGGCTTGAATGATGTGATATATTTCATAATCATTGCATTTAAGCTCAGAAAGTTAATAAATCTATGCAGAAACAAAACTGACTAAGAAAAATGGAGTTACTATGAGAGCATACATTACAATTGAATCTGCTGTGACATCTAAAGGACCTCTAGGAAATGCAAGAAGACATTCTTTCACTTCAGAATTGCTTGAGTTGCTCTTTACTTCTCCTTTTTGGGGTGAGATTCTGCCTCAGTACCTCCTTCTCCTGATTTCACCAAGAACACTCAGTGAGTACACTGGTAAAATCTGGCACTAAGGGTCTGGTTTGGGTGGGGTATTGTTTTTTCTGATCCACACAAGCTGTGAATCAGACCTCAAATTTTTTGCTATGCAGAGGCTAAGTGAAGGATTTTTAAGGTTTGGATTTGAACTGGATTAATTTCTGCATTCATTCTGTGGGTAGAAAAACAGAAGTAACCTAAAAGAAGTTCTGAAATTCATTGAAAAATTGCAGTGATTAGAATCTGTACAATTTAAGACAAAATCCCTTACTAGCACAGTAACGCATGATAAATATCTCCACATGGGAAGGCAGAGATCTGCAAAATACATTAAAGCAACCAACATGAAGAATTCCCCAGCTCACCAGATGGGGAAGGGGAATCCTGATTTAGTATCTGTTCTTTTCTGAACTGCTTAAATACTCCTGATCCATCTCCCTCTCAGACACCACATAAAAGTTCACTGTGACCTAGACCTATGAGATTAAGTTTCTTTCTTCATCAGTACCAGCCCTTACATCAGCTTTAGACTGTGAGAGAATAAAGGGGGGGAGGAGTTTTTAGGAGAAAGGAATTGTTTTATATAGAGTTAGGCTGTGAACCAATGCTCACTAAAGTGTAATTTTAACAAAGGGTAGTTACATTCAAAAGCCACCAAGATTTTTTAATATATAGTTGTTCAATGTCACAAACAGAGATGCGAGTATAACATTTTTTTGAGGGATTTTTTTTGGTGAGAAAAAGATAAGGGGAAAAAAAGCCCCACTCCTCACATATCTTGTACTGATGAAGTGTTTCAGTCTTTCAAAGAGAAAAATAACTATTTTACAGTTTTTGAAATTCATGAAGCAACATTTTTCAGATTACTTTCTTCACAAGAAAAACAGAATTTTCATCCTAATTTGAGATTAAATTTAGAGATTAATTCTGAGAAGACTTAATTGCAAAGGATTAACAAATTGAGTAATCAGAAGCTTTGAACTTTTAAAATTTCCATTACCCCATTTTAAGAATAAGAATGGTGCTGCTACATAGAAAAAGACTTGATTCTTCCTTTTTTTAATCTCAGTTTTGTACCCTGCAAAGCAATGCCCATTTAAGAGTAAGTAAAATAGTAACATTAAAACCTTACCCTGTAACTATGATGACTGGAAGAAGTGTTTGATCTGAGGTTTTGAAAGATTACTGAATTACTGGATTCTACATATGTACTTTTTCTTACAGTCTTGGTTTCCTCAAGTAAAGACAGCCACAGTTTTACTCCCTGTTATGCTGCTGGATCTAGTATTAACTACAGTTCCAAAAAAAGTTAATGACCATGAAGGTTTTACTTTTACTTTGCAGAGTCCTTTTACAGTAAGGTGTTCTGTATGTACATGGTCTTTGTTCCTATATGGGTGAGCCTTAAAATTCAAACTGTCAGCAAAAGTTAAACATGTGCAGGTCCCACAGCATTTTGGCAGGGAAGTATTCCAAAGCCCACTGTGAGGGTGTATCCCCAGATGATTGTTCGCTCTCTTCAGAGTTCTAGTTAAATGTAATATAATTTTGTCCCTTAAGCAGTCTGTTCCTGGGTTAGGTCTGTCTGCTCTGGCACTGCAAACTGCCTTCAGCCTGCAGCAACCTCACTTCATTGACTTAATTGTCACCCCCAAACATTTCTCTGAGCTGGGGTTTTCTTCCATTTCCTGAAGGTTTCACAAGGTGCTTGTTCTCAAAGAGCAAGGAAACAGAGGTTTGAGAAAAAATTAAAAGAGAAACGGACTGTTTCTAGGAATGACCTCCCTGACAGGATGTCTGCCTTTCCCAGCAGCCTGGTTCTCCCTCAAGCAGAAATGTCTCCAATGTGTTTGGACAGACATAAGAGGGAAAGCAGCCACAGGTTGGTTGGTTTGCTTGTTTGTTTCCCCAGCTACTGCTATGTAACAGCTCCACTGTCTTGACCACATCCCTAAGCACTGAACCAGGCTCCCACTGGTGTTTTCAGATGCAGACTGCATCTATTCCCTGTTACTATTAGGCTTAGAAACACACATTTACTTACAGACTCCAGACATGATGGCTATCAATGTGTATGTCAGTGGCTATTTTCATCTGCAGGATACTAAAAGTATTCCCAATGTGCTCAAGCAGAAAGACTGGCCTAGTTTTCCCCTCTAATAGCCAGATTAAGGAACATAAGGAAAAAAAGCCCTGAAAACACATTCTTAACTGTTTTCCTATGGATGTCACTAGGAAGTTGTTTCTGTAACTGTTATCCCTGATTGCAGTAACACAACCCCCAGTGTTTCAGGCAAAATACTATGAAATTACAGCACAAACAGGGAAATGTTCAATTTTTTCATTATTGCTTCTATTTCCATGATAATTATATTAGTCAAAAAAAGCTGTCATCTATTGGCCTAAAAGAACTATATGCATGTCTTACATCATCAGTTGGATCAGATCACACTTGTCTTCTCCTTCTCCTACTCCTCCGGGCCTGCATCTTTAGAAGCACTGAAGGGCAAAGAGGCTAAGAGAACATCTCCACTCCAATGATGTTGCTCAAACCTAACCTCGACCACACAGCAGTGGAGGCGAGAAAAAAACTTCAGAGCATGAGAGCTGAGTGGAAAACTGCTACCCCTTCACACAGACTGAAACATGAACATTCACCTGTGGTGTAGACACACTGGGTGTGCAATGCCTAGGACAAATACCACCACACCACTGCATAGCTCCTGAATCCTCACAGTAAAGTTGTGTGGCTGCAAAGTTATGGGAAGCAAAGCATTGTATTCCCTTCAGCAGGAGCCAATGGAACATGTAACCTGAATTGTGGCTGTCCTAATCCACTCTGATCTCAAATCCTACCTGCAGAAGTTGCACAGAGACAATTTGCATAGCACTCTTGGCTTTCACACATACCAGACAGCAGATACATAGCCATAGACTTTAATGTGGATAACCTTAGTTATTTCTGCATTAGTCCTAAGGATCCCTGGATTTATTAGGCTGATTCTGCAGCCTTCCCATAGAAAAAAATAATTAATTCCTTCCTACTGTAGTCTCCTTGCATTGATCTAATCAAATCATGGATGGACTGTCCCCAAAAGATAAAATAAACCAAAGACAATATGCAAAAGGCCAAAGAAGTTATGAGGTGAAACCAGTTATTTTACAAACTGTTGGGAACATACAAAACTAGACAGATGATTAAACCAATGACAAAAGAAGTCAGGTTTCTAAGATATTTCAAGTTTGCTTGTAAGCTCAATTACAGTAAGCAGTAACAAATAGAAGATAAGAAAATATTTTCATCTTCAGAGGGGGAATAATTCAGTCACCACAGACCTCACATCCATCAATTCTAGATCTCTCATACATCTGCTCTCTTCTGCTTCTGTCCTTTGGTACAGTGCAGCTCTCCTGGGCCCTGCCTTGAGGAATTAAATGGAAAACCCAAGACCCAACATCTACCAACCCCTCCCATGACCCAGTTTATCATGTGGACCTTGGTGGGGTTGTGCCCTCAGCAAGTGCATCCTTGCTTTCTCTGACTGTTTGAGCTTAATAAAGATTGTGATAGTCCTTCAGGGCAATATCGTGATTTTTTTGGAGGAAAGCTTGTTGGCCTAACAGTGGCCTGGGACTGTGAAGTTGCCAACTGGACAACACTGGACAAGTCATATCATTTTCACTTTACTTCAGGTTCCCCGTTTTGAAATGGGTTTGAAACAAGACACCTGTGTTACAAAATATTTTAAGTGTGCGGTAACAAAGCTGGTAGTATGTGATCATACATTTATATAAAAGCAGATTGTGTACTTAATCCCCGTTATAACCTTGGGAGCCGAAAGCTGTATGTACCACTAAATATTAATCTGCATCTGTAAAATTCCTTGCTTTACTCCGGAGTTAATTCTTTGCAATTATGGCATAACTTTTTCTTCCTGTTCAAAGATATTTCCGTGGACGTCTTTAATGCACCTGTATGAACAACAATAAAGTCTTTATTAAACAAAGCCATTTAATACTAGTGGGTAAAAACAAGCCAATTTGACTTGTAGCAAATGCAAAATAGAGCCGATTTGCCATAATTGAGCTTTTGTACAAATTGCAATTATCTCTTGCTTACTTGGTGAAGAAATGTCATCAGCTTTGAACAGAATCAAATCAAACAAACAAAAAATTCTGACCTGCATAAGCAGCACAGAAGGGCATAGGAGAAATATGGTGGTTTCTCACAAGACCATGGTAGCAGTGGGCAATGGTGGGGATATGGAGTTTTCACAAGTGTCATATCAAAAAAGAATCCTGCTGCAAGGGTTTCCTCATCAAGGTTACTTATTTCAAGGGGAAGTGCAGACAGGGGGAAATTTCTCCCCCAACCTCTAATCCCTGATAAACTGATTTAAGCTCTTTATGAGGTGTGGACAGTCCCTGCAGGACTTCACCAATTGTAGTAGCTATAGCTCAAGATGGTGCTGAGGGGCTCTGAGCCCTGTCCAAGCATTTGGGATTCCTTTGTCCAGCACAGGAGAAAGCTTCCTTCTGTTTTCTCCTGAACACTTGATGCAGCTGAGAGCCAGCTCTGCTCTGGCACTGCTGAAGAATGGGACTGGTCCAGAGAAGGAGTTCCACCTCCAGCTCTCCTCTTCCCCATGCTGAAACAGGGACACCATGCTGTGGTGGGTGGACCTTTGCTGGCTGCCAGATGCCCACCAAGCTGCTCTCTCACTCTCCTTCCTCAACTGGACAGAGGGACAAAATAAGATGAAAAGCCTGTGGGTCAAGGTAAGGACAGGGAGATCACTCAGCAATTACCATGATGGGCAAAAGAGACTTAACGTGGGGAAATTTACGTAATTTATTGCCAATCAAATCAGAGTACGACAATGAAAAATAAGAACAGATCTATAAACACCTTCACTCCATCCCTCCCTTCTTCCGCGGCTCATCTATACTCCCGACTTTTCTACCTGCTCCCCCTGAGCAGCACAGGGGAATGGGGAATGGGGGTTGCAGTCAGTTCATCATGCTCTTTGTCTCTTTCACTTCCTCCTCCTCACACTCTTCTCCTCCCCCAGTGTGGGGTCCTTCCCACAGGAGACAGTTCTTCATTAACTTCTCCAACATGGGTCCTTCCCTCGTGCTGCAGTCCTTCAGGAATTGACTGCTCCAGCATGGGTCCCCTGTGAGGTCTCAAGTCCTGCCAGAAAACCTGCTCCAGCACGGGTTCCTCTTCACGGGCCACAGCTCCTGCCAGAAGCTTGCACCAGTGTGGACTCTCCACAGGGTCATAACTTCCTTCAGGGCACATCCACCTGCTCTGGCGTGGGGTCCTCCATGGGGTGCAGGGTGGATATCTGCTCCAATGTGGTCCTCCATGGGATGTAAGGGGGACAACCTGCATCACCAGGGTCTTCACCACAGGATGCTCTGACGCCTGGAGCACCTCCTCCATCTTCATGTACCTTGCTGTCTGCATAGTTGTTTCTCTCACTCCTCTCTCCCAGCTGCTGTTGCGCAGCAGTTTTTACCGTTTCTTAAATAATCTTATCACAGACGTGCTAACACCATTGCTGATGAGCTCAGCTTTGGCCAGCAGTAGGTCCATCTTGGAGCCAGCTGGGAACTGGCTCTGTCCAACATGGGGTCAGCTTCTGGTATCTTCTTACAGAAACCACCCCTGCAGCCCTGCTCTGCTACCAAAACCTTGCCACATAAACCCAATCCACATTCCCAGAGCAGCTGTAGACATGAGTTAACACACGAAGATGAAAGTCCAGTGAACCTGGGCTGGTCCAAGCCACATGCAGGGTGGGACACAAGACAAATGTCACAGATACAGCAATTGTGTCAGTGTCTAAATTAATTGGTTATTGGCAAATAACCCAGTCCTGAGACTGGGCCAGAATTAGTCAAGTTGAAGAAGCAGAGAGTAAAGACATCCAAGCTGGCCTGCTCTGAATGGCCTTGGGCCTGGAAGCAATTGAGCTGCCTTCTCAAAATGCAGCCCTAAAGAGTAGTTCCCTCAGTGAGGCAGGGACCATCTGCTGCTAGAAAGCCCGTACAACACCAGCACAGCTTCCAACACTTTGATACTTACCTGCAGTTCAGGTCAACATCTGTACAAGGGGATGTCAGGCCATTGCATGTGACCTCCAAAAAGATACCTATCTCTGCTAGCAGGATGTATGGTTGTGAAATAAGGCAGATGTTCTGCATCTGGCTATGTGGCTGGGCAGGCAGATGGATGCAGTAGCTAGCCACATAATCCCTAGATGTATGGTGATGTGAGCACAAATGTGCGTTCCCACTACTGCTCCTGTGAGAGTTGCAACTAAGTGTGCTAACTGGTTAGAAATCAGCGGGAATTTTGATTGAGGAAATGTCAGACCCTGAGCATCAAATATTATTTTCTACACTGTGTTATCTTCTGTACAAA
The DNA here is from genome assembly GCA_034782735.1 of Sagittarius serpentarius. Taxonomy (NCBI): domain Eukaryota; kingdom Metazoa; phylum Chordata; class Aves; order Accipitriformes; family Sagittariidae; genus Sagittarius; species Sagittarius serpentarius. The sequence goes on along the minus strand of JAVKLA010000007.1, from coordinate 27,008,769 downwards.
ATATTAATTCACTGTCTCATGGAAGTTCTGTGTACCAATGCAATGGGTTGGATTCTCTCCCCTGCTAATGTGGTATTGAATACTCTTTACAATCCCTTGACATTATTTCAGCCTTAATAGATACCTTATGAGTTATTTCAGTTTTCTAATGCTCTATCAGCATAATGAGAATTTTTTTCACTATCTGGGCTTCTTCCCTTCAGATCTCTACCAAAGCAATCCTGTACTCAATACATCATTATGACACATTGCATGTGTAAACAAAAAAAAACCAAACACCCCTCACCCCCAAACCTACAGCCATTCTAATGAGTGTCTCAATAATCTTACTCTGTTACATTTTTATGGAAGGTTAAAGAACATTTATTGTTACCAAGAATATAAGAGTTGATGTCTGTTTGTGTTTGGAGAAGCATTTTTCTGGGCACATGCCAAGCTATCTTCAATTTCTATAAAAGCAGTGAAAATCGCTACCATCATGATTGCCTGATTGTGGTCCATTATAATGGAATTAACATAAACTATCTAGAGAAGCATTTCAAAGCAGTATATTTTTATACAATAATTTGATTTCGAACTATCACTAGCTGAGGAAAAACTACATGAAGATTAACATGACACCCTGTGTTAATACAGAAATAAACACTCCCATGCTCTGACTGTGAACAGTCAGCTAAATGTATTTGTCTCAATGCGTTCCTTCCCAAGGGAAGCCAAGAAAGAAACGAGGACTGAGCTCAGGGGAACACACTGTCCCATGACTGAAGTCAGCGAAAGTTAATCTATTATCACAGATGAGACCACATCTAGCATGGATGATAATTTCTTCTGAAACAGTATAGACTTTTTTTTTAAAGGTGAAGTCATGAGATGTTTCAAGGAACCCTGTTTATGCAAGCTTTTGGTCTTTGTGGTTGCTCTCATGCTAGGTTGGGATTTCACAGACTGCTAGAATGTAAAATATCATTTTGCCTGTCTCCTTTAGCTCATTCCTGTACCACATTTCGGGTCTACAAAGGCAATCTGGTAAACAGCCTACAAACCTCAGGCTCAGCATTATAAACACATCAGAGCATGCAGGATGTCAGCCCGCAACATAGCCTAACTGCCTCGAACAGCACACGTCAAGCTTTCTACAGCATAACAAAGATGCCCAAGAATCATAGCCTGGGAAAAAATAATTGGAAGATAGTAGCAATGCCAAGATTTCAAAAAATAGGAACATTTCTGTAATTACTTAACTGATTTGCTTGCCTCACATACTCATCTGCTCCCTAAAGTCCCTATATCCATCATCTAGTGACCAGCAACAGACTCCAAACCTCTGTATAGCTGTCACCTCATCCACATGGTGCCCGATCCTCTCGGGTTCTGCCTCTGTGCAGGAGAGAAGCCTCCCAGAGGGAGACGCTCCACCAGAGTCAATGATCTGGACCAGCCCCTGGGCCACACCAAAAGCCTGGAGACCCTGAAACTAGAGGGAGGAGGATCCTTCCTGTTCTGCATTTGACCCAGAGTCTTTCACTCAAACCACAAAGACTGTTCCTGGAACAAGGTACTTCAGGAATAAGGCTTCATACCTCCCAGGTTAAGGTCCTCACCTTGTGTGTTCCTACTTGCTTGATCTTTGCTTCTCTCATTCCCAAAATGATAGCCATGCAGGACAAATATTCCTCAAAGATTAAAATTGCATCAGGGCCATTGTGGTTGATAGTTTTGAAGGGAAAGAACCTCACTCCAAAAGCTGTTTGTGACTCCAGGAAACTTCATATGCTAGAAACTGGCAGAACTGGAATCCCTTCTTTGAAGTATTGTGGTATAACATCTGTCATATCAATGGGTGGCAAGAGCAATCATTTTTCAAACAGGCACTCAAGGAAGAAGAGAGCACCAAGAGCCAGAGCCACATGAAGTGACAGACTTTAACTTCAGCACTCTCCTGATTTAATGCAAACACATTCCCTGTTTCTGGCTGTCATCAATTCTTGTGGGAACAGGCTGGTATTATAGACACAGCATATAAAATCACATGCCTTGCCACAGCAGCTAGAAAGATAACACATCATCAGCATATCAGAGAAATTCATCACCACACAGGATCTTAGACGTTGTTTACATGCAGGGCAACTCGGCACTGAGTCACTGCAAGCGTGGTGAATGAGGGTGAAGATGAGCAATGCCAGAAATAGCTGGATTTGCCTCAACAGGCAAAATATCAGTCAGGAGAAGTGAGATTACGTGCAGAGATGCAATTTAAATTGAAAATAAATTATTTATCAAGCCTAAGAAGGCTTGATATACTCTGTTACTCATGGTTTTGAATCACCAAATGGTTAATTTAGTGTTGTTTTGTTGTGTGCTGGTAGCTCTGGTACTGGCTGAGTGTTCTTTCTTTTAGGGCTGAAGGAGAGATTTTCAAAAGAATACATTTCCATGTGCCTCAGAAAACAGACAGATATTAGGAAGTTTTTGGCAGATACGCTTGGCAGAAACTGCTTTGGAAAAAATTGACCTGTGATATTTTTCAGTACTTTTGAACATACTACTCAGATAATAGAGTGAGATGCTTTTGTATATTTATATCATCATGGAAAAAACCCTACAAAAATGTCATTTTGGGGCAATCTTAGAGTTAGTCATGCTTGCCTCCTCCCTTCTTTGAAGGACAACTACCTCCTGGTCCTCCACACAGGACCTTACATTAGGCTTTTTTCTCCTCTTCTATGAGACATAGTTGTTTTAAATAGAGAAATGAGCACATTACTTGTAAAAATGCCAAAATAAACATTGGTTTAAAAATTGTTTCTACTTTAGTTTTTACAGGAACAATTCAGCAAACCTGAGACAAATTTTGGAAACTTTTCAGTATTGCCAAATAGGGTTTTTTTTTTTCAAATGAAAATAAGATTCAGCTGAAAAACTGAGCCCAGATCTAGTGTTCAAATGCTCTGCTGAATTGGCACCAAGATAGTATAATGCTGAAGGTCACACACAAAGGGGTAATACTGGAGCTGAGTAAGGAACTAGATGCACCCTGGTTGTCTGAATGCATGGACTTCCTTAAAACATTCCCTTTTGTCAAGTGCCTCTGCAGAGACAGAGGCAGTCAGGCTACATTTTGGTCGTACTGAAAGCCTGGACACAGCAATCATGAAGATGGGGAGAAGAGAAAGCCAGAAGACAGCAAAGTTGCCCACTGCAAGGAAATGGAGGCAAGAACTAGCACCCATACTCCTTTGCCAGTTTTTACCATAAGCTCTTCACAGAAATTCCTAATTCAGAGCTTAATTGTGGTTAAAGCAGTTGGATTAGGGATATAAGTGACAGAAGCAGTAATGAGCACGTAGTAGTGGCTCCCTAGGATGTAACTGGTAGTTTGTGCTCCAGGGGCCATGCTCAGTAAGGAAAGGTTTCAGGCTGGTTGGACACCCAGAGCACACGTTGCTGCTCAGCCATAGCCACACATTCACATACAGAAATTTGGACATCTATTTTCAACAATGTGGCCAATTAAGCAAGAAGTTGAACTCTCCTGGTGTCTTGCTGATGTTATCAAGAAAGAGAATCCAGGTGATGTTCTGTATTTTGATACATCTAGGACTGGAGCTCTGGAGATTGAACCAGATAGGGTACAAAGACAATCATCTCAAGCTTATGGTCTTGATTACACTTTTCCTTGTAATTTGGGAGATACATAATAGTTATTTGTCATACCCTTCAAAATGTAGAAAGAAAAAAGGACTTGTAAGGAGCTCTAAGGTGTCATGGTTCATTCTGGAAAGACTGGTCTTTGTTGATATGTGTGTGTTTCCTAATGCACTATTCCAGATCTTCTCATTGTAGTGCTCTGTTCAGAATTAGAACAGCAAATTAGTGTTTGCATTAGCTGCCCCTCAACTACTCAACAATCAAAGCAGTATCATTTATGCAATTCTAATCTAAACTAAGCCTTTGCTACCTTTAGAGTATCCAACCTCCCTATAGTCCACTTTATATCACTTTTTGAAGGACTCATAGCTTTAAAGCAGAACAATGTCACACTGTGGAGTCCTGTTGGTCAGTACTTCTAGTGAAAGACCTATGTACTGTGAAGCAGGTGTTAAAACAGTTATTTAAACACAGTTCATACTATCTTGCATTCATGATAAAGGTAAAACAAAGTAATCACTGTTGTCAGACTAGATGCTTGAATTTAGATGGCAAAACCTCTATTTTAGTAACCTTAAAAAGTAGTACTTCAAGGAACTTTCACCTTACTGAAATCAATGGAGCAGAATTTATTCTGCACACAGAAACCTATGGCATTTCTAGAGAAGATAATACAGGTGCACTAGCTTGGGAAAGACCTCTTGATTTAAAAAGACACCAGACAGCTTTTACTATTAGAACAGCTACACACTGTCTAGGTGTGAATGTCAAATCCTACCCGAGGTCAGGGCTGCAGTCCCTAAGGCACTCAAAAAGCACATATGGAAGGAAAATCCTTGCCCTTAATAGATCCTGTTCAAAGCTAAGAGGTGAAATCAGTTGACTCAGGTTTGACAGCTGACAAGCACAGGACTGGTCCTCACAAATGTATGTGCCTGCACTGCTGGGTGTTAAAACTAAAAAAAAATGTTTTTGAAAGAATTCGTGCCAGCTGATGCTCCCTTACAACCACTTGATCTGAGCCAAAATATATACAAGGCTTTTTTTTATGTAATCTTTCTGTGCTAGCATCTATATTCAGAAAGCCCTGGTACATGAAGTGTATATGCTTTTTTAACTGGGGAGAACTTCCTGAATTGGTGCCTAAAATAAAAAAGATGGAAGGTAGCATTAGGGGAAATGGGGTCTTTATTGGGGTCTCCTAGAGTTGCTGTGGCAGTGAAGTGGGTGACTATCATTACTGGTGCTGCTTACCACTGTGACAGTGGTAAGAATAGAGGACACTGCTCTAGAGAAAGAGAAACTGCAGATGCCTCTGGAAATACACAGGGCTGCAAAGATGGCGTGTACCAGCATGGGTTTCTCCATACAGAGGGCTGTCCTATTTCCTCAGGAGCTGGCACCACTGAAGTTAAAGCGAGCTAAAGCTTGGGTGTTAGCGCACACACGACATGGAGCCAGTCTGCCTCTGACAGAGACTTTGGTGGAAACCAGAGCAAGACAACCTTGTAGGGCTCATGTTCAACTGATGGGAACTACTAATTGTTTCTGGTGTACAGAGAGGCTACAGCTACACTGAAAAGAGGTTGTTGGCTCGCAAAGCAAATACATCTTGCGTTATGTTGCCCTTTTATGCAATCTTAAATCAGTTCAAGCTCAGGATGCCCTTGTGGCAGCTGATGCTGGGGTCCTTCAAGGGCTTCAGGCTGTCTTATTGCTCAAGTGTTGGGATGCGTCATTGTTGCTGAACTAAGCACAGAGGTCCAATACAAACCAGAAATGAGATTAAGGTGTTCTTGAACACATACATGGCTTCCCCTCCAGTGACACCAACTCCATTTTTAGACAGGGTGTTTAACTTGGTAGCATGCTTGACCTGAATCCTGAACTGTCTCCCAGGACTGTCCATTACAGGGGTTAGTGCTCCAGAGGAGTCAGTTCTGATCCAGGCTCTGAGCCTGATTTTAAGCAGCTCTGCTGCCTGGCTTGTCCACTTAAATCAGCAGATTTTCAAGCTCAGTAGTCTATCTGCATGGTTCGGATCATGACTACTTCATCTAGGCACACAGGCTTGCTAAGAATCTGACCATTCTCAAAGTCAATAGGATTTCTACAGACTTCAGCATGGTCCTTCTCACCATTGCTGCATGAATACTGCGTGAGTACTGCTGTGAGTACTGCATTCAGCTCTGGGGCCCCCAACATAAGAAGGACATAGACCTGTTGAAGCAAATACAGAGAACGGCCATGAAGATGATCAGACAGCTGGACGACCTCTCCCATGAAGACAGGCTGAGAGAGTTGGGGTTTCAGCCTGGAGGAAAGAACGCTCTGGGGAGACCTTATAGCAGCCTTTCAGTACTTAAAAGGGGCTGACAGGAAAGATGGAGGGACTTTTTACAAGGGCATGAGTGATAGGACAGTGGGTAATGGCTTTACACTGAAAGAGGGTAGATTTAGATTAGATGTAAGGAAGAAATTCTTCACTGTGAGGGTGGTGAGGCACTGGAACAGGTTGTCCAGAGAGGTTGTGGATGCCCCATCCCTGGAAGTGCTTGTCATGTCCCAATTTCTCAGGACAGTGACTCAGGTTTGCCGATTCCCAGGTCAGGATTAAGGTGAAATGACCCCAGGGATCCTTTAACTCACACAACTCAACTTCTGTTCACTCAGAACAAGAACTGGCACGAAACTACCTCAGTAAACTGTGTTACACATGCTAACCATACATCAAACATACAGTAAAAACCTTGCTTATTTGGGGATCAGTTCAGGGAAGAAGACAAGGAGAGCCCTCCCACTAAGTCACAAGGTTCAGAGTTAACCCCCTTGCCTTCTAGACTCCTTCTCAGAGAGGAGCCCAGGGGCAGCTAGATCCACTCTTAGTCCCAGACTTGGTCATTGGTTTATGCCTAAAAGGATGAGTTGTAGGGATTAGGAAAAAAAAGAAAGAGAGAGAGACAGAGAGAGAAAACACAAGAGAGGAAGATTTCACCAGTCCTGGGTCCAGCGCTGGTTCTGCCATCCTAGAGGTCCAGTTCTGGAGAGTGCACGCACTTGGGGCTTCAATTCATGCCCTTTTATAATCTCCTCACCCCTCCTTCAGGCAGGCACTTGAACTCATTAGGCTAATTAGCTGTCATGCACAGTTTATGCTTCCAGAACCTTCAGGAAATGGGTCGTTGGGCTTGGGGGTCATTCAGGGAGTAGCTTGTCCCTCCTTGCAGGCAAGACCCTTCTTTGACCTCTGGCTGTACGTGGTGAGCTACCCTCCTCAGCCTATCAGAACAGGGACATGCCCACCTTCTGGCACGCCCTCCCTGGCCTGTTGCCAACCAGCTTCTCACCTGGGGTTTGGTTCATCCTTATGCAGAACTTGCCCCACCACAATGTGGGAGACATTAACTCTTTCCATCTCTGACAGTGTTCAAGGCCAGGCTGGATGGGGCTTTGAGCAACCTGGTCTAGTGGAAGGTGTCCCTGCCCATGGCAGGGGGGCTGGAACTAGATGAACTTAAAGGTCCCTTCCAACCCAAACCATTCTATGATTTTATGATTGCTGGATGGCAGGTACAAGTGTTCAGTCCAGGGAATAGCAGAGCAAGTGAGTAGGAGGAAGGACTGTTGTAAGGGAGAAAAAAAAAGGAAGAAACTTTGCTTACAGACAAATAAGGGCAGGGAGATCTCTGAGAGATGAATTTTTTGTCTCCTCTCTGGATAATGCTACTACGGGAGCGCACACTCATTTTTGTTGTCAAACAATCCTTAGCAAGTGTTATCCTGGAGTTAGTAAATTCTATTAGGACCTGTGCACCTGTTCTCCCATTTTTATTGCCAAAATCTACTGACAGTTTCTTTCAGGTGCCAGAGTACATCAAACCCCATCCGTAGGATATGTCAGCTCTCACTTGCAGGGAGTGAGAGATTGGCATAAGACATGGTTCAGAATTACGTTAAAGATTTTGGCATGCCATTCCTTTACATTCCACTTGTCGTTAATTACATCCAAGCCTACCAGATTTGGTGTGGAGTACACTTTAAAAGGGTAGCATCGGCTTTTCTGTTGGCATATTTACATTAAAATTAAGGACTTTCCTTTTTTAAACAGGAGAGAAAAGGATTGTTTGGACCACAAATGATGTAAAGAGTCTTTTTCAAAATCTGATATTCCCAAATATGTAGTCAAAGAGCAAGAGCAGTTACCACAGTAACACCCAACTGGATGATGAAATAATTATTCTCATGTTGGGATGGTTACCAAGCCAAATGCATTTATTTAAAACCCTGCTTTTCATGGACATCTGTATAGAGTTTATCTATGACTGAGAAGTAGATCAAAAGGCATGTGAACAAGATCAAAGCAAAACTTTATTCTCAATTTTTCAAAGGAACACCAACATTTTTCTGCATGAATCTAAGAGCAGCAGTTGATCCCAAAATAGACACTTCAAGTGGGAGTCTCAAAATAATTTCCTGCCACAACTAAGCCTCTTAAAGCTAGTTGTAAAACTTTTTTTGACTTCAGATTTAGGCCATTCCTAAAAACATTTCAGAATGATCCTGGAAGACACCTCTGTAGACAGAGGTGGAAGTTTGCTCTGGACTCATCCTGAAGGCCACTTTTAATTATGTGTGATCACAATTCATCTTAGAGGACCAAAGTCAGCAAGCTGTGAATTTACTTCTACACTGTAGGTTATGCTTTATCAGTATATGAGCCTAAGAGCAACCTAGGTTCCGGCAGACTTAGGCCTAGAGAATTTAATCCACCGTCTGTCTGGATCTATATCCTAAATATCATAATGCATGAGACAACAACTGAAACAAAAAGTTCTGAAATATCTTATATCCTGGTAAATGCCCCACATCCTTCAGAGAGACACAAAAACATCCATGCATATGACTTTTTAACAGAAAGGGCAGAACTATTGCCCAAGTGCTGGAATTTTCTAAAGGATTTGGCTTACCATGTGAGTCCGAAACTTTTTGTCCCTCAGACGAGATGAAGTCCAACTTTGAACGACTTCAAGGAAGATAAGATGTGGTAGAGAAGGAGGTGTTAAGTTTGCAAGCTCAGATTTTCCACAGAGACATTCTTTAGGGGGATGATGTGTCTGATGAAAAAAAATCCAATGATTTTTAGGAAAAATTTCAGCCAGCCCAACATAGCTGTCTTGCTGTAGCAAATGACTGGATAGATGCTTCCAAATTAATTATTTTTCCTGAGGAAAGCCAGTATGATTGGAAAGGCTGATAACTTCTTAAAACGCAGTTCCTTCCCTCAGGTCTCTGCATGAATAATGAGTCCCAAATATATTTAAGGGCATTCAAAATGCCCCCAAATGCAGAGGGGCCTCTTGGCCTGAATTCCAGCAACAGACATCTAAGTACTTCAGAAAATCCCTCCTGGCACATGCTGCACAGTTTCAGGAGCCCAAAGTCTTCACAAAGTTCACTCTAATAATTTCAGATATCTTATGCTCCCCTCAATAACGAAGTCTATGTCCATCAATGCCTCACCTTCACAGCAACTCATTCTTGATTACAGTGTCCCCTGCTGCATTATCTTACATTCCTGCACTTAGTTCTTCCTTACTTGATTGATGTTAATATCACAATCATAGAATAACTCAGGTTGGAAGGGACCTCTGGAGACCTCAAGTTCAAACTTGCTCAAAGCAGAGCTCCATGAGATTTTGCAGGACCTTGGCCAGCTGAGTTTCAAACCTCTCCAAGGATGGAGACTCCACAACCTGCTCCAGTGCTCAGCTGCTCTCACTGCAAGGACCTTTTTGTTACATCTAGTAATAATTAACCTGTGCTGCAAGGTGAGATTTTATTTCTTAATGAGATTACAGTTAATTTTAAAGAACTATTTAAAGGTTTCTGTTTCATAGTAAACTTATGCTTAAACATAAATATACACATAAAAATAAGCATTCATGCTGACACAAGTGGGTTTTCAATATAGCCTATTAAATCTAAGCATGTGCTTAACTTTTACCTGACCAGGAGCAGCCTCCTAAATTTTGATTTTTTGTTGCTAATTACAAAGGCTACTTGCAACTCAGTTTCTAAGTACCAAATAAATTTTTCAGAAGGGACCTGATTTTGCTAAGGGTGGAATACCCTACACCACCCACAGCCCCTCTGCCTTTCTGAAAAACGTATCTTGTGTCATGAGCGTGCATGAACAAGAAAGCACAGCTAAGGCTCATGGCCTTACACTTCATGTCTTCATGCCTTTTTTTCCCCCTGATGTTTAAAACCATGTAGCCCTCAGTATGATCTTAATGTTGGCAAGGGAGGAATAGCTGCATGAGTTTGAGAACAAAGTTTTCATCAAATCCCCTCAGCAAAACTGTTCATATGAAATGTGCTTATGATGAGAAAATTTGGGCTTTTTTTACTACTTGGGTGTTCCAGGAAGCTGTTTGCATTCTGAAAGTACAGTGGGATCAAGTGGCAGCTATGAATGACGAGCTTTAGAGGTGCAGTGCAAGTTGTATCAAGGCAAAGGTGGGTGAGCTTAGGATCAGCTTGTGCCTTTGAAAATCCAACTGGCAAATAGCTGGACTTCACATCCTGAGGTGACTCCTACTTTATCCTGCTTTGCTCACAGAGTGGCTAACTGGAAAGTTTTTATATAAAGCCTACTGTATAAAGAGCTTTTCACACCACAATCATCAAAACAAACTATCTTTGCAGCTACTATAGGAAAGTGAATTAAAAGGTCTTGCAGAACTGGCTCTTTCAATTTACTTGTAGAGAAAATAGTTTTATCAGGCATTTAAGTGGTTATCGATGTGAATTATATGGACCATATTTACATTAAATCAGGCTAACTGTAGTCACACATACACAATTTCATATTTCATAATTCAGAAATATCTTAGGAGAGGAGCAATATGTCACACATAGCCTTCTTTCCATCAAATTGGCAGCTGGACATACAGACAAGAAAGGATATTTAGTGTGCTCCATCCAAACCCACAGTCTGGAAAACCAGGGGACCAAGACCCCACACATACTCCTTGCAAGGCACCCAAGCAAGTTATTGCTTTTTTGCACCCTCTGAAGCTGGTTTTCTGAAGTATAGCTCTCTCCTAGCTCTAAGGGCTAAAAACCTCAGCTGCACATACATTATCATGATCCAAGAGAGCTTTCAAAAAGAAGGCATCTTGCTTGGTAGATATGTTTTCTGGACATCAGTTGTAAGACAGAGTTGTGAAAAGAGTCCTGCTCCATTGGACTTCTAAATGCATTCTTAAATATTTTTAATTGCAATAACAATATGCATGGTCTTGGTGCTTTTTGCTACATCTGTAGTGGCATCGGTCATTGTGAGAAACTCTTGGAGCTTCTCAGAGTGGATGTGAGGTGGATGCTCAAAATTTATAGCTTCACATACAGAACAGTGTTTAGACAATCATTTCCTTACACCAAGAAGGGTCTGCTTAAATTTCAAACTCTGATTTCTGAAAAGGAGTAAGAAGTAATGTTAAAGTTGACTTAGTCCCTCACCTCAGTTTAAAAAAAAAAAAAAAAAAAAAAAGGTGAAATAATTAAGCACCAGAGAATATTTCAGGAGCATAATAAGCTTTTAGTATATGAGCCAAGAACTGAAACCAAATGATATTTTGTACCATGACAAACAGGCCACACAGAAGTAATTTCAGGAATGTAAGTAGAAGGTGAGAAAATGTTCAAATGATGAGGTAAGGTGCAATATTAGTGACCATTTTTGGATGGGTGCAGTAGGAACTTTAAGTGACTACTTGGGACTTAATACATTGAAAGAGATGTTCAGGAAGAATAATTTCCTTGCTATTTGTCTATTTAATATGTTTCTTGCTTGTATTCTCAGCTTGGGCTGTGGTACTTTGGATGTTAGTTCTGATTTTTTTTCCTAACTAAAATCATAAATCTCCTTAGGAAAAAAAAAAAACAACCAAAAATGAAACCCACTGTTAGTGAGCTGCTGACTCATCTGTCTGGAAGAATTTTTTTTTTTAAATAGAACATGAAATTTTTATTGAGGTGGGAAAGAGAAATCAGACTACCAGCATACAAAAGATAAAGCAGAATAAGATTACACTTCTGTCATGCTTTTCTATGGATATCAAATGCAGCCCATGTCAATACTGCTTTTGGAGCTTTTGTTTTGGTACATATTTATTGTTCAGCACCTCTATTTGATCCACAGTTTTCAGCAGCGTGGATCCCAGGGACAGTGTAATATTGAAACAGCTGACTCAGCTGCTATATGACATCACAAATAGAAAGCTAGTTCTTCCCCCTTCCCCTCCAGCCCCCAACTTCAAACAGACTGACTGGCTTCAAAACTGTCTTCAAATTTTGTTGTTGATCATAAATAAATCAGTCACTAGACCTGATCCTCACCTGGAATGAACTGGTGGGCTAACCAGATTGAAGGACACTTGATTTGCAGACAACTGAAAGTCTGGTCTTTTCTGCTTAGAAGTAAGGAGATATGTCCTTTTCCCAAAAGGGAAATCCAGCAAATTAAGATGTAACTACCAGGCTGTCTCATATATTATGTCTTGGAAAACTACAAGAGCTTTGGAGCCTCCAATCCACTAAAATTAAGTTTCCCTTTGTTTTAAACAAAGTTGGATGGTATTCAAAGTTTTAAGTTAAAATATTTTCAATACTGAGCTCTAATGTCACCCAGGCTCCTTTGGCAAGAGCTTGTGTCTTCTTTTAGGGTCTATATCCTGTTCTGGAACTAAAAACTAGTGGATATAGCCATGCTTGTAGGCCAGCCCCCTTTAACCCTCACTTTTCCTGCATGGCAGCTCCAATAGAACAAGGCAAGTTCCCTGCCCTGCATAGGCACTCTTATTTTCCCCCAGAGTGTTTTGGGTTGGATTGAGAAACTTCATACTAACATCATATTTGTGCAGGATTTCTACAGTAGGAACAGTCCTAGGAATCCCACTAATTGCTCCTCTACCTACTAGGTGCCAGTAGCAGCAGTATGTCTTCAAGCGCACTAAGTTAGGAGAAAATTAAAAAACAGGAGGAGAGTTCAGGTAGAAAAATTCTGCTCAAGAAATATGTGTGCACATGTGGATAGAGTGGCCTTTTCAAATGTTAGCATAATGCACTGATTTCTTAGTGCCTTCTAGAGTGCTGTGATCAAGGCATCAATTTGTGTAATCACTCACAACATACACCGTTACCTTATCTTTGGAAGATGCATAGTCCCCCGGGAATCCCTTATTTTGTGCTGTTAATTATTGTTAACAATGACCTTGAATGCAACTGCAGATGACTCTCCCTTTATATAATTTCTTTTTTCATATCCTTTTTTTGGAAGCTGCCAGAAGCATTTTGTTTGGAATTGATACATATTCCAATACTGGTCAAACACCGCTTTGATTTCCCTTTGTTCCCACTTTCTCGCTATGACTGCTTCAGTTACATTCCACAAATCAGGAATGATGAAAAAGGCAGGCTAAGAACTAATACTAAAAATGCAGCTTGGAAGAAATACAATTTGTACCATTGTCCTTTATCTTTCAAGCAGCTAAAATGATCACTAGTATTTCATAAATTAAAGAGGAATGTTAAGATGCAACCGTTACAATTGGCCCGTATTATAAATAATGGTTACTAGGGAGATTTCAACAGAGTTTAATTTGGGAGCACAAGAGCCTTTGAGAGGAACTGAGATGTGTGCTCCTAAATCCCCCAATGATAGCTTTTGAAAAATATTCCCTTAAGTCATTAGATCACGTTAAAAAGTACAGCAGAAACATAGAGGGCAGTAGCTTGTAAAGCCATAAATCTGACTTGATTCTTAAGTGACAACAGCTTGCAGACTGTGGCCTTTTTATTTCATCACAATGCAACACGCTACAGACTGGTTTGCCTCCTCCCTTATACAGCTACTTTTCTAGGACATTTTTCCTTAACTGGCATGTTTCTGGAGACCTATCTGTTTCTCTGTCGATTTCTAGGCAGTTGCTCCTCTTGCTTCCTTATCTTCCATCCCAGATCCTGCCACTACGTCCCAACTTGCCCTCCTCCCTCCACAGCTGCCTCAGTGCCCTCCTCACCTTCCTCTTTACTCCTGCCTCTTGTTCCAGTTGTACCAGTGGGGTGCTCACCCTAAGACAGCCAGCAAAATTAATTAATTTGAGCCCTGCTCTGAGGTCTTTTCCCCCAGTACCAGAGTGCTTCAAATGGTGAGACACTATTTCAGCTAAAATCAAGCACCACCAGAAAACAGCATTCCTACAGATTTTAGTTTTTATGATGCATCATTATTGATTTCTCTGTTGCCTCACGTTGATTCACCTCAAGTGAAACGTGTATTTTGATATAAAGTAATTCACTGTTGCCTCCATTTTAGATCCCTAATTTGAGAAAATGGCCTGAAGTAATGAAAGGCACTTTTGAAAGCCAAGCCCGCCTTCAGTCAAAAAAGGCTTGGAGAGGATTTCTTTGTCACATGGCAGTCACTGTCAGTTCATCAGAAGGAAAACTTTCTTTCCCCAGATGATAGCATAGGTGTAGCATAGTCCATGTCTACAGCAGCAGGATCAATGCCTGCCCTCCATGCTGTATCCCAATGGAGAGGTTCATGACTCATCCACAAGCACAGTCAATCTTGTGCTTCTTCCTTCATCCCACCCTGCACCCCTAGCCTGTGCTATCTCTGACCAAAGGCCTCTGGATCTTGGGAGTGGCCAAAAGAGATATTCGAGGGAGGAATATCAGAATAAGTCAAACATACAGCGATGTTTCTGTCATATACTCCCCAAACTCCAGCTTCCTGAGCCGGATGTTGGTTTTATGTCTTGGAAACCCTCACAGTGTACTTCACTTCATTAACTTTTCCTGTCTCTACCTGAACCCCCTAAACTCTTTGCAGACAGTGCAGCTTTGGCCAGCAGTGCCACACAAGAACTGCTTCTATTTGCTTGTTTTCAACCTATCTTCTGCTAATATTACCTGACAGCCCTCATTCCTCTTGTAAGAGACATAGTGAGCAGTCATTTCCCTCTCCATTCATGCCAGGGGCACTAAAGGAACATCCAAGAGCATAAGGACAAACATTTTAAAGACTCACAAATTAAGAAATCTGAGAATCCTTTCAAACAAGAAAGCAAGGTTTTCTCATAGTTTCACGTACTTTAAATGAACAGTGGCAATGATGAAAGAACAGTCTCCTGAGCTGGAGAGGAGCCGTAATCCTGCACATCTAGGAGCTGGCTGCACTTAGCTTTAAATGAGACTCTTTGGGAGGGTCTATGGATGGAGAACATTACTGAAGCCCCTGCATACTGTTTGTGAGTTTTCATTTACATTAAACAGACATAAGTTGGCCACCTACTGTTCGTATTTTCATATCAGATGGTTTTGTCTCACATCAAGAGAAACTAAATGGTTTTAGTTTAAAACAGATGGCAAACTGTTGGCAGGAGCTTTCAGAGGCATCAACAATTGTACAGTAAAGTAGGACTCATAGGACAGATGAGAAATGAAATACCCAGTGCTAGAAAGTGACCTGAAATTAAATCCAAGGTATAGGCCATCACACAGCAGGATGTTGAACACTTTCCTACAGATCTGCATTTGCAGCTAGCTCCTGTCTCTTTCAAGGACAGAGCAAAAGCCCCAGTTTGAAAGGAGATTGCCTTTTGGAGCAATGAAAACCCACATCCAAGTCTGGATCAGGCTATTTGCATGTTTCTCACAGATTGTTACAGAGTTCCCATCTCTCCTGAGCCAGGTGAGAAAAACCTCTTGGTAAGACAGAACACCTGACACAAAACACAGCAAAAGCAACTCGTAGTAATAAAAGACAGTTTGTCAGCCTATGAAATGTGCATACAAAAGGTGTTCCTGAAAAACAGACACATAAATACCACACGATCTAGGTTGTCATCTGAAGCTTATCTGCCTGAAATCCTGATTTAAACACCTGGCTGGGGAAATACTGCTGTTTTTAGACAAAAAAAGCACAAACCTGCTGAGGAGTTACCATGGCTGGCAAGACTGGACAGACTCACATTTCACCTTGCCTCAGTGCAGAGTCCTGAGCATGGGAGACTGCTCTTCTTTTGGTGCAGAAGCTGCTGCTGTGAGGAAGAGCACTCCCCCATAACAGGGACCCTGCCTACAGGCTATCTCTGCTGCAGGAGATGAGTCTGAAAGCTGCCACATAAATATTCTTGCTGCTTAGAAATGGATGCAAAGGCCAAGGGCTGTTTAATTCAGTCTCGAGAAAGTCAGCCAGACACGTGGAATGACTGCTCTTATGTGGCACTTAATTGAAGCTGGCCCTACAAGCTTTTGCCACAGTGCAGAACACTGTTTCTACATGCCAGGTAACACATCCCCTACCATTATCATCATTGCCAATCAACCATCATCCCTAACAATTCTTCTAGCATCACTGTTCATCCCTTCATGACACCCTGCACTTTTGATCATCCTGAATTTGGTTCTCGCCCTGCTAGGAGCTCTGAATAACTGCAAGAAGATAGTAATTTTGAAGAAATCCAAAATAAGAGATAGAGGTTTACTCCTTCTGTAGGCACTGACAAATTAAAAATTGCTTTGGATCCCATGGAAGATTGTTTAATACTTTCAGAAATGCATTAAATGCCCTTTCCCAGGGCTTCAAGGCTTCTCTTATTTAGGGAAGATAGAAGTTTTCTTATGCATAGATGTATTTTAATTATCACCTAGCTACCAAGAGTAGAGAAAGAGAAAGACAGTCCTTACTGAAAAGGGTAGGTATGCATTCAGGTTATCCCAGAATCACACAGTCCCTTTTCCTTACACTTTTTCATAACTCTCTAGTGAGTCAAAACTCTTCTGCAAATGAGCCTAAGCTGAACCAAATGCTTTTGAAGCCTGGCATGTTTTTTCTTAAGCTGTTTGTCTCTCCCCTCAGAGCTCTTTTCACAGCCTAGCCTTTCTGGGTTTCTTTATATGACCCCCAGGCAGTCCCAAATTCCCCAAAGAAGAGTCATGCTTAAGTGGAATCTGCGCTTGAGTTTCCATTTTCATGCGAATGATTATGTGCCACTGGTTTAACTGATTTGGCTATTGTTTTTTCTGATTCATCAGAGTGAAACTCTATTACAACTCAAAAAAGTTGCACTTAAAACTATGTTGACATAACATCTTGATTTTTCACTTCCTTTGTATCCAAGACAAGTTAGCAAGATTGCTAGATATACATGTACTACTATGCTGAATCTTTAACTTTTAATAGAAAAATGCTTCAGTTCAAAAATGTTGCTCCCTTATGTTCTTGCTCTCCCTTTCCCTCATGCAGTCGTCTCCA
Organism: Sagittarius serpentarius; assembly: GCA_034782735.1. Taxonomy (NCBI): domain Eukaryota; kingdom Metazoa; phylum Chordata; class Aves; order Accipitriformes; family Sagittariidae; genus Sagittarius; species Sagittarius serpentarius. The sequence continues at coordinate 26,991,791 of JAVKLA010000007.1, read as the reverse complement.
AAATACAACACTGCCTGTCTCTGCATCTCCAATATTCAACTCCTGCAAGTCATTTCATGTAGTAAAAAACAACTTTGTTTTCCCTTGTACAGAAATGTTGACATTGGTTAAAAACACAACCTTGTTCTTACAGACAATGAGAAAGCCAGCACACAACTATAAAACCTTCTGATATAATAAAACCAAATTAAGAAAATGAGATTAAAACAATCACCTCCCCCATGCAGTTCCTGAGATGGTCTTCCATTTCTCAGCTGTCTTTCCTTTTTGATCCCAAATTGACTCCAATGCACGCCAGGCAGCCCAACCCATCCGGCACATTTTTCAACCAGATCCAGCATAAGCACATTCTTCTCTCTGATTTGTATGTTTGGAGCTTTTCCCTAATCGGTGAGAGTATAGGACAGAAGGACTTACTTCCCAAAAGGCATTATCTTCTCTCCCCCTGCTGATCCAAGCTAGCAGGGCTCCAGAAGCCAATGCTTACTCGTGATATCGGAACTTCCTTTACAGTGACTGACAGTAGCAGTAAGACCATGACATCTTGCCAGATAGTCACATCCATGGAGAACTGAAGGCTGTCTACCACTCTTTACAACAGGTAAAGGTGCAGAGCCAGCACCTAGAGAGAAATCACAAGCGATTTCCCCAAAAAGATTTTTTTTCTTTTTTTTTCTTTAAATCCTGGAGGAGGAAGTAGCTTTCCCAGTCCACACAAAATAAAGCATCTTGATCTGGCCTGTGCTACAAATGTGCTTCGTAGTTCCCAGACCCTCTTGGGACAGCAAAACTCAAAGCAAGCATTCTAACCTAAGATCAGGCTGAGGCTACACAAAGATGTAGATCCTGCACAGTTTCTAAACCAACCTCAACCTTGGGATTCTTTGGAACTTCAAAGATTTTGACCTGAGCTTCCAGGTTACAAAAGAAACTAAGGACAGATCCAGTTTGCAGAGTGAACTTTGATGTGATGGCAACTTTGCCCGGTTCTGCTCACCACATTCAGGATGCAACCTGGGCTGTGCTCTCTCTGTGATCGCCTGACTTGCAGAGGAAGGCAGGCTTAGGATAAATTGCAGTGAAGTAGAACAGAGGTTTTGGGGACAGGGGAATACCAGGAGGATTAGTACAGGTACACTGTTCCTGCAATTAAAAGCAGTCATGCTCCTCCAGAATACATGGCTAGGTTGTCCTGGCATCAACGCATCCTTCGGAAGAGGCATCACGCCTCTCTTTGCAGAAGGAGGTTGGCTGTTGTGAGAACTGGTATGAGCACATACGAGGTCCATATAGTAGGCATCTGATTCAGAGGGGTGTAAATAGTCCTAAAGCCTCACACGAAGTCAGGAAAAGGTGAATTTTCTTTCTGAAGATTTATGGCACTCACATCACAACATCCTGAAGCACACTGGATGTACACAGAGAAACATACCTTCTTTAACCACCATCAAGCGTTTCCTTTTTCTTTTCATTCATTATCTGCAGGATTCTGGTATATGGATTGCCTCCACACAAGTGAGTTTGGGTTTAACTGAATGCTGGGGTTTTCCTCAAATAGCTGGAGGCAACCTGGCATGGACACCCTGTGGTATAAATTAACATCTATTATTTCTATCACTCTATTTGATTCAGCCAGCAGAACATATAAGCAGAAAGGTTCCTTTGGAGTTTTGAGCCTGTCTAAATGCCTCAGGTGCTTTCAGTATTTTTTCCCATGAAAAATGCATCCCTAGATGATAAAGCATTGTGAAAAGTGAACAAACAGCAGGTCTCACTTTGTTCATTAACAAACAGTGCTGGCTGGGAACACAGGACATGCCAGGCTGCATTCATTTATCTCGGTCCCTTCTTTTTAAGAACGGTCAATACCAGATGCTTCAGACAGAGGTAGGAAGAACCAGTGCAGGCAGAGGTAGGAAAATTTGCCTCTGCTTTGGTCCTGCCCTTATCCCACAGATCTACTATTGTGCCTCACACTATAGGGCTGAAGACCTTACCCTGTCCCACCAAGTGGGAGCAATAGGGTGGGAAGCGTGTCACAAAGGTAAGTAATCATGGGCAGGACAAGGCATGCCATGGGGGAAGGGGGACCACAGCATATTAAGCCCACACAGCCAATCTGCCAAGGACCCCAGAGGGTGGTCATTAGATTTCACTCACGCAACCAGAACTACCAGAACTTTGCGTGCTGCTGCTGGATGATTCAGAGAGTTCCTTTGTTGAAGCCACGTTGTTCTACTCCTGAGCCAGGGTGAGCTGAGCCTCATCCTGTAGATTGTGGTCTTTCTGCTTCAGCAAGAGAGACTGAAGAACTGACTGTATAGGTTCATTGCTGGCAGAAAGAGCAGGAATTATCTGTAAAGAAACATTTCAGGACTCAGTGATTAGTATTGAAGTTTACATGTTCATCGTATATTAAAGGAGTAGTTCCACACAAGAATAATTATGGCATGAAGACAATGACTAGCTGGAGGAGAGTGGGATCAAAAGCCAGGCTATCACAAATCCTGAGATTACTGAGAAATCAGGCCATCTGGGATGAAAAATTTTTAAAAGAAAAACAGAAAAAAAGAGAAAAGAATAAAACCTCTATCTTGCTTTATTTCATGGTTTTAGAGGTTCAGGTTGTCAAGTTCTTCCTAATCATAATTAAATATTACAACTTCCAGAAAAGTGGAATTGCCTATCTATCCAAAAGTTCAACCATAAGACAAAGAGTTTGTGAGCATCACATTTCTGAAACAATGCAGAGCAAAAAATATTCTTGTTCTTTTTGATGAGAAAAAACATTCTGAAAAATTGTTGATCGTAACATTGTTTTTTCAGTCTGAAGAAGTTTCGCATTTCAATTCCTTTGTTAGACATGAATTTGTTATAAAGTCAACATTGACACCACTAGCAAAACATTTTAAGACAAGCCTAAATGATTAGTTTTTTCTACCAAAAGAGTATCTTCTGCAGAAAATTGTCGGGCAATGTTGCCAGCTTTGGAGTGAAGCTAAATTTCACCACACGGTGCAAAATGCATTTCCTTTTCTCTGTCCCAGAACAACAGGCCACATCCTGGCTAGCACAAAGCAGAATAACTGGATTGATGTCAGGACCATGCTCATCTTTATGCTACCTGAGGTCTGGGCTGAAAATAATTGCACACTTCTGAGAATTAATCAATCTATAGATCAAATCAACATATAGGTGGAATAAACACAAAAAACCTAAGGCCTATAGGACCTTGACGCAAAAAAGAACAATATTACATACCCTCTTCCTTTAAGGAACACATCTGATTTTGAAAATATTCTACAGATACTGTCCTTTAGTTTGCAGATACCTGCTTTGATGTATGTGTTTTACTACAGTAAAACAGTAAAGAGAGATGCAATGAAGAGCAACATCAGGAGACACTCTTTCCTGTGTGTGGTTCACACTTTGCTGGAAGAGAGAACCCATCTCATGTCAGGGAAGGGTATGCACTTAGCCCCAACAACATTTAAGAAGGCAGGGCAGAGAAATAGCTGGGGTCTAACAGCCTGTAAGCCTTGTCAGCATTTATTATCCATAAAGGAGATGTGATAATATAAGAGGCTGCAGTGTGCAAACCACCTCTTTTTCTTGATTATAGTCTTTGTTAAAATACCTGGTTAGAGCAAGGGGCAATGGAAGTTGACTCTGAAAAGAATGTTCAACCTTATATTTTGTGGAAACAAAATTTGAAGGAAAATGATAAGACACACAAGGCTATAATTTATCTTGAGCTCATCAACTCCAACTGAACAGTAATCACTTAAGAAGCACATTACATATACTCTTGTAAGTGATAGTATAATGCCAGAATGTGAACTTTACACCACTGCAAAATTTACTTATCTATGTGATGTGCCAAAGAGACAGTCACACTAACCAAGTGCTCAGGACTGCAGCTTTTACTTGACCACATAGTTAGAGAAAATACACACAAGACCCCTGTGGTGGAAAAGCCTATTAATAGGAAATTATTGGCAACTATTATTTACCTGGGAATTGGCCTTGAGCCTTCTATTATATGCATGAGCTCACCTTTCCCATTTAGCTGTTCTCCCTATAACTCACAGGGCAATATTCTCAAGACCCAATGATCTGGTAATGCCAAGGAAATGAAACAAGCAGCTGGTCTAAACCAAAACATTTTCAAGGCTGGGAAAAATCAATTTTGAATGGTTTTAGAAAAATCTGAATGGGGTAAATCTAAGCAGAAACATTCTCTAGCTGACCTCAAAGAAGGGCGCTTTTTTTTTAAAAAAAAAGAACCCAAAACAAAATAATGATTTCTGCACTTATTTTACTTTTAAAATAATGTCTCCACCATGCAGCCAGCAGTGGAATTAGAATCACAGCCTAATTCCTGGCACAAAGTCCTTGGCTTCAGGACAGGATCTTGCTGGATGGATCACACAGCAGCACCACACCGCTCCCACTCAAGTAAGAGGACCTGACCTGGCATTACACCTGTACTGACAGAGTCAAACTATTTGAACAAATAAAGTCATGTTCAGACTGAATTAGTGTTTTTTTGTCAGATGACTGCTGCATTTCTGGTCTGAGGAGGAGGATTGCCCATGCTTTAGCCCTTAGCGAAACCTTGCACAAGCTTTCCTTCAGACATGAGGAGCTAGAGAAAGTACCCTGCTCACGTGGCACAGCTGAAGCTGAAAGATTATGTTTTCCCAGAGCCTTACGCTTTGGTAAAACGCAAACATAAGGGATAAGATCATCAGCTACTGCAGACAAGCTGTTGAGGATCTCCTCCTGTCTCCGCAGAGAGCTAGGAGCCAGGCAGTCCCTTGTGGCCACTTCAGTTGCTTAACACAGCACTGCTGCATAAATTAAATACCCTGTCATGGATGCTAAAAACACGAGTTGCTTAAAAAGTCTGATCAGCACCTTAGTAGTGATATTAACATGGTGCTGACAGGGGGGGCGGGGGGAGGGGGGGGGAGTTTCAGCAGAATGGGTCCCTCAGAGCCAGGGAGTCACTTCTGCTCTCCAAGACCCAAAAAGTTCTGCATGTAACAGAGGTTTGTTCTTTTCCATTGCTGAACAGCTTGAAAGCCACAAACAGAATTTGCAAAAGCCTTGGCAGAGCAAATATTTTAGGATATAATATTCTCAAAGCCCTTCTGATCCACAGTATTTATGCCAGTGGCTAATGGTACATTAGCTGAGTGCATTTGAGGAGATGCATGCTACTCATCTAAGTGGTTTCAAAGTAGGAAAAAATGTTTTGCAGGGCTGGATCTGCTGAGTACAGAGTAACACAACAGAGCTGGGACCCACCCAGGAACCATGGGCCTTCTTTTATTGAGAACAAGTAAAAAGGCTGTCATTCAATGCTGAAAGCTCTTGGATTTTGAGCGGTTGGTTTGTTTGTTTACAGATTGGCCCCTGTCACAGTTTGGGACAGAAAAGAAAATCTCTTTACTGTAAAATGGTTCAAAAATTTTTGAACTTAGTACTGTTAATGCTTGGAAACATTTAAGGAACCTTTTAATATGACTATGAGCTGTTTCAAAGCAGCAACAATTCTGTTTAGAAGCAAGATGGGTGAAGCATTTTGGGGATAAAAACCATTGCAAGTCTGGAAGATTGTTATTAAGTTTTTAGGCAACATCTGACTTTGCCAGTAATGTTATTTTTCTGACACTTTCTTCATACAATAAACATTACTGCTTAGGACCCTGTTTCCAAAGTAGAGGTGCCAAATTTGCTCCATTCACTTGGGTACTGCTGGGTGCCTCACAAGCTTATTTTCAGGTGGGAACTGCTGGATCGGATCCTGATGCTCTGGGCTTGCACTCCACACCCCTTAGCTGGCCAGATGCTATGGAGAGAAAGGAGGCCTGAGGTACCCAACTGAAGCCCTCCAGATCAAGGGCAACATGGTGGAGGACAGCAAAGAAAGCATCCCTAACCACCTGGCTAAGGTAAACCTGCAAAGGGCAAGAGATCCAACTTGTGCCAAAAGCACTACCCGACGTACCCTGGGAATCCCTGGGGAGTACAGTCAGGGACATAGGTTTCAGATGCACATGATGTTCCTCACTTCATATCCAGTGACATGACTTCATGTGCCATTAAATTAGTCCTATTTCAGGTTACAGAAATGTTGTGAACGTGAAAGTAACATCCCATATATTTGTTCATGACCCGTTTCCAAATCACAATGTGTTTTAAATGCTTTATACACCCATTACTCTTTATGATGAACTGGTGCTTATACAGATAGTACTGAGTTCTATGACAATGCATCATTTGATGAAAGCACTGTTTTGTTATTGTATCATCCCTCTGGATAAGAAGTACTCCACTGCACCACACACCACCACTCCACTGCAAACACACTTTTGTACCCACAGTTAAACTGCTGGCACAAAGATCAAACTTTTTATTGTAGTCTCTTCAATCATTGAAAAAAACCCCTTAACATTATGTTCACTTAAAAATCACATTCTCCCTTTTTTATTTATTTTCTTCAATTACAATTTTTTTCACTATAAAATGGATAATAAAAAATAAGAATGAAAACAAAAGTGCCAAAAAGGAGTAACAGACAAATATGAAAGCAGAAAATACTAAGCAAAACTGACATTTTGGCACAAATTTTGTTTTCTTGGCTTTCATGAGGCAAGATTGGACATAGCAGTATTCCCTTGAGAGTGCACGGTCAGAAAGCCTGGTTCAGAGATGAGAAGGAGTGGCAGTATCAGCATTACAGCTCACTTGAAATAGTGGAGAAAAACTGTCCTTTCTAGGTTAGTATCAACCAGTATGAAACCCAGCACTGTCATTTCCAAAAGCTTTCCTCCCCCACAGAAGTATTTATAGCACCATTTTCAATATTTCAGCATTACTGCCATTTCTGTCTCTTATGTTTAGGATGAAAACAAGCATTGAAATACTTGTTCACAGAACAGAAATATTGTTTTCCCAGTCAGCCCCTGCATCTGCCTTTTCTGAAGACTTCACTGTAAGGACCTGTATTTCCTGACTCATGATTTACATACCAAAACCCTTTCAAAGCTTCCTGTGTTTCGCCTATACTAATACACAGACAGCAATACTGTAGCATTTCTCAGAAGTTTAACTGTACTTTTTCAATCATATTTGAGTAAGCCAGGAATGTTCAATCTTAACGAATGTTTTATTAATGTAGAGACTGGGAGGAACATTTCCACTAACAATTTTGATGAATTTATTCTCATTTTTGAGGATGAGGCAATTTTTATTGCCCAATGTTCACATTCTTGTTTTTTTCTCACAAAAAATACACTGAAGATGCTTAAGAAAAAAAGGAGTTTCATTTGGCATTTTTTTTTTGCGTATAAAACACACATTCTACATAGGCGTATACAAAAGTAATAAATAGTTAACTTATTGAACCGGCCCTACTGAACACACAAATTTTAGCATTCCACTCCACAGTTGCACAGAGAAATAAATGCAGTGGATTTTGAAAACTGAACAATACTTCCAAGATCCCTTCAAAATCTTTCCTTATTTATTCTTCTCAGTAAAGTAGCCAGATTTTTCAGACAAACTCAGCACACAGCAGCAAGGCCCAAAAACTGAAGAACACTTAAGCAAACAGAATAAGTGTCAGTCACATTTCATGTATGCACTTCACCACTGGAGTGTTATTTCTCTTCTATGGTGGTTTGTTACAACTAACAAATCTTTCTCTGTTCAGCCCTCTATTCAGCAGGAGAAATAAGGCTGCGTGATCAATGTGCTGATTCTTTCTGTGATTTGTTCACAGCTTCAGGCAGAGAAAATAGTAATTGCAAGCACATCACCTGTAGAAAATTCCTTCTCATTTATTCAGACTAATGAATGGACCACACAAATACAAGCTTCTCGCACTCCAGTAACAACGGAACCAAGAACAAAAAACTTACTGGGCTAATGCAAAGTGATTATAGGAAATGGAATAACTTCCAGAAGTGAGAAGAATTCCAAACTGGTAGAAAGTGAATTGGTTAGGAAAGGTTCAACACGACATCTTCAAGAAAAAGTAGATAAAGAGGAAGCAGTATTTTGTAAGAGCTGTGCGAAAGTAATTAAGATATTTGTGTTGATAGCCTCAATGCCTAGATGCCTGCAAATAATCTAAATTGGCAGTCTACTATAAAGAAATTGTACTAGCAGGGACTTGTTTGTATCTCGTGTTTATCTTGCTTTCTTGCTCTGTCATTTCCCATCTTTCCTTTTTTTTTTCTGGAAAGTGTAACTTTAGAGCACAATCACAAACACCAATATAGATGCAGTTATTAAATCTTTTCCTCCCCACCTTTTTTTTTCCTGTGTTAATCCCTGTGCAGGTATGTTTCCTCTTAATTTAAATTCACTCAACACTATTTTCCTGGCTGAACAGCAGAATCTAAAAAAAAAAGGAAAACCACAAGCAATATAACAATACTAATCTTTAAGTACAAAACTCTTATCACATCAAGTTTCCATTAAGTTGACTTGAAATCATAGTTTGATAACAGCAAGAGAAATATTAAATCTGTAGACATTTAGAATTTCATTCCCCATAAAACTGTTCAATGTATTTACCAGCTGCCAAAAAGACAAACACCCATAAAAGCCTTTTGGCCAAAGACAGCTACAAGCTTTTAAAAATTACGTCTGTTTTGGTGACAAAATGTGCATTCATTCAACATTTCTTTTCCCATTTCTTGAGAAAGGGATCATTTTTTGCAGAAGCATACACATGAACCCCCAGCTTTTTGCAAAAGCTATTTTTCCTTGGGGAGAAACCCTCAACATCTCAGTGGAAAGTTTTCAGCCAGGTTTATTTCAAATGGATTGAAATCCTCCTGGCCGCTGATGCTGGCAAGTCTCAGCTCCAAAATGTCCCAGGGAGATGAAGAGCGCACAGTACCATAGTGCTGTGGTTCTTAACCCTCTGATGCATTCAGAACTTCTTGTGTCCTGAGACTAAGATGGGGTGAGCTGTCTGGGCTGCAGATCTTGAGCACAGCCTCTAAGAAGAAGAATTTAAGAGGAGGGCTTTTAAGTTTGGCAAGTATTTTCCCACTGAAGGATTTGTAAGAATCTCTCAGGACAGAGGTAATCAGTACCTTGCCTACCATACTCCATTCTTCTCTTACTACTGCTTGCTTATACACAGGCTTTCCAGCATGTTTTCACTCACAGTATCAATGGGAAAGAAGAAGGTATCAAAATGGCAAACTTCCCCTGCTCTTCTTCAGAACAACCTGTCTCCCAGGCTCCTAAAAGCACCCTCAGTTACCCAGCCTCCTTCTTGATGTTCCCTTTTTATTCTTGTTCTTACCTTTATTCTTCCCTCTGTTTCTTCTCTCCTTCTGCCATCACTTACTTTCTCTCTTTCTTTCTTTTCTTTCTTTCTCTTTTTCTTCTTCCCATCATTTGCTTCCTTTCCCTACTGCTTTTTATGTTAAACAGAAGATGACCCTGGAGATTAGACTGCTTTTTAATACTCACAGGCTCTTTCAATTATACAAAACCAGAGCCGTTCCTTCCATACAGTTTTCACTGGTTTGGCAACACAGGCATCCAGGTCAAGAGAACTGAAAAAACAGCATCACCTTCCACTAAAAATTCATTAGGTAAAGTGGCGTGAAAAATCTGACAACCCTGCCCAGGTAAGAGAGGTGTCTCCTCCCTACTCCCTCAACAACAGAGGATAACACTTTGTGGATAGCTTGTCTCATCCATCTTCCCAGTACATTTCTTGATCTCTCTCCTCATTCATTGAAAGGATAGCCATATGCAACTTGTCATTTGCTGTCTCAATTCTCCTGTTGGTTTTGACATCGCAGGTGAAAGGCTTGAGCAATCCCTTTAGTCTCTGTCCCAATACATGCAACAACATCTTTCCCTTCTTCTTCTTACTTAAGACTAAAATCAGAAGGCCACATTATTTCTTATGACAATGTTGATGCTTTGCCTGCTGGTTTTTTTAAGGTTGATTTCATTTTTTATATTAATATTATTGCTTCAAATCAGCATCAGAGCTGCAAATGAATTAAATGAAAAGCCAGGTGTTTGATCTCAGTATCCTGCAGCATATCAATATTATCAATGACTAACAACTTTTTTTGTAACTCCTCCTACATCTTTTAATTACCTTCCTTTTTATCAAAGCTTTACTTTTGTAAACATAATTTAAGTCTACTTTGCACATTTTGTTGGGCTACTTGGATTAACTGGAACAAAAGGCAGGGAGTCTTTGTGCCTATTCTTAATACAGCTGCTCTCTTTTGGGTAACTGCATTTCAAAATTTTCATTTGCAAAACAAGGATGACAGCAACTCCCTAAAATACTGAGAGGTGCTGAGAACTATTTACTGGAGACTCTGTTAAGGTGGATCTATTCTTGACTTAAAAACTATCAAGAGAGTTTCATTTCTTCTTCTCCCATCTGCCAAACTTGATAGGAACTTTTCCTTGATCAATAGAAATTTGAATGCTCATTTACACTATAAGAATTAATAGGAAGAAGCTCTAGTTCCAGCTGTGTATAATGTGAACAAGAAGGGAAAGAAATAGTGGAAGTGAGGCCAAATTTTAGAAAAAAACATACAAGGCATTAAAGCTATCATGAATCGGGGATAAGCCCTTCCCCATCTTTTAGAGACTACAACGAAACAGTCATGACTGGCCATGCCAAAATACTAGACTCGTTGGGCTTGGGAGGTGATCCAAGAATACTACACTGACACTCCCTGGAGTCAAATCAAATGTTTTGCTGGCCTTGATATATTCTTATTTATCAAATCCCCTATACACTTTATGTGCTCTATTAGAGCTGGAACAATTACTTTATTATGTAAAAAGATTTAAGTACCATTTTTCTTCTAAATTAATCCCAGATCAGCAGGGGCAGGTAAACTAAGTGTTAGAAAATATCAACAGCATTGATTATAACAAACAGTGTCAGAGCTGGGAGGGTAGCAGGACTGGCCTTGGAGTAAGATATCTCTGTCTGCTATTTTTCAAGTGAAAGATAAAATTTGAATCTCTTTTCCATGTATAACAGAACTTCCCTTTGGCAACTGATAGATGGTAATGTGCTAAACAGATTAGATACAGCTGGATTAGGTAGGGCTGGGCACTGGTTCTGTTTCCAGAGACATTGAGAATTAATGACCCCAGCAAGGTCAGTGTCAGAACTTCCTATGGTGGCAGTGGGGCCAAGAATAAGTTCCCAGCAACTCATTTTTAGAAAACTCTAGTCCATGTTTTGGTTTTTTTTTCAGCTTCTTCCTCTCTGGTAATGTAACATAGGGTTAGTTTGAGGTCCAGTAGGGCCTACTGGTGATGACAACCTTCAAGAGAAAGGGAATTTAGTAGGTGGAAGTTGTCTTGCTTCGGGTGATATGTTTAAAAGGTAGATATGTCTGCTTTTGACCTAGATACCTTTATTGTCAGCGAAGAAAAAAGTACACTTTTAGACTTTCATTCATCTGACCTACTTTAAATGTCTAGTTTCTGTAGAGTTTAAATTATGCACTAGAAGCACCCTTTTGCTGTACAAAGTCTGGATGACCAGCTTATACACACAAATCTCCACCTGGTCAAATGAACCCAATTCTCTGTCCCTGAAAGGAATGATACTCCTTCAAATTAAGATCCATAGTACCTTTTGACAGTGTGCCTTTCTTAGTGTCCTTACTACATGGTGGGAGAGAAGGGATGGAGAGTGGGAAGTTTGGGAAGAAAGTTGTGCTGTCCCAATTACAGCAAATAACTCTTCCATGTTTTCCTGTATGCTTGCTTGGCCTTTGCCCTGGTGAGTCTAATCTCACAGGACAATTAATACCTAAGATCCATACTAAGTTTTGCACCTGCTAACTGCCCAGGAAATCTGACTTCATGGCTGACGTGAATGTAGTCCCTGTGAACGTAGAGAAAGAGCTATAGTTATCCATGTCTCTGTCATCTGCACAGAATAGTGCCACAGCATAGCAGGGACACCATCTATAGAAAACTTCTTCCTGTAGGAGCAGGACAAAGCTGTTCAAAAGTAACCAACTAAGCCCTACATTAGTAAATATTATACTGTCTTCCAGCTTTATCCTTCATGCAAACTAAGATGACAACAAAGCCGTTGACAATGTCCCCATCTCTTCTGATAACATCTACTTCTTTGCATGCTGAAGCAATAATGACAAGAGAGAAATGTTTGCTTTATATTAGTTTGCTTCTGTCTGAGCTAGTAGCAATTTTTCTAGTAGCTGGTATAGTGCTATGTTTTGGGTTTAATATGAGAAGAATGTTGATAACACACTGATGTTTTCAGTTGTTGCTAAGTAGTGTTTAGACTAAGTCAAAGATTTTTCAGCTTCTCATGCCCAGCCAGCAAGAAGGCTGGAGGGGCACAAGAAAGTTGGGAGGGGACACAGCCAGGA
>JAVKLA010000007.1:26945162-26975215 GCA_034782735.1 Sagittarius serpentarius | reverse complement strand
CACAGCCAGGACAGCTGACCCAAACTGGCCAAAGGGGTATTCCATACCATGTGACATCATGCCCAGTATATAAACTGAGAGGAGTTGGCCAGGAGGGGGTCAGATCACTGCTCGGGAACTAACGGGGCATCGGTTGGCGAGTGGTGAGAAATTGCATTGTGCATCTCTTGTTTTGTGTATTCCAATCCTTTTATTATTATTGTCACTTTATTGTTGTTATTAGTGTCATTATTAGTTTTTTCCTTTCTGTTCTGTTAAATTGTTCTTATCTCAACCCACCAGCTTTACCTTTTTTTCTGACTCTCTCCCCCATCCCACTGGGTGGGGGGGAAGTGAGTGAGCGGCTGTGTGGTGCTGGGGTTAAACCACGACAGGCTCTGAACTCTATGCAGCTAATCAAAGGATGCATGGCAGGACAAGGGAGAACTGTCAACACACTGACTGTGGACTCTGCTGTAGAAGTGATCTACCCAGCTTACGCTTAGAAAGAAGCAGTATATCTTTTTGTTAAGGTACCTGAAATAAATCCAGACCATGATTCAGTTGCTTCCATAGCAACTTCTAGGAGAATCTGGGGCCTTGCATTCCAGGGCTGGTTAGGGGAAGGAAGGGCAGGAGGGAGTGTTATGCTGATCAGTCCAGCTTTACTCCAAACCGTAAAAGAAGTACTGCGATCATTTCTGAGACTGGGAGAGAGAGAAGGACCAGGAACAAATTCAATTGGATGATGCATTCCAAATTCTCTCCTTAGTGCCAATTACTAGACAAACAAAGCTAAGATAATTTTAAGGCTGAGAGTAACTTAGGGGTAAAAAACCCACATTACTGAGATATTACATATTTCTTAAAAAACATCATTACAAAGTCAAGAAATTGTCACCAATAATTTTGCTTAATTGCAAAGTAATTTCCTCAAATATAACTTCCACAGACATTTTCAATTAATTTTAATGGTGTGAAAAGTCTGAAGAGGTTTTGTTAGTCTCTGGCTAAGAACCTTCAGAACAAAAAAAATACTAGCACAGATGTTAAATTTCTTAAAAGATGTAACTTAAAATAAACTAATTAATGGCTTGCTCGTAAATTCTATTAAAGTTTTTCCCTGAGAAGATACGTGCTGTAAATTGAGGAAGAGTCATGTTTTTCCAGTGTAACTGGAAAAGTGAAGCTCAGTTTTAAATGCAGAATAAAACTCAGACTGTCCTCAAGGGAGGGAGGCAAGTGATATCTCTTAATGGGGACAAAGAAAAGTCTGTATGCTTTAAGCTGTAACTTAGTGTTTGAGATGTGGACTTGAATCTTTGCCCTTTCTCCCTACCATCAGCCTACTTTGAGCTTAGGCAAACTACTCAGCCTGTTTCTTCCCAACTGTACAAAGAGGAATTATTACAGCCTAGCACTGTGAGTAGTATGAAAATAAAACAATTTAGAGAATGCAAGGTGCCTGGACTGTAAGTTGCAGCAGTCACAGAAGTACTGAGAATGAAGTGTCCTATTAGAGGCAGCAAGCAATAGCATTTCATAGCACCTATAGCTGTTTCTTGCAGGGCTTTCTCTTGTTTGTTTGTTTGTTTGCTTGTTTGTTTGTTTAAGATCTATACTTAAGAGTATAGTGGCTTTAGGTAGAGCAGGCACCTCCAGTCAGATTTAGAGCTTCTTACAGTGAAGCACACTTCTTGTAGGCCATAGAAGCTGGCTCCCTGGTCCATACTATGATGAATGGGTCTACCAGAGCCTATGGCTATCCACAGTCATATTTCCAGCTCCTAAAATTCAGCCTTAACCTACCTATTGGAATGCTTTCACACATACCACAGCAGAGCACCTGGGCAGATACTAGCTGAAAAATCAGGAGAGTTCAAGGAAGAAAACTGGATCCTCACAGTAACATATGAAAAGGATTTTATTTAATAATACAATACAGTGACTACAGAACAGTGCAGTATGTGTAATGACATGGCAAGGTCATGGTTCATATGATGATTGTGCCCAGGTACAATGAAAATAAAAAACAGTCAATGAGGACTAAATGTAACGTTGAGAACAGTAGCAGGGGAAAGAGCTATTAGAGCAGAAGTCCCACCTCACCTATTCAGGCTCCATGGCTAAGTTTCAGGAACAGTTCAGACATCTGCAGATGGGAAATACACTTGAGTGCTAGACACCTCTCCTATTACCTTCACAAATAGAAGGATATCTACAAAAGATAATGGAATATGATCTTTCCATTATCTGTTGATTACATTTATTGGTTAGAGGGCACCCATGGTATTCCTTCCCACCTTTTGCACCTGAAAATCCCTGGCTCCTCTCTGCCTTATATCTCTGGTACTTTGTAATTTTATAGCTTTAGCTATGCTAAGAATTAATTACATTGATTTTGGCACACAGCCTGTAATAGTTACTTATATGATATTTATTGTTATCCTGTTCTATCCCTATGGCTACCATAAACTATTAGTTTACATTAAATAATGTAACTACATTCACTGTCAGAGTAAGGATTAAATTATAGATCTACATAAATCAATTTCTAGCAGTTACAATGGTTTCCCCCTTGAAATTATTCATTTCAGCATTCATCTAAAGCGATTACTTCAAGGAAAGAAAATAGGAAAACATGTGTGTGTGCTAAAAATTTCCTTGGCATAAAGTGATATTGTCAGTTTGATACTGTCTATAGGCTAGCAAAATAAATGAAAGCACTTCCTATAAGAAAACTGTAAGCTGCATGCAGTCTGTCTCTTTCATTGGGCGTTCGTATTTGAATGTACAATCCTTTATACTAACCTGAAAAATTCCTGCATCAAGAAAAAATTTTTGTTATCTTTATATTAATACAAATCTCCTCTCTCATCAGGATCATCTTTACAGATCTGATGACAGGTGGCACTTCCTGAACAATTTGGGAAGCTAAAAATTTGGTGGCCTGCATATTTATGATTCAGAGGATTTTCTGCAACATTATGTGCAAAGCAGGAAATAAATAATTGCCTTATATGTCTAATTCTCATGGCTTGACTTTTTTGTTTTTAAACAGCAGTGGGTAGTTGTCCACACTGTCTTTGTGCTCACATTTCAACTGTAAGATTTAAGGGAACTTTCATGACATCATTCCTCCATTTTAAAAGATAGTGGCCAAAGTACAGAAAAATAATAGAAATGTCCATGTTCAGTATGGGAAAACACAAGAGTAGCCCCAATACAAGGACATGGAACTGTTAGAACGAGTCCAGAGGAGGGCCATGAGGATGATCAGAGGGCTGGAGCACCTCTCCCGTGAAGACAGGTTGAGAGAGTTTGGGCTGTTCAGCCTGGAGAAGAGAAGGGCCCGGGGAGACCTTATAGCAGCCTACTGGTACCTAAAGGGGGCCTACAAGAAAGCTGGGGAAGGACTTTTTAGAAGGGGAGGTAGTAACAGGACAAGGGGTAATGTCTTTAAACTGGAAGAGGGTACATTTAGGCTAAATATTAGGAAGACATTCTTCACTGTGAGGGTGGTGAGACACTGGAACAGGTTGCCCAGGCAAGTTGTGGATGCCCCCTCCCTGGAAGTGTTCAAGGCCAGGTTGGATGAGGTGTTGAGCGACCTGGTCTAGTGTAAGGTGTCCCTGCCCATGGCAGGGGGGGTGGAACTAGATGATCTTTAAGGTCCCTTCCAACCCTAACCATTCTATGAGTCTATGATTCTATAATAGTTCAGATTAAAGGTAAGTCCAACCCAGTGTGGTGTCTAAGATAATCATAGAACAATCCTTCCTCACTTGTGCAATCTCAGCTCCTGAAAACCAGTTTCTGTTATCATCCTGAGACAAAGCCTCAGATCGTCATGCTCATGGGCACTGGATGTGTCCTATATCGCTCTGAACCAATTTATGCTTGAGCTATTCTTTAAGGAGTTCTACAGATTAACTATATGTTGTGCAGAAAAAGGTGTTCCTTTTCCTTCATCTTAAACTTACTATAAGTAGCAATTTCTTAGAAGCTTCTCAGCTCTTCCTTTATTATAAAGAATGAATAATTTCTCCCCATCCTTTTTCTCCACATCATCCATCATGTCACCCACTAGATCACCTCTTCCAACAGGAAAATTAACACCAAAGGTCTGTATAGAAATGTTATTGCTTATCATAGTCATGTCGTATCACACAAACAGATGGGACCAGAAAGTTCAGAATACTCAGCAGAAAAAGTTGTAATGAATTTTAGAAGCAGCTGGCAAAATTAGGTGAAGGTGGGATGAACTGGCAGAGCAGTTTGATGAAGTTCTGTTGAAGGGAGAACACATCAGAAGGAATATATACAGTGAGGGCAAAAGAGCCTAGATATTCTCATGCTATGTCCCAAGGCTGTGAAAAACAAACAGTACAGAAAATTATACTGAAACTATTTAAACGCACTGAGATAATATCAAGATTGTATTATCAGAGGGAATCCCGTTCAATTCTGATTATCTATTGGCAGGGGGAAAAAAAAAAAAGAAGAGAGAGAAGGAAGAGGTTCTGAAAAGAGGAATTAAAACAGGTGGAGGCCCACCAAGGCAGGTCAGATGGGGATTGTCTCACATGGAAGAAATAAAGTAACAAGAGAAGGCAGGGAAAGGCATAGAAAGTAGCTGTTGCCCAGGAATGTTTTCAAGAAGGTGAATTGTACTCCTCTTAGCCCTTTATTAATGTAACAACAAGGAGATATCCAGTGAACTAGAAATGTAACAAACACAGTGTAATTAAGGAGCAGACTATTTAAAAAAAAAAAAGGAAAAGAAAATAACAAATAACAAACCTGAGAAGAATGTGGTAATTTCTCAAAACCTATATACTACAAACCCACAAAATTACTATCAATGCATTGTTTAATGATTGCTGCTGTAAGTCTTTCTACATGCCAAGCAAAAGCCATCCCCGCTCCACTTCACCACCAGTTAGATTTTTATATTGATTATGAGAGCATGCAGGTTTATATTAGAGATTATTTTCAATCTTAAACTTTTTCCTTTGGAACTCTTGTAACTATTTCTATTATTGACTTCAAGACACATGAAACTCTTCATCTTTGGACACCTCAAAATTAAAACCCTGTTTCTAAAACAAGGTCTTATATCAATCTATATGTTATCTTATAAAGAAATACCTATGTAACGTGATTGGTCTAAAAAAAATCTTAAAATCTTTATCTATATTGAGGTATATTCCACAGTAAACACTAAGTGCTCTTGCAAGGACTAATGCTGACAAAAAGTTATTACATCTGTGTAAGGCTGGTACTGACCACTTGTTCAAGCATTTTGTGATATTTTGTGGGCCACTGCTTCCTAATCATTTTATTCAATACATGACAGTCTCCATTAATTCAGTCAACTACAATTAAAGCTCAGGTTTCAGTCCTGCCCTGGATGACTCTATCTAAAACTGCAAGTGGAACTTATTTCTTCTTCAGTTAAGCAGATTAAAAAAAAAAAAGAGGTCACTTATGCAAATTTACTTACACAGGAGCAGACTAGCAACTCTAATTTGTCTGTGGAAAGAACAATTTGCTTAGTATTTTATCCAGCTTGAGTTCAGACTATGAATTTATTCAGCCTTCCTTCTGTCTTTCAGCAGTGAGACTTTCTGAATTTATAATGTTGTACTCCTCTGCAGAACACAAACAACTTGTGACCACTTGAAATGAATTCAGACTGTTTCTCCGATCAGATTATACAGTAATAAAATGTTTTGACACCACCTTATCAGTATGGTAATTTGCTTGTGGTTGAAGCTTGTTTATATATCTACAGGCAAGAAGTGTACACAAGGGATCCAGAGGCTAACCTGGAAAATGGTCTTTTTCTATTTCTAACCCCAAGTCCTAATAACAATAACTACTAGGATTTCTTTTGAATTGCTGTATGAGAATTTCCTTCCAATTGTGTGCTGTGCCCCATTTTATTACAGTTATGCACACTTCTGAACAGAGCACAGTTTAAGCTCTTCCCTGTGTATATCGGTGTCACAATGAAACTAGCTCCTAGCATACAAAACTGAAGTATTCTATTTTTCAAAATTAACAAACCTTTCCCATTCAGGTAATACTTCAGGGGACTTCTTAACCTTAAGCTGAAATTTTTGGTAGTAAAAAGACACATCCTAGTAAACGGACCCTGTCTCAGAGGTCATACTGTCCCATATATTCAAGAGGCACATGCACAGTAGTGGAAAAGAGCTGAAAATTTGACATCTAGAATACAGATAATGAAGTATATCAGATGGGAAGATGACAGAAAAATAGGAAACAATGTATAACTGTACACAGTTATTCTAATGTTTTGCACTACTGTTGGAAAGTCTGTAGAAATTTTCTCAGCAACTGAATTACTTTATATCTGGGAGTAGGTGAACACAGAACTATACTGAGTTTGCCTCGTGGCCCATCACTAATTAGGTTTTTCTGAGCATTGGTATTTCCTTCTGGCAGTGGGAGGAAAACACTGTCCTCTAAATAACACCTAGTGTTTATAAAGAACTCGCGTATCATTTTTAGTTATTCAGTGATTTTTTTTCCAGGCATCATGTATTTCAGAAAATTAAAATGAAATCACTCTGTTTCTTTGTAGTAGTCTAAACTCTGCATGTGGTTTTGTATCCAGGTGTTGGATGCTTGCATTGAAATGTGACATTTACACTGGCTTTTGTGAGTGTTGCTTTAATTAGTTCTGTTTCCATGGGACCCTAAGTATCATGAGATGCGGTAACGGGGAAGGACAGTATTCATAAAAGAAGTGAGGTCACTTCTGTAAACGTTTGCACAGCTTTGCCAATATAGGAACTGAGGCTGTCAGATGGCTCATGCTGAAGATGTTTTGTCTCAAATCCTTCCAAGAAATAAGGTATAGCCCTCTTCCATTCCTCTGTGCACAGACAGCTAATTCCTAGTCATGTTAAAAGAAGTTATAAAATATTAAGTGTGAGAAAAGAAAATAAAAGGCTTGTTGGATGCAGCCCCCTTCCCCTCACAATGACATTCCTTGTTGTAGGGCAGGGGAACTGCAGTGATTACAGGCTGCCAAAAGGCAGGGGGATTGATGAGTCTTTACAAATTCACTTTAGCACAGCAGTCCTTGGGGGGGAGTAGGAGGAGGTGTAGGCAGGCGGTGTACACTAAGGGCCACACATGCACAAACATACCAAATGTCACATGAAGGAACAAAAATACAAGCCAAACTCATCACCACCTGATCCTGGATAAACTAAACTGTCTTAATAGAGGCGGCTCAAAAATAATAATGTTTCAGTGGATTTTTGTTTATTGACACCATCTGATGCCCTATGATGTTGCTACGGTAACTGAGAAAAATACCCTGCTACTGGCATTTCATGTTAAATGGCTGCAGTTAATGATGAGCCTGTGTGAAAGGTTACATTCTCAGGGAAAAAAAAAAAACCAAACAAACCTTTGGAAAATGCCTGCTGACACTCTCCCTTGGAGATACGTCTGGTCCAGCCGGACTGCCACAGATTGTTATGGACATCTGAAAGGTGGGAAAAAAAAAAGAAAGGGTCCCCCAATAAGAGATAAAGCATTCTGTAAGTTACTGCAGTCGTAGTTGAAATTACTTGTACAGTTTTCATACCACTAAAACAATTTGGAAAAAATAATTATTGCTTCTCCATGTACAGAACTGAGTTTTCTTTTTTCCAGTGGCAGTATGAAACCCCAAATAATTTGAAAATTGAAACAGTCATTTCAGAAAGCTGCCCCATGGCATCTGATGAACATCTGAACAAAACACACAACCCAGTACAGCTAAAAACTACAGTTGTGCTGTCATGTGTCCTAGGTCATCTTACGCATAGTACCACCACACCAGGTGATCAAGACCACCTTCACTTCCTCAGCATCCCTAGGAGAATGAACTGTCATTTCCCTCTCCCTGACCTGGCTCTGCAGGTGGGAAGTACATTAGTAAGCAATGCAGGTAACTTACCCAAAGCCAAACACAGGAAGAAAAACTGATCTTTCCAGTCTCCCAGGACACTCTGTATATCTTCATGGGCCAGATGGTAAATGTCTTTAACTATCCCCAATGGAGCCACGTTTCCAGGAGCACTCAATACCTGCTAAGGGCCCTGAAGAGGAAACCCTTTTCTGATCTGCTTTGTACTGAGGCACCCAGTTATTTTATCACTGTGCGCATAAACATCTGGCTCTAAAATGCTGATACTGAGCTTTAATCAAATGTTAGATTAATTGTCAAAGTTTTCAGACACATAAGCTGTAATTTATCACTTCCTCTGAAACAGGAGCCTGTATAATTATATTATTGCATTAGCAGTACTAAGACAGTATCACTTTGTGGCAGGGTTTCCTTCAAATTGTGTGACAAACATCTACCATGGCATGCTAGGAAAAAAAAGAATTTATTTAGTTTCAGTCTTTGATTTTGTTGTGCCAGGTTACAGCCATTTGGGAGAGGCATGAGTCTTTGCAGATGAGACCTTTAACTCCTGATTCAAAAGTATAAGAGTTTTCCTTCTTAACCAAAAGGAAAACAGAGGAAAATCAGTCAAAATACCTGTTTTCATTAGTAATGCTGAATAAAACCTTTCTGCACTATGAAGCCAATATATAAAGCTCCTGCTGTGCTTGGAAGAATCGCCACCAAATACATCTGCAGGCCCTTTAAGAGGTTGGTTGGCCATTTCTATAGAAAGCCCTGGATGTGCACCATAGGCAAAGCAATGACTATATTAGCAGTCAGCTGTAAAATATACTCTGAAGAGACCCAGAGTTCAGTCTGAAAGGTTTGGCTGTAACAATATCCAGTAGGCTAGTAGTCATTAGTTCTGGATGATCTACTCTTCTGGACGCAGAAGAGGTTCATTTCGAACTATTTTAATTCAAGGGGTCTCCTTATAATAAAAATGAAAAGCCTGAGGTGAGAGCCATAGTGTTTATGACTAAATTCTTCAGTTTTTATGGTGTCACAGCCATTTCAGCATCACAATTGTGTTAATACTTTATGTTTCATTGAAGACTTATAGTGGAGAAACATTTTAGGCTGCAAATAGCTGCCACCTAAAGACTCTTTGCCATGGCTTGTATTCACAGAAATGAAAACTTCACTTCAGCACCCTCAGAGGACAGCCAGAGCTCTCGTGCACAAAACTTAGGATTTGCCTAAACAGATAGAAGATAAAGAATGTACTCGAAAGCACTAATGAAGGCCTAACACTGCCTGCATGGAACTTGAGTAACTACTTGTTAAAATTACCAAGTTATTTATACTCTAGAATACAATACTTAGAACAACATAGTACTTGCCCCACATGCCAGGAGGACAATTGTTAATTTGCCACTGGCTTCAAATAATGTAAGCAGAATGCCTTCGAGTCCCTCTAAATTCTTACAATTTTACCATTTCCTTTTCTTTAATTTAGAAATGTTTGTCAGACTCCAAGGAACTAACTTCGGGCCCAGCAAATACACTCCATTTTGCCAGTTAATATAACAGCCTTGTGGTGTTACAATCTAATTAAAAAATGCTAAGTGGGTTAGAACAGTTCCCAATTTATAACAACATAACAAGTGTGATAAGCTTACACAGCATCATCTTTATTAACCAGATACAAACACACATACCTCAATTTTCATCCCTATTTGCTTTACAGAAAGTGAAAAAGTACACTTGTCACTGTGCAAATCCTGCCATACTGAAACACAAGTTCTGAAAACAAACAGCACAACTGGTTTCAATGCAACTAATAGCATACACAGGCAAACTTTATAAACATTGGAAGTGCCAAAGATGGGAAGTTTTAGGTTTACCAGATGAACAATCCAGAAAAAAAGGGAGCTAATTAGTAAGTAGTTTTTTCTGAAAACATCTTGCATTGCCCTTTTTTAACCAATATGGCATATTTGTGCTCCACCTCTTATTTGAAGATGCTTAGTAGAGAGACTACTTTTATTTCTCTTATGTACCTTAATGAATTCCTTAAAAGATCTAGAAGATAAACACAGATCCCAAAGAAGATCTTTGTTTAATATAAGAATCCTTTTAAGTATAAGAAAACAGCAAGCATCACCTGAAATAACCAACAGTACTGAAGGATAGTGTAAGTTTGGACATGCGCTAATTCCATGATCATCTAAAAAGCTGGTATGTAGACAATCTATTTCCTTTAAAATCATTGCAAAATTCCAAGCTATATTTGCAACATTTGACAGCTAGGAGAGAAAATGAACTGTGTTCTTATTTATTCTCCAGAAGTCCCAACGTTATTAACCTTGAAGCTATGAACATTCAAGGTCTGTTTCAAATAAATGTATGTGACGTTTTCTTAGTGAAAACATTGGTTCAACTGAGCAAATTGGTTCAAAGAAACAACATTTTTAGTGTAAACTCTGTGTTACTGCTGCAAAATGAAATGAGCTGGAATAGAAGCACCTGCTACAAATCTGTAACCCCAGGTATCTATAAAATCCTAGTGAGTTTTGCTGCATCATTAAGCTACGATACCATTTCAAAAACTATTATCACCCACAGAAGACTGTAATTATGGGAGTGTCATAACAGTGCCAGTCAATCAGTAATCTGAAGGCTGTAATGTGACTCCTGGAGATGGTGTGCAACAGTGGAGTAAAACAATGAGAAAGCTGCTAACAGCAGCAAAGCTGTGGTAGAAATGTAGCTACTCTTTCTTAGGCTTCAATCTGGGTTCACATTAAGATTTCACTGTGAACAAATGAACAATATTGCCTTGTACGTGCCCTGGACATGCCAGTTTTTAGGCCAAAAGAAGTCATGACTATAGAGAACATCAATGTGAAAGAGACTTTCTTTTGAAGGGCAACACCCTTCTACTGACAGCCCCGTCTCAAAGGATTTTCTTTGAAGGTCTAAAAAGCTCTCCCCCTCGAACTTGTTTCTTTGCCCCAAGCACTTGCAATAGGTGGCCATTCCTGAAACTTGTCACTGAGATAGCAGGAACATCCTCCTAATTTCTGCACTTCAAAAATTCATGGTAACACTCCTGTTTTTGTAACAGCTTGTCCCTTTGGCTTCAGTGGCTTTTCTCATGCTCTGATGCTGCTCCATCTGAGTTGCTTAAAAAGTTAGTTGGTGTTTACCCAATCTTTGCTTTGCCAGGCCAAATTGGTGAGGCTCTTTTTTCCCCTCATGGAGTCCTCCACCCCTCTGTCATACACACAGTCCCTCTTTCATCAGGTCCTCTCCAAGTTCATCTTTGACCAGAACTCTCCACACAGCACTAGATGCTCTTGCTGCACCTCCCACAAATGTCAACAATACTTATTGGTCTGCCAGAAATACTGTAAAGGGTAGATTGTAGCACCTGAGCTGCCATTTTCACAGTTGCACAATGTTAGCAGCCAATAGTCACCCTGAAAATCAACAAAGCCTCTCTCCAGTAAAGTCCATGCAACAGTCTTCTAGTAAATGCTCTGTGAGTCTAGTGTATCTCTTTTAGGAAGACATCCTGATCAGTGTAAACGACTTGGTGACAAAGACCCACCCACCACCATCACAGCCATCTTCTGCCAATGACAAGTTTCCCTTAACATGTGAGAACATGTACTTATTTCTTAACCTAGATGTTGTTCTGACTGCCTATAAAGACCTTCGTTAAGAACTAACTCTGAAGGTCAAGGAGGTAAAAAATAGTTTCAAATAGTCTGACTGGACCAGATCATTGTTTCTTTTTAAAACATTTATTTTTTTTCTGCATGCTGCAGGAAAGAAGGAGGCTTTTGGTGTTACCAAACCCTTTCCTTTTTATTCAAGATGTGCTAGTGTCCTCCTCCTCTGAAAATTCCACTGTAAAGAATTATTTTAGCATGTGAATCACAAAACCAAAGCATCTTATCAATTAATACAGGAAAAGGGGATGTGACTCCTTTTCCCCACTTAGCCAATGTGGAGAGATCTGCAATAGCATTTGGAGTCTGGGCAATGACAGGAACAGAACATTAAAGTTTTCCATTTTTCTTTCCCCCTGAATATTCTTCCAGCCACAAAGTGAGGCTCAAATGAAAGATAAAACCTGGTAGTTAAATGAGTTCAATGGAACCTACTAAAATCTTGAAGGGCCTTTACAAATTCAGCTCAAAATGTTCCAGAAAGCGAGGTAGCATCTTCATGTATTTGAGGGAGTAAGTTAGTACTGAATTATTTAAAAGTTTAGTTAGCTTCCCTTGCTTCATCAACAAGTATTATTAAATCTTAATGAGTAAAAATGGTGCAATAAAACTAATGAAGTTGGTTTTACTAGGAAAATGCAATAAAGAACAGTGCCTTTTATTTTAAAAGAAATATGTGTTTAGTACAGTTTGGTTTATAATATAATAAAAGGAAGATTATTGGTTTTCATAGTTTTGGCATAAGCTTCCAGTTTACAGTGAGGTCTACAAGTAGAATGACAATATCCTTAGGCAGCCATAATGTAAACACTTGCTCACACAAGCAACCTTTCCAAGCAGAATCTCAGTAGAAAGAAAATCCATGTGAAAAAAATAAAGCACCTTTTCACAAGTGTTTATGGTCCCAGTGTACTGTGTAGTACCATCCCTTAGAAAACAAACAAAACCCAATGACAAAATAACTGGCAGGACATTAAGCCATCTATGATGTGGAAATGGACCAGATCTTAATATCCCCCTCTAAATTATGACAGCCTTGGAACCAGAGTGTGTGATAATCCGTAGCACAAACCCATAACTATGGGACCTGACATCAAAAGGCACCATTGCTTTATAGGCCCTCCTGGTATCCCCTTGGTTACTATTGCATAAAGGAAGCAGAAATGTTAATTTTCTGGCAGCCCTCCTACGCTGGTCCTTTTTTTCTTAGAAGGACCATGTAGAATGGCATTAAACATCCCAGAAGCATTTGTGTGCAGGGATGTTTATCCCTCCTTTGGACCATACCAAGCTCTTCCAAAGCTGTTCCCATTGGCTATTTCAGGCCATCAGTGTAGTGCTGCCAATTCCTGTTCCCTATGCTGGCCTTCTTGTGCAGTCTTTGGCTTGCCTTGGCCAGTCTCAGAGACTGGACTTATGTTAAGACTTGACTTCCCTTTTGCAATGGGTGCCAGTGAAAGCTTTGACACCTGCCACAGAACAGCCGACGAGCTTTTATTTGGATGAGAGCTGACAGCAAGGGGGCATTGCATCTCCTGAAAGTGGCAATCACCTTGTACAAGAATGCAGGAGCTTTGGGGAGATGGACGCTCACAACACAGTTAGCTTCTTGAGGAGAGTCCAGGGTCACACCAGTAGGACAGGAACTGTGCTGAGGGATCTGCTGAGGTCCATGGAGGCAGCTTTTCTGGGCAAGGGCACAGAGTGCTGCAGAACCCTCATCTGGGGCAGCTGCCAAAGCCCTGGCAGAAACACTACGGTGCTCATTTGGCAGGAGACACTGCAGCAGCCTGATCACACAGCCTGCTGTGTGTCAGGGTGCTCACATTCAGCAAGCCCAGGTACCTTATGGGGCGAGAACAAGAACATTCATCAGTATTACCAAAATCATCCAGGCACTTCAGCTTCACCAGGATTTCTAAAGAGGGTGGGCCCTTGGCCCATTTTGGAAATCCTTTTTTGTACCTTAAAATCCTCTAGAAATTCAGCCACAAACTTTAACTGCAAAATTTTGACAAGTACACCCAGCATTCTCTACTAGAGACGGGCCAGGTATGTTTTCCGAAGAACACGGGTTGAGTTCAAATTTTCACAACTAATCCTTCAAAGCATGCAAGAGTCATGCTGCCTGGAGATCATGGAGCCAGCTAACATCATTGTTCAATATAAAGATTGGAAAAATAACTGCTTATGCACAGGGGTTGCATAAAACTTGTTTGTGCTCTGATTGGTGTTACGAAGCAGCTGCCTTTTAATTTATGAATGTGATATGAAATGTCAAAAGCCATGATGAGATTATTCCCTCCTTGGACAGCAGTGTTTAAGTTAAATTCTTAAAGAGTTAGAGCTTAAAGCATCAGTGCACACCTTCATGGTGTGCATAGATGTGTATGCTGAGAGTCAGCAAGACTTCTGTATCATCTATCTTCCCCTGCCAGTTACACCCTGCACCTGAAGGTCAAGGTACTCGAACCATGCATCGCTACAGAAAAAGCTGAACCCGTCCTTGGGATTTGTGGCAGTTTTTCTTTATCCTGGTCAGTGAGTGAGATTATTCTGAAACTACATATATAGCAACAAGCGTAATGTGTGCATCTAGGGATGTGTGTATTCATAGACAAGTTCATGAAGATGTACTACATATTAAAACAAAGGTATGATACAAACCTCTGTTTTTCGAGTTAGTGACTCTTCAGAGAGATACACCAAATTCTGCTGTGGAGCTACAGTTGGCATTTCACTAAAACCAGCAGGGTAAGAGAAGTGTAGCACAGATCACAGTTTGACTCAGAGGGCAAATAGCTAATGCAAATCCCTTGTTTTCTGTCATTCTCCTTTATCCAAATCCTGAGAGTTAACTATTTTCCTGAACACAGAGTGTTCTCACAAACCACAAGAAAAAGTGATTGTTTCGGTACGAATTAGCAAAATTGTACAGCAAACTTGAAGGTAGAAAGTGGATTTTCCTTCAATTCAATTAGAAGTACCTGCTCAAACATTTTAGATTTTAGAGGCAATTGTCTAAAGCTGAAGACATCGATACTTTTTGAAGGCAGAATACACATCAGTTTAGAAATACTACTATCTAGTAATATGTTTACTATTACAAATAAAGCTTCAGAGCCAAATCTCACTTGCAGGTAAGTATTGTGTCAAGTCAGGGCACAAACTACTCTAAGTGAATACTGTAAAGGCTCTGTAAAAACTAGCACTGCATAAACCAAACCTAACCAACCACATATACACACCCCTCGGGAATACTGGCTGTTATGTCTTTGTCAGAGATCTCACTATCTATTTAAGGGAATACTACAGCTACACAGTACTTATTTCTACCTAGCACAGCACAAATAAAGCACAGAAATCCACTCATTTTGGAAGGAGGGTCTATCCCTGCTTGAGAGGAGAATAACTCCAATAGAGGGTAACTTAGATGGTCTCTGTGCTAGGCTCCTGCTATGAACTGATGGCTCCAAAATAAAGCCTGTCTGTCCTGACAAGACAGAAGGCTTAAGAAGAGAAGATCCCCAGTTTCCACTAATAGCATAACTATCTGTTACCCCATAATGCCTACCCTTAGTGTTCTAAGTTCACCCCCACAACCCATCAGTCATTTCCATGCCAAGACGAGCCTTTTGCAAGCTGAGCATCTCCCTAGGATGCTGTGGCAAACATATATTGATCTCCCATTCTCAAATGGGGGAGCCTGTTTTTCCCTTTCCTTAGGGAAATGCTGAGCTGTCCAGGCTCCCACCTAGGCCCCAGATGCCAGGGGGAGTAACTGCTGTTCCCACACAGGCCTCTGGAACTGAAAGTGCACCATAACCCTCATACTCAAGCCAGGATTCCCAACTGAGAACGGGCTCAGTGGAGCCCCAAACTGTGCTGTATCGCCAGTAACTTCCCAGAAGTACATCCCGGACAGGAATTTCAAGCCATGTTGTTCAAGATGAGGATCTGAGTGATAAAGTTGAGTTTTCTATCCATCCTGGTGGAAAAGGGTGATTTTTTTTTATTGGATCTGGCTGGTAGCCAAGAAGGGTAACATACCAGTGTCCTCAGGGTAAGATGCCTCATTCCCCTTGACTGAGGTGATCAGCTACCCAAAGTGCTGGCTGGTAATCCCAGCCAGAACCCTCTTTCTTGTTGATCCTACCTAGCAACTTGCCTTGACAGCAATTACTTTGGGCAAATCTACGGCAGTGTTACACTGAGGAGTGGGGGACACGTAGTGTGGCCGTGCGGGAGAATCATTCTTTGCCCATCAAGAGTTTCCAGTATTTAAGAAGGCATTTATCCCCTCTGGCTGGGAAGGAAATAACCTTCTTCATAGAAGCCTGTATGGTGCTCTGTTAAAACGTTGTGACTAAAGCGGTATTGATAACACACCAGTGTTTTGGCTATTGCTGAACAGTGCTTGCACGGTGCTGAGGCTTTCTCTTTTTCCTATTCTGCCTGTCCAGCAAGTAGGCTGAGAGTGGGTAAGAAGTTGAAGGGAACACAACCAGGACAGCTGACCCCAACTGACCAAAGGGATATTCTATACCATGTGACATCATGCTCAGGAATAAAAGCTCAGGGAAAGAAGGAGGAAGAGGGGAGAGAGTCGTGGTTATGGCACTTGTCTTCCCAATTAACAAAACAGCATGCTGAGGCCCAGCTTTCCATGAAGTAGCTAAACATTTGCCAGATGATGGGAAATATTGAATAAATTCCTTGTTTTGCTTTGTCTGTGGATGCAGCTTTCACTTTCCCTATTAAACTGTCTTTAGAACAAGCCACGAGTCTTCTCACCTTCCTTCTGTTTTCTACCCATTCTGTGGGACAGGTGAGCAAGGGAGCAGCTGTGTGGGTGCTTGGCTGCTGGCTGGTGTCAACCCGCAACAGCCTCCCTGCAATTTTAAGACTTCTATAAAGAAGTTGTTTAGTGGCAGATACATATTCCGCCCCAATTATTTTTTTGAATAATAAAACACACTTACATTTTACCCTACATTAAATATTAATGATCTCTGTCTTGTTATTCCCTCCGCAAATCAATTATATCAGTTAGCTGCACGGGAACTCCCTTCAGCTTTCTACAAACTCCTTCTAGCACCCTACAGATTACAGATTTTCTTCCAGTCTCTGACTGGAACTTGGCAGCTTTTTTTACGTTAATATAAAGTGACTATCAACACACACAGAGATAATATACGTACATATACACATAAATGCAACGGATTATCTAGAAAGGGAAAGTTCACAGAAACATATAGATTAAGCTTGCATATATCATCTCTACAGAAAGAAAATAACAGTTCCATATATCTAATACATACTTAAGTTTAATTACAGGATCCTAATTACCTTTCTTTTTACACACAATAGCTACTAATTCTATAGGTTAGTTATAAGCCAGCCTCTTATCCATCAGTGCATTTCCCCAACAATCTGTTTTCACATCTTCCTTCTCTAACCCCACTCCTTCCTCCTCCCAACTTGTAGTCTTAGGCTATGATCATCCTCCTGAGACTATGACAACAAATGGCCTTATCAAGCCTCCCACAGTTTATCAGTTTTGTCGTGCTTTGCCAGACTTCACTGACTCTCTCTCATTTGGAGATTTGCAAGAACACAGTAATCAAATGTGCACACAAGCATGTTAAAGCTGAAAATGCATGCAACTGGATTTGGAGCAACTCAGGCTGCCACAGTACTGGAACAGCTCCATAGCTAGAGAGCTGTGCACACCACTGCTTTTCTCCTTCCTCTCCAAAAAGCTTCAGCGTATATGTGAGTGATGTGTTCCCTTACTCAGTATCAGCAGTGAACTTTGCTTTGGTTTGGTTTTGTTGTTATCTAAAGACCACTGCACAATTGGGTAAAAGTACAAGAAGCATCCAAGAACAGCCCTGGCTGTAAAGGTCAGTTTGCTGCATTTTCCATTTTCCCCAGATGCAGGCTGGGTGCTTTTGTGAAGGAGGGAAAAAGTTTATGCAACAAAATTCAAAGAAGAAGAGCAAATGGGGGGTTAAAGGGGCAGAGAACAGGACTGCAACTGTGACCTGAACATTACAGCTACGCTAAGGTGCAACACTGCTCCCAGCATACAGACAGAAACATGTCTTAGTCCATACACTTGGCCATCATGCGTGCTTCTCTTCCATATCCTACCATCCACTTCTGTACTTACCACCTCCAGTAACACCATCTTCCCACCTTATTTGTCCTCATTCCTTTGCTGCTGTCATATCAGCCCTACCTAATCCAGTCATCCCGTTGCTCCTCTCATGAGGGCATAGCCAAGTGCCGCCTCTGTATCTCTCACACTATAACCGCTTTCTCACCTCAAGTGAAGGAAAAACAGAAAAACGTTCATCCTGAGCTGAACAGGTGTCAGGCAAGACCCACTGTCCCATCTTCGATGGGGCCAACAGCAGGTCACCGCAAAAAATTAAGAACAAGGAAAGCCTGTAGTAATACTTCCTCAAGGTATTCCCCTTGCTTCCAGGAATTTGCAGCTGAGAGATTTCCTGGCCTTTCTCTTCTCCTCACCCCATGTCTGCCCAGCCTTCATTTCTCTCTCGCCATGAGCTCTCCACACCATGTCCCTGGAAGAGTAATTTTCTCTGCAGACCTTTCACAGTCTCCTCATGCATAACTCCCTCCTTGCAGTTGGGTTTTCAGGCCCCATCGCACGTTTTCACAGCAGGATCCTGAGCTGATTTTCTCTTCCTTTTACTGTTACTAGGCTCTCTCTGTGCCCTCTCAGCTCTTCTTTCCCCTACCATCCCTTGACTGTTATGGATGAACTGATACAGCTTCAGGATTAAGTCTTTCACCTCTCCCTTCATTATACCTAGCAACAAATGCTGTCCAAACTCAGCATGGAATAACTTGGGCACTGACAGCAGGGACATGGATGTATGCACTCAAATGACACCCTCATCTACCTGAGAGAGACACGTGGCACTTCAGAGAATGGCTCAAACTGTGTCCTGTGGGTAGAGCAAGCAAAGTCTCATGGGACAGCTTTCCTTGAGAGAGGTCCCAACCACATGTATTGAGTCAGGAAGTCTGGACCCTGGGACCAGGCAAAATGTAACCTGAAGTAAATCCCACAGGGTACATGTAATGGGGATGTAGAAATCCTCAAGGTTTACTGATTCAGTTCATCCATCTACTTCTATCATGCCCAAGGCAAATACAACCAAGAGTCAGTGACATTATTAGCATAAGTAGGGCCATTCCCAGGCTCAGATGTTGGGGGTATTAAATTCCAAGTCCTCAGAAGGTCAGGCATATAAGCTTTAAAGATACAATCATAGTGGATCTGATTCAAAGCCCTGACTCTGGGTCTATGTCCATTCAGGCCAAAGGGCATAATACTGATTGTGTATAAAAGGACAGGAATTTTATTTATTGCATGCTGTAGAAATTGTCAATCCAGTCAGATATGCCTTGCTGAAGGACTCCTGTATTTCAATTTGTCTTTCTGATATAACTAGACATGGAATACAAGATCAGAATAGCTCTGTTAACGCTACTGCCTTACAAGACAACTGACAGTATTCAACAGATGTAGAAAGATTCAGCATTTTCACCCTCCCATAAGAAGTCATGATGGTATTAAACAGGTCATATCTGTTACACAACAATCAAAAAAATTAAGTGAGTCAAAAGAAATGCATTTTAATTAATTTAAATAACAAAACTCAAAGCCTACTATAATTTCTAAATTAATATCATATATGATTAACTGAAGTCAGTGTTTCATATATTATTTTACATAATTCCTTTAAGAAAAAATCTAAATGTAATTTGAAATAATTTCTAACAACATTGAGGGGTTCT
The DNA here is from genome assembly GCA_034782735.1 of Sagittarius serpentarius. Lineage (NCBI taxonomy): Eukaryota > Metazoa > Chordata > Aves > Accipitriformes > Sagittariidae > Sagittarius > Sagittarius serpentarius. Next base: position 26,955,742 of record JAVKLA010000007.1, on the reverse strand, counting down.
TGCTTGGATGGACTTGACATGCACTCTGGATATACTTCTCTCTGTCATCTTGTCCCACAGGAAGAATTTCTCTCACCCTCTGAATTCCCCTTAAGTGTGACTTTTTTGGTGGCAAACATTGGAAGATAACAGTGAGATTAGGAAAATTATCCCAAAACAAATTCCTTAGTGTATAGTAAAGAAATCCTGAAAACAGTACTAATTTTCATCAAGAGAGAAAACAATGATCAGTTATTTTCTTGAAGAGGGAGATCTGGAAGTTCATGAGTATTAAACACCAAGAAATTCTGCTTCTCCCTTAGGAGCAGCTGGCCCTTAGATCACACCTGTGACAGGTTCACCCAGGAAGATAGCCTGGCCAGACTTTCTGTTGCCTGTCCCAGAGCAGACATTCACTCTGGCGCAAACAGAGCAGAAGCAAGGGCAACAGAGAACAAAGCTCAACTACAGCATGAGAAGCAAAAGGCTTGCACACATAGAGCCAAGAAAGGAGTTGCTGAAAGTCAAAAGTTCTGAGTAACGCCATGTGGGATTCCCTTCAGGTAACCTGCATAGTATCGTCTGAAAAGCCACCCATGCAGCAAGGAAAAGTGTCAGGGATACATGTCAGGTAAGTCTTCTGCTTCCACAGCACCTCACAGGCCAGATGATATGCCCTGTGACAGGAAGAGCATTTCTTTCCTACTGGTCTCTTTGTAGAAAGAGAAATTCCACCTTTTCCAGCCAAACAAGCTTTGTTATGGGGGCTATGTTGGGAAGAAAAGCAGTGACAGCATGATCAGTTTTACAGGAATAAGAGCCAAGAGTTACCCAAGGGATATACAGCAAGGCCAGCACAGGGGGCTGAGCTGCCCAAAGCAGGGCAATGAGCTAAGCTACTGACAGTCCCTTCAGAAACCTTAAGAACCAATAGACTACTATGGGACCACCAACATACAAAACCCCGGAGCACACTGCACTTCCATTTGCCAAATATCCTTCTAAATCCTCGTATGAAAAAGGCAGAAAAAAGCAGACAATATCTTGTTTCAAAGCAATTTTATTTATTTTTTCCTCCTGTCAAGGCCAACAATATTAGCAAAGGACCATTTTTCCTGCTCCACTTTTCCTTTGGCTAGCAACTAGCAAGCAGTCTTAAAAACAAGGTTATTTATTTAGCAACCTAACTTCAAGTCTGTGTGTGTGAGGTGCATCCTTGTCTTTTCTCCACTTCTGTGAATAAAATAAGACAAGCAACCATGTATGGTGGTGTGTTACAGTCATTTACAGAAGCAGATTGTCTCACAGCCTACACTGTTGGTAGCACTGTCATCACACCCCTCTTCCAGCAGACTGTATCTGAGCTGGAAATGTCTGGAAAAGAGATAGGTGGAGGTTGAAGGCAGAAAACCCAAGAAATGCTCATGCTGTGTTTACATAATCTCAGCTTTCCCTCCCTATAAATGACAGTATGAGATACTTAAATTTTTGTGCAGCAAACAAATCTTCTTAATTGAACATGGTTTTCATTTGAAAACAAGCTGTGGAGCTTAAGGCTGAAGTCCTCCAGAGAAAATGGCCCTGTGATTTATATCAATGCTGTAAGAACTAGAAGCAATTTGCAAGGTTGCACATGAATAATGCAGGGTGAGAACAGCACAGGATGAAACCATTGAAAGAAAGTAAATGAAGTCCCCTTAATACTAGTACATAGAGAGGAAAGTACTTAAATTTGAATTATTTACCAGTACTGGTGATACTGCAGAACCACCTCAGATCAGCAAGTATTTCAAGTCCTGGGACAGCTCTGATACCATCCATTCCATAAAAATCTCTGCCTCGCCCAAAAAGCCTATGAATATGCAAGGCAATACAGTAACGCATGGAATGGTATGTAAACTCTGTAATATGCAGCATCAAGCTTACTGAGCTGAAACTCAGATTCAAAGCTTAATCCAGTTCAAGGGACACCAGCAGAAATTGCCTTATGTGAACCTACTTAGAAAACAATGAAACAGCAACACAGACAGGGACAATTTCAAATAGCGCTACGGAAGGACTTCCAATTCAAGCATACTTTCCGTGTTATTATGTTGGGCTACATTTTTCCACTCCAAGTAAAATTACTTTTAAAAAAATATTCAAGTGTCAGATATTTTAGCAGGAAGTATAAGCATGTTTTGCTGGTCAAGGGTATTAAAGTCAGACACCAGAGTGGAAGGAATAGGCTTCTTTTACTGTTAATAACCCAATAATATAGGAAATAAGCAATAAGAGAAATATAATACAGAAAATACGCAATAAGAGAAATACAAGGTAATGTATCTAATCATTACTATATAGGAAAGACCACAGTGATTAAGAGAGATACATCACCAATTGCCCTCATACTTTACCATCATCCAGATCCGCAGTCGCTGGGGAGCCCTGGTTGGAGAGCCTGTCCCAGCAATTGGGAAGTCCTGTGCAGTGTGTCCACTCGTAGGTGAGGTGTCCAAAGCCGTTGCAAGAGGGTCCAGCTTTTATATGGTTGAACAAACATATTTCGAAACTTCAGGTGCAGAACATCTGGTGTTATTCTCCCTATTGGATTCGTCCCAAAGCCTGGGCAGGGCCTAAGGAGAAATCCAGGGGAGTTTCCCTATCTATTCGGATCCTGGTGAATGTCTGGTTTCACATGCCTCTAAATAATGATACAAGGCCAAATGACTAGTATATAGGGGATTAATACTATGCATGTTAGATATATTGTTGGGTTGTGAGGTTCATCTAGAGGACAACTTTGATTTAGGGCCTACAGTTCAGGCCCCAGCACTTCAAAGCACTAAAGCAAAATCAAATGTGTGGACTAGATAGGTCAGTGAATTGTAATGGACTATGAAGCCTTTCAATCTTTGGGTGTTTGGTTGAAATTCAGACAGGGTTATTAGTGAGGGGAGGTCATTATCATCCAATGGCTCATTGAGGACTGTGCTGGGGGAAAAGAAGTGCTGGTGGATCCATTCAAAGTCCCAGTGAGCAGTTGTCTATTCATTCACAACCTGTCCTAATTACATCACTGTTAAAGCAACATAGGAGACAAGAGATAGACACCTTGTTTAAATGTTATTAGTTTATCTAACTAAGAAGTGGTGTAGTTTAAAAGAAAAACAAAAGTGCACACTCAATACCTGGGCTCCCAAGTCAAGTGTAAGAGTGCCTCAGCTCATATCTGTTCCTCAGGAGTAGTTTGGTTTTTTTGGTTTTTTTTTGTTTTTTTCAAAAAGAAGAAAAAGAAAGCAAACTAACTGCTAATGAGAAGAGAGATTTTTTAAAGTGAACCAAGCCCTGCAGCCCTGGCTGGGTGTCTTGTCATACAGACATAAGTCAACACAGCGAAGGTTCCCTTCCCAGACTGTTTCAACTGCCTCCAGGAAGACTCAGTTGATTCCACGCAACATTCACAAGGACACGTGGTGAATCTTCTCCTGAAGCAGGTCCACACAAAAACTATCCCCTATGCTGAAAAGGTGGCTTAGCCCTCAGGCAGATCTGCCTAAGGAGTGTAGCACAGGTCCATGAATGCTCAGATTTAGATCAACATCAGTGGCTGGTACAAGAAGTAACTCCCAGGGGTGGGAGAAACATAAAGCAAGAGAGAACTTCCTAAGCATTCCATATCTTAAAACCTCCTTGTCGTGGTTTAAACCCAGTAAGCAGCTAAGCTGCACACAGCTGCTTGCTCACTCCTGCCATGTGCCAGGATAGGGATTTGACTCTAGGCCATGCTTTCCCGAGGGACACACAAGAGCAGCGAATTTTCAAAATGCATTTATTAGTCTAACAGCCACTGGCTGCTCCCTGCAATGCTGTAGAAATTATGGACCGTTTCCTTTGAGGGGTCTGACTACTGCTACAGTAGGATTCAGCTTGGAAACATTTTCGTCAAAACTATGAATCACAAGATGACTTTAAAAACTGACTTCAGACCACTCACACAGCAGTTGCACCACTTCAGTGACATCTCTTTCTAACCTAGTATAGCTATCTTAGTACAAATTTGCATTTAGATGTGACCATTTACTCTCTCCAGATGGGTTATAGAGGACAGTCTGATGCAACCTCTTTTGTTTGTTCCCCAGCTAACCAGAAGAGCTCATTTCTTGACCTCCTTCAAAAAAAAACCCCTAAACTCACTATAAAGACCAACTTTTATTGGCTAGAATAATAGCTCTGATTCATCATTGTTTTATTTGCATTTTACATCTATGTAGCTTCCATTAAATTAGTGCTGCTGTGTCACTCTGCAGCCAAGGTGATTGAAATGGTAACTTAGATCTAAGAAATCTAATAGAAACATGGTACCAAGGCTCCCAGTGATCTGCTGCATCATTTTGCCTGTCCTGTCACATTGCAGTCTGATACATAGCTATGTGACCACAATATATTCACATGAGGTTAAGAATCAAGCTGATTATCTACAAATCCCCCCTCAAGTCCTTTAGAAATAATTATTACAAATAATTTTTTTTTAAATCCACAAAATGGAAATATGGTCACAATGCAGTTATTTTGATCAAAACACATTTGTATAATTATGCTGTACCTTCAGTACACAATCCAAATTTTTCTTTCCTTTAGGAACACTTATACTCTTTAACAGTGCTATTCTCTGCTAAATTATTTCTAAATAAGGTCACATTTTGGCCAACCACTCTAAATGAGCACCTGGCCAGTCCTAACACTTATACACAGATACCTTCTGTGGGGTTTCTAGGTTGCAACTTTTCTTGCTTATCAAAAGGTGCCAAGAGTGAGCACAAACCACCAAGTTTGCCAGTTGCTCCAGTTATGCTGGAAACTATTTAGCAGGACTGTTGACATGGCAAGCAAAATGTTCCTTGTCTCTGAGCACTAGAGAACGTATTTCTTGCTGGGTTATAGGTTTTTTCATGGGTTTGAGCAGTTGACCACAGAAATCAAACATCCATTTTCAAATATCTTGCCTTGTATGGAAGCAAACAAATGAGATCCCTTAAGAAGCTGTATTGGGTCTGGCTGAGATGGAGTCAATTCTCCACATAGCAGACCTCATAGGGCCGTGCTCTGTATTGGTAGCTAGAAAAGCATTGATAACACACGTGTGTTTTGGCTACTGCTGAGCAGTGCTTGCACAGCATCAAGGCTGTCTCTCCAATGTTCCCTCCGAGCCCACCGACAGGCTGGGGCTGGGCAAGACCTTGGGAGAAGACATAGCCAGAACAACTGACCCAAACTGACCAAAGGGATATTCCATGCCATATGACATCAGCTCAGCCATAAAAGCTAAGTAAAGGGAGAAGGAAGCGGTGAGGTATTTGTCATTTATGTTTGTCTTCCAGAGAAACCGAGTACTGAAGCCCTGCTTCCCAGGAAGTGGCCAGACATCACCTGCTGATGGGAAGTAGAGAGTAAAATCTTTTGTTTCCTCTGCTGTCACACACGACCTTTGCTTTTGCTTTATTAAACCGTCCTTATCTTGACCCATGAGCCTTTTGTCATATTTTCTCTCCCCTTTACAGTTGAGGAGTGGGAGTGATAGAGCAGCTTTGGTGGGCACTTGGCACCTGGCCAAGGTCAACCCACTACAGTAGCCTATGGACTGTCATTTGATATTACAAGATTACAAGGCCAAATACAGCCTGGTCTGATGGTGATAGATGAGAGCAGTGAGAGCTACATCACTACATGGCTACTGCTTTTGCACAAAAATGTGTGTTTGGGAGAAAGCGTGAGTCTCTTCTTTGCTCCTAGTAAGGACATGACTGGCAAGTAAATTGTGCAGAACAAGATTATTTTCACCATCATCAAACACAGCTACAGGTTTTTAAAGAGCTGACCATGCTTTTGCCAGAATCAGGAACTCCATGCAGTCATCCCAGTGAAAGAAGACAGGCCATTCTGCTCCTCAGTGTGGAATATGTAAGCAGGGTAGCTGCGATGAAACAGTGCTCATATTGCCTCCCAGATTTCCAGACATAGCAAGTTGGGGCACTTTTATTCCAGTTTTGATTAGCTGAAGATGTGTTGGAAAGATTCTGCTGGTTTTTAATTCTTAGAGTCAACACACAGAAAGGAATGTCATGCACCTTCTGCATTCCCTTTTAATGCAGTTTTCTGTTGAAATCTGCTTAAAGAAACAGAAGGTCATAGTCTGCGTCACCACCTCATGAGAGACAAGTCGAATGTGGGGAAGAGCAGATCAGAGCAAGAACAGCAGCAGAGAATCCCCAAACAACTTTTTCTTTTTCTGCAGATACAGTTTTGTTGTCTAATGGTAGCCCAGCGAGGCAGCCCACTCAATTCCATACCACACTGATCATTTGCAGATTATATATTTTAATAGGAGGCAGCCACTGTATCTGGAACTAGTCAAGCAGTCTGAACATTTACTTGAATCTGTCATACAACAGTCAAAGCTAAATCAACATGCATTTGTGTGTTGTCCTCCTTGGAGAGGCTGCAGGAGTGCAGGCAGAGTAGATAACAAAGGGAACAGGAAAAAGCACGGTCTGCAGTAGCATTAGTTACCACTTGTCGGCAAGCAGAAGAGAATGGTAAATGTTGTGAGTCCTTCTCAGTGAAAAGCTTGCAGTTTACACTGATTCCCCATGTGACAGCAAGCATTACAAAACCTATGCCAGAGAGGTAAAGGGAGACAACAACTGGTCTTGCCCTTGTGCAGGTTGGAGGTAGAATGGATGAAGATTGAGCTCAGATTCTCCTAAGCCTGTAAGTCCTCAAATATTTCAAGTGTCTGGATCTCAAAGACAGGCCTGAGGCCACAGAAGAAGTTTGGGTCAAACCTAGAAAGTTAGGCTGCATTCCCAGACTCCATCAGTGCTGGAGCCACTGGATGCAGTTTGCAAGAGCTGCTTGAAATAAGCAACACAGAAACATGCCTGGCCATTACTACTGCAGAGCCACCATGCGTGGGAGCCACAGCCACAAGTATCAGTGTGTTTGGGATCTCCTCCTCACGGGTGCATAAGTTGTACCTGCAGTAACAGGCTCACCAGTCTCCCACATCAGGATAGTGATATGCCTGGTTCTCTTAATGCCTGGCCTCTTCTACAGTAACTATAGGAGGATATAGCCTATTCCCCACATCTCAGATTGGCAGAGCTATTTGAGCAGATGGACCCTTGCTGCAAAGTGTAGCATATAGGCTCACCTGATGTGGCGGGGACATTTTAACATGAAAAAAAGTCATATGATGACAAAGAGGAAGGAGGGAGCTGGGAACACATTTTGTGCCCATGTTTTGGGGCACATGCAAAGAAACACATTTTTCAGCAGCTCTGTTCATGCTTGGTTATGTTTCAGCTCGACTCTCTTCTGCAAGCTGGCATCCCACAAGGCAGTACACTTCTTACTGCAGTGCAGCATCATCTCCACCCCCATTTAATGGCCTATGTGCTACGTACAGCTGGTTCACAAGTCACCTAGCATCAGGGAGTCCTACAAATACTATTGCTTCATTCTTAGAAAAGTGCTTTGAATAACACTAGTGGTGATGGACAGCTGTTCCATAAAGAAAAAAAGTGCATCAAACACAATTAATTCACTTAAACATTGGGTAGCTTTTTGGAAAAAAAAAAAAACAATATGCAAAAGTTCCTGTTTCAGTGACAGATTTATGTCCATTTTCTGTGTGCCAGTTGAGCATCAAAGACTCCAAAACACTTTCACATCAATTGGTCTCTATGCTGCCTTAAAACAACATGCTGTGAAGTAGGCAGACAATATAAAGAGACAGCATCAGTGTGTTATAGTATTACAGCCAGGTAACTGTAACTGATTGTTGAATATGTAATTGCTACACTTTCAAAGAATACGTATCCAGAAATGTGATCTTCCAAACAGGCAACATTTCATGGGATTACTATTGGCAAGACATACTTGAGTACAGGTCAATGTCTAAAAACATTATTCACAAGCACTGATCAGTTAATAGGATAGGAAATGGAGAGGAGGGAAATAAAACCTTCATTAGGTGGAATGACACAGCCTCTCTAACAATTATACCTTCTGAGGCTCTGGGTTTCCATAAAGTCCTATCTGAGTTTGCCTGTGGCTATGCTAATTAGTGAGGAAGATAAACTTGAAAACACAATAGAAGTTCATTTTACTTCGTACTCAAATCTCTTATATGCTAGGTTAGGTACAGCCTGTATCTGCCCAACAATATCCAAATGCATGCACACCTAAGGGCTGGAGTCAGGTATAGATTAAAGTAAACCCTAGCTTCTTTAATCGATCCCTTACAGCAGCAATGAATGGAGCAAGCATAGGATTTAACTCCGAACACAAGAGTTTTCCCAGGCTGACTACATGGCTCATTCAAGAGCATAGGCAGGCAGAGCTGAGAATCTAGCCCTTAAAAATATGGACAATTCAGAGATGTATCAAGCAGTGTTTTCTAAAGAGAGAATAGTAAAATAAAGCTTTTTAGTAAAGCAGCTTTTAAGGCCCATTAGAAAGCTGTTTGATACAGAAAGGTATCTAACTTCCTTTCCTAATTCCTCCAATGAACAGTGTGAGATGAGATTATTCAGTTTACTGAGCAGAGTTTTCCCCAGTGGCCAGGACTCATTTTGACTCAGAGAGGCCTGGGATGATTTTATTCAAGTTGCTGTTTTAGAAGCAATCTGCCAAACGCAACAGTCAGAACTTCAGGACTCATTCAAGCACAGTGTAGCAACAAAAAAAACCCCGGAGCAAACCAGTTTATTGCATGTTTTTACTCTCACTCTCAGTTATTCAGCAAGACAATATTTGATTCTATAAAGACATCATGTCAATCTAAGGTTATTATAAAATTCAGTCAGCAACATTCCTAAAAACAACCCAAAGACAAAGCAAATCCTTCTGGACTATACTTGCATACAGCAATGAAAAATATTTATCATCTGATATCTGGACAGTTCAGAAACAAGCATAAGTCAAGATGGTAAAACACAGTAGAGTGAAGTTAAGCTTTTAAATCTGTATATAGTAGAGTTGCTTCAAAAGTTTTTCATCAAAAATAACTTCTGTTCAAAATGTCACCTTAAAGCAGCCCTTCCTCCTCTTAGAACTAAGCATTTGTAAGATTCTTGTCCATGGGGAAAACAGATCTAGAATAGAATCCCAGTTTTATTTATTTATTTGTTTGGTTTTCTCTTTCTTAAGGCAATGATGCATCAACTTTACTCTAATGAATTCATGACTGTCTGCCTAATATTGAGAGTTCAAAAAAAGTGGTCTCATTTCTAAACCCTAGAGCACTCAGAAACTCCTGCTGTAGTTAACTAGCTCTGAGAGCACAGCAGAATTTTGCACAAAAATCAGTCCAGGCTCACTTAGAACTTGCAGGCAGTTAAAGGACTTAACCTTATTTGCTCATTAAATGAATAATAATAATAGAGGTGAGCTCTGACCATGACCAAACAATCAGCAAGTATAGGCATTTCTTAGGGGGAAAAGTAGATTCCAGAATTAAGGCTTTTTGCAAGCACCACTTTCCAAGTAACTGTGTAAAATCTACATATGCTGAGACTCGTGGTTAAAAAAAGTTAATTCTTTTCTTTGCCAGTTAATGCCAGAATCACAGGAAAAAAAAAATACTGAGAAGCACCACCCTTTCAACACCTGCAAAGCAAGTAGATCTTAATGTAGAGCTGGCATTTAACTATTTCACACACACCACTATTAGCATTATTATTTATCTTACAACAGTGCTCTGGAGACTGACTATCTCCTCCTGCTGTAGTACAGCAATTAGTAGTTGCTGATGCATTTAAGCTAACAGCCCTCAGGCTCACAGGACCAAGGGCTGACTGACGTATTTCCAGTGAGGGAGTCCTCACTTTGGGATCTTGCTCCTCTCCTAAATGAAATATCCTTCACGCCTGACCTCAGAATAGGTCTAGAAGTTAGTGATACGTTTATTCTGGAGTTTCTCTAAGAAAGGTGACGCGTGTAAGAATCAGTGCTGGGCTGTATGACAGGTATGAGTTTTAAAGCAATCATCCATGCGTCTGAGACTCCTTCAAGATGCAAAGTTCACTGCTACTGCTATATCTATAAGAAGTATATTTGCTAGTCTAGTCACAAGCTGGTTTATGTTTTAACCTCTAGATGGTAACATGTGCTAAAGCATCCTTGCCAAACATTGTACACGACAGACTGTGGCTAAATCCACTGACTGCATTAAGGTCTCTTCTCGTCGATAGGAGTATGTCTCTTTAAAGACTGGGAAAACTCCCAGCATTTACATAAGTGATACACTGCTATACATATTCCATATGCATTTTATTCATGGCTCAACTTTCTGAACAGTTCATGCAAATGTCTACCTTCACCATAATAAAATCCAGATTTCTATATTGTTAAAAACCCTATAGAAAGGGCATTAATATCACCACAAAAAAAAATTGCACTAAAATCATGGTGTAAAACATAATGAAAGCTTCACCTGCACATCAATACAAGTGCATCAGTGATGATCACAGCTTTATATAATGTGAGAAACTATGGACTAGGGTATTGTTTATTAAGATTTATGTTAAGCTCCATTGTAAGGCTAAGGCAACAAAAGA
>JAVKLA010000007.1:26904711-26933376 GCA_034782735.1 Sagittarius serpentarius | reverse complement strand
ACACGACTGAGCAACAGCCGAAAACATCAGGGTGTTATCAACATTCTTCTCATACTGAACTGAAAATACAGCACTGTACCAGCTACTAGCAAGACAATTAACTCTATCCCAGCCGAAACCAGGACAATAACACAGGCCTGGTGCTCAATGGACTGATAAGGCTACCCATGCAGGAGGAATAGCAAAGGATGCGGCTAGAGGAGGAAGCCCTGTGGAGTTCTGCTCTGGTGCAACTTGTGAAGCTTGTGCTAATGAAGATTATGGAGATCACCCTAAACATACGTGACTACAGCGTTCAGTTTTTCAACCCAAATCGTGCTACACATCACCTGGGGAAGAAGGGAGAACCTCACCATAGCAGGAGGTTGGGTCATACTGATACAGCAAACGTAAAGGGGGAAGATGGCCACCACTGTGTGGGGAGTTCTACAGAAGAGCGCTCTTACAAACTAGAACCCCCACCACTGACTGGACCAACGCTGGAGCCAGGACTGTGATTTCTTTATCGCTCTCTCCCCGCTGCACCCCGCCCCCCCATTTCTCTTTTCTTTTAGAGTTGTTAAGTAATGCAAGGTGTACCTTACCGCTTGCCATAATTTGTTATATACCTAACTGTGGGAATGTAATATGTGTTTTTATATGGACCTTGAGAGTTGTCTTGTCCCACAAATGGGGTTCATTTACCCAACGTGAAAGCTAATAACACACAGAGTCCAGGTATTTTCAAAACAATTTCATTGATGTGCATGAATGGGTGCCTGTCTCAAGACAGCACACCCTTGTCTCAAAAATCCTCATAATGATACACTTAACTAATACATATTCATTGTTATTTTCTTTAACGATTTGTTCTTTCTTCTTCACCCCTCATGTAAATTAGTGCGCAGACTCTGTCTTCTTCCTTCATTGTCTTCTTTTGAGTAGGTGGTATCATTTGAGTAGGTGGTCAATGAGTCGGTGGTCGCAATCTCCTCCTTAAGGAATTATCTTTTACCTACCTCTTCCCTAATCTTAGCAGTTCCAAGTGTTTTTTCAAGGTTCATTGACCACACCACAATCCATTACCTTTCTGACAAAAACATAAAGCCTCATTGTCTAGTAGTTAGTTCCTAAACACTAAATCATGTCTAGTTATTGTTTCCCTATTTAAAATATTAACTGATGTGGGCTGTACACAGGACTTTAGCAGCTCCCTGGTTATTTCAATCACATTACACATATTAATTGATAACAGTCTCACCTTAGTCCACATCACTGGGGATATGGGAATCTGAGTCACTCATCCTCCTCTTCTGAGCGGGTCGTGACACTCCACAAACTACCCCCCCCCCCCCAAACAAAACACCAAACACCTTCCAAAACAGACTATTCTTCTGCAATAGATTTTAACAGAGCAAAGTGGTGTCTGAACACAGACAATACTGACTACCTTACAAAGTCACAAAACGTATAGGCTCAAGGATATCCCAGGAAGGCTAACCCTACATCTACAACCCAGGAAGTTATTCACAGTAAACTTAGGCTAATAAAACTGTTGTCTCTATGGAAAACTCCACTCAAAATCCCTGACCCTGGTTTAAGATGTACTGATCAACACTATTACTCCAGTAACTGCAGCTTTATTCTATGTAGCTATGTGCTACACCTAAAAGATGGGTGTTCATGTATATTAATGATACCTGTGTACACCATTTTATGATTAGATTTGCCTAAGATGTGCATATACATTTATTATCCATGTTATTAGTACAAAAAGAAGAGACTGAATAGTTCCCAAGTATCTTAAACGGTCTTTCACACTGCATAAACTTGACAACTAGAGACATGGATACTGTATATTCTCTTACACCAAGAAGATTCTAGGGTAGGAGAGAAAATAAATAGGAGGAAATAGGGAGTGCATGAAGAAGGCAAAGAAGTGACAAGTACAATTGAATTGAGATTAAAATAAAACTATTCAGAAGACATAAATTGATAAAATAGAGATGCGTGACAAATAGGCATAACAGTCCGCAATACTTACTGTCTGTGGTTTGTTGGAGATCTCTATCATGAGCACTCAGGTATGCCTCTTTCAGGGCAGATTAAAGGGACATCCAGCAGTGGAAATAAATACTTACTGACCAGATGAGCTCATAACAGCATAAGCTCCTTCACCTGCAGATCTCTAAATTAGTTGAGAAAAAAGCATTCCTGAGGAAATTCATATCTGAATGAGAGAGTTATCATAGATTGAATCTGTGGGGTCAAAGAACAAGACTAGCACCAGACTAAAAACTAACAACAAGCAAAAAAATCACATGCTAAAACCCACCAATGTATTGCAAGACAGGAAAGAAAATTTTAAAAGAGCATCTTGGCATGCCTGAAACTGCAGGCTCCATAAACACAGAGTTTGGTTGGGACAAGGTTCTGTGCAGCTTGGCGGATGCTGTGAAATTTCCCATTCTAACCTGTGGTGCTGCAGCTCTGCTCATCCTCAGCACAGGGAGCAGCAGATCTCCATACTCACAACCCCATCAAACAGGCATGGAGCCCAGCTTGTAACAAGAAGCAGCTTGGCTTTCAAAACTCAATTCATGTGCTGAGGACAAGTTGCCAGTGATGCAGAATTGTGTGTTGGCTGTTAGAACAATCAATTATCCTGCATTGAAAGGGTCCAGTACTGGGGACAGTTTTGTTTAATATCTTTATCAGTGATCTGGATGAGGGGATTGAGTGCACCCTCAGTAAGTTTGCAGATGACACCAAGCTGGGCAGGAGTGTTGATCTGCTTGAGGATAGAAAGGCTCTACAGAGGGATCTGGACAGGCTGGACTGATGGGCAGAGGCCAATTGTATGAGATTCAACAAGGCTAAGTGCCAGGTCCATATGATTCTATGATTCTATGAAACTCATTTAAATGTGGACCTCATGCCAGCCCAGTATGTTAGTCACTGTGCTAGCATAGTGCAGTTGAATAACAGATAATATGAGAGCTACGCTCAACTCCTATGGGTACTTCCTGCCATGTCTGTATAAGAGAACTTGTTCAAAAAATCATGTAAATCTTGTAGTGAATAACAGGTTATGAGGCTGAAAACAGAAACAAAACTATCTACTCATCCTTTAGTAAAGTTGTGGAGCAGTAACTGGTTTAGTAGTTGTTTTCACAGATAATAGACTGGTTTATCTATTTACTAACCTCTTAAAAAGTTCAGCGTTCCCTGCTGAAAGTCTCTGTCCCCTCATTTACTGTGGCCACACAATAATCAATTTTAAATTCAGTACAACTGTGGGAACCTAAACCTCTAGTGGAATGATTAGAGAGATTAGTACCTTTGGTTTTGGCAAGTCAGTTACCATTTGCACTTATGAAGCACAATTAGCAGCCCCAGATGCTAATATACTATGTCAAAGGGAAACAGACTGTAGATGAAGCATGTGGAGATGGATAGTTCAGCTCTCATGTCTGTCTTTGAAATGGCAGCTACTGAATCCTTAAGTGTCCTTACTGGAAAGCTTTGCAGCTGGTAAAGCTTAACGCACAAGGAAAAGGCAGTTTTCCTAGAGCTGTTTAAATGGGTCTGGGTTTCTTTCACAGCATGCTTCAACTGCAGATTTCAGTTATGTCTTTCAGTCTGAGCTGGATGCTTGGAAGCTGGGATGTTTGATGGTAAAGAACAGAATTACTGTTTTCCATGAGGATGAATGAAACTACAATGAAATCAAACAGATGAAAACTGGCAGAGAAGTAACTTCTGCAGGTGATCCTAGTGCATCTTATTCATGTTTCTTCTCAGTTGATGCAACTATTTAGATGTTCTACTAAAAGCAGAGGGAAAAGGAAAAAGAACGGGTTTGACAAAAAGATGTAGCAACCTAACCAGTTTTAATGGACAGCCTCTTGTACAACTTAAAGTGCAGAGGGGCTCCTTTCAGTTCAGCTTGTTGGCCAAACACTTATCTGAAGGTCAGAGTCTTGAAAATGTGCACATCCTCAGCAACTCCTGTTCTTGACCATTGTAAAACAGCCACCTTGACCCTGCAAGTCACCTGTTGGCCAGGCCTTGGCTACATAGCACTACCTGGCTACCTGCATAGAGGAGCAAATGCAGGAAGAGCAGGAAAACTCAGCTCTCTGTTCTTACTGCTTTGCCGCATCCCACTGCTTGCTTAGCCCAGAATCTGCAGGGAACATGAATGTGGTTAGCAGCAGGATGAAGGCAAATGTCCCTAAATTTAAAGGTGATCAGGAATGCCTGACTTCAAGTAGAGTGAGAGTTAATCCTACCCTAACTATTTCTGAGAAAAAACACGTACCCCTCAAAAAAAAAAAAAATTCTCCCCAATATCTTCACTTGTTCACCTGTGCCTCAAATGAAAAGTTTAGAGAGTTAATAAAGGATTAATACTATTACACTCAATGGTAACAGCTTTTTCTCTGTCTCAACATGCTAATATCTAGAGATCTTAGCACTTATTTTGTGCTAGTTTATATGAAAAAATATTCTGCATCATATACTGTCCCTTTCAAACTTACAGGATTTATTCAATTTGAAGCCAAATTATTTTTCTGAAGAATGCACAAATAAATACACAGTTGTATCCATTTACGAATGAAAGCCTCATTTAAGCCACAAGCATGCAGGTCTGGCAAAGTGTCTGCGCTTTAATCCGATTTTCCTTTGTTGTCTGTTCCAAGAGCTCAGCTTTTTGTTTTGCTGCATTTTCTCCAGTCACTAAAGCCATACCAGCCTCTCAGAGCTTCCCTTGACATTTCACTCCCTTCCATTACCAGCTAGGAAACACAGAGCATTTGAGAATTCTGACCTCATTAATGATGCGTGCTCACCAGCTACTTAGTTTTCATTCATAGCCCCTTGCAACAAAGTGAAAGAACTCACACATTAGCGTAAATTGTTATTTAAACTTACATTCTCTCAGTAAAGGAAAAAACCCAAACAAGCAAACCCATACCTACGAAGAAACACACCCCAAACCCCTCCTGAAACCATGTGGTAAATGGCTACAAAGTTCTAGATATCCCTGCTTTATGAATTGTTCCACTGATTCTCAGATATTTTTTTCTTCACTATGTATTTTTTTCTTCATTGTACATTTTCTTTATGATACAAAGGCAGCAAAGCAAGTAACTAACTTTCTCCTGTAAAGTAAGTAAAGTAACTATACATTGCAGTATCAACATAGCACCTCTGCGGTAGCACTTGTGGATGAGTAAGACAAGGACTTGACAAGGCTAGAAAGCCTACACAAATAGGTAGGAAATTACTGGCCCTGCTCTGAGAGATTTGTAACCAAAGACCAGGTGCACAAGACACTCATCCTCTATAGGGATTAAGGCAGAACAAAAGCATAATATTACCTACTTTGCAATGGCAATTCATTTCATATCTTTGTGACGTGGGTCCTCAAAGCCAACTGAATGACATGTGATGTAATTGTAACAATAGGAACCAAAATGGCTTTCTTAGATCAGTGAAGCAAACCTGATGAATGAAGGAAGACGTATGATCCCTTTGCTCACCAGTTGCTTGGAGATGCTTATGAACAAGATACAAAGGCATCATTATCGTTGACCTCAAGGAGCTTACCCTTGACTTCCCTGTTTAGCTACAATGGCAGAAATCAAATATTTTCCGAATTCCTTTCAAGAACCACATAAAGACCATTTGTCCCCCCTGGGAGTGTGGAGGATTCCCATGTTTAGAGAAATGTGGGAACCTGCTTGATAGGCAGAAGAGGCTGGAGCGCATTCACAGGGCTTGCACGTGCACTACCATCCACAACAACCCAAGGGACCAGTCAGAGCCCAAAAAGAAGAAAGCCTTAGTGTGGCAGCTGGGGCACAGGGCTCGCTGCCTGCAAATACTGCTGACTGCTACATGCAATTCCATGTCAAAGGCTACAGCAAGGCATGTCAGAGGCAAGAGACACAAAGTGGATGCTTCAAAAAACAGATCCAAAAAGGGGAGGGGAAGAAAAGAAGAGTTAGGTCTTTTCCTCCCAGAGAAGAAACATGACCGCTTTCAGCCTTAGGAGAGAAGTAGTTTCTATGCTTATTGTCACTAAAGAAAATCTGACTGGTTTTGCCCACTTGCACAACAGGACCCTGCCTGTGTCTTTGCTAGGATTGGGCTCTCTGTTATTTTTCAACAGATCATTAGGAGTTCAGTTTTACCCTAATGAAGAAGGAAAATGACTTATGTGGCAGATAATTTCCAGAGCTGAATTTTATTTTTCAACTTTTTCCAGAGCTCCTTCTGCTTCCCATTGCACTGGTAGCCAAGCACACACTGCCTAAAGTGCTCTGACTCTGATACTCAGCATACATCAAACCCAAGAAACAATAAAGCAGGTTTTTAACTCTGGCATTCAGGAAAAAGGACAAGGAGCAGCATGGTGGAAAAAATTATCTGTTCAAAGTCTCTATAAGGGCACACCTTTCCAGGGATAAAAAATGTCCTCAATTGTGGATATGAGCAGTGCTCTACCATTTGCTCTTTCCCCCCGTTGTGCACCCAGCCTTCAAAATTCTGCTGCCAGTTGGTACTTTTAATTTAAAGCATATTCATAAGTAAAGAAGTCTCTCCCCAGGTTCATTAAAGTCCCAGGGTATTTGGCAAGCCTTGCAGCAAGAATTAAATGACAAATATGCCTTTGTATCTGAGCTCTTAAGCCACAAACAAATCAAGCTAAACAGGCTTCTAAAATTACCTCTTCCCACCTCAAGTTAAAGCTGGGCTTTTAACAGTAGTGAGAAAGTGAAAAGTGCTTTCTTTTAGTGTTCATGGTAGCTGCAGGTTACTTAGTTTGCCTTCAAATGGTCCCTTTGATTGCATAAACGCTGTATGAGCTGCCATTACCTCCTGACAATGAGGGACAGAAGGAAGTTAAAGGAACCCCCTATACACTTGCTGTAAACAGCTTTATTTGTGTGTACATGACCTTCCTATTGTTTATTGTCATTAAAATATATCTGGTCACTCATTTGCTTTTAAGCTAATAATAATCCTTAATGCTTTAGAGGCAAAGTGCATTTAACAATCAGTGTTTGTAGCTGAGAGAGTATAAGTCATCTTCAGCTTCCAGTTGATCAAACATTGAGGACCCCCTCAGCTGGCAAAGCTCTGTTGTCAGACACCTGCACATT
The DNA here is from genome assembly GCA_034782735.1 of Sagittarius serpentarius. Taxonomy (NCBI): domain Eukaryota; kingdom Metazoa; phylum Chordata; class Aves; order Accipitriformes; family Sagittariidae; genus Sagittarius; species Sagittarius serpentarius. The sequence continues at coordinate 26,926,222 of JAVKLA010000007.1, read as the reverse complement.
TTTTAGGGACTCTGCTGAAGTTTCTCAAAGTAGAGCCAATTAAAAAAAGAAAAAAAAACCAAACAGCACACACAACACCCACTCACAGGCTTTGCTCACACCACTTCACTGAGATCCATTTCCTGCCTCTAGTTTTTCATACAGGTGCACAAACAGCTATGCCAGTATAATCAAGAAAACACAGGATAAAGTGTTTAAATAGTGAAGGGGCTGGGAAAGAGCGGAAGGAGATCTCCTGGTTTGTTCAGCGTAGCACGTAGTAATTTAGGAGTGTGCAGGCAACTGTGTATGTTTATTCTGATTTCCTTCACCAACTTGGAGGTCGGTAAGTTCCTGGAGCTTAGTACTCTGAAAATATTACGAAACAAAACTACTTCACCCACCCTGAGGCAGTCCCTTGACAGAATGAGAACAATTCAAGGACTTCAAAGGTGTGTATTTAGTAACTCCTCTAGGACCTGGCATAGACCCATCATCAGACGTTTCTGAGTCATTTTATCATCTGTTTATTTGGTTTAGAAAAGGATTGATATTGTCAACAAGCGATTTTATCCTTCCCATCCCCACATTGTCCCTTTGTAATTGTGACTATACAATAGGTGCTTGTCCAATATGGATTTGATTTAGATCTGATATATTCAGCACAAGTGTGACATGAGCTAACCAAACCAGTAATTCAGGGTTTATGCCAAGTTTACACTAGCTGAAAGATAGAAAGAATTCAATTCAGAGTAAGTAAGGTAGTGTGGAAAGGCAATATTGTGACTGACCTAATGTAGCAACACCAAATTAACCTTTTACCATTTTCAGAGCAGTAAGTTTATCAAAGGTCAGTGATGGGCGTTTTTGTCAGAGTTCTGGGAGCCTTAACTCAGATTCAGCATGACCCCACTTTTACCCAGCATGGTGATTTTGTCAAGGGCCATTCCTCGCCTCCATCTCAATCTTTAATATTGTTAAGAAAATAAGGAGCAGGCAGAAAAACAAGCACAGTATCAGCATAACTCTTATACCAAGCATAATGTACCTGATACAGGAAAAGCACTTTTCCAGAAGGTTCTGATTTTTATCACCCCATTTAGGACATTATTGAAGGCAAACATATCCATGCATCTTAAGATTTTATTCTGTATTGCCAGGAAAACAAGATGTCTTGAAGTATGTATTACATTTCAGGAGAGAACCAAACATCTAGGTTTTTCTGATTGATTTTCACACGTTTAATACCTAAATGCTTTCATGGAGGATATATTCTATGCAAGTCAGTTCTACAACTATCTGACCTATCGGGCAATTAGGTGGTCTTAGGATAACTCACAATGTGTTGTTTAGTCATCTTAATTTTAATACTGCTAATGCTTGGTTTGCAGTAACTACTAAGGAAGAACATTTGAAGATGCAAAGTGGTTGTTTTGGTTTGTTATTTTTAGAAGAAATGCCAAGGATCTGATTCTATTATTCCTACTGATAAGGAGTTGGACCATCCACAATAATATATGTGGTAATAGCAGAGGTACTTGGGGAGTTCTTGTGTTCAGTGTGGCTAAGAAAATATCTGAATGAAAGCTTGATTGACCTTTGAAGCCTTAATATATCAGACTTGACAAAATGTAGTCCATCAGGCATAAAGCAGAGGACTATTTCCCCTGCTTTAGGGGCAGGATATTGTTGATAGTATTAAATATACAACTCCTGGCAAACTCCATAACTCTTGAATGTGGTGAATGCACAAGAAGGGTATCCAGTAGAGTGTTGTTTCACAACAAACCGGTAGCTCTTGTGCACCTACCACTCTACTTGGATTTAAAATAGCTCATATTACCTGCAGCTTCAGCAACTGGATCTGAACAAAATGACACTGGCTGCAGAGATATCTAATCATAGTCTCAATCACGCCAACACGCAGATATGCACTATCATTTTCCTATGCATAGTCTCCTTGAAATCAGTTTACTAATGAAAGGGTGAGGCTGCAATGTGCGGTGGGAAAATAGCAATCTTGGTTTCTGTCATTGTAAGGAAGTTGTACCTTTCTTATGATATTTTCTGATAGCAAGATGAACCCATGACAGACGTTAAACACCCCGTATCGAGGGACTAGCAGTAAGTGCCAAAAAGGGTTCATTTAAACAATAAATTGCTTATTTGTAAGCAAACAAGGCAAATTCCTGGTTTAAGCAACTTCTATGGAATACAAATTAAAGTGAACTCATAAAGTTGTCAGCACCCTGCAAAATAGAGCTCTATAACACTGTTGAGCTGTGAGTATAAACTATGTAGGAACCTCAGGCCTGGAATGCATTACATATGCATATTAGTATCTACCTCAAGGTAAAACGGGAGTTTAGTGACAAGGGTGGGTAGACAGCTACATATATTTTTTTGGTGAAAAAACACTGAAGGTCAAAAGGTAATGTAACTGGAGTGAGGATGGAAGTAGAATGGGGAAGTCACAGAAGCAGAAGACAGCCTGAGAACATAATGAACATGGCAGCTGAATGTGGATGACCTGATGGTTTATGAACTCCAAATTGCTTATTGAAGAACATGTTCACAGTATTCTTAAACTCTAAAGGAGTGTAAATCCACACCTGCTGGCAAGATACCCATTGGACAGCCAGGCTGGTAACGGTTCCATTGCACACAGGGTTTGAAACACGACAGCCAGTTTGTATTATGATCTCCTGCCTTCCTAGTTCTGGCAGAGAAATAAGGAAACTTGTTTGCTTTGCATTATCATTGCCATGCTGCCATTTATTTACTTAGGGGGAAGAAGGGAGAAGATAAACTCAAGGTAGAGGGTTTCATATCAAACACTGGCTCCTCACTAAATCCAGAAACCTGCAAGCCTGGCATTTAGTGCTCCTGAACGGTTTAAGCACCTTCCAGGACAAAACTAGTGGGGTCTAAATGCGGACTTATTTCTTTTAGGATACTAGTACTAGGATACCACAACAAGAGGCTGGTTACAATCAAGCTTAAACATGAGAATTAAAGACCATAAATACTTTATGCAGGTAACAAACGTCGTGTCATACTAGTCACATTTTTCCACATCGTGCTCATAGTAGGAATAACATCCCTGCCTGGTTTTCTATGCCACTTTGTAAAGAGTATTTCAATTTGGAAAGAAATTCTACTTAGCCCCTTCATATTGATGGAGTGACTTGGAGAAGGATGTGATGTAATGCAAAATGATTTAATTTTGGACCCCAAACAAGGCATTATCTCCAGGCATGCATGAGCTTGAGAGCAACATTAGAGACAAGTCTGAACAGTGTGCTAATCATCCTGGGCTCCTGAGAGGGGAACTTCAGATTTTCTACCTGCAGAATTAGTAATGTAGGACCAGAGACTGACAAGATTTCCTGGAGCATTAAATCTTGCCTCCTAACATTAAGGACAAGTCACACCACATAACTCCCTTCCAAAACTGTTGTTTTCATATCAGATATGTATCAGGCTCTAGCTGACCCTGCATTGAGTGCAGGGTAGGACTAGAAAATATCCAGATGACCCTTTCAGCTGCAACTATTCTGTGATTCTATGGTCAGAGTTTGGCCCTGAGAAACCAACCCTCAGCTTCTTTATAAGCAATAATCATATTTTACTCAAATATAAGAAATTTGATGATGAGAAACAAGCTTTCTGAAGTGCCCCAAATTCCTCTTTATTTCGACTAGATACCACAAGATATTCAGAATTACTAGGATATTCACCAGCTTCTTATCCACCTTCTACTCGGACAGCAATAGCTGCAGGTCTCAGTTCCATATACACAGCAGAATTAGCACTGCTATATTCTGTCTGCTCTGGAGAGCACCTCTTACTTGTGACTTTACCCCTATTTGTCTAATCCCTTGGTACCATCCCTAGGCTTCCCTCCCTGCCCCAAAATACAAATAAATGGACACTGAACAAGATCATACAGTCACATTGGTTGGAAGGGACTTCAGGAGGTCATCCAGTCAATCTCTTGCAGAAAACAGGTCCAACTGGAGCAGGTAGCTCAAAAATTGTCAAGTTTTGACATCTTGAAGGATACATATTCCCCAGCCCCTCTGGTTACCATGTTTGATTACCCTCATGATGTGTCAATGCCCTTGCAGGCACCACTGTTGCCTGCTGGATGGATTCAGAATGGCTTTGTTGGATCTCAGCAGGACTAGAGATTCCTTTCTAGATCAAGTGGAAAGCCTGGCTTTGAAACTAAACCTTCAAAAATGCCACCATCCTTAAACTCCACATGGTTGCAACAGAAAGCCATCACTGTGCTGCATGCTCAAATGCCCAGAGCTTTAGCACACATTTTTCTTAAACTTGCCATTATTGTTTGTAATTAAGACTCTTAATCTGTACTGTTGAAATTAAAGCAATGGTAAAGGTCTTCAGAGGGGGAACTGAAGGCAATGCAGGAAAAGCGTGAAACTTTTCTTTCTTCAAGGCAAGCCACTGGACCTTCAATTCAATGGGTGCTGAGAGCAACCACCCCCCCTCTTCTGTACATGCTCATCCAGCTGTCTCTGAAGTAATGTAAAAAACCTTCTGACTGTGTTCTTGTTCCTAACACATTTAAGAAAGTTTAATATGATCTGGTGACTTTTTCTTCATATTACTCTTTACCCTTTCTGCTTCCATTCTGAAGTATTATTGTATTAGACAAACTGTGAGGTCTTTACCTCAGGACAAGGTAAGAACAGGAAGATAAAACACTGGGCATTAAAGTATGTATCAGCTGCTTCTGCAAAGAACCTGGATTATTTCTTTTTTTCCTTTTCATCTAGTTCTTTTTTTTATATTTTTTAAAAAGCTCTACTACTTAGGCCATAGAGTTTTTTACTCAGGTCTACCATTTTCAAGTGTCTACTTCCTACACTAGACAGCACCAAAGCAAACTGAACACTAACCTAACTTCTGGAGAGTGAGGAGATTGGCAAGACAAGATTTATCTTGCTGTCTTCAAAGAAGCAATAGAAAAAGAAACTGCTACAACTTTTCCTCATCCGTCTCCTTTTTGAATGTCACAGACCAGGAGCATGGCATGTTTCACTGCCAGCCTATGGATTGTACTGCCCTCAAAAATAATACTCCATTGCGCAATACCTGGGCAAGCTTCTCTCTTTCAGATGGAAGACTTTCTCATTTGTGGCCTTGCTGTTGTTTCCACTAATGCATTCCCTAACAAAAACTGATTTCTGTTGACTAAAGTATATCTTCATCCAGGACAGGCAAACAGGAGTCCTCCTGATGCCTTTGAAAACATAGACGTTCTAACTACCCTGTAATCCCCCTCTGCCATTACACACCAGCTTTTTAATAAAGAATGTGATTTCCATCTCTTGCTGGCGTTCAAATTCTCACCCAGGAAGGCACAAGTAGCAGACTCTGTTATACAGCCTACATCCCTCTAATTACATGGAAACCTTTCAATGCAGATAAACCCAAGCAGTGCATTGGAGCAACAGCTGTGCAACATCCCATCAGCATGTAGTAGGTGCTGCCATATTTGTTGGCAATGGCTGCAAGTATTCTACCAAAACTCTTCCTCCAGCAGCCAGCGATCCCACAAGCAAATATCCCAGATTTGACATTTTGTTGCAAGAGTGCAAATTAAGATTTTTTTTCTTTTCTGACATTTGCTTTGGGGGGTGAGGTGGTGGTGGTGTTCTTTTAGTTATTCAGTTATTCTGCTAGTCCTTAATTGCATACAGCTTTGAGACTTATTCCAAGATCATGTGTTCTCCATAAGGCATGTGACAGTCTTGTAGTGATAGAACACACATGACAACCCCAAAGAAAAGAATCAACACCACATGGACCAAACCCTCTTACCATTGCTGACAGGACTTGGCTAACACATCAGGAGATGGTTAATATACAAAGGTCACCAGTAATTGAATGGTAGTTCGTGGTATTTGATTAGTTGTTCTTGCAAAGGACTGTGATGGCACACATTTCACTGCTCAGGCCCATGGGGAAAGCAGAGGTCAAGGAAAGACAGTGAGGTAGGGTGAAGAATGTTTTGTTTTGTGTAATCACACAAATGCTTTAAGTTTTGTGGAGAGGTTCATGCAGGATATTACTTGAGCTATTTCTACTGCAATTTCAGATTCCAGAAAAGTTTTCTTCTTCATAAATATTTATTCTAGACTACACTAGATTTACTTTGCTACAGAAGACAATCATTGACTGTGTGTATGATTTATAAATTCCATGCATCTGATTCTTGAAACACCTATCCAGCAGCATATATGAGAACAAACTCCCTGTACAGGTAGCTGCTACACAGACTGCTGCTAAATAAAAGGATGGCATATGCTATTCATTCTCTTCATCTCTGATTCAGTAAATCAGGCAAACAAACAAAAAGTCAATATTTATGAGAACTTATTAATTATTCAGAGCACACAATCGCTTTTCCCCTTGAGTGATAAAGGCAGCACAAGATTAATGTCCGTGTCCTTATCAAACCTTTGAGAGCCTGATCCTGATGAGGATCTCACAGCAAATGTGGTCCCCCCCCAGCAGAGGCAGTAAGTGACTGGAACCATACACTGTGATTTAGCAACTCGTAAATATCCTCAGTGGTGTTTTTACCTCTGCAGTTCAGCTGGCCTTTCTTTCCATCCTGGTCTGCACAGCCTTTCACTTACTGTCATATAAAGTCCTTAGGATACATGTAGATATCCACACTCACAAAAGGAAGAAATAATAGTCTACATTCAGGCTACATTTATCTCAAAAAACAGTGATGTCACTAGGGCTAACAATATTTTACTCTGGAATTGAAGCAAAGTCAGAATAATCACACAGCTGGTTACCAAGGCTCAGCCACAGCAAGTAGATGCTTTTTAAGTCACCATAACTCCATTATGTTCAGTTGAGAACTCATACCCATACTTTCAGGAAAGGAGTTGTAAAGAAGATGAAAAAGAATATTTGTAAGGAATAAGCCAACCTTTTCAGCCTGAGATCAAAGCTAACAGTGAATCAGCATTCATTTCATCAGGCCCTGGGAGCAGAATTCCCTCTACTCTGCTTCCAGCATACCAAAAGCCCTACAGCTTTCCAGGCAAGCTGGAGCCATTTTGCCTTTCACCAACTTGATTAGTAATTCAGGGTGGAAGCAAAATGAGCTGGATTTTACTTAGTGTGGAGGGAATCTCTAAGATTATTAGGATATAGGAAACATTTAATTCACCCTCCTAACATCAATGGTTACCTGGGGTATTACAAAAACCTTTAAAACAAGGAGGTCTCATTAGCATATAAGGAACAGTGACAACTAAAAGATGTAATACAGTTTCAGGTACAAATTTTAACAGCTGAAGCAGAAGACCAGCAGCATTCTCACCTGAATGCTACAGCTAAGGATACTCCCTTTTTCCATGATGGGAGCAATAAATTCATCTGCTAAAACAAAAAAGGCTACTGAGTCCTATCTAAACCTCTCACTAACACATGTAACAGATGTTTGACACGTTGGGTTCCAAAAGTCACTAATGCAATATATTGAGTTCAGAATTAAATCTGAGCATAATTCAGTCACATGCTCCTAGACAGACACTTCAGTTTGGAAATTAAGGTCAATAATTGAGCCTACTTTTCAGTTTGTTGCTTCTTAGCTTTCTAATGTTACAATTTAGCTGGCTTTTTTACATTAGTCCTTCAACACGACAGACGGCGATCACTGAAATGATGATTCCTTAGAGGAAAAAGGTACTTCTGGCATAAAAGCAAACTTAGAGATGTATACATAATATGCACATATACCCCCCACCTTAGATTTAACTGTTTTTCAAATTGTTTCTCATCACAGATGTGCTGTGGTTTAACATATAATATCCAGCCAGTTGCAAAGCATGGACAGATACTCCAATGTTATCTCCAAATGGGATTACAAACTCCCTTTTCCTTTCTTTAAATAATTAAGACTAGATGGTCACAGGTAATTAGGTGAAAAGGCAGTCAATGAGTACTCTCCAGCAAAGTGTAAGTCTTGTAATATTGATCTCCATTGCGCCTGCTTCCACAGAAATTAAGCACTACCAAGTAGACAGCTTAATACGATATGTAGAAAAAAGATTAAATCAAAAGTTCTTTCCTTCCACAAAAAAAGAAAAAAGAAAAAAACTACACAAATAAACAAACAACAAAAAGTTTTGTATGAGATCTGAACTTCTAATATATCATTTTTTTCCTATGCATATGGCCACTGTAGTTCAGAGGCCTTATGTCTCCAGTCTTTGCTCTATCTTCTTCCTTGGCAATACTTCCAAAAAGAAAGCCCAACTTGCAGGGAGATACATGCACCGTGAGACATACAGGCTAATCTCAGCGCTCAGACTCCTGAGGACAAATGGAACAAGACATCTGTGGTGGGTTGACCTTGGCTGGCCACTAGGTGCCCACCAAGCCACCCTATCATTCCCTCTCCATTAACAAGACGGGGAGAAAAATATAACAAAAAGCTCATGGGTTGAGATAAGGACAGGGAGATCACTTACTAATTACCATCATGGGCAAAACAGAATTAACTTAATCTATTGCCATTCAAACAGGGTAGGATAATGAGAAATAAGAACGAATCCAAAACCACTTTCCTCCTATCCCTCCCTTTTTCCCAGGCTCAACTTCACTCTGGACTTCTCTACCTCCTCCCCCTGAGCAGTGCAGGGGGAGAGAGAATGGGGGTTGTGGTCAGTTCATCACATTTTGTCTCTGCTGCTCCTTCCTCCTCATGTTCTTCCCCTGCTCCAGCATAGTGTCCCTCACATGGGATACAGTCCCTCATGAACTTCTACAATGTGGATCCTTCCCATGGGCTGCAATTCTTCAAGAACTGCTCCAGAGTGGGTCCTTTCCATGGGGTGCAGTCCTTTGGGAATGGACTGTTCCAGCGTGGGTCCCCCACGGGGTCACAAGTCCTTCCAGAAAACCTGCTCCAGCACTGGCTCCTCTCCACAGGCCACACCTCCTGCTAGGAGCCTGCTGCAGCGTGGGCTCTCCACAGGGTCACAGCTTCCTTCAGGGCACATCCACCTGTTCCAGCGTGGGGTCCTGCGGGTGCAGGGTGGATATTTGCTCCACTGTGGTCCTCCATGGGCTGCAAGGGGGACAACCTGTGTCACCAGGGTCTTCAGAGGAAACTCTGCTCTGGCATCTGCAGCACCTCCTCCTTCTCCTTCTTCACTAAACTTGGTGTCTGCAGAGTTGTTTCTCCCACATTTTCTCATTCTTCTTTCCTAACTGCTGTTGCACAGTGTTTTTCACCCTTTCTTAAATATGTTATCACAGAGGTGCTACCAATGTCATTGATGGGCTCAGTTTTGACCAGCAGCAGGTCCATCTTGGAGCCACCTGGAACTGGCTCTGTCGGACACGGGGACAGCTCCTGGTGTCTTCTCACAGAAACCACCCCTGCAGCCTCCTCCTGCTATGAAAACCATGCCACAGAAAACCAATACAGCATCTTAACTAAAAGTATTCCCAAGAAACACCACAGCAAAATTTCCCAGAATTCAGATTTTACAATAGCGATTAATGAAAACAGAACCTTTGTCCCATCCAGGGAAGAGGAAAGAGGAAGAAAGGTCACCTTAAAATTTATTATGAAGTTATAGACACACAGGTGAGCACAAGGAAAGGCAAAGCTGGTGCAAATATGCAAACCTCTGGCAGTCACAGGAGGTATCAAACAGTGGTGTGAATACTGATTGCCTAAACTGAAGGAAAAGGGAGGACAAAGAAATGAACAACACGGAATAGGAGAGGGATGACAAACTATGAAAAAGATGAGTATATAGTAACTTTGGAAGACACAGGGCAGAACTCGCTGAGTTCAATTCCTGCACCTACTTTCCTAAACCCCAACACAGCAGCACAGAGTCAAGCGCAGAACATGCCTTAGTTGAAATACTTAACAACAAACCAAATCAAAATGCTGTCAAGTATCAGAGACCTGTAACCCTGTTGGCTGATGCTTTATTGTTGTTTTCTTTTCCTCAAGATTTTAATTATTTGCTAATTCCTCCCGGGAAATCTGTGTCCTAGTTTTCTAAGGAAACACAGGACTTTGTAATTACATAAACCCCTGACTACTTCACGGTTAAAGAAGAAAAGATCAGAAAAAAACTCTGTGAAGTTTAAAATGGTAAACAAGTAGGAGCTAACGGCATAAAGATTAAAAAGAGGGATTTATTATCCAGAGCATTAATAAAAATGAACACAAAATGGAATGTAAAATGCTTTTACATCATTTTAAGTCCACTGTAAATTTAGCTGATTTAGAAGGGTGCCTTACTACTCAGATTGGGAGAGAAGACACTTCTCTGCATAGACTATTGTGGCTTTTACTTTAAATTCTGTCATGCTTTTATATGCCCTCCTCTACTGGCAGGGTTTATATAAGGAAAACCAAAGTAAAGGAAAAGTTTGTAAACTGCTTTAAAATGCAGGCATCTGCCATTCCATTACACAGTGGTCCCTTTCCACTGGCCAGAGCAAGGTCAAAGTAACACAAAGACACATGACAGCCTGTTTGCTTTCCTAACAAGCACCCTAATGAACAGCAGTATGTTGTTCAAAATGATCTGTCCTTTGAAGCCGACAGTATTTTAATTTGTCATTTAGTACCACCTCTCCTCTTCATTCCTCTTAGCTTCACTAATGGCAGGTAGAGCAAGGCAACAGGAGTTATGCCTCTGTTTCACTCCCACATTTATTTTATTTTGTGGGTATTCTTCAGTCATCATTCACTTTAGGATTACTCCACATTTCCTTCTATTACCCAATACCTGCAGTTTTAGTATGGGAAAGATGACTTTGTATGCCACTCTGATCTTTAACATGTTTCCTTGTCGTCTTCCATGAGTCAAAGATGGGCTTTACAAAGAAAGGTCTGCAATTCTATCTTGCAAGTCTATTTCTGTCCTAAGCCACGGGCAAGAGGGGCCAGAGAAGATTGGAGGGGGGGAAGACACAGGGAGAACAGTTGCCTTGCTGCTTTTTTTTTCTTAAGCCATGCTGAGGGAAATAGCCAGTGGATACAGAATGCTCTTTTCTCATCTTTGAGCAGACCAAGAGGTTTTGGAAGCATCCTCTTTGATTTTGAAGGTTAACAGATCTGTCCTCACAAGAACAGTCTGTGAAGGGCAGCCAGGCACATCATGCAGAGCTTCTTCCTGGGGAGACACTGCTCTTCCCATCAAAATTACCACAGACAGCCCCTCAAAATACCCACACTTGGTGCTCACAATTTATTCTTATTTATCCAATTCCCAGGTACTACAAGAAGCAAGCTATTCAGAGACAGGCAGGTGGTCTGATTATTCCAAACAGGCCACGAAGGTGCTTCGCAGAAGCTGCAAGATGCCTTCAGCCTGAAGATCACTCCAAAAATACCCCCCCCAGCAGCTAGGCAGACACATAAGTTGTCAGCTTTATTTACACAAAATAATTTGATTTTACAGTCTTACCATAAAAGGACTAAAAGGAGAAAGAACCTGTAAGGACCTTCAATTTTGATAGCGCTTAGTGGCAAAGTGTCGGGATGACTTTTTTTGTTAACAGACATTTACAAAAATTAGAAATCCAGCTAGTCACAAAGCTAGTTAAAAGAAAACCGCAACTGTTTCCTGAGCAAGACATAACTGCTTATGAAGAGATCAGACACAACTCTTCTGAAATACAAGTCTTTCTTGAGGTGTCATTCACTTTCCAAGTAACAATTACTCATTATTCTAAATTTTAAAACCACATTTTTTTGACCTGGTAACATACAAATTCACTTGCTGACACTGTGAAGTGAGTAACTCAGAAGGGATAGGATAGGCTACGGACTGGATCATAGCTGTACTTGCAAGGAGAAAACCAGAGGAAGTCCTGTTAGATATTGATCGAAATTAGTTAAATTAAACCATAAACCAAGACCATTATCTAATAAAAAATATTTCAGAGCGGCTGCAGCTGAGCTCTCAGAAATTAAGCCATTCTTAGTATTAGATGAGCAACACTCATATTGACAGCTATAGTGGGAGCCTCCATCTGAGCCAGGATGATAACTCTGCAACCTCACATATGCAGTGGGATAGCACAGAGCCTACCATGTGCACCCATGGGTGCATGGTACTCTCCTGCTTACCCAAGCCAGTCCTGCTGTAGTCTGAGGATCAGGGAGGGTGCCACATCACCTTTGTCTGGTGACCAGGTGCCATGTCACTGGTTCTACCTCAGGCTTCCTCAACAGCTCTCAAACTCTTCCTACTCCTGGGTAAGCACCACCACCTCAAGGTCAGAGGAGATATGTAAAGATGGAAGGGATCAAAGTCCAGCAACACTGCAGGTAAGAGATGCTATGAGCATGCTTTAAAGTACACCATCGAACAGCCCCCAGGTGCACATGCGCAACCCTAAGAATCAGCTGGATGGCCTCCTGGATAGCATCAGGTGTATGTTTTAAAACAGCTACAATGGGTAGGAAACAAATTTGGCCTCAGGACTCCTCAAATATAGCAGGGTAAGAAACAACAGGGAGATTATGCTTGTTTTAGGACATGTATTTCCCTTAATTTTAACATGGCTTTGCTATATTTAAACTAGCCCAAACACAAAATGATTGCAGATTCATAGAAAATTAAAGTTATAGGTCATAGTGGATGCAAAACACACTCCACACCAACAGTCATCAGATTTGCCTCAAGTGTTTAGCATCCTAGCTCTGACAGACTTCATAACAAAACTACCAGAACAAAAAAATACTATTATTTGGAAGGAAAAGGGTGGCATTTTCCCCTTATTTTACAGGGAAACAGATCAGATAACACCAGGGGAGAATAAGACCTTTTCATTTTGCCTAAGCAATGCCATAGGCAGTGTAGCATCAGCACCCGTGGTAAGTATGTACACAAAATTGTTATTTGACCCCTCTGAAATAAAGAGACAAGAGTAATATACCTGTCTCCTGGATCTCTCTGTCTGATGGGTGGGTTCTACCTGTCATCTCACTGCAAATGGCATGCTCCCATGCCAGTTCATAACAACAAAATCTGTCTTCACTCTGTGTTAATGGATAAAAGCTTCTCCCTTGCTAAGTTTTGACCTTTGGGTTTCCATTACAGAATGGCACCTGATAGACCCCTATTCTGCCTAGGAGCATCAAGGGTGGGGTGGGGGGTGGAGAGATGAGAATGCAGTTTTGGGGTTTGTTTGTTTTCAAATTGGCATTTACAGTTCAATATGTTGGTCATTTAAGAAAAAAATGGCCATTTTTTTAGAAATGACACTGTTCCATCCTGTGAATCTCTGCTCTTGATTCAGGAGAGTTTAAAGGAGGCCAGCACAAGAACCAGAAATTGTGACCAGTGAAGAATGTTTTCAGTCTTGTAAGAAGAAATACCACATTTCAAGGTCCAGTGTAGAGAAAATGCTCTCCAAACCCACAAAGTTATTAAAAATCTAGAGACTTCTAGAGCAAAAGATGATAGTTTTGAGTTTGTAACTTGTCCCTTTATGCTCCAGTACAGTTCTGTGTGTACAAAGAGGCAGGGAGCTTGAATTTTCAATCTTACAGGATAAGAACAAAAAATTCAAGAGTATACTACTGACCATTCACCCAAAGGCCAAGACTCTGCAGCCAATATGAACAAAATCCCTTTCCTCTCCTCCTTCAACTGCTCAGTTCCTGAGTTCTCTTCCACGGCATCTCTGAAGAGCAGGCAGTATTTAAGCCTGCATGTACACAACAACCTCTAGTGATCAAAGAGGTAACTACAGATCATACAGGCAACAGTAACTTCTCTTAGCCAGACCACAAGATCTCTTTCTCAGAAGGAAAAACACCAGGACCTCAACACTTGTGACAAAAATCCAAAGCATTTGTAACATCTAGGAAGGAGAAAAAGTGCTGACAGCACTTACAGTAAAACTCTTGTAAGTGCAGTGACTTAAAAAAAAGGTATTTATTCAATAAGAGAATTCTGTGGACCTAGCTATTCCTATTCATGAAGGAATAAGAGTCTGAAAACTCACTGTTCCCATCCAAAGAGATATTTTTTTTTCCCAGCAGGGCAATAGCAGAAGAGAAAATTGAAAGGCCGTAGGTCAGCAAGCACTTTATTACTTCTCAGGAAGCAGAATAGCATGAGCAGATTTCTAAAGAAATCCTTGCTGGGTGCAGGGAATGAGCAGAAACCCCTAATCACTTCATTTAAGTGCCTTGGTGGGAAGTGTACTTTCCAGGGAGCATGGGCCCAAACATCCCATCAAAGGTGACGCCAAAAATTTGTGAAAGAACTGGTAATAAGAGCTTGATCTCCAATTTAATAGAGAGATTTTATCCACTATAACACAGCTTTTGTAAAAATTGCTTCTAGTCTTTGTACACACACAGAATGTTAAAAAAAATCACAGATTTTTGTAAAGTGCTTTTAGCTTTATAGAAGAGAAAGGACTTTTTAAGTGAATATGCTCCTAAGTATTTTTTTCATCCAGTCTCCTGCTTTGCAAGAGTGTTCTCCAAGTTAGTGGCACAAGTTTCCTGTCCCTGAACTTCAGCTTTTAGATTTCTTTCACTTACTAGAAAAGCAAGATTCTTGACATGGTTAGGAGGAATTGCACTCTGGGCAGAACTTGTTCTAATTTATCAGCTACAGAGGGAGCCTAAGACACTTCATATTTTAGACAGTTAAGCTTCAGGTATGGTTAATCTCAGCTAAGGGTGGAAGAGACCCCCAGCTGTGTCTAGGACTTAGCCTACAATCTGGCCAGCTGCTTTATTCCCTTTTTAGCAGTACTCCATGGGCTTACAAAGCCCTGACCCCAGGGAGACAGTCACTAGCAGACCACAGGTATGGCAGGACACTCAAGATCCCTAACAAATCCTGAACGCTGTTATCATCAGTTCAACCAAAGCCTTTTACTGTTGTCTCCACCATAATACCATTTACACTATTTCACTAAAACTACATTTTAATTCATTTACACAAAGGAAGCCAAGAGAAGGAAAAACACTGATTAAAAAAAGAAAAGAAGCAGAAATCTTGGCAAATTTATAGAGATAACCAGCTACATGTCACCAAATAAAAGTAGCGTCTCAATCCTACTGCTTCATTTGCAACCCTTAAATATGTGAAAAAAAAATACTTATAAATTTCCCCAGAACATACACATTATTCTAAGCAGAGAGTAAAGCACTCATTTCACAGAAGCATTAACACAGACTCAAAATAAACCTTACACATCCACAAGTAATTTTAAAATATAAATGTGTGACCAGGTTGGGGGGAATAGTTTGAGCACATGTCCAGAAAAGCTTTTGGAAAGCTCTACAGCCATCTCTGGGCCCAGTAGACACCCTCACCTTCACACACTAATGCAAAAGGCAGTGTTTTTGCCATACTTCCCTTCCTTGGGAGGAGGGAAGAGACCACTACACCCCGCTCACCAGGCCACAACCACTTGGTGAAAGGAATGCACAATCATTCGTATCAAGGAGCAAGTAAAAACAGGGCAACATCCTGCAGCCCCCAACAAAAGAGAGGGACAAGTTATTCCCCAGAAGACAATGGGAGAAGGTCTCCAGCCCCACTCCTTGGGACTGGCTTCCCTAAGTGCACCAACCCCCACTGCATCTGCAGCATCTGCAGTTGTGAGGTTTTGTCTTAAACAGCTAAGATGCGAAGTACAAGCTCCAGGGAAAAAAATCCTCTTTCCCTTATTTTAGACATAGCTCACCTCTAATGCAAACCTCTGGGGAATAAGAACTTCCCCTACTCTCTGCCCATGAGTGCACAACGAACACTGCACTCTTTAGACAGCTTCCCTTCCCCGTTCTTGATGTCTTAAGGAAACTTTTCCAAGTTTTGATAACTGCCTTTTGGCTGGACGTTGAAGGATGAATCATTTAACTTCTCCCATTTTAGAAAACGGGTCCTTACTGGCCAAGCTGCTCTCCACTTGTGACAGCTGATGTGCAAGAATATTACTACAACGATAATCATTTTACATTTGGGGGCTATAAATCAGATGCATTCCCATTGTAAAGATCACCTTTTTCAACCTCTTTTTGTTCATGCTGGAATATCATTAGACAGTAAGGAGAGTCTGTGTGTGGCTTTTAGGCAGCAAGTAAATATTAATATATTGTGCTTTAATATGTAACTTGTCAAGGTGCTGCAATGGTAAAGTGATTTGTAAAATGAAAAATCAATATGAAAAAACACCAGTGAATACAAACCATGGATGTATCTGTAGAAAGGCGTAATGAGAGACCGCCTTTTTGCTGTTTCCTACAGCTACAGAATATAGTTCTTCTAATAGGAAAACATGTTTTCTATTACAATCCATCTAATGCCACTGAAATATGAAATCTGGCATCCCATCAACCCAGAGAACCAAACAAAACCAGCCCTTATTTGCAAATTCACTTTTGCTGTGATTTCACAAGAATTGGGACTGCTACAGAATGAGCATCATGCTAACAAATTGTATTGGATCATTTAATGCCCAAATGTAGATGCTAATTCTGTGAAGAACAGATTCCAGCCAGCTGGCATATTTATATGTTTTTTTCATTCAAAATCCCCTTGGAGGACAATGTATTCAATACACTCAGAAGTGGAAGGCTCATTTACAAGAAGAATATTCAGATATTAAATATCCAGAGTAGTGAGGAAGTGGCTGGATCTGGAATTTAACTTTGGATCTGCCTCTGGTTAGAAAGCCATTGCTCTGAGAGAGTAGAAAAACAACTGGCCTCCAATGAAAGCAAGCAGTCTTGGAAAGTACATTTCAAAGACCACAAGGACACAAATTAATGACACAAAAAATGTACCCCCCTCCCCCAAAAAAAACCCAAACCCCCCACATTTTAAATGTAGAAGTCAGAACAGTCCTAGAAAAATTGAAATTTTTTTTTATGAGTTTCATCCCTTTTTTTCTGTCTCTGCAGGTTACCTTATTACACTGGAAAGCAAACCCTGAAAATTCCCAGAATAGAAGATACACCACTATAACTGCCTTTAATTTCAGCTTTTGTCAACATACACTACAAACTGTATTGTGGTTGAATTTCAAATTAAGGAGAAAAGTAGCCTTAGGATTGTTAGTATGAAAGCTCAGCTGAAGGACTTCTCTTTAACGGCAACACACCTAATGAAAATCTGCCAGCATCTGAACCATGTATCAGTGGGTTCACCTAACTTCATAGTGACTTTTAATTCTGTTTAGTGGCAAAACTGATTTCTTTCATCACCCTAACTGTTGCAGGTTCTTATTCTTTGTTTCAGGTCATACAACTTTCTGTTTTTCAAATGTGTCAGCTCACTGGACCAAGAATGGTACTGTAAGTAGAGAGAAACAGTGCGGGAGGAGAAGAGAGAAAGATGAGGTTGTCATAATCTTTGAAATAATTAATTCCTAGCAAAAACTAAGCATATGATTGCCTCACCTTGATTTGCAGAGTGTCTATCACGGCTCTCCAGGCACATTAGGCAAATTGGAAATACAAACATGTTACAAGAGTAAGGACAATAAACCTTTCTAACCCACAACCCTTAAGCAGAGTAAATTAACAATCTCTCCTCATCTACAAGTAAAATGACTCTTGAGCACTTTCTGAAAGTTAGAAGGCCTGACAGACACTCAGGAAATTGTTTTCAGCGTTCTCCAAGGAAAACACTGCATTTTCTTTGGCAGACCAGGGGTTTTTGACATGTTTCACAGTTGGTCTGAGTAGCTGCAGAAAAATGTGGCTGTAGAGATAGTGACGTGTATTTAGCATAGCAGAGCCTTGCAGCTACCTGATCACCAGCCTCAACTGTACATCTCTTGACTATCTTTTTTACCTGCCTTGAAGTTTATGCTCCGTATATCACTGAGAGGCTCTAATCCCAATTGAGATTTCCAGATGGTATTCTAAAATAAATAAAGAACAGCCTATATAACCAATATCAAAGGCAGCTGCAAATCCAAAATTTAACCATAACTTAGGAATTGTGCATTTCTGCACAGTGTCCATTCTGCACTGACAGCTGGGACTGTCCTTTCATTCACCTCAATTCAGATCTGATTCCCTTGACGGTGATGTTCCCCATACCAGGCAATGCAACTGCTTAGGCTGAAGAGTAAGAAATGACCCTACAAATGGATGGTTGGTAAGCAGAAGAATACAAGGGAGCTAAATATTGTCAGCACTGCCATGTAATGACCTGTGATTTCCACAACTGGCTGCACTGCACAGGGATGGATACTGAAGCTGGAGTTCTCATGAAGAAGAGCTTTTTAGCAGGGTCTAACCAGCTACCCCAGTGAGTCACATACCCTCTCTCCACCAAAGGCAGAAAGTGACAATATTCACAAAAACAGTTCCCTCTTTCTCTACAGAAATAGAAATGATGCAAATATATCTGTGTACACCACCAGTGCCCAAGCCTGCAAGAGAAGGTTGCACCGTTCCTTCAAGTAGCCACTTGCCACAGTGGCAAACAGCCCTGGCTCAGCAAGAAGATACTAGAAAGCCAAGGGGATTCCTTGAGTACACGGACATTTTTAGACTATTAAAATAATACCATATGTATGTCTTTTTAAGTCCTGAATTGAAAATGACAGTTTTCATGCCATAGTTGCTGGCTACCAGACCTCACTGTGGGTTCCACATATTCTATTAGGGGAGCAAAGGTATTGC
The DNA here is from genome assembly GCA_034782735.1 of Sagittarius serpentarius. Classification (NCBI taxonomy): domain Eukaryota; kingdom Metazoa; phylum Chordata; class Aves; order Accipitriformes; family Sagittariidae; genus Sagittarius; species Sagittarius serpentarius. The sequence goes on along the minus strand of JAVKLA010000007.1, from coordinate 26,907,540 downwards.
ATAGGAAAGGACACTGCTATCTCCTTTTCTCTTTCCTTCTGTAAAGAAACCATCTCTGCCTCCTAGCTCTTTCCTCTCTAAAACGAGCATTGTGTCTCCCGTCTCCTATGTAAGGGGAAAAAAGCAGGCTGCATCAAACCAGCATCAATACATGCATTGCAGCGTCAGCTCCTTTGGCTACAGAACATCACACCCCAGTTTGCCCAGATGTTGTCAATGAGCAAATGTTTCCATATTGTTTAAAAGTCACGTGATTTACACAGAAATGCTTTTTCCTGCTTTTTCAACAAGTACTGCTCTGTAAACAAGGGTGAAAATGTCAGACTAATATAATATTTAAATTAGCAATTAAATGGAAAGATTTCACTATTTGAATATATTAAGGGAACTGATTTTAGTCCAAATACACACCCACTCTTTCCCTAGCATTTTGGTTTTCAAAAACAGCTTCTCTTTTTCAAAAAACATTTTGGGGCATGTAACTCATTACAAGATTAGAGTGCCATAACAAATAATCTAGTGTGCCTAGATCAGAATAAATCTCACAAAGGTTCACATCCTGCATAAACACAGTGTTGTCTAAGGCAGATCCAGCTGAAGGGTGTAAACCAAAGATTATGAAGTTTATTCTTCATGGAGTACCTGCTGGAAGACAATGCAGTGCCTTTGAAAATACCATACATCATTATACTAGCAGCAAATATATTTCAACTGACAACAATTTTTGGTAAGATCACAATTTACATTCAGCTTTCTATCTTAGTCATGGGCACCAGCTAAAACACCTTGCTATCCTAATCATTCTCCAAGGGCATCCATCAGTTGCACCTTTCCAAATGAGGAAAGCAAGGTCAAGAATGAGTCTGGCAGCCTTAAGCCCATGCCTCTCTTTTTCTAGAAGTAATGTTCTGTTTCTCAAAAAAAGCTATGAAGGAGATGATAACCAAAGCATCTCATATATCAGCAAGAAGCACGAAGGGTATTGATTTTGGTTTTTATTCCAGTTGGAGGCATTTTCTACATCCTGAATCTGCTACTTCTATTACTGGAATCCATGCTGACTGCTTTGTCTTCTCCACGGCAGAATGGGAGGATTATCAGTTCTCCTCAGAGCTGTGAGTATTGGCAGTATAGGCAAACCCCACAAATACATATACTTATTCTGCTTCTCTGCAAGAACGTTGCCTGTGGAGAATATAGCTTTCACAACAGTGCAATAATAGGTTGGAAGCAGAACTGACAGCTGAGAAGGTCTTCACCTGCTTGACAAGTGCAACAGGATTAGTTTTTTGAATTCCTGGTAGAAGATGTTGTTTTGAGAAACTAACAGTTGGGAAGACACAGTTTTACCACGGTCAGATAAAACAGCAAAGGGCTAGTTCTGCTCTCCATAGTGTTGGAATAAAGCCAGAACAATTCCAGTGAAGTCAATGGTGTTTTTCTGGATTTAAAACAGCAATGCTTAGAGAAGAACTTGACCACAGCTTCCTGAACTGCAGTGTAATATTCCCAAAGCATAGAATTTCCTACACTGGAATTCTTATGAGGACAGGAGTGTGGGGAAAAAAAAAAAAGAAAAGGAAAAGATTATACCACAGTGGATCTGCACCAGTCTAGGAAGGGGGGATTTTGCTTCCAGATCTTTATATACATCTCGTAGTAGAGGAGGCATAACTAAGACAAGCAAGCTGGATTTGAAAGTATACCTATTTACACGTTTTGGTGATGAGTTCTGACAGTAAATAGTATTGAAAGACAAACTATATGAATGTAACCAGCCTTCCCTGCCTATATTACATGCAAAGCTCACATAAACCTGCATCTGTTGAAATGATGTTACTATTGTGTTGCCAAGTCTTATGATATCACCATACTTCTCATGATGCTTAAATATTACACAAGCACTGCATTTGTCAAGGACATGCTACTTAAGAATCTCAACTTTCATCAAAACACAAAAGTACCTAGTACTGATACTCTGTAGGAAGATGGAGAAAAGCTTGAAACATGATCACAGTTTATTACAAACACCTAGAAAACAAAGAACTAATAAAGAAATACCCTAATACAGTGATAACATTTTAATACTCTGGTAGGATTGTTTTAAACAAATCTACCTCGATGAATTTGGATAGGGAGAGATCATACTTTCTAAGAATAGTTGTTACTGATGGTACTAAGCGCAACAGATTTAAAGCATAACCCATTTTTCTAGTCCAGGTATGCTTCCACCCATCATGAAAAGGAAGTATACTTGTTTTTCCAGAGAGTACATAGTCTGAGATGATTCATTTTATAGTAGCTGGGCTTCCCTGACAAAGTACTGTTCTGAATGAATTAATGTCATAATGAACAAATGAGTCATTTTCTGACACACTAAATTAAAACAAGGTCCAGATTTATGATCTGAGCAGTGGCACTCAGGGTGACATGCTCCTTTAAATTTTTTAATGGAAAAATACAAAACTGGCATAAACCACCAAACACTGAGAATTTAAGATCTCTATACTGGTTATGCTAGGTCCTAAAAGGACTCAATGGAATTGTAAACTAACTTCCTTATGCTGCTTTGAAAGTTTTAGCAGAGAAACATTTTGCTGAAGGAACACAGATGAATGAAGGTAAATAAACATGTACTTGCTACCTTTCTATTCTGATTTCAGAGCAGTTCATAAATTCTTTTTACATACTGTGAGCCAAGAAAAACAAAAATTACTAATAAATATGTTTTTCTATAAAATCAGAGAATCACAGAATTGCTTAGATTGGAAAAGACCTATAAGATCATCTAGTCCAATCGTTTAACCTAGCACTGACAAGTCCCCCACT
>JAVKLA010000007.1:26879839-26890621 GCA_034782735.1 Sagittarius serpentarius | reverse complement strand
AAACAGACCATTATAATTGCTAAACCATCTAAAAGAATCATATATTTCAACTTTTTCTTACTTTTGACCCCCCCTCTTTCACTCCCCCACCTTCCTCACTGACCTCAGTGTCTGGTAGGGTTTTGTCTCACATCCCAATCTCCTTCCCAATGTGGGTTCCCCCTCTCAAATCTGTTATCCCAGAGGCACTTCCACCATCGCTGATGGGCATGGGCTTGGCCTTGGCCAGAGGTGGGTTGGACTTGGAGCCAGGGGAGCTTCTAGCAGCTTCTCATAGGATCCACCCCTGCAGCCCCTTCCCCGCCACTGAAACCCAAAACATCCTTAAAAATATCTTTTTGGGTCATTGAAGCACAGCCTTTTTCCAAGACTTCACTCAAGGTACCAACAACTTCTGCAAGCCAGCCACTATGCTCACGTAAATCTACCTTGTGCTGTTGGCATCAAGTGAATGAAGCTGACTCATGCCAGCTGGGAAGCTGGCACACTTTTATTTGCTGTCATTTGTATGATTGCTGTCCAAATTCATTGGCAAAAGGAGACAAAGAGCACAGCAGAAAGTGAGGATATTTAGCTCAGCTGGCTTAATGTGACCTTGCCAACAGCTTCAGTCATCAGAACAGCATAACTCGTGCTGACGTGGGAATGTGCTTCCATCCTATCATTATGCAGGCTAACGGTGATCATAGTGTCAAACTAACTATTTCAGAGCTTCCATTTCTGGCTTGACAGATGCAATTGAAGGAAACGACTTTTTCACTTTTTCTATTGATAAATGTTCAAACCCAGGGCACAACGATTTAGCTATCAAATTTCCGCACAGGGATGAAATTTGTGACACCTCAGCTCTTTATCGGTAATACTGTTTCAAAATATGATCCTTGCATATAAGTATTCCCAGTCATTATCTTCCCTTCCTTTCTCCTACAAGTCACTGAGTAAATATACAGACATTTTGTTATGACCCCAAATCTGTGGATTGTGTAACACCTGAAGTATGCTTTGTTCCTCAAAAAATACAGTCAATGCAGGATCCGAAGTGAAATTCTTGTTTTCCAGCTTAACTTGACCCATGGCAGCAAACTGCAGAAGCAAGCACTTCTAGGAGGGTTCCGTTCGTTTGTTTTGCAGCCGAGCCACAGAGAAGGTAAACCATTCCACAAGATGCTGTGTGCTTGTGAGTATCAGTGTGTTGGCCTGTTTTTCCTTGTCCCTTCTTCCTAAGCTAATATCACTTGATGAAGATGAATCTACCATATACCATGCTCCATGAAAAAGAAGATGAAAATATTTTCAAGTAGATAAACCTTATTTCAGGCTAAGTCTCTCTAGGAATTTGTTTTAGGTCCCAGCCTGTGAGAGACTGAACTGTGAACTGTTTGTCTCAAAGATTGCCTGCCTATCAGGACAACTACAATGCCACAGATATCCAGCTCCTGATAACCTCCTGCAGCTGCTGAGACCCCTGGCTTGTGAGAACATCCTGCCGTCCAACACGTACCCATATGCAAGAATGTGGGGACTGCAGTACATGCAGTTGTCATGGAAATCCAGCCTTCAAAGGGGGATAAGAGAAGCTGCCGAGACAAGCCCTGTGTGATGGCCCACCCACCGAAGCACCGAGAGACTTGGACCCCCCGGACGTCGTGGATCCATGGTGGTGACTATTCTTGCAACTCTATCCCGACTGCTTGCTTGATTTCTGCCTTCTTTCCTCTTCTTCCATCCTATCCTATCGCTACTATTTTTCACTTTTGATAATAAAAGCTGTTTCTAGTATACGGCATTTGACCTCGTTTGTGTCTTAATCTCGCTCTTGGGATCACATCGAAACCTCCCCCGACATTGAATCGGGACACAGCCCTAATATTCACAGTGAAGTTATGGCAGGAGTAGCCTGGCTTTACTAATGATCACAGTGGTTTGCAGGGGTTCAGTTTTGTAACCAATATGGCAGTTAAGAAAGAACATCAAAACCAGGTATGGCTAAATGATCCAAAGAGTAATTCCATATTGCTCCCATCTATTTCCTCCTCCTATGATGAACAACCACAGCAAAAAAAGCTCATTTATTCTCCACCTCCTGACTTCCCAGCATCAACACACTCTCCAAAATAAAAATTTAGCAAATCACTCATTTGCCTCCACAAAGCATGCTAAAAAAATAGAAAAAAGTTTTGTGCCTTGAGGGAGCACTTAGACTAAGCTTTAAAAGTTTTTTCTTCACAACAAATTTAGAAATTAAAAATCAAATAAAAATAAATACCATTTGCAAGAAATCATCTGATCCCCAAGTTCTGGACTTCAAGGTGATGTGGTAGGGGGAAATAACCTTTAAGCATGAGACACATGCAAATGACCAAAACCTCTTAAGAAGCATCACTAGATCAGGAAAGGAAGAGATTCCCTCATACGCAAGAGCCTTGTTTCCAAATATGGAAAATAAAACTGCGAAGTACACAAAGTGGGTCCAGTCTAATTGTCGAGGTGGATTTTGCACACTGATCTGTCCCTGGGCTCTCTGAAGCAATCAGGATTTTCTCAGGACAAGACAGGAACTGGTACAGAAGACTCTTGTGACTGTGGGCACGGGAATGGGACTGGTCTGAAGGTGCAGTTGTGCAGAGCTTTCTATCAACATCCAGGTCAAGTGGGTGGTGAGATGGACACAGTGTGTCTGAGATGGACAGTATGGATCTCCCAGGAGTGCTTGTGAGGCACTCAAGAAATTTGGAACCTTACAGTGCCACTGATGGAAAAACTGCTGGCAGCCAGGAAAGAGCATTGTGTGAACGTTCTATAACTGGGTGATTTCTTCTTCTCACTAATTCAGGCTTAGTTTGAGAACTGATGTAGGCTGTTTCATTTTAGCACTAAGACATACTTTTGAGACTTTAGTTTGAAAAAGCATGCCTTTTTCATTGCAAAGCCACTTTTTTTTGGAGGTGTTGAAAATCTTTTTGTTCAGGTCAAACAGAATTTTCCAGATCGATACATACTTTCTTTTGTCATTGTTTTCTCACTTCAGTCCAATTGCCCCCAAACTAGCTATTTCAGTCCAAGTAAAACTAATTCCTCCCTTCTAGGCTGTTTTTTGTTTGTTTGTTTGTTTCTTTGGTTGTTTTTTTATTTGGCTGCCGAACCAAAAAGAAAAGAAAGAAAACAATCCACTGTTCACTGAGCTTGTCTCTGCGTTTCTGCATTTCCACCTTCCCTTCATGGCCCCAATATATTTACCACATCATCCTGTCTCCTGCATGGACTCTGCGTCAGCTGTAGCATGTGAATGGTATATATGTTTATCTTTTTCCCCAAGGTCAAGAATAAGAGGTGGTTTCAAAGGCAGGCTTAAAATGTTTTTGCCCTTTGTGAAAAACAGAGCCGTTTAATCTCCCTAATAGTGACTCTTATTAAAGATGCAAATATTCAATTAATCTGGAATATGCAGTGGGCTTCACAACTGAGTGAAATAATGTGAATTAAGTAATTGGCCTTGGACCACAATTTATACTGTCTCCATTTCACAAAAGCATTAGTTTGCTAAGAGTTATGTTTTATTCACAGACTTGGGTGCCAAAGACCTGGGGATGTGGGATATTTACATCAAGTCCACTCCCCAGCAGCACGCACAATGGCCACAACTCACAGGACACATTTTCTATATTCCCAGCATTGTTAGCACACTATCCCCCGCTTTGCTGTGCTGGGAAAGAGGTATATGGAAGGACATGGTTTTGAGGAATGTATATTTATGAAGTGCTTAGAAGCTTGTATCCTAAAGCAATTCTTTTGCCTGAGCAAGACTGACAAAGTATCATTACTTTACCAACACTTTGTAGTAAAGAAATTCCACAATGTGCCATGATGGAGAGAAGAAAATCAAAGAGCAACCCTTTAATGGTCAGAAGAAGCATAGCACCATGCAACAGGCCCAGACCTATTGGCTGGAATTCAGGAGATCTGAATTAGTGCTCCATTTCTGCCCCAGATGTGTGAGCTGGATGAATCTCCTATATATCTTGCAACTCTGTAGTCCATCAGTGAAGGGTGGAGAATTTCCCTTTCCCTCCCTAGCTCATTGATGCTGATGATAGGCTTTCTACCCATCATCTGCGTGTTGCCCAGGGGCCACAGTGGAGACAACTCATTTCACGTGTAATACAAAAAACAACCTGGCAACCAGAACAGGTCCTTCAACTCAACTCTATCCTGACCCCTACTATGGAGAAAGGCCTTGCAAAATATTCCTCTCTCATGGGAAGGGATTTCTGTATGGGTCTACTATTCTAGGAGCTTTTTTCCAAACAAAACAGGGAGGCATCTTCAACTGGGATAACAGCTTAGACTCTCAAAGTACCCCACCTCACTGCTTACTGATACGAGTTAAATGGAATGTCTTATCTCACAGCAGCTGCTCAGATGAGGCAGTCTCTTTTTCCAAACAAAGGAAGGAAATATCTGGAGAGTTCTCAGTCAGAGGAACATTCCACCTGTCTGTAGTACAAAACCAAAAAGCTGCCTATAATGCTCAGGAACAAGCCCATTCAAATGATTGGTAATTGCTGAATATCAAGTTCCAGGGCATCTATCAATACCTTTTTGTCCTTCCATCTCCAGTGAACTGCTAGGACTTTATATTTATAAATGATAATGTTGCATGAAAGCAGTCAGGTGATGTGTGCCCTCGTTTTCTTTTGACAACAAGATACAGATTCAGCACATCAGGCTTTGTATCAGAAATCAACTCCCACAACTCCCATTGACTCCACACCAGAAGAAAGCAAGCACTATCAATGGCATGGGTACGTAAACACAGTAAAAACAGTACAGAAATGTAGAACACTGGATCCAAAAAAGACTAAGTTCTTAAAGGATAAAATTCACCTGTGGAGACGACCAGCATAAAGTCCATGCAACACGAATGTCACACATTTAGTATGAAAATTCACAATCAATATAAATCTGCATTTTCTTCCAGGAACAAATGATTCTTGTTTGCTTCTAAAATAAGACAACTCTTCCCTGTACTGTGTAATATCACCCTCTTAGCTAAATAAATCACAGAGAGACAGGAGTTTTTCTTCCAAGGCATTCACTAAAGGCCTCCATGTGGTAGGGGATGGCATCCAATGAGGAGGACAGCAGTCCCTTCCAACTGCAGACTTAACTGAACAGATCCTGCACAGTTTCCCTTCTGAGCTTCATCAAAGCCAACACCATCTCACTGACATACAGCACCTTAGGATGTGACCCATTAATTTTGAAAAATTCATGAATGGATGTGAATCTACAGCTGCAGATGTGAACCTAAGACTCTCAAGATATTTGAACACAGGTATCACATGCTATCCCATGAATTACACTGCAAATCCTAAACCCTCATTACAATTAAAAAAAAAGATTTTAAATCCATATTATAAGAAATTCATATGATTTAAAAAATATCAATTTTATGGTCCCAATCAAGTGGCTAAAAATTATATCTTAGTCTTTTAGAAGATACATGTTTTTAAAAGTACCTTCTTCTTAATATTAGGCTTTTAGTTAATTTTTTCCCATTTACATTATATTCCCCAACTTTCTAGGAAGAAGGTAGGAAATGCCAATTCTTTTCCAAATGGATAAACATAAGGGATCTTTGTGACAGTGAGTGGTTCAGAACCATGAAAGAGACAGTGTTACAAACATGGAACAGTACCCTACAGGGGCAGAAAAATAGAAGGGGAGATATTTTTCCTGGTTGGACAAATAATATTCTTTCATTAAAACCCTTTTACAAATGTTCTTGATAAACATGGCATTTTTTTGGTCTAAATAAATTTACTTTCTTCCTTTTTTTCAATAATACAAAACCAAAATCTATTTCAAAACCACCATAGCCACAGAACTAAGTTCAACTTTAATAAAAACTGTCATAGGATTAGGGTTCAACTCTGTAACCTTGTCAGAGTAGGGTCTGCACCTTCTTATTTTATGTCTCAAAGTTGACCTAGGCATTGCTTGTAAAGTATGCTGTAGTTCCTTATATCTTTACAAACATGTTTTTCATAACTCCTCTTGCCCCCTAAAAAGCTCTAGCAAAATTATAGCCAGATGTTTGGCACTTTTGAAGAAATACTGTAACAATAAGCAAATGTGTGTATACAAAAGTCTGAGGGGAAATACATTTCAAAAATAAAACATATTTCATTTTCAAGTTCCTGAGATATTATTAAAAAGAAGGAGCAGAACAAAAATGCAAGGAAACATGAAAAATATGTTGACAGAGTTCTAGTAAACATTCAGCAGGAAATTTAAAGTTAAGGTGATGCTCACATTATGCCTTTTGTAATGGTATCCATTAAGGATTCCCTGGGCAGGTTTTCATTTCATCTTGAAAGCTAAAGATTACTATAATCTTAATTCAATATGTGTTCTCTCTGGTTGTAATATCTACTTAGAATGTGAAAAGCCTTACATGGTTACTGCCCTTTTTATTTAGCATTGCATCAAACAATCGAACAAACAACAGAAAAATACTCTTAAACAACATTAAGCTTGCAAAATCAAGCACTCATGAGGCAAAAATGTCAGAACTTATTTTACCTCCATTATGTATTAGGCTATAGGAGGATAATGGCAACGCCCAGGTTCATCTGGCTGCTTTCCCTAAGACTGCCTCTCCAGTTCCTGCAGAGAGGGAGTCATCTCAGGAAGTGACACGACTGAGGTAACTGTCTGTTTTGGGTCATCTGGAATAGTATTTCAGAAAAGATGCTCTCTCTTCATTCGCCAGAGAAGCAGCCTAATAAGACTGCCCAGCTACCTTAGCCAAATAAGGTAATTCTTTGATGTAAGGCCACGTGAATACTCTCAATTTCTGAAGCAGTGGCATACAGCTGTAAAGTACATATCTCTGACAAAAATTTTTAGAAGTTCTGGCTGTTGTCTTCATTTGGCCCCATTTGGATACCTGCTATGCATTATGCAAGAAAAGCAAAGTTACAATCACAAGCCATGTCTAAACCAGGAAGTTTTATTGATTCAACTTTTACCACATTCACGACTCTATTCTTTTCCAAAGCAAACCCTAAGTTTGAAAGGAACCCTCATTACTACTGCTTTTTGCAGAAATATTTTTAAACTTAGAATTTACTTGTTTTCATTTGCCTCCTTGTTTCATCCATAATTATCACCCTTAGTTTAAACTTCAGCCCCAGTAAGAACTGATAGAGCAGTTATTCATGGTTCGTAACTTTAACTGTCTTTTTAAGCCATCCTAGACTCTCCAGAGATAACTGAGAAGAGAAGCTTATTTCAGGTACTCTCAGCTGCCCCTGCAAGCAACTCTGTCTCCGTGGCAGATAGAGGAAGATGGTTCCCAGTCTTTGGACGTCAGTGAAGTGCTAGTTAAGCACAGGGAATACCCCTCAGACTTGGTATGGAACTAGGCTTTTCTAGTACAAAAGGCATAATTTTGGTCCTGAAATCCCAGGTAGCACCTTATTTTAAAAGGATTTAAGGGCATTTTGGTTCACAAGCTACATTCCCTTTCTTTTCAACTGGTTATAGGCATTGTGTGTGTTCTGTTCTCATAGAAATCAGGTATGTACATGAAATATGAATATGAAGCTGCTAAAAATGTGTCAGGGTGAAATTGTATGTAATACTCGCGTCTTCAAGGACAGGTGAGAAAAATGCTGAAGTGTTTAGAATTTAATAGCAAAAAGAGAACATGTTTTGTTTCCCAGCTTTCCCTGAATTCTCAGTATGTCTGAGATGGTGGATTGGGATGCATTATCTGATATTTTAATAATACATGCATTCCACAGGCTAGTGTTCACTCTATTGTTTAGCTTGATTATTCCTGGCATTTCATCCAAAGGCTCACCTTCTTCATAGGAACAGACCAATACCTTCCCTATTTGAAAGCTAGGAATTGCTATCTAAAAATATATGGACGTCATTAAATAAAGTGTTCTAAGTTGCAACTGGTTTGCTATACAAAGTCTCCTGGGGAGGGAGAGGGGGAAGGGGAGGTGACATGCACTGTATCTGTACAATAAACCACCCTTTTCTGGCCAAAGAGTGTTCTGTCACTTTGCCTGCCTGTTTAGTGCATGCTCCTGACTTTTGATCGAGCTGTCATTTTTATACATTCCCCCAAACTAATTACCTTCCCTCTGCATATTCTGCAATTTCTTCACTGGATCTGCAGGTGGGTCTACAAAGATGTCCCTTGACAAAGGGAGCAAAAGCAGAAGTCCCTGTGTTTCAGTATTGTCAGAAACTGTGTAAGCCACTGTTTAGATCAACTGGCCAACAGAAGCAAGGACAAGGGGAGAGGTTTCACCCAAAACTTCCAGGAACGCTGTCAGTAAGTCCACGTGCACAGTCTCTGTCATGCATCAAAGTTGTATGGAAACTAGCTCATGCTCAAGCAGAGTTCACAGGAAAGCATTAGGACATGCCAATGGGGAAAGCTTTGAGACCCAAAAATACTCCGCCTGCACTGCAGATGTATGCAGTCAAGAGTACTCATTACTGGAATGCAGCCATTGCCTTAGCTGGGTCTGTAGGTCCCCTGCATTCCCAGCACATGCCCATACCTCAGCTTTGGTAGTACCCTTGCACCAAGCTCACCTTACCTGTGGAATTTTAAGAGTAGGGTGTTCCCCGTACTGGGGGTGAAGACTGTGCTGTGAAAGTTATGGAGGTTGTGACTAATCATAGCTCACTATTTTCTGAGCTGCAGGAGAAAGTAAGAGGTCAATGGACACAGGTTTTTATTTCAACTATTCTGAACAGGATTGGAGAGGCAACCCTTTAGCGATTTTATAATTTTTATCTCTGAACGTATCTTTTCTCCTCTGTAATTTCTTGTTTATTTTTAGTATCAATAATTCTATAGCAGCATGCAGTCTGTATATACAAATCAGGAATACTTCAAAATGTGGACATCAGCATTTTAACAAGACAAACAAGGGACAGCAGGCTACTTCTGTATAGGATTTCAGGGTGAGCTATCCAAAAAGGATCATCTAATCATTAAAACAAAGAGAATCGAAAATTGAAATTAATATTGCACTTCAGCATGTCAGAGATGTCTTTCTTGGCACCATATATTTCTCCTAGCTCAAATACCTTTGCTCAATTTCCTATGAGTATAACCACTTGGCTTTAACTTACTATTTGTGTTGATGTCAGGTGGAAGAGAGTACTGAATTGCTCATGCTCTGGTAATTGAGAATTTTGCTTTTATGTTTTGGAGAAACAGGGAGCTTCAGGTATAATAAAGGCCAAAAATTCAAAGCAAAAAAAGAGACAGGAATAGTCATAGTGGCAAATCTCTAAATATAATCTCTGATGCCAAGAACTCCACCTATTGTAACAGAAAGATTAGTGGGTTTTGCAGTTTCATTTACCAGGAATACCAGATGTATTTGGGTGGGACGGTGAAAGACATCTAGGGGAATTAGATATTGAAATCCCATTTAAAAGCTAGGTGCTTTTGAAAATCTTATCTTCCAGGCTTAAAAAGAAATGTTTCTACCTAGCTTTCCTCCTGTTAGGTCCTGCAAAATACTGTATTCAGGACTTTGTAACTAAATCAAACAAAGTTAAAAAAAACTGAATAGAGGATCAGGCATATCTTCTGGAAAGGCCAGTTTTCCATCTTCACTTTGCAGTGAACTGCAGTCACCAAAATGCAGCTCATTCAGTACAATTTCTACATTTTGTGTCCCAGACTTCCCTGGATTTTTCAGCAGCCCCTTCAAGCTAGGGAGTACCAAGCCGTTCAGCCCCCATATCATAATGGTAACTGAGTACAAAAGTTTTACTTGGAAAATAACAGTATTCTTATCACTGTTTCAATAGATATTGCTGGAGAGAGAAACTAAAAAGGCTGATTTTTTCAACATTGCTGCACCTGGGAAAATAGTTTATGCAAAGAGAATTAATTTTTGGAAAGCCAGCCTCAAAAATTTGTTTGCCAAGGCAGGCTATCCTCAGGCTACTCATGACAACCCCTGACTGAAAATGAATATTGCTCACTTTTCAGATCAACATCCAAAGAGCACTGAACAAACCTCATCTATGCATAAGAGCTGTGAGAAAGTGTGGGGGTGAAAGTGAGAGACGAGAGGGGTGTCATTTGTGGGGAGCTGGAGCCAAGCCCTTGCTAGTCAATAAAAGTGTGCAGTGTCCTGCTACAGGAGGGGTGAGTTTGCTTTTTACATAAAATTTAGAAGTCAAATAAAACCAAGAAAATTTAATATATTATGGTCAGTAACATTTTCCAGTCCTAGCTTGACAATTTTCTGTGATCAGACATACGACAAAGGAATAGAACGGCTGTTAGGCAGCTCCTTAGATGGTATTTTCAGTAACCTTCTATAAACATTTAATGAACAGTCACCATTCTGGAATCAAAGTTGTATGGGGATATTTGCAGAAAGCCAAAGGGTCAGCTATAAGTCTGACTGTTGCGTTTGGAAAGAATTCAGGTGACAATTATGCAGGCAGAGCAGGTTAAGGTCTGAGTACTTGAGTTCACCAGTTCCTGAGCCATGGCTTAAGAAAAGTTCACTAATATTTATAAATCTTGAGCAAGAACAACCTTTAGCACAATCACAGGCCATTTACCAGAGGAAAGCATATGAGACACAAGTGTACCATATTATTCATTGTTCACCCAGCTGACTCTCATTAAGAAACTGATATCCGTTTGTCGTGGTTTAACCCCAGCCAGCAACACAGCACCACGCAGCCGCTCACTCGCTCCCCCCCCACCCAGTGGGA
>JAVKLA010000007.1:26866975-26878240 GCA_034782735.1 Sagittarius serpentarius | reverse complement strand
ATACCACACTGAAAACACAGCACTGTACCAGCTACTAGGAAGACAATTAACTCTATCCCAGCCGAAACCAGGACACCGTTGATGGTCCTGAAAAGGGCAGTCATATCTCAAAACTTCTAACTTGATATAGTTTACTATCAATGGCTTTGTCATTGGGGGAGATGGGGCTCGCTTTTATTCAGTCCTCTAAAATTTATTGCCAGTTATCACAGCAACTATGTATGCTATAGGCTTGCTGCTTCATTGAAAAGAAGTTTTTGCTCTCCTTGTTTTCCTTACTTAATATATACCTATCCTTTTGTCACTACATAACAAGATAAAGAACCAGAAGATTTTCATTACATACTCAAGGTTTGACCTTCTCAGTCCAGTTACCTTTTGCTCTGCCTTCTAAGCGTATTATTCCCTGAAACTTTTCAACATCTGTACTGCTCCCTTTTTTCCAGCTATTTTCACCATTCTTCTCTTGACTTTCTTCCTGCAATATGAGCTACATGTTGCCTAATCGCACTAGACCAAAACTACGTATAGCAGTCCTTTTCTTTTCTAGACATGCATCTTCAAAAAGCCTTTGTAAAATACCACCCAGTCACAACAGTGAGGACTCATTTCATACTCCTTAATACAGATGGAGAGGGCTATGTAAATGACAAGAAAAAGTATAAAGCTTCTATTAATGTAAAAAAAAAAATCAGGCTACAAATTTATAATCTGATTTAGTCTAGCATTTATCAAGTGTGTCAGAGTAGAGAAGTACAAAGAATTGTGCTTCATAATTTTAGCTTCTGTTTGGGGAGGGCAAAACCCAACACACACAAACCAAGACTAAGAACAAACGCTGCTATGTGCTTTTCTATTTATAGTAACAATCTTGAAAAAACAGACCAAATATAGGCTGACTAATGCTTACTTACCTGAATCCTGCAGGGATTTAACAGCTCAAAAGTGAGACATATGTTGCAGCCATGAAGACTAGTGTGCCTTCAGGCTGCCACAGAACCAAACATTTCTTGCAGCATCACTTGAAGTTTTGTACTCTGTGCAGTAGAAACCACCTGTTGTTCCTCATATTCCCATTTAGTTGCTGATGTATCAGCTGAAGGCTCTCCTGCAGGCACAGCTCAACAGACAACCAGCCCAAGCCATCCAGTACAACAGTACAAGAACTCCTTAACCCATTCTAGTTGAAAACAACTGGGCTAGCGAAGACCTTCAGTTTTAAAGAGTACAAACACTACTTTATGCCAAAACACTTTGGTGAGCAACAGCAACACCAGATCTTAATAAAGTTGATAGACTAAGCTCTTGCAAATAGGAGCAGTGACCTTTTTCAGTTAGCTGCCACTGAGTAAGGATGTGTGAATAAGGTCTTGAGTGGGAGAACAGTGGTTCCCACACTATTCCTCTCACATATGAGGAGTCAAAAGTGTTGATTCATTACCTGAGCAGCTCAGTAACCAAAGCCTAGGGAACTGTGGAGATACTAGACTGTAGAGCAGATTGCAAGCCTCCTGGGTTTGTGGCATGTATGGAAGAAAGGAGAGTCTGAAGTAATTTTGCATCATTCTCAAATTTCATTAACTTCACTAAATTCATCCAGGTTTCTTTTCCAGGTCATTAATAAGTCTTCAAAAAGCTTGCTATGTAACACTTTTTCTCTGCTTGCTAACCCAACAATTAATTTGTATTTTCTCTACAGATCACTGTTAAGAAACCTATATTTCTCTTTTTAGTCTGCTCATGATGTTGGAAGTCTTTGCTTATTAGACCATAAATATTTATCGTGCTTACTTTTTTACTGATGTATACTTTGTCTGGTTTTCCAGGAAATGTTTTTGGGTTAGAAAAGCCCATTCCGCCCTTTCCTACAGCCTCACAGAAGAACTTCTACTGAAACTTTGGATGTCTTGAACTTCCAGACTCTATACATCAGGCCTGGACTTAGGTAGCATACCACTGAGATGTTGAGTCTCTCTGAAATATCTGCAGTGCTACAGGAGTCACCACATCGTTGCATCAACCTAGCAGCCTGCCTGTGTCATCTCCACAGGGGAAGGGGAAGTGGTATGAGCTCCTGGCTGCTCTTGTTCTCAGTGGTTTGGCAGGTATCTTCCCTTGGCAGCAGGAAGACAGTAAGAACATGCTAACAACTGGCCTTGCTCATGTCTCCAATGTGGCCGGTGCTGAGGCCTGGATGCCAAATGATGTCTGGATGCTTGCTGCTCCTTTCTCATGCCATCTGCACTCTGTGGTGAGGCTAGCCTGGAATAAGCAACTTCAAGCTGCTTGCAGTGGCTAGTATACAATTGGTAAGTACTGTATTCTGTCTATATGTTAGATGCCAGTCTCTTGCCCTAGGCATCCCCTGAAATATTTGGGCCCATACAAGAATGTGAAACAATGTGTTGTTTCATGCAAAAAATCCTGAAGACTCATTTGGTCTACTGACCACCCAGAGTAAAATTTAGTCTTCTTATACTGGCATGATTAATGGGATGAAATTTAACAAGTCCAAATGCCAGATTCTGCACCGAGGATGGTGTAATGCCAGGCACAAGTATAAATTGGGAGAAGAGTGGCTGGAGAGCAGCCCTGCAGAAAGGGATCTGGGGAGCTGGTTGACAGCAGGCTCACTACGAGTCAGCAGTGTGCCCTGGCAAGCTGGTGAAAGGGCTGGAAGGCATGTCCTGTGAGGAGTGGCTGAGGACTTTGGGTTTGTCCAGTTTGGAGAAAAGGAGGCTGAGGGGTGACCTCATGGCTGTCTACAGCTTCCTGAGGAGGGGACGTGGAGAGAGAGGTGCTGATCTCTTCTCTCTGGTATCCAGTGATAGGACACACCAGAATGGTTCACAGCTGTGCCAGGGAAGGTTCAGACTTGACATTACAAAACATTTCTTTGCTGAGAGGGTGGTCAAACACTGGAACAGGCTTCCCAGATGGGTGGTCAATGCCCTAAGCCTGTTAACATTTAAGCGGCATTTGTGCAATGCCCTTAATTACATGCTTTAACTTTTGGTCAGGCCTGAAGTGGTCCAGCAGTTGTGCTAGAGGATTGTTGTAGGTCCCTTCCAGCTGCAATATTCTATTCTATTCTATTCTATTCTATTCTATTCTATTCTATTCTAAAAAGGGTGATTTCTTTTGTCTTAAATAAACACATTAATTGCGGGGGTTTTTAGCCATGTAAATGCACGTCTCCCTGTTTTGACGTACCTTCCATTAGGATGCTCTTAAAGTTTCCTGCCATATTGCCTTTTCTGTAATCTGTTTCCTCTTCATTCTGTTGTTAAACATTTCCTTCATATTGATAGCTTATAAATATGTCCTTTCAAAGTTCACTGCCTCTGCACTTTCCCTAAGGAAGTCACCTGCTCTTATGATGGCAAACTGTACAGTGATCACAATTGCTCAGTGGAGATCCTAGACTCCCTGCCTCAATTAAATCCTGACTTCTATGCAGAAGTCAAGAGTCATCTCCTGTCCTATAGGCATCAAAAATAAAGCTATTAAAAAAATTTCAAACTAATTTATTTATGTTTTTCTAGTCCTGTTTGATTTGACCAAAATCTACCCATTTTGTATGCTGAATACTTCTGAAGCTTGTAACTTTAATTCCCTGAAAGCAGTAATAGACCTGGGAGCAATGGCTCTAATTAGCCCTTCACTGCTCAAAAATATTCTGTCATTAAAAGAGAAAAGCATCAGTTGGGAGTTCAGGGGAGTGTTGTTATTTTTGTTAGCTCTAAAATATAATCAAATTTGAATACAAGGTTGAAAGGGAAAATATTAAATACTGGAAAAATCTGAGTGCAATTACTAAGATGACAACATATGCCAATACCTGCACAGAGAAGTTATTTACGGATTTGAAGTAGCAAAAAAGAAATTGCCTATGGAGAAAGAAGGAAAAGGAGGAAGTATTGCAGCCAAAGAAAATTAATGCCACCTGTGGGAAACACTTAGATGTACTCTGCTAACTAACCATCAGGGAATGAGAGGCAGACAAGGGAGAGACTCAGCCATGTTAAGGAGAGCTACCAACAACCTCTGGGGAGTTCACAAAGTGCAAAGTAGTCTTCAAGTAAGCTAGTAAGACTTGGGCACCTAGATCCCACTGACAAACTCCATCCCCAGTATTTGGATGCAGTTGTATTTGCTATCACATCATTACCAATGAATTCATCTGACTACAGTTTTGCATCAAATACATTTATTAACTCTTCTGTGAATGTTTTACCTCTAGAACTTCCCATTTAACAGCAAAGAGAAAGCAAAGGTAAGCCACAATTATGGTAAAATAATTTTAAAAGTTGCAAAATCCACTTAATGCTGCTGTCATGGTTGTTTGAAAGATGTATGCAAGCTTGTGTCTGTAAGTGAGATTCCCCATAACAAAATCCCAGACTGAGATGATATAAGAAACACATCTGACATTTACATACCTGCAATTTTTTACTTATTTGTTTACAGTCTTCCTTATATAGGCAATATATAGAAGTCATGCCAGAACACCAACAAACTGGACAATCTGCCAGGGACCTCGCTTCTCTGAGTGACATCCCAGGGAACAGATGAAATGTGAAAGCAGAGCTATAAAATGGGGAGCTGGGCAGAGGGGAAAAAGCAGAGCAATAAAGAGAAAAATACCAAGTGCTTCACCAGTCCTTTTCTTTGTGGTCTGCCTTTAAACACACTTGTATGTATACACATATTTTTAATGAATTATAACCAAAGGAGAATATAAAAAAATGGTGCACAGTCACAGTATAACAGGAAAACCAGGACACAAAAAATTGGCTTGAAGGAATTCTCTGAAAAAGAATGACTCCCCAGTTTCCAGTTCATGTCTGCAAGCCAACACACCTTGGATTAAGAGTCTTGCTTAGGTAAAGCATCTCACTTCTGCCTTTACTGTTGGCTGAAAACAAAACAGCAAACATTTGTTGACAACTTCAGTAGTCCAAGTTGCTACTGTACTGTTGAAATCTTCTTACATACAGATCAGAACTCACAAGTTCTGATTAGCAACCTATGAGGGTTGCTTAGTTAGGCAGCCTCATTAGTACTTGTTAGGTCTATTCCCTGAATTAGTACTCACTAGGTCTGTTCCCTAAAGTATAGGTCTTTAATTTAGTTGTGGAGGTTTGCATGTTGCTACAGGTCTCGATTATGAAAGGACAGGGTAATCATCTTAACAACTTTTCTTCGCCGTAGAGAAGTAGGACTGAAGAAGGATTACACAGACTCAAATGGGGAAGACAGCCACAGATGAACGTGAACTATTTTTTCCATTGATAGAAGGATTTTGTTGACAGCAATAAGTAACTCTATTCACACCGTATCTTTTGAGGATGCCTATGGTAACGGGAAATTATTGTGATAATTGTATCCAGACACCGTTGCTCAAACCAGCACAGGGAATATTAGTCCCTCTGGAAACCTGGCAAATTATGAAAAGTCATGCAAAAGTTTCTGTCAGTTTTCAGCAGGGAGGCAAAACGATAAAGCAGCTGACTTGTTCACAACATGACAATGAATAGGCAGACAATAACAATAAGGAACAGTGAATGAGACCAGAGGGCCTGGCAA
This sequence comes from Sagittarius serpentarius, assembly GCA_034782735.1. Taxonomy (NCBI): domain Eukaryota; kingdom Metazoa; phylum Chordata; class Aves; order Accipitriformes; family Sagittariidae; genus Sagittarius; species Sagittarius serpentarius. The sequence goes on along the minus strand of JAVKLA010000007.1, from coordinate 26,872,651 downwards.
CAGAAAGAGCTCTCGATCATTCACTGCATGGGGGGTGTCCAGCTGCAGAACACAAGAAAACGGGCTCAAAGCTGTCCTACTGATTTGGCTGGATGTCTTAAAAGACAGAAAGTATAACAGAAAGAAGGGAAGCACATTTTTAAATAACATACAGATACATATACATGCTATCAAATCAAATAAATGATAATATAGTAAATAATATAAGCTCAGTCATATAAAAAACATAGATCCTCACCTTCACTAGTGCTGCTCTGAGCAGTGTGCATTGGCTTACATCAGACAGCAACTCAAGGCACGGAACTGCTGGGAAATCAGTCCGCAGTGCCCGTACTGCCAGGCATGAGGTTGGGGGGAGCAGAGGAGGAGTCCCTCGCACTATTGCCACGCATAGGTTTGAATGGGATGAAAAACCAACAGTTGGTTAGCATTTTAATCCAGACCTGTTTTCTTTTTTTTAATTTAAAAGATATTTTTAAAGTAAAAATGTAATTTAAAAGTTGATTTTAATATATAATTTGGTAAGGGAAGTTGTTGGTGTGACCAAAAAGACAATATTAGATTTTACTGAGGTTTTTCATTGCAATAAATACCACTTTCTGACCAGCTCAGGAGCCTGTCTTTGGGTTGGAGCATAGTTCCACACATTTGTGTGACTGTGACTAAATCTCCCAGGAAGCAGAGTAGAAGGCTTATTTTGTTACTTGCTTGTCACACATTGCTAACTCTATGAGAGGTATTGCCTATGACCCTCCCCATGAAACAAGCCCCAAAATAAAATAAATAAAAAATAATAAAAAATAATCTGAGTCTCTCTTATCCCCAAGCCTCTGTACCTACTCTGTTAGTACAAGTGTATCTTAGCTTGACTGGAAATGCATGTCATACCTTAAGGAATCCTTACAATGCTGGAGAGATGTAAAATTGTTCAACATAAATAAGGATCAAACCTTCCTGTGTTCAATATTAATTATCACTTCTACTTTCCTCATTAAAGAGGAAAATGCACATTAGAGAGTGCATTTTTTAATCAAGGCTTAAATTACAGTGCACGCTACAATCAGAAGACCTATTGTGTGACAAGCAAAAGGTGTGTACAAAGCAGCAAAGCACGAAAATAAAAATACATTGTTATGCTAGGCACAGTGTTAGGAGATAAATTTGCATAATATTTGGGTACCAACCGGAGCTATAGGCACATAAACAAACTTTATACTGTTGATTATTCATCAAGTTATATAATGTATTAGTTTAATCTTCTACAGTTTTTTCTAGCTGCTCTTCTCATAATAAATCAGATTCCTCATATGCATTATAGCATCAGACACTCATTTTAAATTTGTAGGCATATACTCTCCTGATATATATTTGTATTTCCCATTGAAATTAATAGGAGATACACGTGCACACACCTTCTTTTGAATTCTTGTCTTTCAAAGATCACAGCTTCTCCCCTCCTCATGCAAATCCTCTGTGTGCTTACAAGCAGACATTACAGCGTTGCTCGCTTTTCACATTTTATCAAGAACTTTAGCAGTATTTTTAGTCCTATTGATTTCAGGAAAGAAGACTTCACAACAGAAACCCTCAAAATGCTAGCCTGCAGGTGACAAAGGAAAAGATTCTCTCTTCCTTGTTCTCAACATTCATTATGTTTAAATCAATCCTGACTTCTCAGTTTTTTTATTTTGTCCTCTACTCAGTTCTCATTGGGTTGGCTTCTTTTCTGAATGATCACACTATCCCACTGCTTCCTTCACAAACTTTCTTATCTGAAGCAGCCTTCTTTGGTGTCTGCCTTAGCAGCTCTTTCATAGCTTCAGTTCGGCTGGAAAACATTTAAGTTCTCCTGTACCTGGCTTGTGTTACAGCTCAGTTATATCACTGAGACGACACACTGTGACATGCTAGCAATGGAAAACAGTGCAAAAATAACACGCAATCAAAGATCTAGCATGTCGAGCTGACTATCCAATGAAATACATAAAGAAATCAACAATATATCCATACAAGTTCATTCTGCTGCTCTTTCCTGAGATAACTAAAGTTAAAGCTCCCAAGATTTCACTCCATCCCTTTGACTTTTCCTCAAAATCTAGAAATTCAACAGTCTCTCAGTTCTAGACTCTCAAGCAGAGAAACCATTCATTTGTCCATTCAAAGAAAAAGCTGACTTCTGAGCGCTTGATACCCCACGCCTTCTCTTGACCTCCATAATAAAAGCCTCTTGAGTTCCCCACTGGCAACCCTAAACTTATTAACCCTACCTGGTGCACATACATGGTCTGCAGGCTGCTCTCACTCATGCCCATCTGCTTAGATGGGGCTGTGCCTGCTCGCAAGCTTACTCCAGGGGTTAGGTGTTGAGGCAATGTAGACAGGCAGTTAGCACAATATGACAGCTTCAACCTCCTCTACAGAAACTCCTTCTTCAGTAAGGAAGCACTTCCCCAACATGCCCAGCCATAGAACACACTGTCAGGTTCAGGAGTACAGAAAGCACTTAGCTACAGGAGCATTGGCTTAGGTCTGACCATACTTTGGCTACTGGGATGTCTCATCCCCATAGGAAGTTAGCACAAATTATTCTCCTATACAGTGAATGCAGAACCTGTCTTTATGCACTTGGGTGTAGCACCAGGCATGAGCAACCACCAGAAATAGGCCACACCCAGAACTAAGCCAGCCAGCTATTTGTCTAAATGTTGTTGTTGTTTTTTCTAACTGAAAAAATACATAGATTTGCTGGTGTTGTCAATTTCTTTTTAAAAAATGTGCCAGTTTTGACAAATGGTTTTGGCAAGGAAAAAAAAAAGGGGGGAAAAAAGAAGTTATTTTCAGTTCCAAAGGGCTGTTTCATTTTTAATATTAATTTTATTTTTCCATTATTTTTCACACTTTTGCTATTGACATGTTTGCTTGGGTATAATACAACTGCCAAAAACATCATGCTGTTTTTTCTTTTAGCGCCATTAAGCACAGCTGTGCCTTCACACCAATTCAAACATGATCTCTTTTCTAGAAGATTTGCTGCAGCCAAGGAGCTTGCATATTAAGCACTGACACTTTTGCTGGCTTATCACCAAGTGACATAAAATACTGAAAAACAACCACACCACACCCCGCCTCGAAATAATCAAAGTTCATAAATATTTGGGGTTGGGTTTTTTTCCACCCTGAAGCTGCAATGCTTCTGAACTTCCCTGACATGAGCAGGGTGTGGGGTTTTTTTGTAATTTTCTGTGGTTTTGGGGGTTTCAGGGTTTTGGTGGTTTGGGGTTTTTTTTGGTTGGTTTTGTGTTTTTTTAAAAAACATTTCTAAAAGTCTCCATTGTCCTTGGAACAGTGGCTTCAAGCTTTCCCAGAATGTAAGGTCACCCTGCTGGGTGTGTTTACCATGTGGAAGCAGCACACATATGAGACCAGGCTGCTCCTTGCTGGGGTCACTAATGCACCCTCAACAATACACACTGATGCCATTACTCTGTGTCCATCCAGCTCTTCAACTTGCTTTGGCTGCACTCTGTCTGCAATATCTCGGGGTGCTGTCACTGAGACGTATGTTATGATGCTCTCTAAATTCCCAACATCTGCTGATAGCCTATTGTTTGCGAAAGGCTTTTGTTTAATCCAGAGCAGTACCTCAGGTTAAAAGTGCATCTGGAGACCTAAAGGCACCTTCAGCCCTCACAGGGAAACCTCACAAAAGTCAATGATGTTACTCAAACAAAAACGACCACCTTATACCATCATGTCACATATTTTCCTCAGCTAGCAGCATCTCGGGCTAAACTCTCCTCTTAGAAACTCTGCTGTAAGGCCTGTAACGAGGACAGGGCAAGAAGGTTGTTCGTCATATGCACCCATCTACCAGGGAGCAAATGTGTCCATGATTCTCCAGCTGCTATTGCCACTCAGTAAAAAGGCCTGTGTGTCAGTAGCACCAGGGTGAGCAGGAGCCAGCCAGTGGTCTAAGTCTGCTTCGTATTCCTCATATGGTACCCAGGATAGAGTGTGACTGGTTGAGTCCCAGCAAGCTGGTTAGTGGTTCTACAGTAAAGCATGGGTTTTTACTCTTCATGAAGCCAAGGACAGGGTTTGCAGATGCCAGAATATATTCATTGGAGAAGAAAAGCACAGAGAACAGATGGAAAAGCAAGCACCCAAGGTTCTCCACCCTTTGGAGGATTCAGCACCATATGTGGATTTTCAGTGTGTTCCTCCTATTTTCTAGAAACATTGGGTGTATTATTCTTCACTTAGCAGTTAATTACTTGTTATTTTGCTCCTTCAGTAATGTCTGTTTTTCTGGGGCCTGGTTTGCACTAGAAGGTTTCAAATGATACCAGCAAGTCTTCTTACCACCAGTGCAATTTATGCCAGCAAAAGAGTTTCCCTTTACAGCTCATGTTTCTATGAAATAAGTTAGCTTCACTGCCAGAACACGTTCTCATATGCCAGCAATTGCTGCATCTTCACTAGAGCTATTGTCAATACAGAAGAGTAAAGTACCTTCATCCCTGACAGATACTACAGTACAACATGTTCCTATGGCAGACCTCATCTACCTGATTGTGAGTCCTTTTCTCTGTCACGAAGAGATGGGACAGAGAAGTCTCTCCCATTCAGTGGCACCTGGTATGAAACCAGCCGCTCTGACTGGCGACATTTACACATTTGAGGTTTGAGTTAATGTAACATCAATATTTATAGCAGAAAAGAGCACAAAGGAGCAAGTCTTACATAACTGCCCTTTGCCACAGGAAGTATTAAATGGAAAGCATAAGCAATTCCTAATGCATGCAGAGCAACTCCGTACAAATAACTAGCAAGAGGACCTGCTAGTCTTTGCAAGTGATTGACCAAATCAAGACTTGGGACAATTCAGCAACAATGCACTACAGATACACCTTCTGTGAAAGTTGCAGCCCATCTAGAGAAATTTGCATTTTGAGATAGCAAGAAGCAAAAGACACATGAGAAGACAGAATAAGCTGGGAACAGATGAGTTTGTGGCAGACCACTAATGACAGCTGTAGTCCTCTGTAAGCTACATCCAAATCTGAGGTCCAGAAAGATGTGTTGGAACATCTGCTCTGCCTTTTCCAAACTTAACTTGTATTGTCCCCACAAACTCAGTGCTCATGAACGATTCTGTGTCACAGAAAGGGAGCAGGAGAAATTAATGGTGAAAAAAATCTACTGAAGTCTCTTAGTGTCCAGATGCTCCTAAGGAGTCCATCATGTCCCACACTGATGAGAAGTAAACCAACTCAGCTGTACTTGTCAGCCTGACCTAGATGAAAACTCCCAACTCCATCCAGAGGTATGTAGCTTATATCTAAGGAACCCTGCAATCCACATCCATTTCTGTGGGAGGCTGATTAGTACAGCCAGTAACCTGCAAATCGAATTATATATTGAGGAATGAATGAGTAGGAGAAGGACACTGAGTGACTGGGCAATAAAATTGCAGATAACATTCCCTGTAAAGTGCAACCAGAAAAATCAATCCCAACATAAGCGTATAAAGGCCATTTCTGAGCTGACTGTTACTGCTCAGGAAGGAACCAGTGCCGAGTACAGGGGTAAAATTACTTGGTCCTACTGGCTACACTATTCCTGATACAGGCCAGGATGCCATTGGCCTTCTTGGCCACCTGGGCACACTGCTGG
>JAVKLA010000007.1:26840330-26862570 GCA_034782735.1 Sagittarius serpentarius | reverse complement strand
TTTAATTAAGGAGGGGGAGTGAGAGAGCGGCTTTGGTGGGTACCTGGCGTCCAGCCAGGGTCAACCCGTCACACACCCACACATGCAATTTCTTCAGAGGCCTGTCAGTTCTTCTGTGCCATCACTGAGAAGAAGAAAACATACATGAAAGAAGAAAGGATACAGTTGTTTCAGCCTTGGTAATTTTGAGAATAGCAATAGCTTGACTCTTAAAGGTAGGATGTGGAAATTTTGGTTTCTTTGAAGACATAGTACTCTTGGAGGCTTAAACTCTATACTCTGGATGAAATTGCAAACAGTGTGAATGTAATAATATTTTAATATAGAAAATTTGAATACTCACATTAGAATATTTAATGTGCAAATTAAGTTTCAAAGTTTCCTTCTTGAAAAACTAACCTTGGTTGTGTTTAAGCATCATGCCTGCTTACTCTGCTATACCAACATCTAAAAATGATGCTTACAGTTACCTAGTTACATTTGGTTTAGTATGCACACAATGATTTCAGAGCCTCAAGCTTCAAATACTTATAAATATTTTGACTGGATACTTGGTTTGTTTTTTTTTAAATGCTTTCCCCAGTTTTTGCTTTCAAAGAGCATCTATAGCAAAGTCCAAACAAGTGTCTAGTAAGCACAGATGTTTGCTCAAAATAGGCATGAAGACTAGACACTTATATGACTGCCAAGCCCTTGAAATCTTTTCCATCTCACTGAGTCCCTCATTCATAGCAGCTTTAGAGTACCTTGCATTAAGTGCTGTGATTAACAGTGACGTGACTGATCTTGGAGAAGGGTATCAGTGTGCAAGATGGGATGGGATGGGATAAGACGAGATGAGACAAGACAAGACCAGACGAGACGAGGCATTGGGTGCTGAGGAACCGGAGTAGGGTGGCATGATCAAGTGTATTGTTTTGATTGGGCTTGAGGCTTTTCAGAACATATTTTGCTGTGCCTACACAAAAACCAATCAAGCTTGTGGGGAGAGAAGGGGGAGGGGAAGTTCAGCTACTGAAGTCAGCAGCACTAAAAGCTTTGTTAAGAAGCAGACCAAAATTTTCAGGTTATAAACAAAGTCTTTGCTCAGATTACATACTGATACCAAACACCAAACTTTCCCCAGATCTCTTCATTTTTTTCCCTTAGGAATTAAAAAAAAAAATTAATTAAATTTGTCTTTTAAAATTTTTGTCAAAATTTAAAAATATATATATCATCAAATTACAGCTGTATTGGAACAAAGAAAGCAATTTAACTTATTGTGAACTAAATCTATGTATTACATAGTCATTCTCATTTCTTTGAAACCATACATGCATTTAAAATCCCAGTCTTTCTTTGAAAGAAAATACTAATTTATCGTTTAACACAGGCTATTTGAAACTTTACTAGAGTTCCCTTTCTTCATGCTTTATAAAAATATACAAGATTCAGGCACAATACCAGGAAAGGCAAGTATAGTCATCACTGACTTCAGACAGAGAAGTAGCAGGCTGTTAACAAGTCTTTTTTGGACAGGTTAATATGGATGAAGCAGGTCAAACAGTTCAATAACAAATAAATCTAATCAGATAAGTTACGCTTCTGTTCATTTTGAGAAAAAGAACATGATTTTTAGCACTGCAATCTCCAGCACAACTGTTCAGGATGTTTTTTTCTGTACAGAAATGCCTGCCCCAAACTGTTGCAGTATAGCTAACATGACAGATCTGTATTTGTATTTCAGGTATTTTGTTAACATCTTGAAAGTTATTGCTAAAAAAAAACCCAAAAAACGTTTAGATATTCCAGAAATCCAAACCCAAGTGCTGTGTTACAAAGCACTCTATTTTCATTCTGCTCCAGCAGTATTGAGACGATGAAGTATTCTTTCATGAATTCAGAATATATTGCAGTGTTATTCATACGGTTTGGCTTAAGGAAGCCTGTATCCTTAAGTGACAGGAGTCAAACTAGGAGAGGGAAATTATTAGCTTGATTTATAGAGGAATTCTCCAATCTTCTTCATCAATGTCTAGCTATGAAGCTTATTTGAAACTCGTTTCTTTTGTCTACTCCATAACTCCATAACTCCATAACTTCAACATGTCATGAAAGGTGGATGTACACTATAACCCACTTCTGTTGTCCAGTATGATATACAGTAGTCCTGCACTTATATATGCAAATCATGTGTTTTTTAAAATGTCTAGCAATGTAAAGCACATTAACAAATTACATTGCATATTTTCTTAATTAAAAACAAACAATAATTCTATATTGAAGTGCTTAAATCTTGTGCATGAAACAAGCATGCGTATCTGCTTTGAATTTAAAGGATTTTCTCTGCCTGTGGAATAACAGAATATGCACCCCATTGCTTGTTGGAGTAATGGAGGGGAAACCAGAAGTGGTGTGTAACAGGGACAAGTCGCTTTTACAGCTGGTTCACAGGAGCAGTTTTACAATCTGGTCCAAGTTTCTGTAGCTTTGCAGCCATTTGCAAAGGCACAAATAATATTTAATTGTATGAAGCCTTTCTCTCTTCCCAGACCTCAGGGAAAGCTCTCAGTGCCTGGACTGCAATGTCTATAAGGGAAACGTCTCTTTTTCTTCTTTTTTTCCCCCCTCCAATTCATGGCAGTGACATGCTGGAAAGTGTCACCATTAATGAATGTTCAAAATAACTTCATGTCTGGATAGGCCTGAACTTGGAGAATTTAAAAGGCTGAGCAAACTACACCCCTAAATCACCACCTTGTCTTTTACTTTCCCCTTCAGGGACTGAAATGAGCTTGGACTAATTTGCACAGTTAGCGACATGGCATTTCAACTCCCATTCTTCCATCAAGCATGGAAGAAACCTATGGGACCTTTTTACAGATGGTTCAACAAGCTGCTATCTAAGGAAATGCCAGTAATTCATGTGAGTGTCAATGACTGCAGACACTGGTATGTGGAATTTCATTAAACCTCCATATGAATATGAAATGGGGATGGCACTTTATATTGACCCACTTCTGCCCATTTAATAAAATAATACTGTGTCATATCTCCAGTCCTATGGCCCCACCGACTAGCCTTGACTGAACCTTTCAGAAAGTTTGATCACTTTCATACCTGTAGAACCTAGCTTATGCCAGACTTTTCTCAGAAAACACTATTTTTTTGTGCTGGACTATATCATTGGTCAGTGCTACCCACTACACATGCATATTGGTTTGGGTTGTTGAGTTTTTTCCTCTAACTCTCCAGCGTTCTCTTACTCTGAAATATCTGTTTTTATAGTACTTCACATACACATGTGAAACTTAGCTAGAGAAGAAACTGGATATTAAAAGATACTGAAGTTTTCAAATAAACTACATAAAGACATATGTAGTGCTTTCAGGCTAATAGAAGAACCTGAAATCTTGTATTAGAAATTGTCTTTATGTAGTTTATTTGACAACATCAGATTTTTTTAAGATTCTGTTTACCACAAGGGCAAGACATGGTTGGACATTCATAAACTGGGAGCTGTAAAGTTGATTCGTAGGATAGACCTTTCATGTTTAATATTTAAATCACCAGCGATCTTCAAACTGATTTGCTCAGGGTTAGATGGGAGAAGTCAATTCACTGAAGGGCCCCATCTAAAAAGACTGCTCAACCTCTTTGAGAGCAGCCTAAAGACATCAGTGCAGTTTTTGCTTCATAATCCCAAATTGTCTTGGCCAAGATTTTGGATTGTGACTGGAGTTAATTGAAGTCTTGGTGTTAATGACTTGGTTGTCATTAACTTTGAGACAAATGTGTTTAAAGAAATGCATGGTAACTGTAAAACAACATGCATGGTAACCTCAGAGTATGCAACTGCAGTCCCAGCCTGTCCTTCACATATCTTTTTCTTTTTTAATGAAGAATAATTATACTAAGGACATATCCTATTCTCAGAACAGATACTCAAGGATTATAAGCCTTGGGAAAGTGTACTTAAAGATAATAGAGATTTAAAAAGAAGAAAAAAAAAAGAAAAGAAATCATATAACATTCAGATTGTGACACAGACCCTTCAACCCAAACTGTTTGTTGGACCGTCCTTATCAGCAACTAGCTCCTGCTGTACGCAGAAAGGGTCTTAAATTTCCTTTTGTGCTTGCAGTGTAAATGACCATGCAATCTACTTCCTTGCTAGCTCTGAGGAGCTTGCAAACAATACACTATATATAGTGACACTAAGTATATCCCAAAGCCCACAGGCAAATTTTAAAGTACCCTCTAAAAGTGGTCTGGCAAATTACAATCTTGATATCACAGTTGCACCTGTGCTTCTTTGTGGAATCTTACCGAAATCAAGAGACACATTTGGAAGGGTGTTTTCAAGCCATATTCACAGCCTCTCATGTGAATGAAACAAAATAAGGCAAAGGGTACTGCTGGGGGTTGAGGCATGAAATATTGCAGAGAATCTGTATGACAAAAGCTGATCTGTACACCAGCGTATAAAAAGGAACCTCACATTTGTAGCGTAGAATCAGGAGAGGAAGGAATGAAAATATCTACCTTGCATCAGTATTGAAATATTTGTGTATCAGTACTGAGATATTTGTGTATCAGTACTGAAATATTTGTGTAAAGTACTGAAGTCCTGTTGTTTTTCACAGATAAATTTTAAGTACAAGTCAAATAACTGTCTTATTTTGAATCAATTGGCTTTTAACTGTTAGTACTGCACTCCAGTGCCTCACAGATGATGTATAGTGAGGGTATAATGCCCCTCCCCTGTTTTAATACATTCCCCATTGTATATTGGAAGCTGCGCAGCTTCCATAGAGTATTTGGAGAGGCAATGCTAATTTAAAGAAAGAAGTCTGTTACTTTTAAGACTGTAAGACCTTATGGAAAACTGAAGAAGCAGAAGATCAAGATGTCTACCAACCACTAAAAATCTAAGACTAATTTTGATGTAGCTGATAGCAAGACAAGACACAATTAAGCTACCTCTTCGTGATTCACATACTTAATGATATTCTATTGCTATTTATAAATTTGTGGCAGTTATAATTAAGTAATGCTATTAGTTATACCTCATCATAGCATTAACTATAGTGCTTTAACTCTACAGAAATTATGACATTAACTTCGGTAATACATCAGTTTTTCTTGTCATCTTATAAACTTAATAGGGAATGCTTCTTACTAAGAAAAATAGATGGATTAAAAAGGTGTCCCACTTAGACACAGAGCTGGCAGCCAGGTTCAGTGGAAGTGCTCAGTTAAATATACACCTTTCTTAATAGACAAAAGCAGCAGATCACCTTGACATGTTTCAGCATCTTAAGGTACAGAGGGAGTTTGCATGAAGGGCTTGAGAGGGATGGAACAGAGGCATACAGCAGAACATAAGTAATTCCAGATAGCTCCACATATCTTTAGAATCTCAACCAACCAAGCCAATTTATTGAAGCTTTTCCTTGGCTTGTTTTCATAACATTTTCCCTAACTCCTTAACAGAGCTGTCTGGGCCTCAACTAAGGACAGAATAATCCACTGACAAGAGATGTCCTTTAATTTCAGAGCTTATCTGAGCAATTCATGCTAAGAAGTAAAAAGGGGAAAGAAACAGCCTGACCACCTTCTCACATACATCAGCCTACAGTCTTTTGCAGAAATGCTCTTGACTATAACACTGACAGACCAGAGAAAATCCAGACCAGAAAACATCAATCTACTTAAAATGACAGTACATACATTCGCATGTATGTACTCATGCATTCAAATATATATATGTATGTATGTATATTCTCATACATTCACAGTCCTACCAGCTTTTTTGTCTAAATTCATTACTTTAATGAAGGAAGAATAGAAGAAGCAGAGGGATAGATATAGCAAATTCTCTTCATAAAGCATTTATAGGCCTTACGACAGAAAGAGGCAGGCATCGCACTGCGTGCTGTGGCAACATGCCATGTCATGTTATCATGCCAGCAACCATGCAGAGTAACAGAATAGGACCTGGTCTGACCTCCTGCAACTAAAAACTTCACATTCTGTGTCTCACTGAAGTGAACTGAGAAGCCTGGAGGCCACGACAGAGCCATGTTTTTATTTTTAGACTCAGGTATCTTCACTTCCATCAGAGCAAATCCAACAAATGCAATGAGACTCTATGACATTGCCAGTCAGCATATTGTGTCAATGAAGGCTAGGCTTGGCATTTGGCTTTGTATCTGCTCTGAAAGAAAAGGACTTGAAGATACCAAAGTAACACTGCATTCTGTGGTTTACTGTGATTGCTTTGTCTTAGTTGCACAGGTATGTGAAAAGCTGCAACGAGGACCAACTAGATACGTTTCTTCCCCCGCAGCAGTGAGTATTTTCAAATGTGTTCTTCTAGACAGAAAACTAAAACCTGACACAACTGATGCCAAACATTTATGCCCCACAAATTCAGGTGGCAGCTCACACCACTGCTTTTGTGACTGCCTATTTTTTCTGGAGGAAAAAAGAACCAGACCTAACAAAATGTCAAACCACGAAAAAGCGTGCAATGACCACATGTATTTTGCCTCCTGTAGTATTCATTTTCTAGCCAGTAGTGTATACACTGTTGCCAACAACTAAAGAGATTCTGGAATGAGAGGTTAGCCCGCTATTTTCTTAATATTCCACAAAGAACAGAAAAGGATATTGTTTTTTTTCCTGTGATGCTTTTAGTCGTCTTTATAGTGATGATTGGATAAAGACTTTTTATTTGCCAGTTAAAGGAAGGAAGTGTACAAGATGAAACAACATTTCCAGAAGTCTAGAACCTACACTTTAAAAAAAAAAAAACAAAACCCTTCAGGTCAGGCTTCCAAAGCTGCACTTGGGCATCTAAAATCACCAAGCTGGTTTGAGAGCACTTATGAAATAAACATTCAGATATTTAAACTTAGGAGCATTCTAAAATATCCTGCTAAACTATTTTACTGATTTATCTCAATGTTGAATAATGACAGAGGAAAAGAGCATATATAGCGTTAGCTGAGCCTGTGTATATAAATGTGTATTTTGTATAAATACATCCAAAAGTTTTTTTTCTGTTTCTGAACACTGTAATTCTAGCAGTGATCTCCAGGCCTTCTCCATACTGACATAAATGTAATTTATCACAGAATCACAGAGTGGTTAGGGTTGGAACATATCTCTGGAGGTCATCTGGTCCAACCCCCCCTGCTCAAGCAGGGCCACATAGTGCTAGTTGCTCAGGACTGTGTCCAGATGGCTTTTAACTCTCTCCAAGGACAGAGACTTCACAGCCTCCCAGGGCAACATGTTCCATCAGTTTTCTTTGCATTCAGGAGTTCTCCCTGGTTGGAGTGCACTTAAAATGTAAGTGCTTAGATCTCCTGCTGACATTCATTCATGTAGTGAAGATCACTCTATTTGGAATTTCATGATGCCTTCTTCCTTCAAGCAAATTTCTGTAGTAAAAGATATCTAACTCCCCTGTGCAGTCTAAGGGAAGTTCATTCATGAGATGGAGTAACACGTAAGCTTTTCACAGTTCTTGCTCTGGCAATTCTAGTTCTTTTTGTGCTTCTAGGCATGAGAAGCTTTGCTTCCTGATAGCTTCCCAACAGAACGATCTAAGTTCTGGTATCAACCGTTGGCATTCAGATGCTTTCACAAACTACAGAGCTTTTATTGATGAAAGCAGCCTCTCTGCAGAATATGTCAAGGTCGGTAAAGGCTTAGGGATAAAGTGGTCGTGGAGAGCATGGCGTGATTCCACTAGGGACAGACCAAAGTTGGAATTTTTTCTGCTCTTTCTTTAACCATATAGTATTCAGGATCATTGCACAACATGCCAGGGGGACTGGGCAGCTGTGGTGTCAGAAGAAAGAGAGCAAAGCACAACTGGCTGTGAGGTTTGTCTAAGATAACTGCAAATTTATACCATATCAGACAGAGAGACATTTAGAGGAAAAAAACCCAAGGGGTAGGATTTGGGAAAGCAAAGATTTAAGTCCTGGAATTTTCCTATCACTGCCTCAGACCTTCACATAGGTTAGAAGCAGACAGTAGAGAAATTCCAAGCACTTCCCTTCTCTGGTCCCTCCTGTTGGAGCCCACAACTTCAAGGTAGAAGCTAATATGGTGGACATGCATTCTTCATGAGGGGGCATACACTGCCTGGCTAGCCAAGTTACTTTTTTGCTTTAGGCTAGGATAAGCTTACCATTGCCATGCTGAGCCACTGGAACAAGTAGGAGAAGGAACCCAGTGCCAGTGTTGTCTTAGTCGTTTTCTGCCTCCTACTTTCAGAACCAGGCAATGAGTGGTTTAAAGGACAGGCATATTCAAGTTTGCTTCCCTGCCCTCTTTAGTTGGGAAACAGCATGATCTGTATCCTGCTTCCTTAAACAGGCCACGGCATCTCACTAAGTGAAATCATTGCAGAAGCATTCATGTAAGTGAGGCGAAAAAGAAAAGGAAAGAAAAAAAGAGAGAAAGAACAAATTAATTCCTTTGACATCTCTAATGCCCCAGCTGCTTCACAGTCTTGGCTGAGCAAAGCAGAGAACAGCAATGAAAAACTGAAGCACATGTAAGAAGTCCCAGCTGTGGAAATTATTGCTCAAATACTCCTCCATAACTTACAGGTGCCATGCAAATCAGTAGATCAAGTTTATCCCCATCCTGGGAAGTAACTGCACTCCTCAAGACAACAGGCACAACCAACATCCAGAGCCAGGCCGCAGAGAAGTATAAGGAAGTGTATTCAGCAAAGAGTCTTAAAACATGAAACTTCTCATGCAAATGAAGTATGTCAAAGACACACATTTGGCTAAGCAAATCCTAGCACCAAAATATTGTTACTGTTCTCACTGATGAAAGAAGTGAGACAACAGACCTCTTCAGAGAAAGATGTTTTGCACACAGACATATGGACACTTCCCCAGCAATAAGCAGTGGTTTGCAAAATGGAGTCTGAACCCTGTCTTCTTTCCCTTTGGAATGAATAGGCTTACAGTAGGCAGCACACAAGCACAAGCAACTACTTGAGCAGAACAGAATTAAGTTTACTTAGCTTTGTTAACTGACTGACTATTAATGAAGAAGCTCATTAAGCTTTCTGTTAACTAACCCATCCACAAGGACTGTTATCAGGGTCTCATAATGTCAACTAAATTTATTGATGTCAACTAGACATTCAACCAAATTAATAGCTCTGTGCACAATTCAGCTGTAGCTATAATTTAGTATTTAAAGTGATATGTTGCTTAAATATTTCTCAAGGAAAAAGTCAGGTCATGCTCTGAAGGACAGTCTTTGTAATAACTTGCACATGTCATGAGAAAGCTGTAACATTTTACACCATGCTAAGGGCCAGATTCTGATTTCACCTGTTTTAATATCATGTCCCTTAATTTACACCAACATAAACAAGAGAGATACAGGTTATTTTTCAAGGTTATTTTATGAATGTGGAGTTGAGACAGTCCTAAAATAAATGCCCTTATATCTTGCACAAATCATGACAGGTCATCTGTAAGAAAAACATGCTCCTTGCTCTGCAACAGATCAGGGCAATGTGGCAACCCAGGCTCAGGAGAAGCTCCAATGTTCATGTTGCCTTCAGTGCTTAATATTACACTTATACCATGTGACAGCCAAACAGAAACTCAGATGTAAGTAATGAATTGAAACTGCATTGCACTTCTATCTAAAGCCTGAACTCCAACCTGAGACTCTGATATTTCCCATAATTGATAGGTAATGCCACAATTTCTAATAAAAACAAGTTTTATCCTCTAAGGAGATATCGTAAGGAGAAAAACCACAGCTGGTAATTACATGAAGCTCAGGCAAGCAAATACTTAATCTTTTATTAATCTTACTACATGTTTAACAATTAAGCAAAGGACTCCAGTTTCCATGCCTTCAGTATGTTATGTGAAGTTTTTTTTATTTTTGAAAAAGGAGGATGCTTTAACTCTTACTCTTGGAGTAAAGAAAAGTAAAACACAGCAAAGCAAGGAACCTAAATGTTGAACAATGAACTACTGAACAATTCAGGCACAGCCTTAATGTTGAAGAGTTCTGAGAATGTTGTGAAGCATTATTTGCTAACTTTGGAGTCCGTGTTTAACTAGTAGAGTAGAAATTGCAGGTTTCTGATAACGTTGGTGATTGTGTGTGGCTGCTTCTGTGATAGATTGTATTATTTTGCTGTGACCTTTTTCAATGTCCTTCCCTCTCCTTCAGAAGTGTAACATATTTGAAAATTCAAAATGCTACTTCAAAGGATTGCTTATTCCTTATGAAGACACATCTCTTTCTTTGAAGTAGGAAGGGAAAGAGAGCAAAACCCATCTCTAAATTTTAGTCCAATGCCACATTCAACTTCCAGGACAAACTTATGCGTGAGGTCATTACTGATACTAAGTACATATAGTAAAGTACAGAGCGATGCCATAAGGCATGATACTGCTTAACTGCAATGTAACTGATTCAGTCCACACAGCCTGAGTTCCTAGCGTGCCTCCAAAGCCTGCAGTGAAGGCAGTCCTCCTGGACCGGGGAAGTGGAGGCAAGGGAACCCCGCCACACTCACACTCTGATATGTGATTGTAAAAAGGAAGAGCTACAGAGTAACTGCAAACAGGCCCAAATAATAAAAGGTAAAATAAAATTTGGATTTCTCTACACTTTCACTGTGACCGTGAAGAGTGTATTCTCAACCCATTATCATGCAATGCTGCGTTTTAGCTCTTTAGTTGTAGATACCTCAAGTCATACCACAGATTCAAAAACAGAGATGCAGAGCTGCCTTCAGAGACAATGCTGCACACATTTTAAATCATCATTTCCATGCAGAGTGTTGCATGAAAATAAAATAGCAATGACCATGAAGGCTGGAGTAGCTTGTTCTTATTCCCTTCCCACCTCAAGATTAATTTTATTCATTTTTAAGTCCTGTCCATTAGTACTGAAGTAATTATTTTAAAATTTAAGTAGAACACCACAGAGGGTTCTTAAGGAGTGTCTGAGACGATATGTGTCACAGATTACTTACACTTTTACTATCTGTGAAGTAAAGCTTTAGCCCTTCATTCAACCCTTACTATAGGCATTTTTCAGACCCAATTAAAAAATTAGTCCCATTCAAATCTGTCAGACCAAACTTCCAGGGTCCTTCTGAGTTTCCAGAGACATAGACTGCAGGATGAAAGGAGACAACATGAAGAAATCCATATTGTCCACATCCATTAGGGAAGCCACAGGAGGATCCAGCGTGGACTCCACCATATTGTCCCATCTTTCTGACTGCTACTGCACATTTAGATTCCATGCAGAGCCATCTATATTAACCAGAAGGATTTTCAATATTAGCATGGGACCCATCCCATGAATTTACACAGTACTTCTTTTTTGTGGTAGTTGACATTCTCACATTTGGGATGTGCTGGACACTTATGGGCAGCTGCTTGCAAGAAAGAGGTGAATTTAATCAACCCTCACTGAGCTTTACGTTTGATTTGATTAAGCACAAAAACTGAAAAAGCCACTGCTAGATGATATCGACAGGAAGCTAATCAGATCATGCATGGCTGTTACTTTCCCAGTTTTAGAAGCACAAAACTGGAAGTGAAATGGGGTGAGAGTCTCTTTGCTCTGGAACCTTTGGTGAGGCCATTTCACAGAAAAATAAAGGAGAGTGTGAAAGATAATCTATATTGCATTACATCTTACTAGCAGAGTGCAATTATACTGTGCGTAAGTGTCTGCAAACATAATTTCATGCACTCCTACAAGACATGACAAAGATCATAATTTCCAGATTCAGAGAAAAGGATAGCATTAGATCAGAGCAGACATGAAACCATAATGGCATGCATAGCTTTTTCCCTGTCATATGAAGCACTGTGCAAGTATGAACTTTTCCAGTGCTGCTGGGATAGTCATTTTAGCTGCCCTGCTCTGAAAGTCATCCCAGATGGTAGCAGACAAACGTGACGCTGAAGGATGGACCGAAATCTATCTCCAGGAGGTCAATGACTGCATTTCCACGGAAAGTATGAGTAGTCAGAACAGATGTTTCTGCTTCAGTGCCCTTTGAAGTTATTTCTGCAACTGTGTATCTTATAAATAAATCTCTTTTCAAAAGCCTGTGTCATCCCAGTGACACTAACTGCATCAGAGGTCCTTGCAGCATTAACCAGTACTTTTGAGTTCTCTCAATATCTCTGAGATATTCAGCTTCCAAGTCCAAAATCAGTATCTAGTGACTTGAAACAACCCAGAACCACATGGTTTTCTACTGTTCTATGTCTGTACACTTCCCAAAGCAACTAAGCAAGCAGATGTTGGATCTATGTCGAGTCCTTTGATGGCAGAATAGATCTCCGTCATTCTTCTCCCAGTTGCTCAGTCCCCCAAGATCAACATTGTTATTAAAATCCTTCACATTTTAAGGCCAGACATTAATTTTTCCCTCTGCACAGTGATCATAGTTGCATTACAACATCAAGAAGGCCAGCATGGCCATATCCTCACTCACTGACCCTGACAGTGGGTTTGTGATTTAGCTCAACATTATGCCATCCATCTGGCTAAAAACAACTACGCTACGGTCTGGTATTGGATGTGACACCTCTCACCCAGGTCAGGTCTTTAGTGTAATAATTGTGCCTGTGCCACTAATCCAGCCCTGGATGGGCCATCCTGCCTGAATTTCTGCTAGAAAGGGCCAAAAGGCTTCAGTTGCTAAAGCTATTGACCTATGTTATTTCTAGGACTGTTATACCCAGGTTTATCAGGACCCTGGCTTTTGAAGGGGCAAAGAAGAAACAGAAAAACAACTACTACCAAAATCCAGGATCTGGCTCTACTCTTTACAGTACTTAAGGCACCTTTCTTCATGAAATTAGGCCACTTGTACAGTGCCTTATAAAGCTCAACTCTCTACCCATCAGAATGCATTTGTTTACTATGCATCCTCTCTCCCTATGTGGCACAGAATATTGTGATGTCTTTAACAAGCAGGTTTAATGCCCTGGTTGCTGATGTCAGTTCTTTAATAAATGTAGTTTAAAAGAAATCCCTCCTCAAAGCTACCAGTTCACTGGAAGAGTAACACTCAAGGCAGGACAGAACGATCAATGGATCCAAAAGGCGGAAAAGAGGAGATAAGGTTTCATAGTGTTTCACCCCTTGAAAAAATAAACCAACAAATAGTTGAGAGGAAAAAAGGAAAAACTGGGGCTTGAAAGCTAGCTTCTACCATCTCTGGTCTTTTTTCACTTCACAAACCTGTCAAAATGAGTGAGAAATTAGCTTATTTAGTGAAAAAAAAATTGCTTATTGTTGATAAACAACTGTAGAAGTCTAGTACTTTGATAAATCTTTAAGTTTAAATGAATTATCAACTCTAAGATGGAGATTACAGTAAAAGTCAGAGGCAAGTATCAACTGCAGGCTAGCCAGGGATTAGAGTAATGACTTGTAAGACAGAAGGTTTGGGTGCTTGGTTTGTCTGAGCAACCTGTGGTTTGAAATCAAGTCTCCTACAAGGCAAGCAGGTAACCATGCTAATCCCTGAGCTTCTGGCACTCCAGTGAGAGATCTTTCCCTGCTTTTTGGCAGTTGGTGGTTCCCTCCTTCAGACACACACTCCAGAGGGGAAACCCATTTCCTATCTCACTTCAACTCCAGGTTTAATCAAGTCCTCTTCCTCACCTTATTTTATAATAAAGCCCTTAAGTGAATCCAGTTTAACACATACCTCAGAACCTTCAATAATATGCTGTAATACCACTGCTGATGTTAAATTTACATGGAAGTTTGCATCATATTGTAGGCTATTTTTGCCAATAACACAGCATAAATTTCTTGATTGCCTCAATGTATCTTTCCACCATTTGTAGTAACGTGGCATTTAACTGATAAGTTTGATAGCATTTCTTTCATGAAATAGTGACACTTCTGCAGAGGGGAATCAAGTTTCTTTTCCACTTTATCAGTACAGGAAAACAGGTCTTATACCACCATGGTCTGTAATAAGTTACCTGAATTCAAAGACAATACTGCAGGGTATTTAGAATGAACAGTTACTACAGTTAAAACTTACATTGTTTAAATGCTTCAAAGGAGTCTGTTTAACATTCACTGCCACAGGGTACCCAGCCATTCCCAGAAAAACAATGGAGTATCTTTAAATACGTGTAACATTTGCTGACAACCTTGATTAATACCGCAGTACCTGTAGGTTAACAAGTACCTAATCACCTTCAAGTAAAATATATCAGCTACCTCTGGCTCCAGGCCCACAAGTGTACCTCCCACCAGACCTTCTATTTTCTTGCTAGCTGGCAGCCTAATTTGTTACTATCACAAGGTATACCCAAAAATCTCTCCATCCCTGCAAGAAGGCAACAATCAGTACTAGCTCTTCCTTCATTGTATTAAGGATTCAGACTAGCAATTCATAAACTGTAATCAGCAACAGTGGTGAAACTTTTCCTTGAAAACTAACCTCAGAACTCGGCATTGGTTTGAAGCACAGTGGCACTCTGAGAAGGCAAGAAATGGGGAAAGCAAAGTCTATAGGACTTTCAGTATGAACATCTATTTCATATATTGATTGCTTTTACTGTGTAAGAGAAGCATTGGGAGTCACCTCCTATGGGAAAGTCTGCCATCAAAGCATTCTGAGTTTCTTAGGCTTAACAACAGCCCAGGAACACAGAACAACAGTCTCTGCCATGGCAGCTTGTTTGTAGGATGTAATGCTGTTAGGTTATGTATCAGGATGATAATTAATCATCCTTAGAAAAAAACCCACACTTGTAATATATGTTGTGATCAGGATGTCAGAAAGTTTGCTTAAATGGCAAGACTTGTTGAAGTTACCTTTGAACATGGCATTGCCACAGAACACAACTGAACCTCAGAAAAATGCCAATTTGGTCTCATTTGCTTTATGCCTAGAAGTTGCAAGTAACTTCTGGTGCTGTTGAGTGGTTTTGCTGCTAGCTTCCAATTATAGAGCATCATGTTAACACGTTATTAGCATCCTGTGACATTTGCTGTGTCTCTCACTCAAATGAGAACTGTATATGACAGCTCAAATGCTAACTTGTAACTACGGCCAAAAGTCTGTCTTCCAAAGACAGTGACTGGAAGTGTGTTATAACCTATATTTTCAGATAGGCTTTAATTAGGTAAGTTTCAGGATATGGCTGCTACCAGCCAATAAGGCAAATATTTTATCTACTCTAGATTACAGAGACTAATGATGAACCTGACAAATTATTCAAACACTATCCAAATTGGCAATGTTTTATTAGCTTTCTTAAATAAAGTACATCTAGATAAAGTACATCTAGAAACTATTTCTTTTTCTGGATTTCATTTACAACAGAGGACCTTCAAGGCTCTGTCTGGGCAGCAGAGCAGTGGAAATGCATTCTCTACAATTTCAGCAAATGTTTTCTCTTCAAGCTGAAGAGCAGCTGTTAAGTTACAAATTTTTGCCACCCACCCCAATCAATAAACCAGCAACCTTTCTTATCACTTACTCTATTAATAACAGCATTCAAAGCGTTACTTTATTGTTTACTTCAGCAGAGGATGGATCCCCTACTAAGTCCATTTTCCCCAAGCAGTCAGACATTTTGTAATCCTGTTTTTCCCAAAAATGAGCAATTTCCTTGCATGCCCAGTAGCTGTAGGCAGCAATTCTGTTTTCATAAGATCACTGCATCTGTTTTCACCTCCAGTTGTTGTTTTGTTAAACGTAATAAAAGAATTACACTAGCACAGATGAATCTCAAATAACACTGTTAATTAAATATATATGGACATGCTGTTCCTACCAATCCTGCTCAAAATTTCATAGGACACAGCAACTAGCATTACCTGGCTTAAGCTATTTAAAATAATACTACCTTATTCCTGCACATTTCAACCTACATAACGTTTAACCTGAACAGCTGAAATTGTAAGCAGAACTAGCTACACACACTGCTTGAAAACGTCAAGATTTTCACATAGCAGAGGAAGACTGGAAGATGAGGTGATGTACAAGAACAAAGCTAATAAATCCAGCACAAGCAACAGGATTTGGCTGAAAGATTAGCACAACCTAAATCAACCTAAATCATGGCATGTCAAATACATGTTTACCAGATCAGCAGATTGATGCATCAAAAATCACAATATGAGTGCTGTGTATATGGGAGACTTGCAAAAGCTGCAGATGTTGTACTTATTCTCACAGTCCAATAGCATGAAATTACATTACGATGGAAGCATAGGCTACAGTGCTGCAAACTCTTAAGCATATATTTTATTTCATTAATTTCTTGCAGTCCCAATGATATCTGAGGCCAATTGCACTTACAGGTGATCCTTTCCAGGAACAAGGTTTTCCTTTATTAACCTTCCACAGATACTGAAAATATATAGACAGTTTATTTTATTATTGAGTTTGATCTATGTTTTTTATACAGTAACAAAAATCTTCAACAGAAATCCAAATCAATTACACACAGGCTATGAATATGCTCACATTTTTACTTCACCACATGTTTAATATTTTATCTTCTATGTGCAATAAATGACTTTTACTGTATGCAGTAATTAATTTCTAGTCACAGATATTTATGTATGAAATTAAATATTTCATACATTCATTAATTTTATAATTTTAGAAGCAAGCCACTCTGAGGTATACTAATCAACTTTTTCATTTTGTGTGAAAGGTAATTCTTTAATGGGCAGTAATAATTTTCTCTGCATAATAAGTCACAAAACATGTTCTGAATCCTGATCTCTTTAAATATAGACCCATCTCTATCAACTTTGGCAATGTTGTCTTGCATATTCACTGAAATGGATTAGTCCCCTTCCATGTCCTCCCCTTACTTCAATCTTTGCCTAGATTTATCAGACCCTAAAATGGTTATGTCCTAAGAAGTTTCTTGTTTTTATTATGCATTCATCCCAAAGTGCACCTGTTCATCGATACTGCAGAGGCATGTTTTTGAGCAGTAGCAGTAGGTATCTTTCTATCCAGACAAAAACAGCATTGTAGCCTGAAGCATGAAACATCCAGTCAGGAGGTCATCAGTGAAAAGGTACTTACTCCCTTATTTCTGTGTGACCTTCAATGAGCAAACTTTAGTGTGACTCACTTCCTCTCAGTTTATCCACCTACAAATGTGTGTAGATAGCACAGGTAATCTATTTTACTCTCAGTTGTAAAACACTGAGTAGAATAACATGTCTTTTCTTTCAAACTTTATTTTATTGGCCAAGCTTTCTGGGATGGAATAGTTTTTAACTAGGTTTTTTTCTGTCCTCTAACACAAAGGAGACCATCAGACTACGGAAATGCTTAGAAAAAAAATTTTTTTTGCAGCATTCCACTATTTAGCAATCCTGAGCTTTGAGAAAAACAAAACAAAATGTTAGACACCACTTAAGTGGTTACTGAGATTGTTTTAAAACCCAACACTATGAAAACAGAAAGGCATTTAATTGTTTACATCTGGACACTTTATTGCAATGTGACTGAGCAAGTGAGGAAAGATGCAGAGGTCAGAAATGGGAAAGCTGTATTCACGTAACGCTAGAAAAATCCAGTGATCCTGGCTGTGCCATGGCTAATATATTGCCTTCTCAATCACACTGCATCGTATTTTTCAAACAGAAAAGTGTCAGAGAGGAAAGACTGGTCACTCAAAGAAATTAAAAATGGCTGTCATAGTGGGAACTGTATTCGAGATAACCCACAGCCTGCTTGACAGAAGAATAAATAAATAAATAACAACACAGCTATGTCCTTCACCCTCAACAGTAAATTAAGGGCAAGATAAGGCAGCTGAAAGGGCACCTCAAGAAAGCCAGAAGATGCTTTTTTTCACAAAACTAGGAAGAGATTTTGTAGCTCTTTACCCTCTCACTACAAGAAAACATCAGCCTTCAAGATTCACATATGTTTGAGTAGATGAGTCACTGGAAGATCATAGTCATATGTATACAGACAGCTGGGGAAATGCCAGGAAAGCAGTAGCAAGAGAGGAAAGGGCCTTAATCCAGACCCTGAGAGCCAGACCTGTTTGGGATCCCGGCCTTCTGCATTTCAGGTTTTAACTGCAGATGTGGCATGCTTTGAAATCAATCCCCAGCTCCTGGGAAGTGCAAGAAGTTTAGCAATACTGCTGTAGTGTTAGAGGTGATGTGTGAGATAGTGCCTTCCCCTTCAATGACCAGAGGAAAAAGGCTCACTGGACAGACTGGATTGCCCAGTTTTGTTTCAGTAGCAAATTTGTTTATTTCAAAAAATAATCCCAGACATTAAAAGAAGATCATTACTTCCCCTGGCCATGAAGGTTGCTGGTCTGCTTATTGTGTCTCTATTTCAAGCCATCGCATCTGCAAAGGCTTCATGAGGATTAGTAGTTTTACTGGCACTGAACATTCTATGCTGCACAATTAGCAACTGATCTAAGTCCAGATCTGTTTTTGTCCACCTCTTTGTAGGCTAAAGTAATTCATATGGGACTCAGAATATTTCAAGACCAGGATAATGCGAAATGTCTATATTTCAGTTCCAGAATTTGTGTTGAATTGAGCATCAAAGTCAGGAAACATCATTAATCATGTACCTATCAGTTTTCCCTTTGTAGGTCTTGCTTTGAGTTTCTTTTGCTGAATCATCAATAAAAATCTGCCAAATCCAATTTTCATACAGTTTCGTCTTCTACAATACACCAATGTAAAGCTCCTTAAAATCTCTAGCCTTCAACGTGTCTGAGGTTTGCTCTCCAATTTGAATGTGGGTATTTCTCATAACCTGGAAAACATGCAAAAGCCTGATCCAATTGTCAATGTTATACAGTTCTTGAAACTTAATCCACTCTTTGGTATTTCTTGTGTGACAATGGGTGAATAAAACATATTTCTCAATAATTAATAAAAAGTTACAACTTAAGACAGAAAAGAGTATTTACAAAAATAGACACATCTGTATTTTTAGTTTTAAATACTGCTTCCAAGTTTTGCCTGGGAGGAAGGTCTCCAAAACGACTGTCACATCATTTGGTGGCCTAGATAGTAGAAATTTCATCTTCTGGGGGAAAGAGGTAGTATTACCTGCAAGATATTAAGCTCAAAGATGGCTGTTGCCATTCTGCACTCTGACTGCCTTTCATCTCATTAGCAACGCAGGAAAAATAAGCCAAATGACAGGTGCCAATTACAATATTTCACTGCTCAATTTCTTTAAAAGCCCTGTTCAGTTCTGCTCTAAGGCCCATTCTTCTGTCCATATCTCTGCACTAAATATACCTAATAGGCCAGCAGTGTGTGTTTAGCTTGTGCTTTACCTTGGCAACCATGTAAAATGCAGTGATTTCACAGAAATTGTACAACTCCGGAAACCTACTGGTGAAGTGAAGAGTTTGTTGTGTTTCTTGGGTTGTTCTCATTACATGACATTTAAGACCAGTACTCAGCATGAGCAGGTTGTTCTACTGGGATCCACTTCTTATACGAGTTTCCGTTTCAGCAAGCCTCCATAGCAGCAAGTTCACTCAATGCAGGTTACTAGATACATAAGAAACAAAAAAATGCACAGATCTGGGTCTGGGCTTTTAGAAAGTGCAAACCTTGATGTATCATGGTTAGATCAAGATTTTAAAGTGAAGAGTCTGACTGATTATGGGTTCTTAGCCAAGATTCTTTAGCAGGTGGCAATTCCCATGGAAAACAGAAGGCATCTCCAAACAGCCTTATGTGGGCATCAAGTGGGAAGACACAGGCAACTATAAAAAACACATACTCTCCCTTCACTTAGTGAAGCAGTCCAGGCTGAAAGAGGATCTGTCATCTTACACCA
The DNA here is from genome assembly GCA_034782735.1 of Sagittarius serpentarius. Lineage (NCBI taxonomy): Eukaryota > Metazoa > Chordata > Aves > Accipitriformes > Sagittariidae > Sagittarius > Sagittarius serpentarius. The sequence continues at coordinate 26,842,709 of JAVKLA010000007.1, read as the reverse complement.
CCTGTAAACCTGTAAGGGACAAATGAACCATTTAGACTAAACAAACAAACAAATCTAGCCATAAATATGCTCCTCAAATTGGGCTTCTATCTCTAGAAGAATTTGGTCTGCAGCATGACTGTTATCTCATGAGAGAATGCCTGCTTTCGTTGTCTATGCCCAAAGGCCTTTTATGAGCGTGTATTCTCCATATAAACTGCTCAGGCAGTTTGCAATTTGATTGCAATGACACTGTACAACCTACTTAAGTGGTTGAAGTTTCTCCTGTAAATGCAGGTAACCAACAGGAGACTTAAAAAGGAATAATATTCCCATCGCAATTTTTTATTTGTTTTCTTTCCAGTTGAGCTGAATTACTATTTCATACCATTTAATAAGGAAAATATGGACCAGATCTTCTAGTCCAGAAATAAAAAATATGTCACAATGAGCCAAAATACCGAAGGAAGGAAAGCTCTTCCTTTATCACCCTGGTGAGCACCTCCTACCTCCATTCAGTTTCCTTTGTCATCCTCTGCTTCCTTTTTTTTTTCTGGCTTTCCTAGCATTCAGGTTTTTATCTTATCTTTTTGCATTCAAACTCAAAGGCAATGAGGGACTTTACCCTATTTTTTTTTTCCAAATAAAAATTCAGAAAAAATAGCTGTCTTACCAACAAGAAATTGCTTCTCATAAAGCATCTCAGATTTCTATGCAAAACTCTAATTTTTGTAGAGAAGAATTTATAAGCTTTTTGGCTGAGAATGAAAACTTTTTTATCCAATAAAAATGAATGTTTCTAATGGAAATGTAAATGGCAGCATATTTCTCTCTTAAAAGAAACATATTGCTATGAGAACTGAATCATGTCAGTCTGGTTCTTTTGGCCCTGCATCTCTTGGCTGAATTCTCTGGTAAGTAATACAGCCATTGAAGCTTTTTCTATATTTAAAGTATTCATAACATCTCTGCCCTACTTAAATCCATTGGCATCTATAAAATTTGAGCTCACTCTGCAATATCTGCCTCATCGTGCTAATAGGGTACGCTTCTCCTACCTGGCCACTTATCCTCATAAAAGTAGATATGAGCTTAACATAGAGATTCATCACATCATAACCAAATTTAACCAACAGGTTCAAAAATTATAGCAGGTGGCAGGGGGAGAGGACACTGGAAGAGAAAAAAATATGTTAAGTCCAGAGCTCATCACTGGAGATGATGGCCATCTTCCTGCCTGAAATGCAATTCTGTGTGAAGCCACCAGGCTTAGAAAACTCAGGCAACACACAAGACAGACATTTTCAGGATGAGTGTTAGAACTCATGCTATTCCAGAAAGCACTAGTCCAGAGTCAGCTAAACAGTGCCACTTGATTGCCCAATGGAGAACTATAAATGGAAAAATAGAGGAAAGAAAACCGTACATTAAGGCCTGTGGCTCTAGACAATGCCTTTCCTCCTTGTTCCATTTCTTTTCCTTATGGAAAGACTGGCTACTATCCAATTTTAATTTGACAAACAGTACATTTAATAATATATTATATTCTTGTTATGAGCAATATAAGGTATCCTCCTCATTGATTTCAGCCTTGTACTAGTTCTGACTGGGATGGTTAGTTTTCTTCATAGCAGCCCATACAGTGCTATGTTTTGGATTTGTGACTGAAACAGTGGTGATAACACACCAGTCCTGGGGATGGGGAAGAGGGTGGAAGGGAATATAGCCAGGACAGCTGACCTGAAATGGCCAAAAGAACATTCCATACCCTATAATGTCATGCGCAGCAATAAATCTGGGGGAGGTTTTTTTTTTTTAACGCAGCCATTGCTCATAGACTGGCTGGGCATCAGTCTGCTGGTAGGAGGCAGTGAGTGCCTTTGCATCACTTGGATGTTTTTCATTTTTTTCACTTCACATGTTAAACTGTCTTTATATAGACCCATGAGTTTTTCTTGCTTTTGCTTTTCTGATTCTTTCCTAGTCCTGCTGTGGGGGAGTGAGCGAGCAGCTAGGTAGGGGCTTAGCTGCTGACCAGGGTCAACCCACTGCAAGCCTCTTACTGATGGATAATCATTCTGTTTTCTTCTTGGGAAGTCAGCAAGAAAAATACTATTTCAGGGACTCATGACAACAGTTCAGAATAGAAGACAGAGAAGGAGGGATAAAACCAATCCAAACTAAAGGGATAACTATAGTGTCCATGAAGAAAGTTGCTCCTTAGAGAGTAAAAAGGAGAAAAGGAAACGTGCAGAGACTTTCTGTTCATCTTCTGAAACATACATGTGTGCACACATGGAAACACAACTGCTTAGTGGCTGACCTTCAGGAGGAGGTGGGCAGACTGAGGAGCATCTGGGAGTCTGAGAAAGAGATAGACCAGAGGAGCTGTGCCTTGCC
>JAVKLA010000007.1:26823562-26837464 GCA_034782735.1 Sagittarius serpentarius | reverse complement strand
TCCTTTTTTCGTTGATGCAGAACCCTTCTTTTCCTTTTCCTTTTTTTTTTTTTTTTTTTTTTTTCTGTCCGTCTGTATCATGTTGCTGCAACAGGTTCCAGGGAGTTCTTTGCAGGACTTCAGTCTCACATCTCCATTTTTGTTTATGTGGCTTTTATACTGGAAAATGTCTCAGTCTGGTCAGACAATGCTAGACATTTTTACTAAACATTTGAACAGAAAATTTGGTATTCCTTTCTTTCATTTTCAGACACAAGAACAGACCATATTGATTGTTTTGATTTCATTCTGAGCTTCAGAATAGCCCCAGTGATGGCAATGATATGATTACATGAAAGAGCCACCAGAAATAAAAGGTACATCTAATGAATCTACAATACAAGTGTTCTTTTAACTCTTTAAATATAGAGTCATAACTCTCAGACATCTTACTGGATTACCAAACTGACTGTGTAGCACTATAAGAGAATCATAGAATCATGGAATCATTAAGACTGGAAAAGACCTTTAAGATCATCGAGTCCAACTGTAAACCTAGCACTGCCAAGTCCACCACTAAACTATGTCCCTAAGCACCACATTTACAGGTCTTTTAAATACCTCCAGAGATGGTGACTCAACCACTTCCCTGGACAACCTGTTCCAATGCTTGGTAATCATTTTGGTGAAGAAATTTTTCCTAATATCCAATCTAAACCTCCCCTGGCACAACTTGAGGCCATTTCCTTTTGTCCTATCACTTGCTACTTGGGAGAAGAGACCGACTCCCACCTCTCTACAACCTCCTTTCAGGTAGTTGCAGAGAGCACCAAGGTCTCCCCTCAGCCTCCTTTTCTCCAGGTTAAACAACCCCAGTTCCCTCAGCCACTCCTCATAAGTCTTGTGCTCTAGACCCTTCACCAACTTCATTACTCTTCTTTGGACACACTCCAGTACCTCAATGTCTTTCTTGTAGTGAGGGGCTCAAAACTGAACACAGTATTTGAGGTGCCGCCAAGTACAGGGGGATGATCACTTCCATAGTCCTGCTGCCCACGCTATTTCTGATACAAGCCAGGATGCTATTGGCCATCTGGGCACACTGCTGGCTCATATTTAGCCGGCTGTCATCCAACACTCCCAGCTCTTTTCCAGGCAGTTTTCCAGCCACTCTTCCCCAAGCCTGTAGCGTTCCATGGGGTTATTGTAACCCACATGCAGGCCCCGGCCCTGAGCCTTCTTAAAACTCATACATTTGGCCTCAGCCCATCAATCTAGCCTGTCCAGATCCCTCTATAGAACCTTTCTACCCTCAAGCAGATCACTACTCCTGCCCAACTTGGTGTCATCTGCAGACTTACTGAGGGTGTACTTGATCCCCTTGTCCAGATCACTGATAAAGATATTAAACCACTTGTGACTGGCCACCAACTGGATTTAACTCCATTCACCACAACTCTTTGGGCTCAGCCATCTGGTCAGTTTTTTACCCAGCAAACAGTACACCCATCCAAGCCATGAGCAGCCAGTTTCTCCAGGAAAATGCTGTGGGAAACAGTGTCAAAGTACATGTAGACAACATCCACAGCCATTTCCTCATCCACTAAGTGAGTCATCTAATCATAGAAGGAGATTAGGTTAGTCAAGCAGGACCTGCCTTTCATAAAGCCGTGCTGACTGGGCCTGATCACCTGCTTATACTGTATGTGCTGCGTGTCTAAGTGGTGTAGGAGGTTGTTAACCATTTCCCCTTGGATTATGGGGGCCTCATTGTTCTCCCCATCCCTGTCTTCCAACTCAGGGGGCTGGGTACCCTGAGAACAACTGGTCTTACTATTAAAGACTGAGGCAAAGATGACACTAAGTACCTCAGCCTTTTCCTCATCCTTTGTCACTATGTTTCCCCCTGCATCCAATAAAGGATGGAGATTCTTCTTAGCCCTCTTTTTGTTGCTCATGTATTTATAGAAACTTTTTTTTTTTTCTTTTATGGCAGTAGTCAGATTAAGTTCTAGTTGGGCTTCGGCCCTTCTAATTTTTTCCCTGCATAATGTCACAACATCTTTGTAGCGCTCTTGAGTTGCTTGCCCCTTCTTCCAAAGGTCATAAACTCTCTTTTTTTCCCTGAGTTCCAGCCAAAGCCTTCTATTTAGCCAGGCCGGTCTTCTTCCCCACTGGCTCATCTTTTGGCACATGGGGATGGCCTGCTCCTGCACCTTTAAGAGTTCCTTCTTGAAGAACGTCCAGTCTTCCTGGACTCCTTTGCCCTTCAGGACTGCCTCCCAAGGGACTCTGTCAACCAGACCCCTAAATAGGTGTCGTGGTTTAACCCCAGCCAGCAACTAAGCACCACACAGCCACTCACTTGCTTCCCCCCACACCCAGTGGGATGGGGGAGAGAACTGGAAAATAAAGCTCATGGGTTGAGATAAGAACAGTTTAATAGAACAGAAAGGAAGAAACTAACCATAACACTAATAACAACAATAAAGTGACATTAGTAATAAAAGGATTGGAATACACAAAACAAGTGATGCACAATGCAATTGCTCACCACTTGCTGACTGACGCCTGATCCCCACTCCTCCCCCATCACCAAGCTGGGCATGACGTCCCATGGTATGGAATACCCCTTTGGCCAGTTTGGGTCAGCTGTCCTGGCTGTGTCCCCTCCCACCTTTCCTGTGCCCCTCCAGCATTCTTTCTGGCTGGGCCTGAGAAGCTGAAAAGTCTTTGACTTAGTCTAAACACGACTTAGCAACAATTGAAAACATCAGTGGGTTACGAACGTTCTTCTCATACTAAACCCAAAACACAGCACTGTACCAGCTACTAGGAAGACAATTCACTCTATCCCAGCCAAAATCAGGACAACAGGCCAAAGTCTGCCTTCCGGAAGTCCAAGGTGGCAGTTCTACTAACCCCTCTCCTTACTGCTCCAAGAACTGAAAACTCTCATTTTGTGATCACTATGCCCAAGCTGGCCTCCAACCATCACATCACTCACAAGTCCTTCTCTGTTTGCAAACAAGAGGTCCAGTAGGGTGCCTTCCCTATTTGGCTCACATACCACCTGTGTCGGGAAGTTGTCTTCCACACACTCCAGGAACGTCCTAGACTGTTTCCTCTCTGCTGTATTGTATTTCCAGCAGACATCTGGTAAGGTCAATTCCCTCCTGAGAACAAGGGCTAGTGATTGTGAGACTTCTTCCAGCTGCTTATAGAATATTTCACCTGCCGCTGTATCTTGGTTGGGTGGTCTATAACAGACTCCCACCATGATATCTGTCTTGTTGGCCTTTCCCCTGATTCTGACCCATAACCACTCGACCCTTTCACCACCATTGTCAAACTGTAGACAGTCAAAACATTCCCTAACATACAGGGCTACCCCACCACCTCTCCTTCCTTGCCTAACTCTTTTGAAGAGTTTATAGCCATCCATTGCAGCACTCCAGTAGTGTGAGTCATCCCACCACGTTTCCATGATGCCAACTACATCATAGATTTCCAGCTGCACAACAGCTTCAAACTGCCCCTGTTTGTTACCCGTGTTGCGTGCATTGGTGTAGATGCACTTCAGTTGGGCTGTTGATCCTGTCACCTTTTGGGGGGGAGAAGCCCTAATTCCTGTGTGACTGTTGTCAGGTCCTTCCATGGTTTCTAACACATTGACAACCTTTACATCTTTGTTGCCATGTGGGTCTTCATCCCCTACCTCTATTGAGATGGCTAAGGTGCTGCACTCATTAGTACAGGGACATTTTGGATGTGCTCCAGTGTACTCAGCACATTGTGGAGCAAATTGAAGCACCTCCCTAGTACACTGTCCCTCAAACACTGGCATGTTGCCCCCAGGCTTATCCCTAGCGGACCTGGTTTTACCCCTTTCCCCCTTCAAATCTACTTTAAATCTCTTTCAATAAGCCCTGCTAACTCTTGTGCAAAGATCCTTTTCCCACATTGAGAAACGTATACCCATCTGTTGCCAGCAGGCCTGATGTTGTGTAAACTGATCCATGATCAAAAACCCCCAAATTCTGCAGTAACACCAGGCTCGGAGCCAGGTATTGATCTGCTGGCTCCTCCTGTTTATTCCCTCATCATTCCCTTCAACTGGAAGGATAGAGGAAAACACTGCTTGTGCTCCTGATCCCTTAACCAAGGGATTGTCCCAAGGCCCTGAAGTCTCTTTTGATTGTCGTTGGACTTCTTATTGCAACTTCATCGCTGCCTACATGAAAAAAACCAATAATGAATAATAATTGGAAGGCTGTACCAGGGTAGGAAGTTTTGTCATCATGTCTTTAACCTGGGCCCCAGGGAGGCAGACTTCCTTAAAAAGTGGGTCCAGTTGGCATACTGGGCCTTCTGTTCCCTTCAAAATGGAGTCCCCTATGAAAATGACCCACCTTTTTTTCTTTATGGAAGTGGTTTTGACACAGGACGTAGGCCAACAACCTTGATGACTCCTCCAAAATAGATGGACCATCATCCTCATTCTTTGGATCCACTTGCAGAGCCTCATACCTATTATACAAGGGCACCTGAGAAGGTGGGATAGTCATGGAGATATGCCCATTGCACCAGGCAGGAACTTGTCACCATCCCTCCTTATACCTTAAGTCACCACAGTCTGCCAGGTGGAGAGAGGAGAGGGAATCCTCCATACCATGTGTTCTGTCTGAGTGACAGGTCTGTTCCAGGGATGATAGGGTGCTGGATCATAGCTTTCGGTTGGAAGGCTTGCAATACTGTGGTGTTTAAGAAAACTCAAGTGCATGAGCCTGGGTTACAGTTGCAAGCATCATGGATGATACAGAGCAGTCAGCAGGACTACTTCATGTAGCCAGCTGATAAGGCACATCAACACCAAAGCTCACAGTCTACTTTTCAGGCTAGTCCCACCTATCTGTTTCCCTCCCATATATCCTCCTGATAATTGTCCCCTAGCCTTGGCCAAGGCTACCGTAGGCATAACAGGTATCATCAGCTCTTGCAATTGCCTGATGTTTTCCACTCTAAGCCCTGATATCTACCTCTTGCTCTCCAACTTGACTCTAATCCTGTTACGTGACACTATTTCACCAACCACAACTTTTTTTTTTTTAAATAGAAAACAAATAATAAGTTGTACAGCAACAAGCAGCTGGGTTTACGTGGCAAGGTTTTGGTAGCAGAGCAGGGCTGCAGGGGTGGCTTCTGTGAGAAGACACTAGGAGCTGCCCCCATGTTGGACAGAACCAGTTCTAGCTGGCTCCAGAACAGACCTATTGCTGCCCAAATCTGAGTCCTTTGGTGACATTGGTGGTGCCTCCGTGCTAATGTATTTAAGAAAAGAGTAAAAAAAAAAACCTGCACAGGAGCTGTGAGAGAGATGAGTGAGAAAAAATGTGAGAGGCACAGCCTTGCAGACACCCAGATCAGAGAAAAAGGAAAGGGCAGGAAGTGCTCCAGGTGCCAGAGCAGAGATTGCTCTGGAGCCCATGGTGAATCATAGGAATCATAGAATGGCTTGGGCTGGAAGGGAGCATCAAACGTCATCTAGTCCAACCCCTCTGCGGTGAGCAGGGACACCTTCAACTAGATCAGGTTGCTCAGAGCCTCATCCAGCCTGACCTTGAATGTTTCCAGGATGGGGCATCTACCACCATTCTGGGCAACCTGTTCCAGTGTTTCACCACCCTCATTGTAAAAAATTTCTTCCTTATATCCAGTCTAAATCTGCCCTCTTTTAGTTTAAGGCCATATGATGCAGGCTGTCCCCCTGCAGCCAGTGAAGATATCCACACTGCATCCCCTGGAGGATCCCATGCTAGAGTAGGTGAGTGTGCCCTGAAGAAAGCTGCAGCCCATGGAGAGCTCATGCTGGAGCAGGCTTCTGGCAGCAGCTGGAGCCCATGGAGAGGAGCCCACACAGAAGCAGGTTTTCTGGCAGGACCTGTGGCCCACAGGGTACCCATGCTGGACCAGTCTGTTCTCGATGGACTGTAACCCGTGAGAAGGGCCCAGATTGAAGCAGTTCATGAAGGACTGTATCCCATGTGAGGGACCCCACATTGGAGCAAAGGAACAGTGTGAGGAGAAAGGAGCAGCAGAGACAAAGTGTTATGGGCAGACCGCAACCCCCATTCCTCATCCCTCTGTGCTGCCTGGTGGGAGGAGGTAGAAGAGTCAGCAGCAAAGTTGAGCCTGGGGAAAAAAAGGAGTGGGGGGAATGCATTTTTGGTTTTGTTTTTATTTCTTGCTATTCTACTCTGCTACTGATTGGCAGTAAATTAAATTCATTTCCCCAAACAGAGTCTGTTTTGCCCATGATGTTACTTGGTGAGCGATCTCTCTGTTCTTAACTCAGCTGACAAATTTTTCCATATTTTCTCCCCTGTCTTGCTGAGCAGAGGGAGTGAGAGAGCAGCTTGGTGGTCATCTAGCAGCCACCCAAGGTTAACCCACCACACTGGTGTAATCACTGACTGTACAGGTCCTGCTCTGCATTTGCATGACACATGGACACATCCCAAATATGCTCTAACCTCTACTGTGGTGACATTCTCTAAAATGATGGAATAAACAAAAAGAAAGTTGCTTGACTTCCGTTTGCACTTCTGGGTATGTATGTTTCTTATTAATAGACTTCAAGTTTACTTTGTAGATTTTTCTACTCAAATATTTCTAATACTTTTGACATATGAACCTACAGGAGACCTGAAGAAATTTCACAACAAAAAGTTCAGAAAAGCAAACCAGATGGTGCATCTGAACAGGATATAAGAGAACAAAGATGAGAGAAGGGGGACTGGGAGTATTTACCCTATGATCAATTTAGCATCTTGTCCCAGCGTTCTAGGTACAGAGGGTCCCATCTAAAATTACAACTTACACATTCAATCAATTGTGGCCATTTAATTTAACTTAACATTGTGTCCTTTATTTTCATCCAGTGCTCTAAGAGACACAGTATAAGGTCTTCCATGTTCCCTGCAGATTCTTTTCAGTTACATGTCAGGAAGTTCACCCTGAACATCCCACAAGATTAATCCATCTGGGAACACCCAGATCAAACATGATTTATAATCTCAAGTTTCCCAAGTGAGACACTTTGAGCTAGCATCTCTCTTTAGGTATCTGGAAACCCAAAGCTGTAAAAGCATGATGAGATCAGACCTCTCCCTTGTATTCAAGTCCCAGGAGGTATGGTTAGAATATCTGAAGCATGTGAGGTGGCAGAGAGTAGCTCTGTAGACAGCTACTTTTACACTGCTGGCTTTTCTAGATAACTCCCATTACCACTCTACTAGGCTATAAAAATCCACAGACACCTGCTCTCAAAAGAAAATGAGAAACATCCTCACAACGTACAGACTCTGTATCTGTCCTTTGCCACTCTTGCTCTCTAGAAACCTGGGAAACAGCAGGCAATCCAGTAGAAACCTCAGTGAGCTAGAGAATTGGGAAAGCACCTTCAAATGAAGGGGAAGAAAAAGAAAATATTGTGGTTTCTTTCACCCCATCCATGGATATTTACTGCAATTCTAGCCACAAAAATACCAAGTTCATCTTCGTTCTCCTGTTGAGAAATGGCTAAGAAAAGGCTAACACATTAGTCAGTTATGTGATCCATGACACCACTTCCTTATGCTTGTAGGACTTTGACTATACACATATGTGCTTCAATAGCAAATCCATAGTTAAACAGGGTCAAGTTTAAAAAAATTTACGTACCAGGCAAAACTTAGTAACCCTAGTCTGTTTCAGCACTGCTGGTGTAAATCACGCTCCAGACTGGCAAGCACATGAGCCAAAAGAAGAAATACTTACCATAATTGCATAGACATGCCTAAAGCCGTGCAACAGGCAAAAATTATCAAATTAACCATGTCAGAATGATTATAGCCATTGGCATGTCTAAATTAATTGTCCTCCATCTTGCCTGAACAGTGTCACTTACCCATATAAAAAAAAAAATAAATTGCTAGTGTCAAACTCAAGCATTAAATGAATTAGTTGCTGAGTTTACTGAGTCTGACTGCTAATAATCAGGTTCTCTGGACAATATTTGTAAATTAAATGTGGCTAACAGTGTCAGTGGTAAGTTTGAGAACTGATTTACTCTTGAAGACTTGAGGAGAAAACCACAGTAACAAGTCAGAAATAGCATAAGAGAAAGTCTAGTGAGCTTTCTCCTTGAGATTATGGATGAAGTATATGCTAAAGCTGGCCCATCCACACCTATTATCTGTTTGCTGCTGAAAAGGCCTCAGCTGCTGACCTGAACATCTTCCCTTAGGATATCCCACGTCAGGTTTTCAAGAATTCTGAGCTGTGGCTTAAACCTGCTCTCACCTGATGCTGCTTTTCCATTGTTATGATATGACACAGACAAAAGCAGAGGTAGTGGAGGTGTGACAGAATGGAAAAGCAGACAGATCTGCTATCCTGCCAGCCCACACAGACCAAATTTGTTACCTGTCATGCCCCAGCTAGTCAAAGAAAAGTTTTAAGCTTGTATTTATACAGCTTTGAAGAATTCTCCTTCTTTGCAACAGCACTGCTTCTGTTTCTTGCTCATTAAAACAAGCATTTTTAAGTATCGCAGAGACTAGCCACAGGAAACAGGGAAAATTAGTGCACAAGGCTGTCCTCCCACTCACTCATCCACTGAGAAGTGGAGATGCATATCATTTGCATGTGCATGTTTCAGCAAGGCATGTAAGCATCTGACAATCCTAGCCAAACACTTCACCCCACTTGGAAATAAGTGAAGATATAGGAATAAGCATGAGATCTAGGAATGAGCCATTCAGGAATTTGCTTCCCACTCGGCAAGCATACACAGCATCGCAGCTCGTGTACCATCCGCAGAGGCCCATGCTTTTCAGGAAAGGAATGACTATTCTGAGGGGAATGGGCCCTTCTTTTGTTGACTCACTGGAAGTACACTGAGACCTAAGTGGGCTGTGTTGCTCCATTCCTTTTGTTTGAAACTACTTCTGAGTAAGACGCTTCAGCCAAAACAGCTTTGCCAATTAGTTGCCCTTGACTGACAGGAAGAAATACCAGCACGCTGTATAGTCATGCATAACATCTTAACACTTCTCTCCTGTCATCTACATGAAGGTGTATCCCATTACAAGAAAAACAGACTCCAGGAGAGAAATACCACGTTGAGGCTGTGTATTGACAAAGTGGACGAACAGCTCAGTTTAATTCATCTGAATCTATACCAAAAACATTTTGTGCGGTTCTGCTAAACACTGATAATTTAAGCTCATTCTTCCTCCCTTGCTGTATATTTGTGTTTTGAGTATAGAGCACTGACACACAATCAGGATAATATTTAGATGACTTTGATCTACCCTTAAAATTATTCAGTGTTTAAGATGGAATTAGTATCTCTTACATCCAAATGAATAATAAGAAAAGAATTCAACATGATTAATGTTTTTACAATCAATACCAAATGAAGTGCAAGTAATTTTCTACCTGTGTAAAGTGTTGCTAGATTATCCCTCAGTAATATTTTGATCATATATATATATACACCATTACTTTCTGCAACACTGGTATAAATGGAGCAACAAAATCCAAGGGGCAAGTATGAACAAAAAAGGCAGATGTGCTGAACAGAAGCACTGAGCTCTCCCTTGTTCCTTTTTCAAGCACTACATTCATAAAAGTCCATTTCTTAACCTATTTTCTTTACATCTCTTATTAACCAGCCCAAATGAGTACTCACTGGCAAATGATGACCACCATACTGCCTACACACTCTTAACTGAGACCTTCTAATCAGCCTTTATGCTTAAACACTCACTGATCTGTGAGCTGGACAAGGATTTATGGCTAAACTTGCTTATGGTACCCATGACTGGCTCACAGGATATGCTATTAGACACTAATTCCGCAGACGTCTTCAGTATCCATCAGACAAACACTTTTGCTGGCCGGGACCGACTCCACACAAGAACCATGAAGGCAAAAAGGTCATTAGTCAACTTCTTAACTTCTCAGAAAATGACAGCTTTTTCCCCCACCCTTCTCTGTCCAAGAAAAGAAAAATCTGGATACAAACATGTCCAGATCCCATGGGATATCAGAGGAGGTCAGATGTTCATGACCCCTAAGCTGCTGTTCCATTCAAGACAGAATCAGTCACACTGCTAGCATAAAGCTCTTGAAAGGCTGGGCAAATTTCCTTTTATTGGCTGGGAAGAGGGGACACAGGGAGAAACACGTCAAAATCTGAAGTGTAAGAAATATGGCTTTTGAATGAAAGGAGTAAAATGAGATACAATGGATAAAACATCTTTCACTTAATCTAGGAGTCTTTTGGGGGTGGAGAAGTACACACACAAAGGCAAAGACTTCAAAGCTAAAACCAAGACAGACAAGCGGCTAAAGGAGAGAGAGGCAAGAAAGCTAGAACAGCTAAGACCCTTAACGTATCAGACCTGGTTCTAATTTTTAGAAATGACATACAGCAATGAGGCTCTGATATTTAAAGTCAGATTTTCCAGAAGCAACAAGCAACCAGCAGGACCCATTGACCCATCACTCTCTATTTTGAGACATCCTTCTACATAGGAATCGAAAGTTTATGGAAAAGTTTTGCTCTTTACGTTCTGGTGGGCTAAACTACTGTTCTGGTAGTTTGCTGCAAGGAGGACAAGTTCAAAAATTACAGCCACCAAGAACAGTATTAAGAAAAATAATAGCAGAGGAAAATACCCTTTCTGGAACAGACCAGACAAAAATCTTCTTTACATTATTCAAGGACTTTTTTAAGATGACAAGCAGTCAAGCAAAAGGAAGAAAAAAGGAAATGAGTGAAATAATATGGGAATATTTGGAAAAAAAATCAACCTAGTCAACAGTTAAAACCAGTAAGAAATGGGGCAGCTGTACAAACCACCACCTCTTCAGAAACCCATCAGTGAAAAGATGACTTTGGGAGATCACATACTAGAATTAGGTAGATCACAAGGACCAGGCTCTATATTCCTGGCTTCCCATGCACAAACTCCTAAAGACCCCTGCAATCTAGAGCACATCTGTGAAGCATCACTGCCTCAGTCCAAAACAGCAACTTGAACAGGCTGCACAAGGGAAACCCAAGACACTTTCGTTTGCTCTTTTCAAGAGTGGGAGAAATCGAGGAAGTGAGGGACACAAGGAGCTAAGTGTAGCCATACCAGCTCAAAAGATAAGTCCAGCTAAGTCCTTATCCTGAGTTTACAACATGGGGTGTTGCCTGCTGTTTCAGGAAAGAGTGTAGAAACCAAGTCAGAACAAAACAGATTGGGAGAATGAGCCAACAAAAGGACTGATTTCATGCAAACAGAGGCTTTTTGAGCTAAATTCGCAATTGAGACCAGTGCGTAATAAAACCCAGCGTACAGAGTTCTTGTTGCGCTTCCTTCATGCACACTCTTCCTTCTTACTTCTTTCTTTCCTAATCCTACCCCTTGTCTTCTGTCAATACTACCTTAGCTGGCTATATCACCTATGTATCTTTTGCAGCACAGGTATGAATCCAGGTGGTTATCTAAAGGCATGCCCTAAACAGCTGATGTTCACTGGAACTCAGACTACAGGGTGACTGAGAAGACCTCATGTGAAGCTTTCTACCAGCAGCAACTCTGCAAGAAAAAAATAAAAAAGAAATAAAACAGCAACATACTTGGGAGTTTTGCTATGTTTATCTGTCCTCTTCCATGTCTTGTCTTATTTTGTCATCAAGAACTTAATGATAGGCACTGGAACAGTTCCAGGTCGTCTCAATAATTTCTTCCTTTCTTCCCAAAATTGCAGTTAGAAGGCTTTAAAAGTGATCTAAATATTTTCTTTCTGTAAAAAATTCCCTAAGTCTAAAGGGAAAAAGGGTAAGGAACAGTATAAAAACCAGAAACTACTTAGCATTTGGTATTCCTAGTGTTTTATACACTCTTTTTTTGTATCTTCAATACAAGATTAAAAAAGGTTTAATGGGATCTGTTAGCTGCCAGCAAAAAACACTGTTACCCTGTCCTGCTTTCTGCCCTTGATCACTTTATAACATAGACTTCTAATTCTTTATATCTTCCTTTCAACACAACAGGGATGAGATTTCTAAAAGGGCAACACTCCCATGTGGCAAGCCAAAAGGAAGCAGCAAAACAGCATCATCAGGTGCTTCCATTATTTTTAATAGGAGAAGTTGGATGCTGACACCTTCTGAGGCTGTAGCAGAAAGTTTCAGTTCAGGCAACTTTTTGTAAGACTTTGCCATAAAAGCAGCTTGCCAGAGGCCATCTGACCCCTTGTTACAGGCTGCTGCAAGCAGTTCAACCACACTGCCAAACTCTGAAGAGCCAAAATAGATGACTGAGTAATCAAGTAAGTTGCAATGTACACATATTCTGGTTGTGCGCAAAGAGAGGTGACAGTCTTGAGATATTTCATGGTATTAATACGAGATTTTAACCATCTGAATGCACATCAAAAATGTCAATGCCACAGATTCCATTATATATACCAAAGGCAACACTTTGCCTCAGCATTGCTGTCAGTCAGAAAGACAATTTAAGTGAGGAACTAGCTATGAACAATACTATTTAGAGAGCGATAATATATTGAAAATACATATTTATTATGGTTTTTGTAGTTCTTATAAAAATGTGCAGGCACGTGCATGTGGCTATATCACCTTGTGGCTTCAGGGTATGATTTTCCCAAGTCCTTAACCAGTTTAACAGCGTTAAGTCTCAGAGGCTTTCACTTAACTACCTGATATCTCAGTTCCCTACTGTGAGGTTTTGTGCACTTTGCTCTGAATCCTCCACTACTGAATACTGCCAGGCAGAGGATCAGAGCAACACTGGCACTTTCTGTACTCCCAATAGTCACATGGCGTTTTGGGTTTGAGTGGTGGGGTTTTGGTAGCAGGGGAGGGGCTGCAGGGGTGGCTCCTGTGAGAAGCCTCTGGAGCAGGGGCAGAGTGAGGCGTCCTGCCCCTGAGGAGGAAGGAGCAGCAGAGACAAGGTGTGAGGGACTGACCCCAACCCCCATTCCCCATCCCCCTGCGCCACTGGCGGGGAGGAAGGAGAGAAAACCGGGAGTGGAGTTGAGCCAGGAAGGAGGGAGGGGTGGGGGAAGGTGTTTTAAGATTTGGTTTTACTTCCCCTTATCCTTGTTTTGATTTGGTTGGTAGTAAATTAAATGGATTTTTTTTTTTTTCCCCAAGTTGAGTCTGTCTTTTGCCTGTGACCATAAGTGGTGAGTGATCCCTCCCTGTCCTGGTCTTGACCCATGAGTGTTTTTTTTGTTTTCTGCCCTTCATCCTACTGGGGCCAAAGTGGTGGTGGGAGGAGTGAGTGAGCGGCTGCGTGGTGCCTTGTTACCGACCGGGCTTAAACCACGACACATCGGTACACGAAATGAAGCTCTTTAAGGTTAGTGGAACAACCCTGTACATCAGCTGGGGCTGTACATCAAGAAGCACCAATCAGGTTCCAGACACTCCATTAAGATGGACTTCACAGGGGATCTAATACTGACACAACACAGTCCCAAAAACCAAATTGCCAGATTTTCCAGCGTTGCATTAGTTGCCTCCCACTGCAGTTCAGGATGCTTTCTGATCTCAGAGTTAAAGAAGGAATCCACGTCTCAAAGCAAAACTCTTTCAAGCATGTCGAGATTAACTTTTAATAGGCACACATATATCAACAGGCCCACAAACCACAGGCTCTGCTTCCTAGATAAGTTTTGTGGAGTCAGGGCAGGGAAAAAAAAAA
Organism: Sagittarius serpentarius; assembly: GCA_034782735.1. NCBI lineage: Eukaryota > Metazoa > Chordata > Aves > Accipitriformes > Sagittariidae > Sagittarius > Sagittarius serpentarius. Next base: position 26,823,710 of record JAVKLA010000007.1, on the reverse strand, counting down.
TTAAAAAAATTAGTATCACCTGCCTGGTGTCAAAATTGATAAAGGAAAACAGAAATGACAAGAATCCAAGGTAGTGTCCTGGTTTCGGCTGGGATAGAGTTAATTGTCTTCCTAGTAGCTGGTACAGTGCTGTGTTTTCAGTTCAGTA
>JAVKLA010000007.1:26806125-26818346 GCA_034782735.1 Sagittarius serpentarius | reverse complement strand
TAAAACCACAGGGTGCCCCATCGTGTGTGCCTTTTATCTCCTCTCTCTTGAGCAGAGGAATGCTCATTCCTAACAGCTAAGATGCAGGACTGTACAGGTGGGGAGCTGGACATATCTGCTTTGAACTGCTGGAACTCCCGGGACAGTTCCTCTACAGCTGAGACACAGGCCCGTAAGGAGGAAGAGATACTTCCTTTGTATTGCTGGAGTTGGACAGCCACTGAATCCACCGTTTGTCCCCTGCCTTCGTTCCAGGACATTATGCCAATGAGCTGGCATACGATGGTGGTACACTTCGTATAAACTTCCACCACATGGGTTGCATGCACTGGACTTCGTCTGGATCTGTGGGTGACTGCTCATTTTCCGGATCACTATAGATCACCTCCAGCACAGCTATTTCCCTCAGGTACTGGATACCCCTCTCCATGGTGGTCTTCTTGCCTAGGTGATATGCAGCTTCTTCCTTGAAAGGGTATCCTTCCTTCACAGCTGACAGGAGTCACCTCCAGAGGCTGAGGATTTGTGGTTTTTTTTTTCCAATCGCCTTGTCAAAGCCCCCTTCCCTAGATAGCGATCCCACCTGCTTGGCTTCCTTGCCCTCTAGTTCCAAACCACTAGCCCCCCTATCCCAGCATTGGAGCAGCCAGGTAACAATGTGCTCGCCTGGACGGCAGCCAAAATCCTTCCGCATATCGCACAACTCACTCATGGATATGGACTGGGTGATTATCTCAGGTTCTGCCTCTTCTTCCTGTTCTTGTGAAGGCCCTGGTTCACTCTCATCCCTCATTAAGCGAACTGATTTCTTTGTGTATTTCTTCTTCTGTATGGGGGTGACTGATACTGGCACAGGCTGGTCCTCTGGTTCAGCTGCAGTGCCCGTTGCCAGGGCTGGGGTAGCCACAGTGCCTGTTGGTCTGTTTTCCCTCCCTTCCCCCTAAGGGTGCTGCATAATATCGAGCAGTGTTTTTTTTTCTTTGCTGTCACGCGCAACCTTTGCTTTTGCTTTATTAAACTGTCCTCATCTCGACCCGTGAGCCTTTTGTCATATTTTCTCTCCCCTGTCCAATCAAGGAGGGGGAGTGATAGAGTGGCTTTGGTGGGCACCTGACACCCAGCCAGGGTCAACCCACCACAGGTAAATACTGGCCAGGACCCAGGACAGTGCAGTAAGCTGTGCTTCTCTGGAATAGCCACAGCATTTTCCTTTCAAATATTCTATCACTTTATCAGGGTCCTGTAATTGCTCAGGAGTGAAGCTCCAAACCGTTGGAGGTGAGAAGTTCTCTAGATACCTGTCCACATTCTCCCACATGCCATGCCGCCCATGACTAACCCAGCCTTGGGGCAGATCTCTGGGCGGTGTTCTTAAGAAACCTTTTTGTAGCCCTAAACAAGACCTGAAACACATTCAGGAGACAGAGCAGTAACAGCATGCTGGCTTGCGCATCCCAAGGATATTAAAAATTCTCAGAAGCTGCTGTAATTAGCATGAAGGAGAAAGGGGGGGTGAACGAGTGGGAGAAAGTGTCCTCCCCGCCTCCACCTTCCCCAGAGATTGGGTGCGATTACCAAAGAATTCCGATAGGAGGCGCCTGAGGTAAGGGAATGACGCCAGTGCCAGGGACAGACGCGCATAACCTCATGGCCAGTGATGAAATCATTTAGTAAATCGACATTATCCAGTATAGCAAAATTATAATCCTGATCCCTCTCCTAGAGGTGATAAACATTACCACGGGGAATACATAGTGCATATAGGAATTCACATAACACCACCATGCGAACAAATGGACCCACATTGTGACCAGCGACTATTTAACTAATATAAGAAGTGCGTATAACAAATTTGTTTTAACACGCTCTAGCCAGATCAGCCACATCTGTTATCTCAACCCTTCGAGCCCCACACTGGGCGCCAAAAAGGACTGTCATGGTTTGAGCCCAGCAGGTAACAAAGCACCAGGCAGGCGCTCGCTCACACGTCTCCCCACCCTCGCGAGCAGTGGGGAGGATAATCAGAGGAGACCAAGAAGGTGGAACCTCTTGAGATAAGGGCAGTTTACTGGGACAACACAAGGAGAGAAATTACAATAGTAACAAGAGTATAAATAAATGAAAATACAAAATTAGTGATACACAATACAATTGCTCACCACCCAGAACCTAATGCTCCACCACCAAAGAAAAAAGAGAGCTTGCCATGCTACCTCCCCCAATATATATACTGAGCATGACCTCATGTGGTATGGAATACCAGCTTGGCTAGTTCAGGTCAGCTGTCCTGGCTGTGCCCCCTTCCCAGTTTTCCTGTGAAAATGAACTCTATCCCGGCTGAACCCAGGACAGGGTCCCAGAAGAGATGACATCTGTTGTTTTCCATGTTCTGGGTCATGTCCCTCTTTGTTTTACCTTCTTAAATTTCCACATTCCTTTATCTCACTTAGCCATTCTTCTCCTCTGCAAGAAAGACTGAAGACCTGTTTTCTCCAACCTCTAAGCAGTCCCCTCAGTATCTCATCTGTTAGTAGGAGTGGAATCAGTAAGGTGAACATCTGTCTGTCCTCCCTTAACTCAGGGCCTTGTTATCAAGTTGTAGGTCTTCCTTTGTATAGAAGGCATTCAAATAAACCACAGGAATTTTATGTTAACAACAACTTGACAATCAGGTGCGGCAAGATACAATGCACAGATTCTGGTTGAACAGAAGGCCTGCACCTGCTCTTTGTCAAGAGGAAGAGTGGGAACAGGATTTCCTAGACAGCATGGAGGGTACCTGAAAAGGGCTGATGAGAAATTTGAGAGGAAGAGACAAGAACTGTCACAACTCTGTCCGTGCAGATATAGGACTCGTTGGCCAAAGACTGTCACTACGCAACAGGCAGTTTTCTAATGTGACACCCTTGCCTAGCCCAGCTGCAGAGCAGCAGGTGTCGTTAGGAAATATGCAAGGCTTTGTGCAAAAAGAAGTGTTAAACAGCATGCAGCGCACAGTGGCAGCCACACAGAAATGACAGAATACAACTTTCGCCTGGAACTCTGTGGCTCATGGCTATGTAATTTATCCTCCTTTCCTTCAGCAAAATAAGAAACTGTATATTCTTCCCTACTTTCCTTTCATTGCTCCTTCATCTTGTGTCTTTGTTCTCCTCAGGCTACAGCTGTGGCTTAGAATCCTAATGAGGGTCAGGAAGACTCTTCCCTGAATAGACACATTTAAGTAATTAGATTGGCTGTTCCACAACTCCCTTTTATTTACTAGGCACTGAGTATATCATGTTACCTTCAGGTATTTCCTAGTTACTAGGAGCTATTAAGTATTAAATTTTGATCTATCTTTAAGTATTTCTTCCTTGTGTTATTTTGAAATTAAATTATCAGTCCAAATAGGTGAGGTAGAGGAAGTTAGAATAAGCAGTGTCTATTTTTTAGAGAAATTATTGGTGTTTCTTAGGACTGAGAAAGGCCAGGGCATAGTAATTTCCTTGATTACTGGTTACAATAATTTTATTTTTACTAATCTATTATAAATCCTTTAAAGATTAATCCTGAAATGTCACTTGTATTTCTTCTTACACTCTTTTAAAAGATTAATTTTCTCCCTAAATAGATCCAAGCTCTCTTGCTGTCAATTGACCACAAAACCAGTTGTCATACTGATCACAGAACTGGCTTGAATTATAAGAAAACATGTACTTTTCTTCCACTATAAGCATTTGTCACACTTTTTTGCATATCCAAACATTCACAACCAGGAAAAGGAAATGCAGGACAATTTGCAACTATATCTAACGTGACAGAGTACACTGACGATCGCACTGGATTTTCAAGCCATGTGGTGAATGCATTCCTCTCAGGTGACAATCAGCAGTACTGCAATGATCTACAGGATCCTGAGCTTTTGCACTTCGTTTTCTGTTTGGGGTTCAAAACTTTTATGTCGGACAAACCTGTAATTATTAAGATGCTAGACTGGAACCTAGACTTCCTTGGTGCTCATTGTATGCCACTTCGAGAAAGACGGAAGTGTCTTTGGCGCCAAAGCACCTAACTTTCAGGGCCAGACACAGCATTTGCAAAGCATATGGTAGGAGGTAAGTACATCTGGATAACGTTCAAAACAGCCAACACATTGGCAAGTTCTGGGTAACTTGCTGCTTGAGCAGAAGACAGTGAGGACAGAGGTCAACATCATACCTCGTACTCTCTCACCTCTTCCTTTTTTGAATGCATGGGTCTGAAACCTTTCCAGAAGGCAAGCAGCACAGCTCTGACCTTGATTCAGCAGGAAATCACTACACTGTTACAGAAAAGGAGGATCCATTGTCTGCAAAATGAATGATCAGAAAGCATTTGGGAAATATACAGAGATTTATTTCCCCTCTCATCTTCCAGGAGAGGGCTCTGGTCACCAGTCTGTTATTTAATTTGGTTCACTGTGCAAGAAAGACAATTCATATGGCCAAGGAAATCATAGGGGTGACCTTCTTCAGCAGACAATTCACCCTCCTGAGAGGGTGAATCCTGAGTCCTGGACTGTTTTCCTTAAGATACTTTCTATTTTTGTATGAAGCAGTCTGTTTAGGAAACAAATCAACCTACTAAGGACCTAGAACAAGACCCATGGATTCACTCCTACTTGAGAGGCATACTACGCTCTGGTTAGGGACAGCCTATGAAAGGGGTAAGGGAATCACATGGTCTCCTTTCAACATCCCAGATTTATTCAGGAGCTTTAACATGGTCAGACCTGTCAAAATAAGGAAGTTCTGAAACTGCACAGACACCCATCCTTAGGCGTCTAGAAAGGTTTAAAATCAAAGTACGACGCACCCATGAAGCCAAATACTGAGATGGAGCTTTCAAGATTGCGATATTGGAAGCTGTACCTTATCTCATTTGGGTGAGAAATCTGACTTCTAACATCATCAAGCTCCCCCTCTGCAAAATAGGAATAGCCTCTCACAGCACACACAAGAACCACTGCTTTTAAACCTCTAAATTGCCTAGGCAATTAATGAGGGACTACATGAGCTGAAGGACCACACACGTGCCATAAATCTAGATAAGAGAATGGCCCATGTATTGCTTAATAACGCCATATGCCGTTAGTGTGATGCTGTATAGGAAGCCTCCTACCTATACAGCCACAGTTACTAACCACAGACATTAGTAAGCACATGTCCGACTTCTCAGGCCAAAAAACCCTACTAATAACTAAAAAAGAAGGTTGCACCAGAACTGCTATAAGGTGACTTAACAGCAAACCCTGTCTGCTATCTAAGGGAGAGAGACCCACCTGAAGCTATTAAAATCTATTTTTGTAAGATCAACACAGACTATCATCAGCCTTACACAGTCCTTTTCGCAACGTGTCCAAAGTGAGCATTTCAAACCATAAGGCACCTGCTTTTTTGTTCAGTTGCTGTTTTAAGTCCAGTCTGGTACTTAATAAATCCAGATCAGGAGTTCACATAACGTCATGAAAACATATGATACAGTATCCCAATAGGCCTGAGGCTGAGCTTTATACCAAAGGGCTTCTGGGCTCACAGCACTCAAGCAATTCAGGAAGGATTTCTTTATACAGGGTGGTGAAACAGACTTCCTAGTGGCCGATGCCCCAAGCCTGTCAGTGTTTAAGCAGCATTTGTACAATGCCCTTAATTACATGCTTTAACTTTTGGTCAGCCCTGAAGTGGTCAAGCAGTTGTACTAGAGGATTGTTGTAGGTCACTTCCAACTGAACTATTTTATTCTAATTCTATTCTATTCTGTCTGAAGACTGGCAGGAAACTAGATACCATGGGAAAAAATGAACTCCCTGAGCATCGTACTTGGAGCCCAGGGTCCATTTAATTCTAAAAATCATATTTGTAAACTTTTCAGATTTCTTTTACATGGATTTTTTTTTTCTTTTTATTATGTTTTTCATTGCAAAACATAACAGTTTTTTTCACATTCACCTACGATTCATCATGGAGAAGAGCTTTCCTCTTCTGATGAGTCCTAGGGCCTGACAACATAGCAATTATAACAAAAGCAGGATCTCTCTTACATAAGGATCTCTTTCTCAGCAATAGCTTGATAACATTCAGCAATTCAAGAAAAAAGGTAGCCTTGTTTTGTGAACTTTTGAGAATCCAGCTCATGATTTGGTAAGCTAAAATGCATTTCCAATAAAGTGGCTGTCAGATAGTCACAAACAAAATGCAAAACACAGTTTGTGTGCAATGAGAAGAAAGGCTAGAAGTATTTGAATATACTGGTATTGACAGAACAGCTCAGCCATCTTTGTTCTGAAGATGGAAGAACATTTTGTCTATTTCTTCCTCAATTGTTTTCTAAAGCTGTTAGCTCTCATTCCACATGCCTTGGCATACAGGTGTCTAGTTCAAACAAAAGCATCAGCATTCCTCTGCCTCAGTTACATTCTTCAGCCAGAGGCCTGTATCACAGAAATAACCGGAAGGGGTGGAAATACTCTTGTTCACAATACAAATTACTCTCTTACCTTTTTCTTTGTTCACCAAGTGGCAAACCTAGTACTGCCTGAAAGCATGCCTGAAAGCATCCAAGTACCATGCCAGGGCTGGGCTGTAATAGATTTCAAAATGGCCTCCCTGGGGCAAATCTTGCATGGCCTTATGTGGAGTCTGACACCTGCTTCCTGCTTACCAGCTGCAATTATTTTATGTTAATTGCTGCTAGTGCCTATTGCCCCTGAGTGCCATGGAAGCTGACACAAAGCAGCTCTGCTTAACTTACTTGCTTTCCTGCCTCTTACTTAAAAGGCTCCATCTGTTCCCTGGGGGAAAAAATCCCCCTGCTAGGCCCTTTGTCTACTTGGTAACTGCAGAAGACAACCTATCCTTGCTTCCCTGGATAAAAGGCCCATTGTGTCACACACTGGTTGCTCTGCTCCTATGATGCATGCAGCAGAGAAAGATTTGTCCTGCTTCTAAATCCCTTAACCACCATCCCTGGTTACCTCCCTTTGTACTATGGCTGCAACCTCTGAAGTTACTTAGAGGAGCTGGCAGTCCAGTTCTCATTAGTTTTAATAGGACCTGAGCATCTAAACGTGATGAACAGTTTTGAAATGTCCAGCCTATTAATTCACACTGTACAGCATGCCATACCCTTATCTTCCAGTTTTTGTCAAGCTGTCCAGATTTATACACCTGACTGACCCTAACTAAAATCAGGAGATAAAGCCTTGGGGGAAGATACCAAGTAACAATAAAAGAAAATTGATCTCATAGTTTTTTAAAGCAGCCCAAAAGGCCTCCCATGTTCAGCGTTGGCTCACTGAGTAGGTTATATCCAGAAATTTCAAGAACAGTTGTTAAAGCTGTGAGCTATCCCATGGCTCTTTTTGGTTAGGCTTGCTTGTCTGTTTAGCCATAGAAGGCCAAAAGAAAAGCCAAGAGGAAGGCTTCAAGAATCTGTGTTTAGACACTCAAATAACTCATCCTATTTGAAAACCCTTTAATCCTCCAGCAGCTGTTGGGGTAAGTCTTGGCTTTGTTTGTGTCCTATGGGACTCTTTCACTTAGCCTGTGGATATCTTTGCTTCATTTAGAGGAAGAAAGTTTTACCTCCAGCAGAGAACAAGATTTGCAAGATTCTCTCAGGAAATCTTTATAAAGGTTTTTCAACCCCTTCAGTGTGACTTAGTAGGCATATAATAACAGCCAAAGTACAGCTGAATGGGAGTTCTGCTTTCAGTAAGTTGAAACTTGCTCATTCTTTTCTGTATTGCACAATTCAAAGGACATCAGAAACCAGTGGAGCTATCCAGAGCCAAAAATAGCAGCGAATCAGGCCTTTTAGTTAGAAAGAATATTGCTGTTCATTAAATAAGTCCTGTGTCCATTATGAGCTTAGCATTTCCAGCTCAGTCAAATTGAATGAAGTTTTCCTTTCAGTCTTAGCAGCCATCTCCCTTTGCTTTCCAACTAAAAAAACAACTAGCATTGCCATAACTATCCCATTCTTCCCCCTGCCCCTGTTAAAGGAAAAAAGTAGATACTAGTCAGTTCAGAAACTAGTTTGAGCTCATCCATGAAAAGGCCTATTTAACATTTAAGCCAGTGGTGCAATACATCCACATATACTAATCCCTGTCATCTATGGCTGTTAAATCTTTGTACAAGAAGAGAATACTACATAGCTAAAGAAAGTATGAGCTAATGACCTCTGAATATATTTTAAATGCAAATATTTTTGCCCTATGTCCAATCCTGCTGGTAGGTCATTTGCAAATCAGATTTTAGTGATAGTTTTGTAGCTTTATTATAGAAAGTCACTGACCGTGGGTAATGAATATTCTTTATGTAATCACAAACATATCTTAATATAAATGTATGTTCTGGTGTGTAACTGTACCTCAGCTGATTCTGAAATGCTGTTGTGGTACCTCCTGGCAGCTATAGTTCAGCCACCTAAGGGTCCCCGTTTCATTTAGTGACCTGAGCTCCTTGTCTGAACTACATTTCCCATAAGGTCCCACTTCCCAGGTGATTGCTGGGATACATCAAGGGGTTCTGACTGGTGGATAAGGAGATTAACAGATACCTTAACAGCAGGAGGAAGCAATAGCATACTTTGTATCACATGTCCAGTTATATTAATACTGGAGGCTTCATGGCTAAAGGAACCCAATGTGTTAGGCATTTTCCTTCAAAAAGGGAGTTACTTCTGACCGTGCTAGATAAAAAGTCTGAAATAATGAGAGGAGACAGTAGGAAGCTAAAGGCATTCTAGGACAGCACTCATGCTTGGTCTTGCAGTGTGTGGAGCAGTACTAAGATTACAAATTATGACTGGGCTCACCAGAAAATGGTCTCTGCACTACTCCTTGTTTGCCTAAAGATAGCCTCTGGGAATCAGGGGAGAGTTCCTGGTGTAAGCAAACCTAGAATGGCAAAGCCAAACTCGGCAAGGAGTTTGCCTGCAAAAAGAGTCACTTCTCTTTGCACAAAGCCAGAGAACACATTCAGGTCACCTCAAATAGAGGACAGGTTAAAGATAAAAGTATTTGTACTCCAATCAACTTTTGGGATCATAAGTATATACATGAAAATTGATGATTTTTCCACTTTTTTTCAGTATGGTTGTGAATATTTTGCAAGCTTTCCAAATAACATGAGGGGAGAAAAGTGTTTGCTGTTCCACCAGTGGAAGGGGAACAGGCCCTATTTCTGATGACTTCCCCAGCAGCAGGATTTTCCAGCTGTGTAGGTTTAAGAGTGACCTTGACTCAAGGTCGAGGAATAGAACAGTATTTGAATTCCACTTGTCTCTAATCAGTGCTAAAAAGTGTGCTTCTGAAGCCTTTCAACTTTCTTTTCACTTTGGGAACTGTTTTATTGTAACAAAATCAGAAATGTCTCTTAGGCAACACTAGCAAACAAAAGAGGAAGTAGTAAGGAATCAATACAGGTAATAAAAAATACAGTCAATAGGCTGCTGCAATAAAATGTAGGTATGGCATATATGCTAAAGAGATTTAATTTACCTTCATCTTTGATGAACAAACTAGTTTCTGGTTTTTGAATAGGGTTGTTAACACAATTCCCATTCAAGAAGTAGGAATGCCATGACAAAAACCTCAACAGGTGACTTTTTTTTAGTAAATTCTTACTAAAATACTATTCTGGTATCCTCAGAATCCTAAACTATTTAAGGCAATGAATAATTTATTCTTTTGTCTATATCTAGTGAAGTGAAGCCTTAATTCTTCTAGTCAAAATTATTTCTACTAATTATTATTACTAATAGCAAGAAAGTATTGGGGAAAACAAAAATGTGTGGCAGCTAAGTAAAGTAAGCAAGTGTCAGAGGTCCATTTGTGTTACCTAATTATCAAGATGGTGGATGATATTTAATTGGTACATCACAGTTGCAGGAAAACCCTATGATGCATTTTAAAAAGCACACATTTGAAATAATTTTGACAGCTTTCCTGCATTTCCTGCACCTTCTGTGTGCAAGAATACCCAAACACACAACACATTGATGTGCAACTGTTTGAAGTCTGCTTTCTGAAGTTTCATTTCTGACGAAAAACTCTGCTGTGTAACACAGCCTTCGAGCAGCCAAGCTGTGTTCGAACAGAACTGCCTGCTGATTGAAGCACACAATTAAGAAGTGGAAAGTGTAAAATGGAAATTATAAAAGTTGGGCAGAAGGGATATTTCCTCAGAGAAGAAAAAAGAAAACAGGAAACCCTAGCAACTCATGCTCACAAAGAAATCATGCATGTTCACCTTTTTTTTTAAATAGCCTATGGTTCCTGGAGAACTTTGGGGAGCCACTCTACTTATATTATTTTCTGCCTGTATGTTCCATATTCTGCAAGTCTTTCACTGTACCATTTGTATTATGACAATGGAGGTACTTGCAAGAAGTATATTTGTGAGTTATGATTTTGTCTGCTCCTGCTGTTCATTCCTCACCTGAAGTCATACTGTGCTCTGCTTAACATCATAATCACCTACACAGCAACTCATGTTGATGTCACAAACAAAGGGTTATGACTTCAGCTGAGGGATCAGTAGGAACAGAAGGGCTCACATAAAGAGAGATACTGTCTGCATGCAAATGTGTCCATTTAAGAGGAAAAAACAAGTGAGAGTCATTAATTACAAAATGACGTTAGCTGAATTGCATTCTAATGGAATATTTTTAAGACTCTATGAAGCATTCAGTGCATCTTAAAAGAAAAAAAAGCACAAGCTGGCTCCAAATCTCCACTGTTATCAATTGGCACAGATCACTGGATTCTAGCCCACCTGCAATCTGCAGCAAATTCTGGTTTGCCTTTTGCTCACTGTATGAGCAGGCTGTTGATTCACTGTATCTGTTTTTATCAGCCAGTCCCAATTTCAGTTCTTTTCTTTATCTGAAACCCCCTGTGCTCAAAGGCTGAGTATGCCAGAGAGTTGCACTAAAGCTTGGCATCAGCTGTTATTAAATAACATAGCTGAACAACAGATGCACGTTAGACACCTTGGATATTCACACAGCACGTGTCAGCTGAGCCTTAATGCCACTAAACAAGCAAATAATCTGCAGCGAGGTTGGTGGTCAGGCTGTTATCCTTACTGGTTTCATTCAAAGGCAAGGAGCATGAAAGCATGTCTACACACTGAGGGATGCAACCCTCCTTCCTCATCCAGGAGAGCTTCTTGCATTGGCCTTTTCTCCATGCTGTCAGGTTGCGCTTTAAGGCTGCTTAGATAGTCTTAAAACAAACATGCGGAAGCCAGAATTTAATGAGAGCACTGAGACAAAGAGCAACTGTTTTATACCCTTCTCAAGACTCTCCAGTCTAGCAACTGGATGGGACTCTGCATGGTTGCTGATGACTAAAGCATCTTGACTTAACCTGAAACCTAAAGGACATTACTTCACCTGTTAGGTTGTTTACTGAAAACCTGCCCAAGCAAAAACCTGAGGTTGAGAACAGAAGTAAACAAACTTAATATGAACTGGGTACTCATGTGAAGGATCTCTTGAAAAAACTAATCCAAGACCAAGGAGGTGCCCAAGGCCCAGACTTACCTGATATAGCCTGTTCTCAGCTCCCTATAAACTCAGTTAAGAGAGTCTGGCACTGTTTTGGGTTTGAGTGGCAGGGTTTTGGTAGCAGGGGAGGGGCTGCAGGGGTGGGTCCTGTGAGAAGCTGCTAGAAGCTCCCCCAGCTCCAAGTCTGACCCGTGTCTGGCCAAGGCCGAGCGAATCAGCGGCGGTAGTAGCGCCTCTGGGATAACAGATTTAAGAAGGGGAAGTCTGCCGTAAGGAAGATATTGGAATGAGAGAGAAACCCCTACCCAGACACGGAGGTCAGTGAGGAAGGCAGGGGAGGAGGTGGGCTGGAGGAGGGCATGGCCCTGCAGCCCCTGGTGAGAGGGCAGGCTGTCCCCCTGCAGCCATGGAGGGGAGTGGGGGAGCAGATGCCCACCTGCATCCCGGGGAGGACCCACGCCGGAGCAGGTGGGTGCCTCCGAAGATGGCCGTGACTCCGTGGGGAAGCCCGCGCTGGAGCAGTCAGTGCCTGAAGGACTGGAGGCCGTGAAAAGGACCCATGTTGGAGCAGTTTGGGAAGAGCTGTCTCCCGTGGTAGTGACCCCTGGCTGGAGCAGGGGCAGAGTGAGGAGTCCTGCCCCTGAGGAGGAAGGAGCAGCAGAGACAAAGTGTGAGGGACTGAC
>JAVKLA010000007.1:26783024-26806025 GCA_034782735.1 Sagittarius serpentarius | reverse complement strand
CTGGGGGGGGAGGAGGGAGAGAAAACCAGGAGTGGAGTTGAGCCAGGAAGGAGGGAGGGGTGGGGGGAAGGTGTTTTAAGATTTGGTTTTACTTCCCATTATCTTTGTTTTGTGTTGGTTGGTAGTAAATTAAATTGCTTTTGGTTTTTTTCCCCAAGTTGAGTCTGTCTTTTGCCTATGACCATAAGTGGTGATTGATCCCTCCCTGTCCTGGTCTCGACCCACGAGCATTTTCATAATATTTTCTTCTCATCCCACTGGGGCCGAAGTGGGGGTTGGGGGGAGGAGTGAGTGAGTGGCTGCGTGGTGCTTTGTTACTGGCTGAGCTTAAACCACGACAAGCACGTATAGAGGGAAAATGAAAACAAATATGTGAATGGTTTGCGTGTGCCCATCTCTTCCCACTGATGGAATGAGCCTCAAATGACTGGTCCTCTGGCTTTAATATCTCAACTTGGTGCATAAATGTAGTGGATTAATTCAGGCCTAAGACTGACTGCAACTTTGAGCATGAAAGTGGGGCTTTTTATGCAAATAATTGTGTGGAAAGCCAATAAAATTTTTATTCTCCATTAAAGAGACCTGAAGCATAAAATCCTGTTTTGTGCAGACATTTCAAAATGTTGTTTGAGAGCGTGATGTTAGTTTTTTATATAACTTTTCTGTTCTCATCTTTAAAATTTCATTCCATGTAGATAGCTATTACCTTGCCTTTCTCTTCTGATACAGAACTGAAATGTACAGTTCTTCAAAACTGAAAAATTGCAGTATTAATGAATACTTAAAGTCCTACTTAAGGAATGAGAACTAATAACTATAAAATTACTTAATTTTGATATGAACATTTTCCTGAAAATGACAATGTGGAGAAAACTTCAATGGGAACATACTAAGATTTGAATTTGCATAAAAATATTTTTCTTAGTATTAGATATTACCTGGTTAATTGCTGAATTATCTTCCCTGCTGCATAACTTCTGTCAGCCTAATTACTGTGTGCATTACAGCTTCAGATCTTTTGGTCTCTATCTCAGAGATGATTTGAAAAAGTTTTCTAGCTGATAAACTACTGAGAATCTAGTACACCCAAAACTAAGACTTCTGAGACTGACAAGATTTTTATGTCTTCTCATTTGGAAGAAACTCTCAACCTCGTTTATAATGGTGCTAAAGAAGTTAGGGCTGGTAGGCAATAGAGCTGGTCATAAAATTTTCCAATGGAAAACTTTCCCATGGAAAGATCACCTTGCTGCAAAGACGGGAACACTCTAAAACCTCAGTCTTACTGAAAAACTAAAGGAGAGAATGAAAGGTCTTAATATTTCTCTTCCTTCCTTTGCAGGAGGCAATGCCAAAATCAGTTTAGACTGCTCCCATTTCTGCCACTACAGAAGCAGCATGTGGAAAAGCCTTGGGAGGTGCGATGGCACCGGCCATTTTCTTCTTCCACTACAGGACATGCCTTCCAGTTTTATGTCAAAATTTATTCGTAACAGACTAGGCCTACACACAGTTCTTTAGTGAGAGTAATGCTTGGCAGAAGATGGCTTTTCTCCTTTAGTCACTGTTCACGTACCTTCTTACTTGCGTGGGATGACAGAGGTGTGTTTGACCTCATCTTCTCAGGGTTCTCCTATAATACAAAGTTAATCCTGCACTTTCTAGTCTTCCAAACAAAAGAAAACAAGTTGGGGATGAAATACTTACTTTGGACAAATGGCAAAAGTGGCAGCCGCTAGCCCACTCTGATCCTAGGAACAGAGTGCTACTAGGAAACGTGCAGCACAAGTTTCAGTGATGGGTTCAGTCTGTCAGACACACAACATTACTGTAGGCAGTTTCTATGTATTCCATGTCCAGTCCTCACATAAGTGTTTTGACTACAGATAGGTAGTTGAGTTTTTCATGTTGTATCCTTTTTGGTGTCCACACCAGTAAATGGGAGAAAGTTGCCACAAAATGCTGGTTCTGTACACCCCTGTAGAAAATGCTTTGGCTTCGGATTTTCACAGTTGCTACCAAAATACAGCAATATCCTGAGCTACCTTATGCCAAAGACCAGGCTGTTTTTTGAGCCATTCAGGCGAGATTTAATAGTGGAATAAGATATTCTATTTTTTTAATGTTTAAGACTGTGAAGTCACTGCAAGTCAGAAGCATCTTCTGGTGTTTTTGAAATACCCAGCCCAGGAAATGGCATACCCTACATTAAGGTCTTTCTTAACAGTGCTGCAGGGAAAAAAACACTGCACCATGACATGCAAGGCAAGAATACATGCCCTACCCCAGGGTAAGATAATGTGATGGGGCAGGAAGACAGCACAGGACTGAAGCTGAGCAGAGAGAGACATTCCCTGTCCACCTGTTTCTGGAAAAATCTACGTGTTCTAAGCAAATTGATTCAAACCAGACAGAAGACAAGCATTCATATCTCAAAGTTTCCATAGAGACAGTTATTCTAAAAGAACTCCATGCCCATAATAGTTATGTGGACACCTGTACTACTTTCTCTGGTATGTGCCATTCTTTATTTTTAAAAGTCAATTTGGACAAAAGAGTAAAAGGTAATGCATCTGTGAAATCATTTAGAATACATTCTCAGCCTCAGTTAGAAAGCATGAATAATTACTTCTGTTAAGTGTTAAAGGATCTTTTCTCTCCAAATACATCAAATATACAAATGCCTAGCAACTCAAGTTCTTTGTACACATCTATTATTTTACTAGGTATGCCAGTAATTCCACAAAATCCACTCTGCCCTTCCTTGGTAACAAATGCTTGATGTGACTGTGGGCTCTGACCAAGACTCAGAATCAGTTTTGGCCCCAGCAACTTAGAGATTGCCACTGTGGCACTGAACAGCCAGCAGCATCTTCAGCCATCCCTGAGCCGCCTCTATTTTCAGGACAGCAATTCAAGCCCTATCCAGATAGGACCAAGTGTGCTATGTGGCTTAACTGTAAAGGCTCAGGAAATACTGTGTGAACTATTCAGCTCTTCTTGTCGAAGGTGTAATAACCCACAGTCCGCCCTTGCACTTGTGTTAGAACCCTAATGGCAGTAAGGGGACACAGATCTCCTCATGTCACAAGGAGGAGCCAGATGCAAACCATTAATTTCCTTACGTAAATATGATCACTTAATTGGTCTGTCAGCCAACCAGATTAGTGGGCTACTAACCCATAGACATCAGCACTTGGTGACAGGGAATCTCAGCCCAAACACAGGGAGATTTTTGTTCTGCAATTCACATTTTCAGTTTCTTTACAATAGCTTTGTAAGTACTTTTGATCTTAAGTCCTGAAAACTATTTCTAGCATAGTACAACAGGCCTGATATTTCACTACTTCTTCCCAGGTTGCATTTCATTGTGTTCTCACCTATCCTTTCAGCCAACCCTTGCAGGAACTGACTTACAGTGTTGGAAAAAAATACATTGAAAAGGAGCAGGTCACTACAACTAGAGCAAAGCTTCTTCTAAAAAAATGCAGAATCCTGATGCAGGCATGAGCAAAGACTAAACAGCAGTATATGACAGTAAGAAATAGAAGAGAAAAAAGGAGATGTACTATAAAGCTGTACTCTAAATGAAACACATTAAGAGAGATAGTAAACTGTAATCTGTGCAATGGACACCACAAATGTACTGTCCTTAAAAGTAAGTAATATGGGAATGGTGTGTGCACGGAAGAAAGTTTAAACACAAGGGATACTGTTAAAAAATGATGTGTGTCTCAGGGCTGATATACAGCATGCAAGGGATATGCCTTCAAGGGCATAAAGGGTTTCCCCTGTGGTACATTATCTGGAAACCATTTGTAAAGTAGAAGTACATTATTCAAACCACCCCAGGAAAACTGTATTTTAAGGATATGTATTTTCATACTTTCTAAAAGCAATAAAGGAGCTGTCACTGTGGGTGATTTCCAGATCTGTTTAAAAGACATTGCTTAGATGGGAGGGAGGTCTTGTCATTGGCAGGCAGTAAGGCGAGAATCCTGGAGAACTGAAATGCTACTATCATCATTTCCTCAGAAGAGAAAGGCAATGGAAAACATCTGAAGGACTCCCATGCTAGCTGTCTCCACTCAGAGAGGCTACACAGCTCTTTCTTCAGCATTTCAGTCTGCAGTCCACTTCCTGAAAACGTTGCACTTGAACTAAGCAAAAAAGAAACAGTTTTCCAACAAGATGAAATATTTCCAAAATCTGAATTGGTTTAAAATGTCTAATGTCTGCCTTGTCAAGTTTTATCAATAAACAAAGCAATGTGATGACACTCAATCTTCTGTCCTATTTATGTTTTCCAGTTCATCATTCCACAAAATCCCTCAGAAAATGTAGGAGCCAACGGCTAAATGCAGTGTCCAGGAAGCCAGTTTATATCCACAGTACTTTTATTAATTGTAATTTACAATTGTAAATGTAATTACATTGAAAAATGTAAGATGTTGGCTGTGGAGACAAATTATATTTCCTCTCAACAATTAAAAAAAAATTGCAGAAGGCAAAATTCTTTTCTGGAAAAATAATATTAATGGGGTGTTGAAGGAGCAGAGAAAGAGAGATTGCCAATAGGTAGAAGATGAAACCAAAGTAAAATAGAAACTGAATGAGTCTGACAACAAAAAAACTGTATGTGTGGTAAATAACACCTCGATACATAAACTGAAGCACAGATGCAGCAGAGTTAAGCCAAAGGTCTGAACCGACTCGTGGCAATACATGGAAGTATGACAAAGTCTGTGAAGAGTACAAAGGTGTTGTTAGACTAATGAAAACAAAGCCACTAATCAACTGTGCAGGTCTAGGCATGGAAAGGCTACAAGATCACTGCAATGTCTTCCATATATTGCCTCAGGTGTGCTGGAACCAGCAGCCTATAGACTGCTCATTGCATTTCTGATTTGCTTTATGTTCCATAGCCCACCTACCACAGAAAATTACTTTGGGCAATGCTGCTGTACTGCAGCTGCACTGGGATTGTAACAAGAAGCTGCTGAGCTGTGTTGTGCCACAAAGCTTTTCTGGTTAGCTCACAGCTACTTTGAGGATCTGTAACAACATACTGCGTTACACTAAGGGATGGACCTGTCATGAATCTGCTCCCCTGCAGTGATTTCTGCCAGTTGTGGAATCCTATGCAGGACCTCCTCCCCAGCCCTTCAGCTACACAAGAGACACAGAAAAGCAAGTGATTTTCCAATGACCATCATGAGCAAAGGAATGAGAATTGCTCTCCTAACACTCCACACTACAGTGCATCCTTGCATTCAGCCTCAAGTCCCGCTACAAATCTCCAAAGATGTTACTGAGGTGGCATCTTGCCTGAGGATGCCTCACTCTCTCCTATATTCTGCTGAACTAGGCAACATGAGTGGAAACACTGCAGCTGATGGACTAAATTGCAGCTCTTAGAAGACCCATGGTGGCAGCAGCAGGTTCCTGAGTCTGCAGTATGCTGTCCTGTTGTATACACACCACCACCTAAAAAAAAAAAAAAAATAGATTGAGCTTAAGATCTGTCATGCTTTCTTGACTACCAGTTGAATGAACAAAGTTTACCCTCTTCTAAAGTAGACAGTTTATGGTATGCATCAAGAAGGTGAAACTGTTTTTTTTGCCTGGCTTCCTAGTGGGATGAGGCAGTTATAAAATAGTTCATCCAAAAATGTACCAGTCAAGCAGCACACAGGCATTCGTTAGTCAGTGAACACCTCTGCTTCCTCGAATGAACTATGATGCCACTGGGGACCACAACAGTTAGCAATGAACTGCTTGTAGTAATCTCCAGCACAAGGCAGGGAAAGATGTTAACTTTGGCTGACACGGCGTTTCTTCAAGTTGTGCTTGTGTCATTAAATTAACTGTCCTGATGGATGCATTAGAGTAAATTACACCAAATAGAAAACATCCCAGAAAGTTAATTAATCACCTTTCAGTGGGTAAATGTTTAAGTCCTTGCATTCCATTTTTCAGAAAGTCCTAGCAACTCTTTCCCCAAGGTATTAGACTGGCTCAGAAATAATGCAAAGAGCCACTGAGACGTTTTCAGAGGCCAATGCCTGAATTTTTAAATGCCTAATTTTACCACAAGGTTTCTGACTGCAGAAACAGTGAACCCTAGTCTCCTAGAGATTCATGTCTCCAGGGGAGCTCCCATCCAGTGTGTTCTGTAAGTATCTAACAGGGCAGAAAATGTACTGCTCTGTTTCCCTCCTGCAGGTTTTAGGAGGTTCTTTCTTGACTGGCTAAGCCCATAACTTCATGAAAGCTGTCAAATTTTTTACTCCTCTATTCTGTTAAATTTGACGCAAACAGCCTGGCTTAAAAGCTAGGTTTTGGACACACAGATGTAAATTCACACAGCTACACTCACTTTATGATTGTATTGACCATGTTTTTTAAGTCAGACAAAAATCTGTCCTACAGGTACTGAGCCACAGATTTTCAAAGGTATATAGGCAATATTCTTACACCTCACAAGTGATTTAAGTGGCTGCATCTAAATTTAAGTGCTCTGACTGAAGTCAAAATTTTGTTAAATAACTTCTATTGCTTTTAAGGGGATTTACCACTTCAGTAACATGGACGATCTGTGCAGAAGCCCAGCTGATACTGAGATAAAGCAGAACACAGACTTAATTCTCACTTGCCTTTAAAGCTCCAGTGTTGAAAGCCACAGTCCCACAGCCTTTCAGCAAGGCTTGGTTTCAGCTTTCAGAGTTTCTGGTTCAGGATTAAATTAAAATTCACCTTTAAGTTTCTTTCTGAGCCAGCTCGCACATGGAAGCAGTATTTCTATTGCATCATTTTAGGAGTGGGAATTAGACAGTCCCTTTTTGCTTACAGTGTCATCTGTCTATACTAATCAGCAGTTTAAAGAGGTGACAAGGCTAGGTGTTTCTTCATAACTTGCACACGAGATTTTCTAGAGGCTTGTAGGGGAGAGGCAGGAAGAAAAACTCTGGACTAGTTCTTCATCTGGTGCAAGCTGACAGAAATATGGTGAAATCAGTGAATCCTGTGGATTTACATGAGCTTCCAGGCTTTACATTAATGAAGAAGTGCCGTTCAGCAGTTACATGCGCTCGCACCTGTACGAACGTTATTGTGGATGCAGGCAGGAAAGCTCATCTGTAAAGGCCAGAGTGGATGGCAAATGAAGCTAAGTGAAGACTACGATCATCAGACATGCAGGAGAATGACAGCACATCCCAAATACAAACATGACTGATTTAATGGGAGGGAATACATTTAATTCAGAGTGACACTGAGACAGGAAACCAAGCCAGGGGGCTGAATATAGAGACATACGGACAAAAGACGAAGGGAACAAAATAATGCTAGCAAGATCACATTACCTGAAAGATGAATAGGTTTAGGCACTTGCATCTTTCCAAAGACTAGTTGTCAGTGGCTTGAGACCTCAAATGCTATCAGCTCATTACTTTGGGTAGAGACACACTGAGACATTATGGAGTAACTCAGGATGCAGATGTGACGAGGTAGCACTAGGAATGGTTTCAGTGATGAACCAGCAGATACAAAGACAACAGTAACTTCTGTGTGATTTTCCAATGCCTGTTTTTCATCCATGAATGGTTTAATGTTCTGCCACTCCAGTAATTCATCAGAAAGGAATTCCTGCAGGAGATTCCTGCAGGTTAGTTGTAACAGGATGAAGTCAAGTCCAGCTCTGGCCTGAAATGCATCCCATTTCTCTAAAAGAAAAAAAAAAAATCAAACAGCATGAGGTGCCTCAGAGGCACAGAGAGGTGAAACAACTTGCCTAAGGTTCTTCCAGCATTTCAGAAACAAGTCCAGTGCATTAAATATGTCTGAACAGTCTAATTTCAGATCCATCCCCACAGGCAACCAAGAATATCATTCAAGCATACACAGCATAGTAAGATGTATGCCTTTACTACCACCATTCCTCCCATGTGGCTACACTTGTCCTGGGAAAAGGAAGTGGTCAGGGTGAGATTATCTCATACATACATCCAGCCTTCAGGCTGTTTGGAGGCCACAGTGCCTTTGGATTCACTGAGTCTCAGGGGAGCAAGGAATTCCTTTTTATTGGGAATGAGAGGTCTCACACTGATATAACCACTGCCCTGCTCTAGTTTTCTAACAGCTAGCTAACTGAAAGCAAAACCAACAATAATGTTCTGAAACAAACTTCAGAAGAGAAGTGTGGCACCTATCAAATCCACTTGCTCCTAGGTGTAGTTGTTCAGCAAGATTAATCCAGTAAGGGATAAGACCATAGCTCTGTAGGAACAAGGACTGCACATGGTTCTTACGCTCTTGAATTCCCTCAGGCATGAAATAACTATTCCTATGCGATGCCTCATGGCGCCTTGAGCCATCTGGGTGGAAGACAGACGGAAACAGAGCAAGCTGGTGACAAAATTCAACATTTTTCCCAAGGGCATTCACCACAGGATCTGAAGGCACTTCAGTGTCCAGAACCACCCTTCTCCTTCAGTGGCTTCTGTGTGTACTGTGAAGCTGGTGCCAGTCCTTCCTCAGTAGGCTGAGGACTGTCTGCCTCCAAAAGCTTTGGGGCAAAAATGACCCCACATCTAGACAATCACAGTGGAGAAAAAAGGGTGTTTTCTCATCATTTGTTAACACTTGCCTAAAAAAGCCCAAAAGCTACACCAGGAATATAAAAGGTGGAGGAACATAAATCTGCTAGGTAGAAGCATGCTATGGAACAACATGCTATTACCTACCTCATTGAAAGCGTGGAATTGGAAGTTTAGACTTTTATCAAAAAACCAGTAATTTAATTAAAAATGGAATGTGAGGCAGCCAGTAACTTTTTATGAAGAGCAAAGTTTCATTTCTTTCTTACAGTTGACAATCCATCTACAATTTGTGTTGGGTAATCTGAGCACTCTTGTTAAAAAGTAGAAAACAGTGCCTAACAGAATGCCTTACATTTTATCAGAACAGGCTGAGTATGATAGGAGATAATTTTCCTGAAGTTTTCCCTATAACTATCTCAGTCTAACGTTTTTTTCCTTCTTTTTTTCTTTTTTTTCTTTTCACACACACAAGTACTTTCCATGAATGCATTTATTACAGAGAAGTGTCAGTGACAAAAATAGTTATATAAGAGTGGGATGTATTTTATAGATCCATTTTGGATTAAACATGTTGTTCGGTGTTTATATGTTGCCCTCCGAGATTGAAATTGATATAAAGTAATACAGTGATGTGTGGCAGGCAGTATATTAGAGAAGAGCATTCCTTCTTACAAGGACTGAGCTACTGGCATGAGTGATTACATACTAGGCTTTCCATTAATTATCTTCATTTACTATGGCAAGGAGGGCTGATCTCATGTGCTTTTGATATCCTGAGAAAAGCAGAAAACACTGCAGCACTCTCAGCCATCTCCCCACATATCCCCCAGAAAGGAAAACCAAATCTTTTTCTTTTTTTTTTTTTTTTTCAAAATCCTCAAAGGATATTAAAACTATAATAGGTAGGCTGCAGAGTTCTTTGGCTCATAGCATCATAGTTCCTGCATAAACCAAGTATCTTGATGTCAGGCAAAGTTGAACCCTGTTTTAAGACACCTCAATTCAGCTTTAACTGCATGCAGGAACTTGCTCCTTGAATTGGTTATAAACATACAAAAGAGTTACTGTTTGTTTAGAGATGTGGGAAAAAGGAGATTATTTTTACAGGCTGAACAACTTCCTCTCAGGGGTAATAGGGAATTTATTAAGGTCATTTCTAGAAGCCCCCCAAAAACTGTGTGTCTGTATGTTTTAGATGCTACAGGGGATAGAGGAAAAATAGCTCTGACCTTGAATACAAAAAAAAGCATAAAACCCACAAAAAAACACAGTTAATATCCTTCAGGTATCTGTAAGTTTTCCAACTGGCCTTAAAAGAGAAGTATGATTTGCCCTGTGTTTGCATGATCGAAAGCCCATTCAAGAGAAGTCAAAAAGCAGTACTAGTAAGAAGTATCTTTTGGGGTATGGGAACTCAGTTCTTCATACAAGCATTTAAATCAAGGATGCAGAGTCCTAGACACAAGTACCAGGCATCTGGGCAAAGAACTGACAAAAGGAGTAATCACAATTATTTGAAAGGAGATTAAAACAAGCAGAACAGTAGCTGCAGACTTTCTCTGAGCATGCAGAAAAATAGCTTGCTCCTAAAAAATGGATAACTGTTTTACTAGATGTCACATGGGTAGTGAGAATGTAGGGAAACACTCTGCCTTCCTGGGACAAAACCATTCTATACAAATGACCTCATATTTCATGATATACAAAAAGTCAAAGGGTCTTGCAGCCATTTGTAAAGACTGTGCTAGCATCATACAACATAAGTCTCAAGTTAAATGGCAACATATAGATGAATGAGGATATGATGTGTTAAAGAGAAGTGGCCTTGCCGCCTTGTATCAGGAGGAGTATTTTCATTACTAGAAGATCAGTGCAGAAGTAAGACAGAAGTCCCAAAGCTGCCTCTGTTGCTTTTTGCTTTTTTATGCTGGCCAGAACAATTCTGGTAGAAAATGGAAGAAGATAGACACTTCTAGGATGGGGGGAGAAAACATTCATTTCCTAATCTTTACTCCAATTTAGGACATAAGCCAGTCCTGATAGGAAAAAGGAGATAGACTCTAAGCGATCTGAATCTACTGCCAACTCAGTTAGTGGGTAAGTAATTAGCTCTTGAACTTCAGTTACTGCCACTACATAAATAGAGCATTTTCTGTAAAAACATTGCTATAATCTCTATTCAGGGTTTGTTTGGGTTTTCTTTGTACATACAGAATCAGAATATAGTTGTCACAGTTTAAGTTCTTCTCTCAGTAACAATATTAAAATACAGCAGCAAGAAAATACAAAAAGCGTATCTTAGCAAACTCATCATTTTTGAAGCATCTGAAATCTAAATTAGCTCCACTCCATTGATTAAAAATATTGCTTACAGTGATTTGCCAAAAAAATCTGTTCTGAAATTTAAATTAGGTTAAGTATTTTGTAGCAGACTGCCACAATCATTTTCCGAAGTAATAAAATCAGTTATCAGAATTAATGATACATAAAATTCATTTTATGATTTTACTTACATTACCTTGCATCCCTCCCTCATCTGTTTTCAAACCAAGTCCCATAACTTTAGAATGTGCTTTTACACCATGCAGTGACCCTTGTTGCAGCTGAAAGGACAACACCATGCAGTACAGTCCTTTTAAAATTGCCTTGTTGATCGCTCAGAACAAAATCATGAGGAAATGCAGAAAAGGCATGGGAACAGCCTTGTAGAATAGTTGTAGCTACAAGACAACTGAGAGATTGAAAGGGTGGCAGATGTGAAATCAAGCAAGGGCTTTTAATGCCATAAAAACAATGAAGTGCAGAATTAAGTCCTGGATTTCGCAGTGTTTTCAAACAGAGTGAACAAAACAGATGCTACTCTTAAGGTATCAGTGACTATGTATCTAGCACAAGAAGCACCTTCCAGGTCACACCTGAAGTTTTTCTCCATCAAGACAGTTACTGCTTTCTAGCTCTGTAGAGGGCTTCGTTTCTAGACAGCTCATACAGAGAAACAGTCAGTTTCTTTGCTACTTGACGATCTCATTCTTGTGTTTTACTTGTAAGCAATGAAACAAGTATTACAAAGGTAATCTTGCATCTACAAGGTGAAACATGAGGGCAGAGCAGTTAATAAGTAAAACTACTGCTGAAAAGAAATTTGAAAAGTGCTTTCAACCCATTTCAGCTGGTGAAAAGGACTAAATGATTCACAGATACAGCGAGAATATGCTGACCTAAAGTTACACACTATTATGATTAGAGTGCTGCTGATATGAAACGTTTGAAGAACCCCACCCACTAGCTTAAAATAAAACCGTTTTGCCATTAGCTGCTGTCATTTACTAATAAAACATAACCTAGCAGCAGTCATCTGAGATTGTTGCTTGCTCTACCAAGCAAGACAAACTAGGAGACCCCACATGTAGGGGTAGTTACCTCACTGGCAAGGACACAATCCCATAGTACCTATGCAGAGTCAGTGACAGTAACAGGTAGTGACCTTCAGAAAAACACAAGGTGAAAAGACAGGTCTGAGAACAACTCAGAAAGAACAGTGAGCAAGCCATGCTCAGTAGAGGGCAAGAGCAGGCATAGAGCAAAGCTCAGACGAGGCTCAGAGGCCAGGAACTGTACTTACACAGAGCTCACAGGTCCAGGGGAAGAGAGTGTGTGTGGAAGTCCCAGGTGAGGCTTTTCAGGGCAGTTAGAGCCTATTGGTGCACTCAAGTCCCAGCAAACTGTTTTTAAGACATCCTGTGACCCTTGCTTTTCATTCTTTGTGTGCAAGGGTTGTAGTCTATCTTCTTAATGTGATGAGACAGACCTTGTGGAGCTGGGAGGTGTAAGAGCTATTTTCCACCAAGGAATAACAGAAAGCAGCTCTATTCACGAGCTCTCTACTATGTAACCCGTTGGCCAAACCAGGACAAAACTCTATCCAAAACCCAGCTTCTGAGGCATTGAATTGCACGGGTCTGAGAAATAAGTCTGAGAGAAGGAGTAACAAAGAGAGAAAGCATGAACACATTTCAAGAGAGGATGCCAAATATGAGGCTTATGGTTGTGAACAAAGGAGTTATCTTCCAGTACTCGACTTCTTCCATCCTCAAGGAAACAGGAACATATACATAAATACTCCATTTGAAACATAACTTGCTTTCTGCTGCTAACAGGCAAAACATGTAGAGGACAAAACTTTGTCCTGTGATCTGGGTGAAATAAGAGTTTGCTGTATTTATCACCTGCAATCCTTTAACTGATGAGTAGTCTGATGTCTATATTCTTGCAGACCTGGCTTTAGCTGTTTTAAGTGATCAAAATTATTGGAAAGTTCTGAGCAGGAAATAGGAATCTTAAAGATCTCTTAAACTGGACACCCAGCATCACTGAGTAACGATGGGTTCCAGTGGATATTTTCAATGCTGCAGAGCTGAGGAAAAACAAACTCCAAGGGGCTTTGATTTCATGTTCATTATCTCATAGAAGTAGTGCTTTCTATAGGAAAAGTTAAGTGTAAGAAGCACATGTACATGTCTAATCTCTCAGAGGAGAGCATCAAGTGTGGGGCAAGAGCAGACAAGCCCTTTCCAATATTTACACAGCAGAGGCAGCCGAAAAAGTCAGCTTGATAGTTTATACTGAAGGTCAAGTTAATTCCAAGGTCAGATTTCAAATGTACCTTAAGAAAAGTAGGGGTTTTTAATACTATGCAGGTAATAATTAGAAAATCTTAACATGAGCACCGGTAGTAATTGGCATATATTCCTTTGTAAAATCAGATGGCATATTACTGTAGGTAGTTTAAACCTTCAGCTATAAAAAGGTCACAGTGAATCTCAATTTCATACACCTGGCAGTGTGTTTTAGAGGATAACCTGCACATTTCTTACCTTTTGCAGATGTTGAGGATGACTGTCTCTAAACTATTTTTTCCTAGTAGGTGGTAGATTGTTTCCTGTGTGCTTTATATTCAGTTATGTGAAATAAAATCACTAAGGTAAAATAAATTAATTCTCAGCCATTCCAGAGCAGGGAGACTGTGAACATTTGATGAGAACAACGAACACAAGTATAACAGCAACTGTAAGGCGGAGTTCTTATCCACCTGAAATCCTTACACCCTCCCACCACTATAAATACTTTAAAAAGGCTTTTGCAACAGGAGAGCTGACCTAAATTTTTCAGCACGTTTGACAGGTTTTGTTTAAAGTTCAGAAAAAGATGAGACTGATGTCATTCTGTTATGGTGCTGATATTTCCATACAGCCACTTCTGCAGAGCAACTATGCTATGACTACAGGGCTACAGCTTAAAGGAGGGGAGACTTAATAAATCATGCTGTGAAGATCTGGCATAAAAAAAAAAATAATGTTTTTCTGTGAAAGAGGGCTAAAGAATTGGTCTGGATGCGATGATAAGCAGATAGGGAATCTGCAGTTCTGGCTACTCGGGACTGTCTCGGACAAGCAGGGATTTACCCGTGCGTTTTAAATGATCTCATAAAGGGCTCATTGACTTTGGCTGGAGTTAAGGTACAGTAGATCATAGCCTGCTCATCTTTCTGATCTTGTTCTGGTTTCAATCAGAATATTTTTGAGTGCTTCCGGCTCTTTAAGCCCCTAATGTGCTCACATTATGAACTAATGCAGAGCAGAAAAATACCATATATCATGCTGGAAAAACACACATATTGCATGTGTATTTGTATTCATTTTTCAGACTATTTCTATTTCCTTTCACCCTGTGAAGGCTTAATGGTTTCACCATGAATACTTGTCCATTCATATGCAGATTTAGTATGCAGATAAAATATGACAGAATTTTCCACAAAGAAGAGATTGTATTTTATGCTGTGACATTTCTATTCTCTTCTTCCTGGGATGTTAGACACTTTTTAAAGATAGAATAGATAAATTTAATATGGAAACTTTTGTTTCAGAGGGGAAATGTGTCTGCCTTTTTTAAAGTGAAGGGAAAATATTACGATAACAAAGAAAATAATTAATAATACTTAGCATTTATAAACTTGGCTTTCCTCTAAGTGTCTCAAAAGCATATTGCAAAGAGTAGCTAGGACGGAATCTCTACGTAAAAAAAAGGGGAACCTGCATTTTCTGTAGCAGAGGGAAAGCCAGTACCTATAAAAGCATGAATTTTGGGGCAAATGTGAGGGGTGAAAGCACACAGAAGAAATGAAGAAGTATTAGCCCAACCGCCTGGGAGCCAGGCAGTGCCAAAGGATGAACATCTGCAGCAAGATTGGAACTGTTGATAATGCCTTGGTGGTAAAGCAGTCAGATGAAGAGTGGTCATGTATACACGTTCTGGCTGAATCCTCCTACCCCTTTCTTGTCGGATTCTATGGATCTTGCATGAATGTTATCTTCCAATAAATAAATTGACTGCCAAACTAATTTGCATTAGAGGAAAATCAAGGTCAGGCAATGGTAGGCCTAAGGGTGGAGGTGTCACTAAGTGTGGCACCAATCACAGCTGTGTGAGTCACAGCCAGACCTCCACGTTGCCAGAGGGAAACTGGATTTGTAAAAGAATCCTTAGAGGGAAAAGCAGGGGTGAACTCACAGAGACTGGAGGTGCAGGACTGGCATCTCCATTCCCACCCTTGCTGAAAAGTCCTTTGATATCCCCAGGGGGCACTGAGAGAGAAAGAGGAAGGAGTAAGTAGCTACGCAGACTGCATGCATGAGGGGTTTTGCATTCCTCCGGCCCTTTGGGATTTGGTCCAGATGATCTGATGTATTTAGTTGAATTTGGATCACCTGGAGACAGGAAATAGGATTTCCTGACATCACTCTGTATTGCTACAGACAGGGAGGTGGGAGGGTTGAAGTTTGGTTGGTTTGGTTTTTGGTTTCTTTGTCATGCTAAATTTACATATGTTAATAATTCATTTGAGTGAATAAGGGAACACATAGTAATATGGCCATACTCTTATGGCCACCAGCTTTCGTATGTGCTCTCAGTTTTCAAGACGTGCCAGCTTGGATGCTACATAGGTCATTCAAGTTCTCTGTGCTCCCCCTACTGTAAGCAGAGCTTGCAAATCAGATACCTAGCAGCCATGGGAAATAATGTGGGGTGAACAGCTTGTTCACTCCAAGGAAGCTTAACGTGTCACATGTGTTCTGTACTCCTGCCAAACTTCTCCTGAATCTAAAATTTTACCTCCATTGATAAGTTACTGATCATGGGGAGCCGATTCTTTTCCCACTACTAAGTATTTGTAGTTAATTCTTGAGTTAGTATTAATTCTTGAATAGAATTAATTTTCAGTACAATTTTTTTCCTTTTCCAACCCAAAGGTGTTTGAGTTCTCTGTCACTCATCTGAATATTTCCAAAAGCAGCCATATCTGGCCAAATATCTTGAAAAGTACAGGAGGGGATTAAAAGGAAATTCAGATCAGAGACTGGGTTGCATGGCTACTGGGGTTTAGAGAAGCTTGATGTGAGTTTAACTACTGTTCGGACTCTTACATCAAGGCCGTCTTCAGCACCATGTTGCTGTGCCAGGTGCCTGCATATTTCTGTTCCAATTCCCTAGCTTCTTCAAGTCACCTTTGCTTGTGCCTCTACTTCTCACTGAGAACTGGTACATCTCCTGGCTCCTCAGCTTCTAGATCTCAGCTTGTCCTTGACACTAGTAGTGGTTTCCACTTGTGGCTGTACCATATGTGGATAGACGAGATGAAGGACTAAAGGATGCAGTGACTGCATCTTTCACTGGGAGAAAAAGCTCAAACTCAGATGTCCAGAGAGGTTCTGCACTTTACCTTCCACAAAAATCTTCTGTAAGAAGAGGACAACAAACTTGGGTTGAATGCTAGTGCCTTGATGCGTCTATGCTAGATGCTCTTCCATCTTAAAATGAGTAAATGCTGCAGACAGGATCCTGTTACTTGGATAGCAACTTACCTTTGATAAATATCTTGCTTGGTCTTCACAATTATACTCTCTGCTTAAAGGAATAAACACCTCAGACAAGGTAGCTGGGTTGTCTATGTGAGTGTGCCAGTGATCTCGGTATTAAATAGGATGCAAACCCCACTTGGATGTACCAAAGGCATAGCTATTTTCATGAAACTCCTAAGGCCTTACTATCTTTGCACATTTGACTCATCTACCAAATTTATCTGAGGTTAAGCAATGCATGCAAAGATTATTGACGATGGCTTGAGGAAGGGAATGACAAACACAGCATGGACACCGAACTAAAAATGATGTTGCCCATTCTGCACCTGTGACCATCCATGTTCTGGAAGTAACCAGGAAAGAGCCCAGAAGGGCACAGCAATGCCCCAAGTACATGGAAATACTTACAAAATGGCTTTCTGCTCTTTGTGCACATCATTGAAAATGTTCAGTTGATGAGACTTGGCTGGAAATGAAAGTTGGTATATTTCCCAACTGGCTTGTAATTATATGCCCTTATGAATAGATATGGAATTATAATATGCCTAATTACAGTTCTGTTACTGAGACAAAAATGTATTTTCTCCTATTGTCTTATTGAACATTTAGAATTTTATGGGTTAGTTACTGGTTTATTCCTGCTTAGCAAAGGTCAATGAGAACAGAGCTAATGGATAACAGTACAACCCTAGCTATTATAATGAAAAGAAGGGGGTTCCATGCTAGAAAGCGGAACCTCAATTCAACTGGTCTCATTCATTAGGGCAACAGTTCTCTGCAGCTTTGATGAGATTAAGTTCTATTAGGGTCTTTACTTAATTTTAAAGAACGATGTAATGAATTTCTAATCTATCACACAGATGGTTTATTACTAGCAATAACGTGGGGTAATTATTGACATCCCATTCTGTTTCTGACCTATGTAATGGGGCAGAAGGAACTGAGGCTGCCTAAAAATCCTGGAGAACTTTAAATTGTGTTTATTTGCAACATCCTAGATAGCCAGAAAGTAAGAATGCTGGTAGAATAAGGCTAGCAAATGGCTGACATCAGTAGATGCTGATGTCATGTGGCTAGTAAAAGGATATGACACTTAGGTCTAGTCAACAGTTGTGCATCCACAGAAAAAGAATGTGAAAGGGAGTAGTTACACTGAAAATCTACTTCAAGAGCTGTCCTTATCTGCTCAGAAAGCCATGTTTTCTGGGTACCTACTGAAAAACATCTCTGCTTCTGATTATTGAATATTCACTATGAACTGCTTGTGAGTTGCCTATAATAAAGCCAGAATTATTTATAAAAACTGTGTATTGAATTATGTTTAATATCAAGTACAGCTAAGAGAACTGCAGCTTGTTTGTGAACAATATACTAACAAGAAAAAATAAGAGTTTTGGTGATGATAAACTGCTTGCTTCATTCTAGTAATTACTAGAATATAGTTGTAGTTCTCAGTCCAGCTACATCAGGCTGGACTGTCCATGAAGTCAGACTATGATTTCAAACATAATTAAGAGCAACAAGTACAGAAATGGCATGAAATCATGGGAAATGTATATTTTGAAAATCCTAGGCTTAGTTTCCTTGTCACGAAAGCCCACCACCACAACAGAAATTTGTATGTCAGCAAAAAAGCTAGATTACATTTCCTTACAGAGTAGGAAGGATTTGCATGACTGCCTTCAGACTGCAATAAGCTATGATGCTGGTCATGTTTATTATATACAATATGTAGTAAATATGTTAATTTAAGATCTAATTGTACTGAATAGTAAAATTCCCACTGCCTTGAATGACAGAGGAATCTGTGTGTCCTCCCAGTGGCTTGTTTCAAGTAATCTTTAGCTTAAAGTTAGCTATGCGTTCCTTTGACACAGATTACACGTTTGTGTTCCTTGATGCTGAAGGTGTCTAATGTGAGCTCAGCAACTGCCTATATACAAAAGTCAAAGCATAGTGCTTCAATATGCCCCAGCTGGCATTTTAGCTGATCAGCTGGAAGATTTTAGTTGAAGATCATACACTTGGCTGTCACTTTCACCAGCTGAAAGCTGGTCAATTATGGCATCCCTTTTGCTTCAATGTAAAGAGGAGGGCAAATGAACAAACTGTTCAGTTTCAATTCTTACAGCTTGGATGTAGCTATTATTTGCTATCAAAGTCTGTCTTATGTAACACAAAGTTCTTTAATAAAGCCAGATAGCAGAAAAGCTGTATCCTTCAACCAAATAACATGCATATGTCACTGCCAAATGCAGGTAGAGCCAATGGAGTATGGTTTTGCAAATACTTCTCTGTCTGTGAAATGACAAAGGCAAGAGGAAAATGCAGGGATTTGTAATACACAATCATGGAAAAATTTGGTAGTTCACCTCTGGGATGCTCTGGACAAGAAGATTACTTTGAGGCAATAAATGACCTTGGCACTGCCAGGAAAAATGTTTTTCTGCTTTTTTAAGAGAACTGGGACTTCATAATTTTTTTGTAAAGAAATCAAAGCATATCTAAGAATTTATTTTCATGAATTGTGCCCTAGTGAACACCTGTAAAGTCCAAAATGCTGCAGATCTGTTCAGATCAAAAATGGTAATGATACGCATAGTCGTGTTTTGGTTAATAATTTCTACCAAATTATCGTAAGAAAGCATGTTCCTATTCTCTAGACACACTTTTGTTTTGTACCAAACATCAACAATGCAGCCCATAAACATTAGTTCCATATCTTGCTTCACTGAATCAGGAAGCTTCCATTTCGGAGTACACCATCCATTCCAAGCAAAAAGCAGAAATTGGAATCTAATTTATTACAGACATATTAACTAAACCCTGAAATTAACCTAGAAACGTGTTATCTTAGCTCTTTCTGTACTGGAATGAAAGTAATATGCGTTCAGGGACAAATGACTGCTGAATGAACATTAGTGCAATGCATATGTTGGTACGGATGTTCCAAAGAAATTTGTGTGTATTTAGGCTCTGAAGTAATCAGTCACAATTTCAGAAGGGCTCAGCAGCTGTTTGAATTCTGATGGTCCTAGATGCTGGGACCTTCGGAAAGTCTGCTGGCACCTAGCTATGCAAAATTGCTTCTTGTTTAGTTACTTGCCTGTAAGCAAAGTGGAACTTAAACAGCACATATCATGGGCCTAGTTCTTTAATTTGGGCCAACCTCAGCGGAGACTGAGCAAATGAACGTGGAAAGTGACACAGTTAAAATGCAGAATTACAGGAAGCAAGTGGGTTTCTAGCAGTCTTTGGAGCAGCAGAGAAAAAAGCCTTCTGCAGCCTGCTTTGGGCCTGAGGTAGGTTTTTTTGTGTGCTACTTTTGGATTTGTACCTGAATAACAGAGCTGAGACAAGAAAAAAATTGAGTTTTCAGAAACTGAAGTTTTGAGACTTTCAGGTGTAGTCTGAGTTTTTCACAAAAGAGAAAGGGAAAGTCAGGAGTCTTCAGTTATCCTTTTGCATAGGCATTAACTTGAACCTGCTTTCAAAAACATCTTTCAAAGAGGCCAAGCTAACAACCTCTTCATATTCTCTTTAAAGACTGGTGTGCTTTAATAGTACAACAGTATCTTTTAGCCATGCAATACAGTCACATTCCTCTACATCATAACGTATGATTAACCGAATTGCAGGAGCATAGTCAAGCACACTATCAGGGCCATGTAGTTTGGGGTTGGGGCATGGAATGACGCTCCTGCAGTGGCCTTTTCTGGAGGGGTTCCTGTAAGCATGGAGTGCAGCTTGGAGATGCGTACTTCTCAGCTGCTGCTCTGCAGCACAGCCTGACTCCTGCTCTGTGACACCTCATCTGAAATGTAGACAGTTGGCAGGTTACAGATCTGCTTACCAAATGAGTTTGCATGTAAGGAATGGTCTGCTAGGCTAACATCCAAATGTCCTGGCATAATGGCAGACTTTGCTCTACCCCAAGCAGAGAGGCAACTCTTGCATTCACTACAGGCCCATGTGTCTCCTCCCACATCATAGTCAGTGTGTTCCATCCTACCCATAACCAAGTTACTATCCCACTATAAGAGGAACCAGAGTTCTCATGTTATCTACGCCTAATTTATGTCGTCTTGATATTGTGGGATTCCCTATGTAAGTGCTATATGCTATAGTTTGGATCTCAAGTCTGGCATCCTCTTATGCTGAAGTCCATTGCAGTTCAGAATAGTAAATTAAATGTGGGTTTTGGTAAGCATCTGCTCAAGCCCGACAGGTAGACTTCAACATGCCTAAAGAATTTTAAGTTAAAGCCTAACCTATGTGCACTATTCTGAACAGGAACAGAGAGCGCCTTTCTTGAAATGCATTTCCTGTGAATCATTTCAGCTGTTTATTCCTTCAGATCTTTAGCACATATGAAACTGACTGAATGATGGAGAAACAAAAGGGGTTTTCCTCCAGATCTCCTAAACTAGGGTATTTTTTTTGTGAACTGCTACCTCTCTTTGTTTAACTTGAAAGACCTTCAAAGAAGATGCTTGTTGAATGTATGGAGAGAATGTATCACAGTCCAAAATATAATTCAAACAACTTTTATTACTCAGAAATTCACATTTAAGAAACTGTTTCCAAGAAAAAAAAGAACATCTCTAACTGTCGTGGTTTAACCCCACGCAGCAACTCAGCACCACGCAGCTGCTCACTCACTCCCCGCCCCCCAGTGGGATGGGGGAGAGAATCAGAAAAAAAACCCTCATGGGTTGAGGTAAAGACAGTTTAATAGAACAGAAGGAATAAAATAATAATGATAGTAAGAATAATAATAAAAAATGACAACAATAATAATAATAAAAGGATTGGAATATACAAAACAAGTGATGCACAATGCAACTGCTAACCACTTGCCGGCTGATGCCCAGTTAGTTCCCAAGCAGTGGTCTGCTCCCCTAGCCAACTCCCCTCAGTTTACATGCTAGGCATGACATCACATAGTATGGAATACCCCTTTGGCCACTTTGGGTCAGCTGTCCTGGCTGTGTCCCCTCCCAACTTCTTGTACCCTTCTTGTCCAGCCTTCTTGATGGCTGGACATGAGAAGCTGAAAAATCCTTGACTTAATATAAACACTACTTGGCAACAACTGAAAACATCGGTGTGTTATCAACATTATTCTCATACTAAATCCAGAACGTAACAGTATACCAGTTACTAGGAAGAAAATTAACTCTATCTGAGCTGAAACCAGGACACTAACTAATACAATAAACCCACAAGCAGGTTTCAGATTGGCACTGTACAGCAGGATCAAAGTGTAAGGCAAATAAAAAATCTAGACAGCAAAGTCAAAATACTGACAGTCAAACAGGTCAATTATTGAGTAAATTACTTAGTAAATTACCAAAGAATAAGCATAATAACAAGTGGATTGGATTGTACTGTGTTCAGAATCCAGTTCAGTGGGAGCTAGTCTCATGTTATAGAGTCAACTCAGCAAGAAGCAAGACTTAGGCTTAGCTCTGCAAACCCTTCCCTACAGGAGCCCTGCTCCCTGGCGAAATCCACAGCCTCAAACAAGCCGTCAAGTCTAAAGAGAGCTGGACTCAGACTAGACCACACCAAAGCCCATACAAATCAGAGGGAATATTTTGAGGGGAGGGTCATGGTTTGAAATTCATCTTACTTATTGATTTTGCTAATCCTTTTGCATTATCCTCTTTTGGAGTAAGAAGAGAAATCAGTTTAGCTGTTGGAAAAAGTATCAGAAACCCTGCATCTACTAGACAGAGGTATCACTACAATGTGTGAGAGACTGAGAGTTTTGACTGATGAGTCCTGGCTTTGGGTATGAAGTCTTTAATGCTCTGTGGATTTATGCCCTGTCACCTGAACAGAGACTACCAACCCAGGAACATCTGGCAGAACACAAACTGTCCTCATGCTTCGGCTGTGATAGCTAAGCTCAAACCCCCTTCACACAGGCTGCTAATATCCAAAGGCTATGTCAGTGGGGGTGAGGTGCAACAGAGCCAAAGCTTTAAGAAATGTACGCTCATACTACACGTAAGCTTACAAAGCCCAGGATTTCTGAGACAGCCCTTCACACCATGGAAGATGAATATTTGTATATAGATAAGACAGTAGTAAGACTCTTACAGCTTCTCTTGTTTCCTTTTAATCCCAAGAAAAGATCATGATGTAAATGCTAAATCTGCTGTGTCCATTTTTTTAGTTCATTTGGCTACCAGCTCATATTTACACAAAATGCATGTTGGATGCCCTGGGGAATTTTCTGACCTACTTAGTAAAAGCAGTGCTGAGTGTCTGATTTCCTTAAATGAAAAAAATTCTCAGGTTAAATGTTGCTTGTTTTGTCTTACAGATAAAGAGACAAGGCAGAAAGTAGACCATAATGACAATCTTTGGTTTCCTTTTTTTGACTTTTAAGGCATTGTTGTGGTTTAACCCCAGCCAGCAACTCAGCACCACACAGCCGCTCACTCACTCCCCCCCCACCCAGTGGGATGGGGGAG
>JAVKLA010000007.1:26760378-26782924 GCA_034782735.1 Sagittarius serpentarius | reverse complement strand
AACAGCCGAAAACATCAGGGTGTTATCAACATTCTTCTCATACTGAACTGAAAACACAGCACTGTACCAGCTACTAGCAAGACAATTAACTCTATCCCAGCCGAAACCAGGACAGGCATAACAATTCAGAAATGGTCAGCAACACAAAGTTCTGCTTCCACAAATGTATAGGCCGCCTAACTCCCTTGGGCAACCATATTCATAAGAGGTGTTGGCATCGTTCTCCCTCATCACAGTCTCTCTGTGTCAGGATATATTTGTACATATTTGGCAGCAATGTGACAGGAATAGCCAATGAATACTGTCCAAATGTCTGTTATGCTGTCTCAAAAACTAGCCTCTCAAGGAGCGGGAGTCATTTTTCTTTGCCTCCTTCATGTTCTTTTCTAGAAAGCAAATTAACACCATATAATTGATTTGAACCAACACTAAGTCAAAGGTAATGGCAGAACGGGGCTACTTTCTACTCTCAAAGCAATAAAAAAGTAGTCTAGTTCCATTACACCTTTAGCTGAATTACACTTTTTGTTAGAGACAACTGGATTAATCCTTTACACCCATTTAATTGTTATAAATAATCAAATGGACAAAAAACTTTGTGCAGTGTATGTTGCTAGTCACAGAGGTGGGAGTTTATGTGAAAACCAAGTCACAGACAGCAAGTCCTCTGCTGATGTTCTTCGGCACATCTCCATTGACTTCAGTGGAATGATGCTGAGGACCTGGTCCAAAAGTCTAACAGACTTTGATTTTTTTTTTCAGAAGACCTACATTAGACATTGAATTAATTGTCAGGCTTGTGAAAAATAAATCAAGTGCAAGGTTCCCAAGCTCTCTCCCTCCCATACAATAAGCTAGAACTTACTTTAATTATGGCCCATCACCTGGCAAGAAATCAATAGAATAAACAATAACATGAGGCCATGCACAGACATTTTTCTTTTCAGTTCTTTTCGGAAGAGTAATTGTTGCATTTGCTGGCCAGTTGTACCTAGATCTGTCTAGACTCAGTGTAGTTATACAAGGAATAAAATAAACAGCTTTTAATTAGCTAAGTAATATATTTATATCCAAAGTTACTGTGTCATCTGTTATTTAAGCAAGAACATTTAAACAGTGGATATAAAGGAGGTAAAAGGTGACTTTGAAAATATAGTATAACTTAGAGTAATTTAAAAAAGTGGCACGTACTGCTGCCCAGTTTGCTTCAGATGGGGGGGAAAAATGTCGTGTCCATAAGTCAGCTCCCACCAGGCACAGTATTATTCCACCAGGACCAGCATTCATGCCTCACAAAATTATGAAATTAACTTAACTACCAAAACATTTTAAACAAAGGATTTGAAAGTTTGTTTCTTCTAAATTTTAACCCCTTTGAGCTGTTTTTAAACCTTTTGGGTTTTTTTCAACTGTTTATTTACAGCCATTGTTAGAGTTCAATACCCTCTGACCAGGTTCTTTTAGATATTCCACATGTGGAGGGTGCAATGTTTAATATCAAATTTACTTATTTAAAGATAGTGAATGTTACACGGAATTTCTGAAGAGACACAGAATTTATTGCATAACACAGTATCAATGTAAGTTACACTTAGCAAAATATATAGCAATTGGAATATACAGTTTAATCACAATACCATTGTGATTCCCATTACCAGTGTCTATAATATGCTCATTGTCATGATGCTGTGCATCCTCAATTGCCCTTGCCCATCTCTTCTGAACCTTCTTGCATCAGCCACAGCCATGAACACCAGAACATTGTTTTTATTGTTTGAATGAAGCTGAAAGTATCACAAAATACACGAGTCCAGGAATGGGACTTGAAAAGAAATGAGCACTCACCAAAATTGTGAAAAAAGCACAAAATCTACAGTAAGGCAAGAGCTGATAAAATTGTGAAAGACTTTGCAGAAAGCAAAATCAGAAAGAAATAAAATAAATAATTGCAATAATCTGAAATGCACTCCTGCACTCCTGTGGAATATTATTTTTAATAATTGCTTCCAAAATAGTCCTTATGCCTAAGATTTGAGCTGCAAGCCCAATGGAGTTGGTGAAAATCAATAAGAAACACAGATTCTTTAAGCAGTTGAATATTGCAAAGAATAGAAAGAATCTGTCTTGTCGAAGCCTCTGCTTAGAAAGGATGTGCTCATTTCTGAAATGCCAATGAGCTCCCTTGTTCCCTTTAAGACTTTGTAGACCTCAGGGATGCTCCACACATCACAGAACTGTTCAACTCCACATGGACCTGGGCTTTAAAGGAGTGAAAGCAGCTTTAAATCACCTCTTTCTGAAGCAAAAAGTGTGTTTATTTCTTTACTGTACTCTTTCAGAGTTGCTTTAAGCAGGGCATTCAGCAGAAAGATTGCTCTTATGGCGGGTAATTTAATTTTTAGCTGAATTTGTCCAATCCAACACAGCTCCAAAAAGGTCATAATTCCATTTCAAGAGGGATTTTGCATTTTTAAATGTATTTCAAAATCAAATGTTTCATTAGAGATAGTGTACTTTTCACACACCTTTTAACACTGCAACACAGCTTTTGCCTATGGACTGGAAGTTTTTGAGGAAGGGCAGAGTGGGTAAGGGAATCATGTATGTGTTAAACTGAAAAAAAATACTGAAGTGAATTGTTTCATTTGCATTTTTTTTAAGTTATGAAAAAGCAATGCTTATGCTGGATTTTTATGAAGGAAAAAGCACCAAAAGGTTTAACTAGATCTTCAAAGAACTCAGTTCCTCTGGCTGATAACCAGCAAGCTCTCTTCAGCGATAAGCTCTCTGCTATTTAGACTCAAGGACAAAGGTTTGTTACTAAGCTTTTCTGAAATAGTGGGTGTCAATTCAATATGTTTTTTGAAAGGATAAGGAGTCTTTTGTGAAAGGGTCTCATTGTTGTCCCACAAACAGGGTTCGTTTACCCAGTGTGCAAGCCAATAATACACAGGATTGACGTATTTTCAAACTAGTTTCAGTGATTTGCATGAATGGGTGCCCGTTTCAAGACAGCACACCTGTGTCTCAAAAATTCTCATAATTATATGCTTAACTAATACATATTCATAGTTATTTTCCTTAATGATTGATTCTTTCTTCTTTGCCCGTCATGTAAATTAGCGTGCAGACTGTCTTCTTCCTTCATTGCATTCTTTTGAGTAGGTGGTATCATTTCAGTCAGTGGTCAGTGAGTTGGTGGTCACGATCTCTCCCTGTAAGAATTACCTTTTACCTACTTCTTCCTTAATCTTGGCAGTTCCAAGTGGTTCTTCAAGGTTTATTGACCAAACCACAATCCATTACCTTTTCTGACATAAACATCCTACTTATTTATGAAGCCCCATTTTCTAGTAGTTAGTTTCTAAATCATGTCTAGTTACTGTTTCCCTAGTTTAAGTATTAACTGATGTGGGCTGTACACAGGACTTTAGCAGCTCCCTGGTTATTTTGATCATATTATATCTATTAATTGTAACACCATGAGCCTATCCTCCCCAACATAGTATTCCCTCATTGCTGGTACCCTGATGATTTTTATCAGGCCGATGTTGTTTCTTTGGGAAAAAAATCCAAACCTTTTCAAATAATTTTACATTTCAGAGAGTATGTTCTGGCATCTGCTGCTGAGCCCTGAAGAGGGACAGTTTAATACTGATTCATTGGCAAGTTTTTATGGGACCTGTGGTTTCAGAATTCCTGAAGCAATGATCCTAGGTGGCATGGAAATGCCTCAAAAGGCTACAAGCAGGCATTCCTGTTTCCTGCTTGTACCTATCTCTTCTGGGAAGTCCCAGTTGTAACCATCCCTGCTCTGCCAGAGCGCTGCTTGATCTTTGGGAAGTAGCTAAGCCTCTCTCTCTGCTGCTAAGAGCTGTCAGCCCATTGGAGATTATCCTTTCCTGCTTCACAGAGCTGCCTATTAAAGTCTAGGAGATACGCAGACATCACAACAGTATCCAAGTAAAACCAATTGAATGACTGACGACCTCTGGATAGCTGTATTCACAAGTACGGCAGTATGGGGCTGTACACAAACCTGATCAGACTCAGAACTGGTTTATGCTATCACAAATGGAGCCTTCCTGCCTGCTGTCATGCTTATGCCACATCAAGGGATATTCAGTTTTGAGGTGATAGCAATAGTAATGGTGAATTATTTCCTTTCCACATTCAGATTTCAGAGAAATCTGGGCTCTCCACAGAATAACTGTGGTGCAGAAGTTTTGGATCCAAACTAGCCCATCAAACTAAACACGTCTATAAATTACTGATGTGTGCATCTTCCCTCTCATCTAGTTTCCAATGCTCTTTTCTTTCCTTCCTATATCCCTTAAACCAGTGTTTTCAGACCCCATGTTTTCAAAGAACAAAGTACAAATGTTTCAAGCTGGCTTAGTTAACAGAAGTTTGTTTTCCAGATGGTGCTTTCTTCTTCCTTGAACAAAAGCACGAAAAATGCACTTTCACTTAAAGCAATATATTTTTTTAGCCTGTCCACATTACTCTAGCCATGAAGGTTTGTGTTTGGTATGGTACAAGGAGTGTAGATGAGATGTTCTAAAGATATAACCATGGCAACATCTGAAAGGATATCCTATTTGAGATAAATTGTAAAAAATCACATAAGAATTAAAGACTTGCACTGAAAGATCATCTGTGTTTTCTAGATGTATCAATTGGTCTAACAAAAAATACCGCAAATCCTTACAAACATTGCTGTCTTTACACAAGGAATCATGCATAGGCTAGGTGAACTGTGTGAGAATGAGAAGGTGCCCAAAACACCAGGGACTGAAGTGGGAATTTCCAGACAAAATGAAGTCTTTAACTGCATAAAAAAAAGTATTAGGGTTGCTGGGGCATGGCTCTAACACACTAACATACTCTGCAGCTCAGGCCAAGGATGGCTTTTAATGAGTATTCACCTGTGGACTACAATAGAATACCACTCTCCCTAGTAAAAGAGGTACATACTGATAATACATTGCAAAGTGCAACAGAATATATCATAATATCCATCCTCTATGGATGGATATTAAAATTATTAAAATATTTTTGCAGGATAAAATCACTGTGTTTGATCCTTTCCTCCTTCCCTTGAGGACAGTGGTCAGTCAAGAAAAGTTACCACAAGCAAGCTTTCTTCTCACCCTTCTGCCCCCCATTTAAATGTCTTTATTCCCTTCAAAGTCATCCAGCTCTCTGCAGATTAATTTGTTTTAACAGAACAGGGAGGTTAAGAGCTTAGATGAGATTTTTGTCAGACAGAAATGTGTCAAGAAATGCTGAGCAGCAATGGACAAGGAGAAGTAAAGAAAAAAAAAGTGAAAAGAAGAAAATGGCAGAGGAGAGCCAAAGGCTGAGGAGAGAAGTGCAGTGGGAAGGGTAATTGTGGTGCTTTTGCCCAGCAAGGATTACAGAGAGCTGGCTGACCATGGGAGCCATACTAAGGATGAGCATGGAAGACTAAAAGGATGTACCCAGGTGCTGTAGAAGCTTGTATCTGGGAAAGAAAGGAAGAAGAAAGAAGTGTGGAAGAGGGAATATGGTTAAACTCTGGCCATTGTGATTGAGCTGCTAACAAGAAAACTGTTCTGTCACCGAGCTTTGGAGGAAACCAATGGGGAAAAGCACTGGGGGGAGGTGAGAACTGCTAAGTACTGAAGCTCTTACTGGGCAGTGGCAGGTTGTGCTAGCTGCACTGAGGCAGTGGTGAGCAGCTGAAAAAAAAAGTGGCTGGGAAAGTGCTTTTAGTTGCCATACTGAAGTAAAGCTTAAAAAAAAAGATGAAAAAAGGACAGTGAAGCTTTCTGTAGGTTTTCTTTCTTAAATGGGAGGGGGGGTGCTCACAACTTTCTCAAGGCTGTCAGAAAAGTGATGGAGCAGGCAGCTGAGGCTGATTCCTCAGGCAGGACAGAGGAGGCAATCTGGCCATAAAGCACAAGTAGTCTTTGGTGCAGCTCTACAATTAACTGACTGTTCCTCCTGAGGCACAGAAATACCACAAAAACTGCAGGGAGGAGAGGACTATATCTTCACAGCTTGGTCATATGTATGAAGAAAATCTGAAATACTACAAAACTTGTATGGGGTGCCTAGGAAAGAGGTAAATTCAGTGCTTTGACAGCTGTTCCTGAAAGTTGGCTAAAACCAGGTGGCATGGTCCAGCCCAATAAGTCTCTTTAATTATATGGATTTAAATTTACAGAATAATTAACCAGTAATTTATTCCAGGGTCAGATATTTCCTGGCAAATAAAAATCTGTGTAGGGGCTGTTGACTTGAGATTTCTTTACCCAACAGGTCATAACATGCCAGGAAATGACTAATCTGGAGTTCACCATAGCTATCATTTACCAGGGGAGTGTAAAGATAAAATGAAAAAGTGAAGCAATTATCTTCTTTTGTAGAAGAAAATTAAAACTAGAAATGTTGGTTGCTGCCCAGTCAGTTAACAGCCCTGTGCAGGCCTTCTAGCTCTGGACTAGTGGGAAAAATTTTAGAAGTAGGACTTGATATTTTACCTTGAGCTAGTTCAAAAGATACTTTTCTGGGAATATTTTAATTCTTCTGTTTCCTGAGAGAAGTTTAGACATGAACAAAAAATGTTTAGGGTTTCCAAAAAAACCCAAACTTGTCTACTCATGAAATTTGGGGAACACAGGAGAATAATGAATATACTGAATTTGACTATCCTGGTAACTATCTTGCAAGTACTTTTGCTAACGTTTTGGTCAAACAATGTCAACAGTGGTCTGTGTCTGGAGATAAAAAAGAATAAGCACAGAGCCGTTCTTTCCTCTTGTAACTTTAGATTCTACTGTGTCTATTTTTATTTAAAATAGGATTTCTTCCCTTAAAATTGTGCACATATACTATGTTTTCTTATACAAAGCTTGTTTATTTCAGTGCTGAACTGTTTCATCATTGTATTTCCTGTGTAGCTACAAACAAGTTTCAAAACTTCTTAAACATTTTTACATTTTTTTTCCTAGTTACATAAAGCTATTGATGGACTGCTGTTATAGAATATGTGAAACACTTATTGCCATCAATTCTTGTGCTTTAAACATACAAGAAAACCTTCAGAAAAAAGCAGTGAACTACTGATCCCAATGTTATTCCAGCAGTACGTCCACAGTATTGCCCACTTACAAAGCAAGCTGTGTGCATTTATCATCTTTCCCCTCCCACTACCTGTGTTATTCAGCAGGCTGTTGATAGCAGTTGATAGCAAATTGGGAATAGAAAAGGATATGTGCAAACTTAACATAGATTATTGGAATAATATCATTATAGGGCTGTATTGATTCCCCCCCCCGCTTTATATGTTTCAGTGTTTTGTACGCTGTTGCAAAGAGATAATGGATTTTAAGGGATGGATGTCAAAATTGCACTCATACGCTTGGCCAAATTATAGTTGTGAGTCAATGAAGCAGACAACAGTTCTAAGGCAGTCTCCTGGAATATTAGAAATCCTGTAGACTCCAGTGATGACAGCTGCATTTTAGAATGGTTATTATCAACAGAACTATATCAATTTACACCAGCCACTGGGTTGAGCTATTACACACAGTGACTCCATCTGAGAATTGGGCTAAATCTGGTCTGAGGAATGATTCATGTGTCATGGCCCTTTATTCTTTAGCCTGGGATCTGAGGCTCAGAGCTTAGACGCTTTGCATGGATTGAACTGCTGGCTTTCTCTGAGACTTAGATTGCCAAGGCTTCACAACAAAGAACATGTAAATTCAGGACAAGGAACAGGTAAATGTCATCACCCTCACCTCTAATTTTAAGGAGTCCACCTAATACAAGGCAACAATATTGGCTTAGTTCCAACAAAAAGTTTATAGCTTAATGAAAATCTTTATACATTTTAGTCCAGAACCATTAAGAGAAACCAAACTGCAAGTTTTCATTGAGGTTCAGAAGACTTTTTTTTTGACAGAACAATCAATTGTGGTTTTGCTAGTGCTGAACTGCTTCAGCTCCCTTGAACAGAAGAGCAGGCCTTTCCTTATTGTTTCAGATTTGCAGAACTGTTAGAAACTAGCCAATGTACTGTAATACGAAACGTGTTTGTTTAGGGCTAGGTTGGGGTAAGCTGCAAAAGAAAATTGTCCCAGCAGTTTTTTCCTACCTGACCACAACCCTGTGGGCACACATTCTTGAGTCAGAAAGGATCTTTGTTTAATGACCCTTTTGTAACCTCTGGCAATATGGTATGTTTTAAGGAGAAATCCCATCCAGTGGCAGTACAAAGGAAAAAGCATCTGTGGTAGAGGGTCAGTTTTATATTTCCTTTGCAGAACTGGTTTGCATATCTGGGTATTCATGTATGTACCTTACAGGAAATGTGAACCCAGGCCTTCGAGTGAGAACTATATAGTGCAAAAGTCTTCTGCTTCACCTGCTGTACAGCTGACTTATCTATTTAATGCTTTTCCACAAGGCTCCTGAACACACCGTTAGGAGCTCCACACACTGTAAATAAAGTTTAGTTATGGATTATAACATACCCAAATCCTTTTTTTCTCATATATCTCATATATCTCATGTATCAAGAAACATGGCTAGGGGTAGCTACATGGTCAGAGCCCCAGAAAGAAGAGCTCTGGAGCTCAGCTAAATTTAGGCTGTGTGTTGGGAAAGGAAATATGGAGAGGAACAACTCTGCAAGTTTCTTAGAAGATGTGGTATAAATGACTGCTGGCAGACCACTGAGTTGGTGTTTGGATGTGCACCTTGTGTAGTGTGAGAGTTTAGTCTACCACCAAGCCTGGGCAGCTTAGCTGCTGGGTGGCCTAACGGCTGTTAGATATGCAGTCAAGTTCTGGCAGGATGGCTTTCCCTCCCCAGAGCAGCTACTGTGGACACCACTGTATGAACGAGCTAATTTTGCAGCGTTTGTACTTCATTTCAATGGAAATTGTAAATTCACTTTCTCCAGAAGCCTTAAAGCACTCCTGTACTACAGGCTCATGCTCTGTTACAGACGGTTGCTGCTGTTCCTTTGTATCTGAAAGCATGGCTCATCTTCTTTGCCTGTGTCTTTCCATATAACATTGAAATTCCTCATCTTGGATTAAAAGATGTGTCTATAAAAAACATGGCATATTCAACTCGTCTAAAGTGGGATGTGCTTTGACCAGCAAGAGTTAACAGTGATAAGGCATCCTGCTTTCTTGCACCTGCAGTTGAGATGGAGGTGAAGCGTACTGGGTAAATGAGAAAAATTTGGGGGAAAAAAAAAAAAATTATTTGTAAAAATTTGAAAAAAATCAGATTTTCCTCAATGCTTATTGTTGTTAAACTTTATTATTACAGAAAAGACTATTTTGCCTAGCTGTGAATATAACAACTCAAATGTAGTACTGGTCAAGAA
Organism: Sagittarius serpentarius; assembly: GCA_034782735.1. Lineage (NCBI taxonomy): Eukaryota > Metazoa > Chordata > Aves > Accipitriformes > Sagittariidae > Sagittarius > Sagittarius serpentarius. The sequence goes on along the minus strand of JAVKLA010000007.1, from coordinate 26,773,533 downwards.
CATGCACAAAGCAGGTTTGCCAGCAAACTTGCTTGAAATACAGTTTCTGTGTTCTTTCTCAGAAACAATACTTAGGTTGGAAGAGAAACCTTCTGGAGGTCATCTAGACCTCTCCCATGTTCAAAGCAGGGCTTTCTTTCTGGTTTTAATCAAATGACATGTAAGGTTTTTTGAACTATGGTGACAAACTGTGGTGTCTCAAGACCACAGTTTTAACTGATTCATTACTTACATTGTTCTGGTTTCTCAGAACATTTTACTGAAAGATTTGGAGATCTTTTTGGACAAAGACAACTGTAACACGAATGTTGATGAAGTCAATATATTGACCATATCTAGTTACAACATAACTGATCACAATAACTTTAGGATTAACTCTGTTATGGGGCAAAGTGAAAGACGTGAGAAATTGTTCCAGAATTAGAACTAGACTGAGTATTCATTAAATTTTGTTATACTTATATAGCTTGTTTCTTTTAATAATCATAAGGCTTTAGATTTTTATGTATTTTTGATATACATAAGAATGTGTGTGGTTTTTTATATATATATATATATCTCTATATCTTCTGCTATATTCAGATTGAAACCTGAGAGGATCCCATTTTCCAGTTAGTCAAGGTTCAGTCAAAATCTTAGAAAGCAGACTACTTCTTGCAGAGACTTAGGTCTTTTAAGAGTACCTTGTGATGTTAAAATGTAGCTTGAATGCATATATAAATATAAGCTTTACACTTGATTTACCTAAGAGGAGAAACATCAGAAAGATAAAAGAAAAGCAAAGCTCTGGATAACAGCACCTTTCCTACCTGTCTTCAGTTTGCAACAGTTTGGCAAAGTTCCTTCCCTCTTCTAAAGAAGAGTCTTGGTTATCTTCCAGCTTCTTAGTTTCTTGTCTCAGTTAATGCAGCTGAAATGTGCAAAGTTACCACAACTAAGTAAATTAAATGGTTTGGAAAAGTTCGGTTTCTCCTACTTTTTCAGAAGTTTCTGGTGGCTTTCACTGGGGTGGCATTTGCCTTTAAAATACCCAAGAGGATATCATAGAATCATAGAATCATAGAATGGCTTGGGTTGGAAGGGACCATCAAAGGTCATCTAGTCCAGCCCCCCCTGCAATGAGCAGGGACATCTTCAACTAGATCAGGTTGCTCAGACCTTCTTGCAAAGCTTTTGATTTTAAAGCAGCTGTCAACCAGAAAAGCCATTTACCTGCAGAGCTTCTTCATGAAGAATGGACAAAGCAAGTATGAGAGCAACCTCAAAGCTTATACAGTTAAGCTGTAGATGGCTGCTAATAATTGAGAATCTACAATGGGAAGCTTTAGCATAATTGTATCTGCTGACACCCACACTGTCACAAATTGTCTTTTTAAAGGCCATTGTTTGAAGAAGGTTTTCTTCAAAAATACTTATCACTAGGGGAAGATCGCATCATGATGCTGCCCAGTTGATGTCAGAAGACTTTCTGCTGATCTATATGTGACAGTTCCAAAAGAGTGAGAGCCAGTGTGACAATGACTCACTGGATTTACTATATACAGAAACTATTTTTTCACTGTGTACTGTAAATCTCAGTTCTCCAGTATATGTTATACCACTAGTGTAAGGCAGACACCAGCAAGGTAGACAGCAGGTAGTGTCTACCAGCAAGGTAGACATTATATAGATTTCATGTTATGGGAATTTCACATCCACTGATTGGAAGGGAAACTTGGGGACAAGGTAAGACAAGCAACTTGTGCAAGTCTGTTACAACCTCAGTACATGGAATAATTGTCAGGGCTACAGAAAAATTACGTTACCCCAGAATATTGTGAAGAGAACTGCAATGCTGCAGCTGGAATAACTACAGCCCTCTTTGTGGGATATAGAGATCACAGGACCAGTAGATCCTACAAGTATTTTGTTATAACCCTGTGTTGGAAATGGAATAGTTCAGAGTGTTTAAGAAAAAAAAAGAAATATTCCAACTGAGTTATGTAGATGATGTGAAGTCTGCCATTATTTGCCCAGTATCACATGGTAGTCTAGGACACTGTCACTGCATGACTGGCTGTCAACAAGGACCAAAACTTTGTGGAATTTGAAGAATGGGCTACTTTTAAGCATCTGTGGACTGCTTAAACGAGGCATGACTCAAGAAATCATATGACTGAATAAGAAAGTGCTAGTAAAGTATGAGCTCTCTGTATGTTAACATGAAAGACAGTAGAGGACTCCCTTATGTCATGGAACTGGCTCTTTTTCCTGTGTGGAAGAGGAGTGGGAGATGAGATAGTGAGGTTGACACCTGATAATTACCGTAGTTTGCAGACTGCCTTCTCCTGCAGATTAAGGCTTTAACAAGATCTTTATGCTAGATTCATGTGAAGGTGAGATGGTGATTTTTTTGATCTTCCTGCATGCTCACCAAATCTCGAAGGTGAACAAAAATAGAAAGATTTTATCAACTACAGTAGCAGGTGCTAAACCTTGCTCAGAGGACTATTTTGCATGTAAACCACCTAATTAGAGCTTCTGATTTATTTATTTATCTTTAGTCCTCTGGTGGCATGCCAGCAACAGCCAGCTCTTGTAGGCTGCCTTGCTCTGTTATGTCCCAGTTCTTAAAGAGCATGAAGGCAGCTTGCATAAAGGTCTGCAATTTAACACAACCCATCATTGTAATTTCTTTCATATGCTTTATTTTTTTACTATCAGAATGTTGTCTCTAAACTTTGGAATGCTTTAAATAAATAAAGGGTAAAAACAGCCAGGGCACAATCTTCTTCCTTTTGTGGAAATTAGCAGCAACACTGGAAGACTTCAAATGAAATTTCTCTCTTTGAATGGCACTGTAACTCTGGATTTTAGAGTACCTCTAAGGGAATGACAATGCTTCTGTCTAAAAACTGTAAATTATGAAATCACTATATGCCAAATTTCTTCCCATGGTCTTCTGTCCCAGAAGCTTTCTCCAATTGTCCTGAAATGTGTTGGCTTTTTAAATTCATTAGTCCAGTTGTCTGAAACTTTCACATTTATTGCTGAAATTCAAACTGTGTAGTCATCTATCTAGCCCAGAGAGTAAAATTCTGCTTGTCTGCAGTGTCCCTAAGAGCAAAACAACTTGGTGCAGATGACCAGCATGGTGCCTAATGCACATTTAGGTGTGACAGAGCTTTTGGGTTAGCTATTTCCTTAGCTCTCCTTTAGCACAGTGGATACTGAACACAGCTGGAGAAGGTATTTATCTTCTCTAACCACTAGTTTTGTTGCATAAAACTTGCTGAGGAAGAGAAGACCACAATAAAAGCGTGTATAGAAGAGGAAGACTGTTTCATAAGTAAGTGTGAATGTGGCTCCAGACTAGTGGCTGAAGTTCATCTTCCAAGATCTGTGCAGGTGCACAGCTTTGCCAGTAAAGACAGAGAGCATCTCTTCCCCCTTGACTGAGTGAAGGGACCTGAACCTGTATTGCTGCTCCTTGGTTCAGTATTTGTTGCTAAGTTATAATAAAGAGGGTGGTGGTTTGTTTCTCTGCCACCTTCACGGGCTTGGTTCATAAATAAAATGTCTCGAGTGCATTTGGGTGCTAAAGAGACATGGTGAGTAATAAGCAGGTTCAAAAGCGCATGGTAGTAGCATCCAATGTATGGATTGTGCAGAAAAGATGTTTTCTTCAGACAACTGTTGGGAAAAACATTGATGCATGTTTATCTGAGTCTGGATTTAGACTTTTAAAAGTTTTTACACATTTGGGGTGTGGAACTGAATTTCCCACAGAGCCAGAAGAAAGACAAAAAAAAAATCAGTTTAGCAAATCTCATGATCTTAACTCCAGTCTCATGACACTATATTTAATTCACAGGGGTTGGCAGTTCTCTCTGATCAGTGTTGATGTGGTTCCCTTTTGACCTGCCCTGAGAATGGTCCCTGTTTTAAAGTATAGGGACTTATCAAAGGTACCTTTTGCTTGTGCCTCCTGCATCTTTCAGTAGTGGAGCTCCTAAATGAGAACAACCCAAAGACTTTTAAACTAACTTCCAAATAAATGGGCATAAGGAGATGAATGAGGTGCTTGAACATGAAATAAATCAAGGGGTTGGTGGGGAGATCTCAGAGACTTTAAAAGCCAGGAGGTGGAAGCTTGTAATTGAGCTGAAATGGGGACTTCTGTGGAAATTAAGGACATTAAGTTATATACTTATTTATTTTCTAAATACATTAGGATTTCTAGGTTGTCTACCTATGGAAAGGTTAGAGGCAGAGAACGTCTAACTCAGTTTATATGGACTTGGCGCAAATTTCAACATGATTTCAGAAACCTGAAAATCCAGAGGTTTTTTACAATACTTGTCTAATGAACGTTGTGGAGTTGTGGAGTGTCTCTGCCCCTGGCCTTTACAACAGGGAAGCTTTTGAGGAGCGTTCTGTCTGTAAGTATTTTGTTTATGGAAGAATTTTTCTGCTGTTGGAGAAAAATAAAGAGGTTTGGGAACGCTGCATCCCCAGTAGTCAACCTGCTCTGCCCCCCTTCCCTACATATCTCGGGAATGGGGAAGGTGTCCCGATCCAATGGTGGGGGAGGTTTCGATACGATCCCAAGAGCGAGATTAAGACACAAACAAAGTCAGATGCTGCATAACCTTTTAAACTTTATTCTCATAACAAACAATGGTAGCGATAGGACAGAGGGAAGAAGAGCGAAAAAGTCAGAATACCTAAGCAAGCAGACGAAAGAGATGCAGCAAGATCAGTTACCACCACCACAAATCCAGCGACGTCCTGTCACTCTCGGTCTCGGCGCAGGTGTTACAGGCAGGCTCCGTTGGTACAAGTCCACAAGCGCCGTGAGAGGAGTACACAGTCCTTTTATTGTCCTGGTCCCCATGTTTTCTCAGAAAAGTCCGCCTATTTCCACGAAGATGTGCTGCTCCGTGTTCCTCCATGCACGCATGCCCAGGTGTTCTCGGTGGTCATGCTGGGGGTGGTCGACCTGCAGCGTCCTTAGCCTCTGCACGTCTTCCTCCTCTGCTCTCCTCTCCACCGATCTCGTGCAGGCGCAGTGTGGGCTGTTGTTTCTTCGGGCGGATGTGGCGGTTTCTGCAGGGGCAATTTTCAAGTGTACTCCTCTACAATAACAGGATGTTGAGGCCAGGCAGGTGACGGTGGTGCAGCAATGTCGAGACAGACACAGTCTAACACAGTCTCTTACAAAGGGCAGCAACAGTTCTTTGCTTTCTGGCTGCTCACTTGACTGCAAGCAGTGGCTGCAGCTCCTTAGGCTGTTCTGAGCCTCATGATAGGCAGATAGGACTAACCACAGCTAACTCAGGCATGGCTAGAATTAGGGAGGTAAAGCAAAATGGGCTTTATTTTTTGGGTGATAAACATTGGAAGAGTGGATCCTACCCCTATGCTGCCTGCTGCAGGGATTCAGAAAGATGCTGAGAATTTATTATAAAGGAACAAATACGTGTGTGTCTGAGAGAAGAGGTCTTTGGTGGGCCTGCAAACACCATCCTTAATGCTAAACTACAGTGTGGTGGGATTTCCTTGGCTTGCTTCTGACCTGATGAATGGTGAGTGTATGAAAGGAGGAAGCTATGTGGTTCCTTGTAAGGCAGCATTTCTTCAGCATGTAATAGTGATACACCCTTGAAAGAAATCCAGGTTAATGTTCCAGGAGTGCAGTTAATCTTATAATAAAGTGTTGTCTTTCATAATGCTAGTACTTGCGTATGTGGCGGGTTGACCTTGGCTGACTGCCAGGTGTCCACCAAGCCACTCTGTCACTCCCCCTCCTCCATGGGACAGGGGGAGAAAATACGACAAAAAGCTTGTGGGTTGAGGTAAGGACAGGGAGATCACTCACCAATTACCATCACAGGCAAAACAGACTTGACTTGGGGAAATCACTTTACTGTGTTGCCAATTAATAAGAGAGTAGCATAATGAGAAATAAGAACAAATTAAAAAAAAAAAACCTTACCTTCCTCCCACCCCTCCCTTCTTCCTGGGCTCAACTTTACTCCTGGTTTTCTCTACCTCCTCCCTCCCAAGCAGTGCAGAGGAATGGAGAATGCGGGTTGCAGTCATTTCATCACATGTTGTCTCTGCTGCTCCTTTCTCCTCACACTCTCCTCCTTCCCACTGAAGCCAGGCCTTCATGAACTTCTCCAATGGGGGTCCTTCCATGGGCTGCAGTCCTTCACGAACTGCTCCAGCATGGGTCCCTTCCACAGGCTGCAGTCCTTCAGACACAGACTGCTCCAGCATGAGTCCCCCACAGGGTCACAAGTCCTGCCAGCAAACATGCTCTGGCGTGGGCTCCTCTCTCCATGGGACCACAGGTCCTGCCAGGAGCCTGCTCCAGTGCAGGCTTCACATGGGGTCACAGCCTCCTTCGGGCACCCACCCGCTCCAGTGTGGGGTCCTCCATGGGCTGCAGGTGGAGATCTGCTCCAGTGTGGACTTCCCTGGGCTGCAGGGGGACAGCCTGCCTCACCATGGTCTTCACCACGGGCTGCAGAGGAATATCTGCTCTGGTGCCTGGAGCACCTCCTGCCCCTCCTTCTTCACTGACCTGCGTGTCTGCAGGGCTTTTTCTCTCACATTTTCTCACTACCCTCTCCAAGCTCCTGTTGTGTAGCAGTTTTTACCCTTTCTTAAATAGGATATCAGGGGTGTACTATCGCTGTTGCTGATTGGCCTGGTCTTGGCCAGTGGTGGGTCCGTCTTGGAGCCGGTTGGAACTGGCTTTGTCCAACATGGAGGCAGGTCCTGGTTTCTTCTCACAGAAGCCACACCTGCAGCCCCCCCCTCCCCTGCCATCAAAACCTTGCCATGCAAACCCAATTAAAGAAGCAGGTTTACAGGGTGGGCTGATGTTGGCTGGGATAGAGTTAATTTTCTTCAGAGTAGCTAGAAGGGGGGTATGTTTTAGCTTTGTGCTGAAAACAGTCTTAATAACACAGGGACTTTTTTGTCCCTGGGGGGGGGGGGGGGCGGGACACAGCCGGGACAGCTGACTCCAACTGACCAAAGGGATATTCCATACCATGTGACATCATGCTCAGCATATAAAGCTGGGGGAAGAAGGAAGAAGGAGGGGACATCCAGAGTGATGGCATTTGTCTTCCCAAGTAATGGTTACGTGTGATGGAGCCCTGCTTTCCTGGAGATGGGTGAACACCTGCCTGCTGATGGGAAGTGGTAAATTAATTCCTTATTTTGCTTTGCTTGCATGCATGGTTTTTGCTTTAGCTGTTAAACTGTCTTTATCTCAACCCACAAGTGTTCTCACTTTTACCCTTCTGATCCTTTCCCCCATCCGCCCAGGGAGGAGTGAGCAAGCGGCTGTGTGGGGCTTAGTTGCCAGCTGGGTTTAAACCACGACAGTCCTTTATGGCACCCAATGTGGCGCTTGGAGGGATCAAGATAACGAGAGATTTGATTGGAATGTGCTATATGAAATTTATAGCTATTATTGCTATTCAGCTATTAGTTGGCATGCTCCTGTGCTTTCCATGGGGCTCACTTGCCTTACTGTCTTGTGCTCATTAGTGGTTGCTTTTTGCTTTCACTGCTTGCTGTATTTGCTGTACTGCTTATCATCTTGCTTTGCTGTGCCTGGGAACATTTTGATAATAGCAATGGCGAGGCATCTAGGCTAGCAGATGGCCAGGGCATTGCTGCTGTTTCTGTGCTGCTGTACTGGACAGGCTGGAACTCCTGTGTGAACTCAAGTCAAAGGGACTCTGACCATGGGTAAGTCCACTCCAGAGCAGGTACACCTCAAAGCTTCTGTGGCCGTGGTTATGTCCGTGCCACAGCAAGTATACCTCTGAAAGGACTGTGGACAAGGATAAGTTCACACTGGAGAAGGTACACCTCGAAGCATCTGTAGCTGTGCATAAGGTCATGCTGGAACATCTTGAAGCACCTGTGTCTGTGCAGGAGATCATGCTGGAGCACCTCAAAGCATGTGGCCGTGGATAAGCCCACGACAGAGCAAGTACACCCTTGGAGGGACTGCAGCCGTGGGTAAGGCCATGTTGGAGCAGGTTCACTCCTGAAGGGACTGTGGCTGTGGCTAAGGCTAAGGCCATGCTGGAGCAGGTGCACCTCATATTGACTGTGGCTGTGCATAGGTCTATGCCACAGCCCTCAAGAGACTGTGGCTCATAGATAAGGCTCCACTTGGAGCAGGTACAACCCTAAGGGACTACAGTTTGCAGATAAGTCCAAGACGAAGCAGGAGCATGGGGAGGAGTTCACTGCAATGTTAAACCCTATGCTCTGGTCCAAAGTGACCAGGGGTAGACACTGTAATGGATATACCTTTAAACTGTTGTAACCCATGATTGGAGCTGCATGTTATAGGAATTACTGTAGCAGGAATCACCCAAACCACTGGAGCACAAGCCTTATGAGAAGCAGTGCAAGTGCAGCAGTGACTGGACCTAAGCTGGCTTTGGTGTCCACTAACTCCATGCAACACACCACCTCTCCTGTCCTGACTGGCCACCATAACAGACAGAGCCCAGAGTCATGGACTAAGTGAACCCAATGGACATTCTGTGGATGTTTGTGGACATTTAATGGATATTTTGCAGGAAAACTAGTGGTGAGGAAATGTGCTGGGGTCTTTTGGTTGTTTTCCATTCTGATTGTTTTCCATTCTGGTGTAGTGCTCACTTAGTTTTACAAACCTCATAGACAGGGTCAGCATCAAAGAAGAGAGAGTAAACGCATGAATCTTGCTGGGACTGATGAAGGTCTCTTCCTAGGTACTGTTCTGCTGCTTTTCTGAATGAAATTCAGCGAGAGGGGAATGGACGTAAAGAGAATTGCTTAGGAAAACATAGGCATTCTTTATGCTTCCTCAGTGCTACGGAATAGTTATGTGTAACGCTGTTTTAATTCTAGTATTTGGAAATAATGGTATTGATGCAAAGAATTAAAACCTATGGGTTTGCACTTATCAATGTGTCATGGTTTAACCCCAGACAGAAACTAAGTACTGCATAGCTGCTCGCTCACCCCACCACCACCCAGTGGGATGGGGGAAAGAATCGGAAAGAAAAGGTAAAACTCGTGGGTTGAGATAAGAACAGTTTAATAGAACAGAAAGGAAGAAACTAACAATGACACTAACAACAACAATAAAGTGACAATTATAATAAAAGGATCGGAATACACAAAACAAGTGATGCACAATGCAATTGCTCACCACCCGCTGACCGATGCCCAGTTAGTTCCTGAGCAGCGATCCCTCCCAGGCCAGCTCTCCCACAGTTTATATACGGGGCATGACGTCCCATGGTATGGAATAGCCCTTTGGCCAGTTTGGGTCAGCTGTCCTGGCTGTGCCCCCTCCCAACTTTCTTGTGCCCCTCAGCCCTCTTGCTGGCTGGGCATGAGAAACTGAAAAATCCTTGAGTTGGTCTAGACACTACTTAGCAACAACTGAAAATATCAGGGTGTTATCAACATTTTTCTCATACTAAACCCAAAACATAGCACTATACCAGCTACTAAAAAGACAATTAACTCTATCCCAGCCGAAACCAGGACACCATGGTATCTCCTGTAAAGCAGTATGTGCCTGCATGATACTGTCAACACAGTTCTTGTTTCCCCTTTCAGTTCCATGTAAAACTCAAGTATTATAGTAGAGAGGGATTTGGGTTTTTTTGCCTTAGAGGCAACTCTCCTGACTTGTAGTTTGGAGTTCTTAGGAAAACAACTTACTTATTTACTTGCTGGAAATTTGATGGTGTCCTAAAGGTCCTGAATATGCATCATGTCAATGTTTGGGTTTTGAGTGCAGGACCTGACCATTTCAAGATCCATGAATAGGGTGTGAATTTTGGTTTTGTGAGACTGAAAAATTCATCTTCTTATAAGCTGGAATAAACTCCTTGATTTCTCTAATGTCACCCTACTACCCCGAAAAAAAAAAGTTTTGTTTCGACTACTTCTTTTGAGGAGAAATTCATAAATATCCTCTGTACGTATTACTCATTTAAAACTCCATACTCAATTCAGAAGTAGACAAAAATACATTTCCTCCATGGAGTATGAACTTCTGCTTTTTCTCCTAAATAAAATTCCAGGAGATGTGTCTGATTTTCAGTGCTATATCCTTTCATCAAAATTCATTTGATCAAATGAACCCACGTCTTTAAAAATGCTGATCCCCTTTTTTCAGATTTTCCTCTCTCCCTGTTCAGTAGTGTTTCCCTGAATCAGATGCTGTTTTGGAGGTCATTTGGATAGCAGTAGTCTTTTTGTATTAGCTTATTAGTATTTCATAATCCTAAAGGCAGAGCCCCTTCTGGGAGTGAGAGTTAACATTTGTCTGTAGAGATGCACATATGGAAGTGCATTCCCCATTTATCTGAAGATGGTTAAATCCTGGAGTGTTCACTGGTGCCTGACCAAAGCTCAGTACTCAGATTTTGCATTCTCCCGCATGAAAGAAGAAGCTGGCCTGTTTCAGCTGTCAGCCACACAGGCTTCCAGAATAACAAAGCCAACAGCATTGTGGCAATGTGTAGTTTTCCTTGTTGATATCTTCAGGAGAGGGAAAATATTGAATGGGCTCAGAACTGGCTCATGCGTTTCAGATTTTCAGGCTTACTGGCAGGATATTGAGAACTTCTTTCTTGTTTCAGTATGTGTTTCACAGGAAAGATAAGAGGAAAAATTGCCTTTGTGGGTGAAGTATTGGGGGTTGAGAGCTGGGAAACTTTGGTTCTTGAATCTGCTACAGGTCCTTGTAGTTGTATTAGACACAGCAGTATGAACTCAGTGCTTATGAAGATTCCTGCTCTTCGCTTCTTTGCCCTGGATTCATGTTTTAACAAATGGAGATACATATTTTAATTTGCCTCAGAGAAAACTACATCTATATTCGTGGAAGCCCTGCTACATTAAGGACTGGGATGAATGGTACATGTAGTAAGTCCACTCTGGACTTTGCAGAACTGAAATATTTTCTTACAAGGAGATTGGAGACCTTTGGAGAAAAGTCTCCTACACTTTTTGAGCTGCCTGAGATCAGAAAATTGTATCTGGAAGTACAAAACAGAGGTTTGAAAGATGTCAGCTAACATGAGTCTTGCAAAGCATAGCATAAATATTGTTGAAAGAAGTCAAACAAGTCAGGGGCTATGTCAGAGTCACCAGCATGCGTAGTGAGGCATAGATAATGAAATGAAAAATACTGCAGGGCTGGGCTGTTGGCAGCAGTTTATGCTAAACTGCCAGATTGGACACAGTTCAGGGGAGAGGTATACATGCATATGCCCAAGTAGGAGAAAAAAAAAAAAAAGAAAAAAAAAAGTGGGGGTGCTAATGAAAGGTAAATGATTTCTGAAGGTAGCATTCTATACTGCACTAAATCATTTTTTTCTGGGTTCTACCTAATGAAATTTAAATCAATAGTTCTAGTGTGCACTTATCTACACAATTTTCAGCAGAGGTATTTTACCTTGCTGTGTTGTGGGTGAAGCCTGTTGTAGCAGAAAATTGTAAATGATTCAGAAATGAAAATTGTAGCCAGAAAATTCTACATAATTTCATATAGGAAAACAGGAAGGTAGGAGAAGCTTTACTTTTTCTCTAGAAAAATATTTTTTTGTAGAAAAAGATGTCTGGGGTGCCAAATACTGCTGAACAACAACTTTGGAACTCACTGGAGATGCTTTGCATTTCTTTTTAGTTCTCTGCTGTTCACATGTACATTTCCTAGTGTGCCTGTTTGCCCCTTCTTGTACAACAGCATTGGTGATGAAATGAAATCATAGGTATTCCTTCTGTGTACGCTCAGCAATGCCAGTCTGCATTCAGTGACAAGCAGGTAACATCTATATCAGCTCTGCAAGGACATGTTTTTTGAAAACTTTATTTTCATGCTATTTATATTAGTTGATATAGGTGTAGTGGTTTGGGGTTTTATTTTGGTTTTTTCTTGTAAATAATAAAATAGGATTGTGAAGCAGACAAAATGTTAAAAATTAGAAACATGTATGTTAAATGATCTTTTATTATGCAACTACTTATGCCATAAAAATATGAGGGCTCTGAAGGAATTTTGGTAAGCCATGTGGTACTTCAGACATAAAGAGGAGTAATGTTTTCTTGGACCCTTATCACTAAAACTCTTCTTTCTCTAACAGTATTTCCTTCTGAAAATATATCTTAGGACTCCTTTGGAAGAGATGTAAATCATCTTAGTTTGTTTTGTTTTGTTTTCCATATTTGTACTGGACTTCTAATTTGTTGATCCCCTCCCCCACCCCGAACAAAAAAGCTTAAACAATTCCATTGTCTGTCTTTTTCTGCACCAGTCCCCACCTAATGACTGTTAACCAAGTCTCACAAGGTAGTGTCAGAACTTAACATAGCTTGTACCAGGTTTGAGGAAAAAAAAGGAAAGTCTCTCTAGCTACAATCAACTACCCTCACTTAGGGAATGTTTGTGGCGTGTAAATCATGGAAACATAGAATGGTTAGGGTTAGAAAGCACCTTTAAAGATCTAGTCCAAACACTCTGCCATGGGCAGGGACATCTTTCACTAGATCAGGTTGCTCAAAGGCCCCTCCAGCCTGACTTTGAACACTTCCAGGGATGGGGCATCCACAACTTCTCTGGGCAACTTGCTCCAGTGTCTCACCACTCTCATCATAAAGAATTTCTGCCTTATAACCAATCTAAACCTACCTTCTTTCACTTTAAAACCATTGCCTCCTGTCCTATCACTACAGACCCTAAAAAAATCTGTCCCCATCTTTCTTATAAGCCCCCTTTAAGTATTGACAGGCTGCAATAATGTCTCCCTGGAGCCTTCTCTTCTCCAGACTGAACAACCCCAATTCTCTCAGCCTTTCTTCACAGGAGAGGTGTTCTGGCCCTCTGAACATTTTCATGGCCTTCACCTGGACCTACTCTAATATGTCCATGTCTTTCTTGTCCTGGGAACCCCAGAGCTGGATGCAGTACTCCAGGTGAGAGCACAGTAGAGGAGGAGAATCCCCTCCCTCGACCTGCTGGTCATGCTTCTTTTGATGCAGCCCAGGTTATGCTTGGCTTTCTGGGCTGCAAGTGCACATTGACAGCTTATGTCCAATTTTTCATCCACCACTATCCCCAAGTCTTTC
>JAVKLA010000007.1:26743137-26755011 GCA_034782735.1 Sagittarius serpentarius | reverse complement strand
TAGCAGAATACACAGATAACTTTCTTACGCACAAGACTGCTCAAGCAGCTGATCCAAGGACCTGTGTCCTTGATCACATAGCCATTCCCCAACAATCTGCTCCAGTGTGGACTTCCCTGGGCTGCAGGGGAACAGCCTGCCTCACCATGGTCTTCACCATGGGCTGCAGACGAATCTCTGCTCTGGTGCCTGGAGCACCTCCTGCCCCTCCTTCTTCACTGACCTGCGTGTCTGCAGGGTTGTTTCTCTTACATATTCTCACTCCTCTCTCCAGCTGCAGGGTTTTTTTTGAACAGTAACTTTTTCCCCTTAAATCTGTTATCCCAGAGGCACTACCACTGTCGCTGATGGACTCGGCCTTGGCCAGCAGCAGGTCCATCTTGGAGCTGGCTGCCATTGCTCTGTTGGACATGGGGGAAGCTTTTCTTGCAGCTTCTTACAGAAATCACTCCTGCAGCAGCCACCTGTACCAAAACTTTCCCATGCAAACCCAATACAAGGGATTTTTCTTCTTTTTCTTTTTTTTTTGAGAAAATTTTTAAAATAATTTGTTTTGGATTAAAGAATTTTTTTTGCATTTCCTCCTTCTCCTTCATTTGCTATGCTTCTGTCAAGAAAAATAAAATCAAGCAGACTTTATTTCTAATACTTTATTTACTCCTAATATCTTCACCATTCTCCATGAGAAAGTAATGTGACTAATTAAAGATGCTGCTGGGAGAAATAGTAGTGTTAGTAGCAGGTGCAACTAACAACTGCTTCTGTTTCTTTCTGAGCCAGTGAATATTATCTGGCATGCTATCTCAGTTTGAGTGGACTGAGCAAGGAAATATTAACTAAATATGTATGGCAAACTACTGATACTTGGTGCCATGTTTTAACCCCAGCCAGCAACTAAGCCCCACACAGCTGCTTGCTCCCTCCCTCCTGGTGGGATGGGGGAGACAATCAGAAGGGTAAAAGTGAGAAAACTCATGGGTTGAGATAAAGACAGTTTAATAGGTAAAGCAAAAAACGTGTGCACAACCAAAGCAAAACAAGGTATACATTCACCACTTCCCATCAGCAGGCAGGTGTTCAACTATCTCCAGGAAAGTAGGGCTCCATCATGCATAACGGTTACTTGGGAAGACAAATGTCATCACTCCAAACATCCCCCCCTCTTCCTTCTTCTTCCTCCAGCTTTATATGCTGAGCATGACACCATATGGTATGAGATATCCCTTGGGTCAGTTGGGGTCAGCTGTCCTGGCTATGTCCCCTCCCAAATTCTTGTGCACCTTCTCGTGCACCTTCTCATGCACCTTCTCGCTGGCATAGCATGGGAAACGGAAAAATCCTTGACAGGATAAATACTACTTAGCAACAATTGAAAACATCTGTGTGTTATCAACATTGTTTTCATACTAAATCCAAAACACATTATACCTGAAGAAATGGACTCCATCCCAGCTGAAACCAGGACACTTGGACACAGTTTAGTTGTCAGTTTTAAGAAAGATGTATTGTTTTTCTCTAAATAATTGCAAAACTGAGTTGGTATTTGGAGAACTCGCCTTGCATAAAAACTGAATAAATTGTGTTGCTTGTCTATCCAGGACAAAGATAAGAGGTAACTTGATTATTGGCCAAAGGACCAATATGATGAAGATTTCTGATAATAAAAAGGGCTCTGTAATTTGACAGAAAGGGCATAATGAGATCCAGGGCCACCTTTGGTGTTCTGGTGCTCACCCTTCAAGGACATAACCATTCCTGTGTGACTGTCTACAGCTCATTAGTATAGTCTGTGTCACTTTGCTCTTTCTAGCTACTACATTCACCTGAAACTGTCCTCGGAAGGGTTTATTATCATCCTTGGATGTCATGATATCCTTCTTGTATATATTCCAGTTCTGTCTTTTTTTTTTTTTCTGAAAAGGTTTCAGTCTTATGTGTAAAGTATGATATTGGCTTGATTTTTCTCTGTAGGGAATAAGAGAGCATGACCCTGAAGTGCCTGTGGCTTTTTAAATGACATGTAATGCTTGCTTTGGAAATAAGAGTGGGTGAGACCCAGTGGCACAGTACCAATCTGAAAACAGTCCTTCTATTGGATGTTGTTTCTTATACAGCTGAAACAACAGCTGCTGATGTTTGGGAGCACATACTGGGGAGACATCAGAGTAGAGGTCCTCCTTTTGCTTCTTCCTGGAGGCATTTATCGATCACCTCAGAGACAGGCTACTGAAGTACACCTGCCATGGTAACCTTTACATTGAGAAACTAGTCTGTTTGATGCCTGGCACTAATATGTAGAGGGCATATATGGAGCAGGGTGGAGTAACTTCTGTTATTTGTGCTGCTTTAATTGAACAAGCATCACAGAGAAAGCAAAAAGTACACATTTTGCCCTGAGCTTGCACTGGAAATGACTTTAAAATGCAGAGATTTCTAGAAGCAGGAAACAATTAGTTATTAGATTCATTGCAATTTATTATTAACCTCTGGTACCCTGAAAGCATTCTCCTGCTTAGTCATGTGTGCAACTGAAATTTTAATTTAATTTGTTTAATTTCAGTCTGTACATAGACAGTGTTCAGTAAATTTATTAGGATTCTTTTACACTTTGCCCTCTTTATACTAAAGATGTGATAGATTAGTTAGTCATTCTGAATAAGCAATTTTTCAAGACTGTAAGCCATATAAAACCAAGTGCATAAATAATTTATTGCCTACTCTAGTAGTAGAAATAATGTACATTTGGCAAATTCTAATTAAAATAATCAAGAGATTAATCATTTGATAGAAAGTTATTTATTAAACAGAATTAATTCTCTTAAAGGTGTGTTTTAAACTTGGAGTACTATGTGTTCTTACCTGATACTTGGTAAATCAGAAGTTTTTTCTTTTTAATAAGCAACTTCATAAAAACTGTGGCAAGTTAATAAAATGGACATAAAAATGGATTTTTGTAATACTTCATGATGTTACATAGGAAAAATCATTTAAGAGGATATTCCTCAACTGAAGATATCAATTTCTTATACTGTATTTAGGGTTTAATTTAAGGTACATGTAATGAAACAAAAGTTTTTCTT
Organism: Sagittarius serpentarius; assembly: GCA_034782735.1. Lineage (NCBI taxonomy): Eukaryota > Metazoa > Chordata > Aves > Accipitriformes > Sagittariidae > Sagittarius > Sagittarius serpentarius. The sequence goes on along the minus strand of JAVKLA010000007.1, from coordinate 26,751,931 downwards.
GGTAAGTATTTTTGTACAGAAAATATCTGCAGCATAACTCTTGGTTCAAACTACTTTTTGTAAGATAGAATTAATCTTGTTTGCCATAGGCTAATTTACATGTATGTACAAATACAGAAAGAAAATAATTTTATTTGGAGGCTTACAGACACAGAATATTGTGAACTTTACAATACACTGAGCCAGATTCAGACTCATCATTAGTCTGTGCAATGTAAAGCTCCTTGTTGCAGTTAACCCAGTGGCAGATCATGACCTTCAGCTCTAATCTTGCAGTTCTGCACTTACTGTTGTCTTTTTTGGAGGTCTGTTGTCTTTTTTGGAGGGCCTGTGCAGCAACTTGCACACACCAAATATACTACATGACTACTACTCTATTCTGTGCACCTTCTATATATATGTAACTTTACCTCTGGGACCAATCTCACTGATGGGAGGGAAATGGCTTTTGTATGAATTGCTCACTTGAAGTTAAGAAAACTGGAGGATGAAAATAAAGTTCATTCAATAGAAAGCTTTAGTATTTCAGAAAAGTACTGTCAATGGATGAAGCACAACCAGTGCCTGATGTCTCATTTTGGCTTTTAGGTACCAATCTGTTTTTACTAATATTGTGGCAGTACCTGAAACAATTAAAACATACTACTGGAGAAAGACTGTTTTCTACTCATACACCAGTGCTCCATTTTGGTCACCACAGTGCAGTTTTTGCTATGCAGAGCAGACAAATTGGTGCTTAAATCATAGCAATACTGTCATCTGCTATTTAGATGTTTATCTGTTTTTTTTTTTTTTTCTGCACTCAGTCCAGCAGACATTTTCCTGTGTAGCCTGGATCCATAGTTGTTTATCTTTGATGTTCTTTTTTCCTGAATGAAGCCTGGGTTGTTATGTGATTTCAGTTTAAACCCAGTTCTTGTGCTGATAGCCCAGAAGTTACTTCTCCCAGAAGTCAGAATGACTAACTAATCATCACATTTTTAGTATAAAGAGGGCAAAGTGTAAAAGAATCCTAATAAATTTACTAAACACTGTCTATGTACAGAGTGAAATTAAACAAATTGAATTAAAATTTCATTTGCACACATGGCTAAATAGTACTAGTTAAACTTTGTATGTGGTTACGAGTCTTCAAAACTGAACAGAAGAATAGAGGCGGTGGGAGGAAGTCCATGAAGAGGCAAAAATGATAACTTTCATGTAAGGTGAACTGGATTATTAATAATACTATCAGTTTTTGCCATGGTTTAACTCCAGCCAGCAACTAAGCACCATGAAGCCGCTCACTCACTTCCCCCCCACCCAGTGGGATGGGGGAGGGAACTGGAAAAAAAAGTATAGCTCGTGGGTTGAGATAAGAACAGTTTAATAGAACAGAAAGGAAGAAACTAACAATGACACTAACAACAACAATAAAGTGACAATAATAATAAAAGGATTAGAATACACAAAACAAGTGATGCACAATGCAATTGCTAACCACTTGCTGGCTGATGCCCGAGCAGCGCTCCTCCCCCCCCACCCCAAGCTGGGCATGCCGTCCCATGGTATGGAATACCCCGTTGGCCAGTTTGGGTCAGCTGTCCTGACTGTGTCCCCTCCCAACTTTCCTGTGCCCCTCCAGCCTTCTTGCTGGCTGGGCAGGAAAAGCTGAAAAGTCCTTGACTTAGTCTAAACACGACTTAGCAACAACTGAAAACATCAGCATTTTATCAACATTCTTCTCATACTAAACCCAAACCACAGCACTGTACCAGCTACTAGGAAGACAGTTAACTCTATCCCAGCCAAAACCAGGGCTGTTTTTATGCACAGAAACAAATAAAAAATTGATTAAAAGGGTATAATGTGTATGCAGCTTATAGGGCTTCATGTGCTTTGTCCGTATTTGAATGATGTTAGCCTATACTTTTTGTATGTGCGAATGGAAGCTGCTTTCAAGACTGTGTTCAGACAAATTTTAGAAAATAATGATATGGAACAGAAGATGCTTATATTGAGCTGCCTTCACAAACTATGTAACTTTTTAAATTAAACTTTCGCAAGTATCTAACCCAAGGGAAGACAATGTAAGAAATGCAAACCCCAAAGATTACTGTGTTAATTTCTACAGAAGCTGAATAGACCACAGTGGAATGAGGGTAGGAAAGGCAAACTGTGAGAGCAGAGAATATACCATCAGCAATGGAGGGGACGTTGAGGGCTACTATAAGTTTGGTAAGAATTTAAAATTGAATATAATGTAAGACTTATGTAATAATGAGGCTTTTATGAAGATGTTAACCTTGTCAGTGCATGTGGTTTCTGGTAGCATTTGTTTTGGGAAATGTCACCATGGCTCAAAGTAGAGGTATTCAGTAGCCCAAAATATGGGCCGAAAAATGGACTTGACTGCATCCTGAAATCTGTCTCCATTCAGTAACACACTTACTAGTATATGCTTAATTCTCCTTTAAGTTCTTATAAAGAGTTCAGATTTAAATCTCTGCTTAGTCAATCTAATTACGTTCAGGATGATTCTTAAATTACTCTGGTAATCCTAGTTACTTTTGAAGGTGACTTTGTTGCCAGAAAAAGCATTCTAAAGAAGCATTTTCATTGAGTTCAGTGTCATGTTATTAATTTGTTAGTATACTAAGTAAAAGTTAAGGCTGAACTTAAGAAAAATGACACATTGCAAAATATAGGGCTACAAAGACCTTAAAGGGTTCTCTAGCCCGCTCCCCTGCCTAAAGCAGGTTCACCTCGGCTGGGAAATCCAGTCTAAGGACTGTGAGGGGCTCCAAGAAATGCTAAGTGGTTGAAGCTATCAAGATATGTCATATAAGAAAGATGTTCAAAGAATATATGTAGAGGAATTGGGCCATGACCTGCTTGTTTTAAATCAAATTGGGTTATGGATTAAGGTCAACAGAGCATGTCCTCCCTGTGAAAGCTATCATCAGGAACACAGCTAAGTCAGAGAACTTCAGGTAGCAGGTAGGACAGCAGCTTTTGAGGGCAGAAACCAGTTCTCACTCCTCTGTAGGAGGGAGAAAATGTAGTGCTCTGGGTGGAGTTCAGAGTTGGGGCCTGATAAGTCATCTGCACAGTTCCATGTAGGCAGTGTAGCTCCCAGTAGCAAAAAACTAGTGGAATGGTTGTTTATCCACCCCACACTTTACTAAAATATCAACTGTGATAAAATGAGGGATTAGAGATGATGAAAATCCCTACATTGTGTAGCTGCAACAATCAATGGCAGAGCAGCATTGTTGTGAGAACTGAGGAATTTAGTAGTGTTTCTATCAGGAAATGCCAAATCTCTTGAGATACATGGTTGAAAAGGCTTTACTTGTTTTGACTAAACTTTCAGGGGTAAAGACTTTTCAGATCTGAGATAGAAATTCAGGCTAAGAGAGGAGACATATAATGTCCAGTAACTTAATTGTTAGGAGACTTGTCTATGGCATTGAAGTCTTCATTCTAAGTCTATGCTTTTCATTGATCCAAGCAGGCACTCCTATCTTTTTAAATATCACAAGTGTACTGTGAAACTATGAAGAATTTCCATGGGGTAGGAAATATTTTCCACCCAGTTATAGTACTTGTCAGTAAAAAGGCACAGCTTGAGAAATGAGTAGTTTTTAACTTTAAATTTTGACCCCCCCAAATTATCATGGGCACAAGGAAACAGAATCTGAAAGTTGCATTTACAGCAGTTACTGAAATATTTTGATTGTGCATTGGGGGAATAAATCACTATTTCAAGTTCCTCATAAAAACTCTCTTTTAGGAAGCTTCTAGATGACATGGATCTGCCACAGGTTTTTGGTTTCAAGTTGTATTCTAAACCAGGAGAAGCCTGTCTTTTGAATAAAACTAGAGTAAAGTAAGTAAAACTTGTGTAAAACTAGAAAGTTTTTGATCTTATGAGGACCTTATCCAAAAAACTGCACAGTTAGACTGGCTTAACTGATTCTTGGTTGTGAGCTTCTTACAATTTTGGAGTAAATATACAAGAGGATCTTAAATGTTTTACGTTAAGAAATGTTTTGGGAAAATACATGTCTCTGCTACACAAATAGTGTGTACTAGAGAGTCAAGCTGCCTTCTTTTTACTCTTCCTCTCTCCTTACTTTCTTAATCTGTAAATACACAGTGGAATTAATCTAGGAAAACTTAGTGACACTGGGGTTTTTCTTTACCCTGGAGCTGGAGGGGGCAACAAAAAATGATTCTACTAAAGCAGCTGTTACTAAAGAAGTTACAAGAATATCAGGTATGGTACCTGAAGAAATACTGCTGCAAGAAATTAGAGAATAAAATTTCAACAGAGGTTACACAGATATTTGCAGATGTTGCTGTGGAAATAGCTTTCAAGTGCACAGGGCTTCCATTTAAAGGCAGGTGAAACAGTAATAAATATTTGCAAAGTAAATGAAACTGTATCTAGAGTTTTTTAATAAATAAAATGTCAAAAACAAAATCACTGAGAGGCCTGCAACTGCTTGCCAAGTCTGAAACTTGGGGAAAAAACCCTGAACACTAAAAACCTTTTAAAAAAATTAAACATGCACACACCACTTCCCAAACTTCTTACAAGGGATCTAAGTACCATGTGAAATGTAAATTAAATCATCAACGGCAGGAATTCAGTGTGAGGTTAATTTTCAACATGCTCAGCCAAGGCAACATTTTAAACAAAGATTTCCATTGTATTAATTATTTTCTTCGCAAATGAGCGAATGTTAAACTCTGCATTCTGATTAGTGTAGGGAGATGTAACAGCCATTCTCAGGGTAAGGTTGGCTAGGCACCTGCATATTTGGATAGATAGGTATCTAAATCTCCTTGGAATGCAAAACCAGACAAGAAAGCTTCTCGTATTTGCTCTTTCCTGTGCAGCCAAAAGTACCCTGAAAGAAGAGATGTCAGTACTTCTGCTTCTAATCATACACAAAGCATGGAGTTCAAGAAGCAATCCTGTAAAAGTTATCCGAATTTGTGAATTATTCACAGCAGACAGGAAGCATGTGTTGTAGTTGGAAATAATGCTATGCATGCCTAAGGCGCTTGAAAGAGGTGTTCTTTATTAGGTGACTGCTTCCAAAGAAAGACCTCTGCTTAAGAGAACATATGCTTCTGATGTGGCTTTCCCCCTGACTCCCTGTGTCTGGGAAACTAAATTGCTGGCAGGTACAGTTTGCAGTCCCATCACATGATTTTGAGGTTAAGAGGCTATAGGGTCCCCTTCAACCTGTTTTCACTTTCTGTGGCTGCCACAGATTTCAGTGACTTTTCCGATTTTTCTATACCACTCAGTGGTGGTTCTTGTTTGTTCTTTGTTTTTGCCCACAGAGGTTTTATTCAAAAGCAACATAGAGGCATTCTTACTAGGCATGCTTGCTTCTTCCAGTGCAGTGGTGAGCTGATTGCATTTGTGATCTACAGCTGTGCTATGGGAGACCCCGGTGCTTCTGGAAACTTCAAGGAAAAGCCTGGTTTGATTTTTAGCTGAAGGATGCAATGAGGCTCAGTTCTCCTTTCCCAACTTGTTTGATCTTGTCTACTGTGACTGACATTGAAACCCAGTGAACTTTTTATTGTGGATCTGTACTTAGACACATTACTTTGAAATTAAATGCATGTCAGTCTCTCATATATGTAGATATATAACATTTTATTAGATATTAAGGAAACATCACTGTATAACTAGATGAATCCCTATTTAGAAAAAAATTATTGTTAAAAAATAAATTTTGTAAGTTTTTATCTAGCAGTATATACTTTTTCTGATTCTTACTAGATTTTCAGTTCTTCTAGCAACAAAAGTTTGTGTAATGGATTACTACAGGATTATTTTATATCTCATGCATTGTGATCTGTCTCGAAGTATTTGGGCTATAGTAATCTTTCACAGCATATTTACGCTGCATGTTTATATTAACGTTTGAAAATTAGTTAATTCAGTGTGATTTTTCACCTAGAGACCTGACTTGACTTCTGTATTTGTCTCTGAAGCAATTTGATAAGAACTACAAAAAACCTTTAACATGCTTCTACTGTATTCATGAGGGTTTTTTCTCTTTTAACTGCATCATGTGTTTGGGGACAAAGTTGGCTGAGGACAATTGCACTTTCCTCTTTCAGAAGCTTTTTTTTTTCCCTTAAGATTTTATACTGAAAGTAGGTGTGTAAATAAAAAATATTGTGATTTATAGAGGTGTTGAATCTTGTACCTGTCTTGTGTCAAAGCCTTTCATAGCTGTGGGTGATGAAATAAAGCCACTTGGATTTAGGTGCCAAAATACAGATTTATGTCAGTGATGACTTAAGGCATACAAGTTGGAACACTTTGGCCTAAGTTTCAAACCCTCTTTTTTTCTGAAGACAGCCTTGACAAAGTAAAACAATTTCTAGGCTTGAAATATTGCTGGCAGATTTTCGTGAAGAGGATAGGTTATTCCTGTTTGTCCTTACTGGTGCCTTGAAATATATTTCTGATAAGTTGGCAGCTACTCTTTGCATTCACGTTGCTTTCTGTGGGATGGGTAACTGTCCAATTGCAGTTCAGAATGGCACAGAGTTATGACAGATAGTGAGCTGTTTCTGCATGGCCACAAGAAGAAAAGAGAAGAGCTCAGAAAGTCAAGCATGTGAGGGCTGAAGCTTTAAGTCCTACCAGAATACTGTTGCTACACCTGAAAGTGCATTTCCTTTGTAGGCATTTGATACTGATCATGTATATTCAAAGTCCAGATAAGTGAGTAGGGGAGGTATTGCTTCCCATTGTATTCCAGAGCTGACAGTCCAGAGCAGAGAGACATCAGGTGGTGTCCTAGCAGGTGGCACTGCCAGTGTCATAATCTGATTGTTTACAAACTTCTAAGAGGTGATGTCATGTAATCAGGAATCTGTAATTCCCATCACCTTAAGGTAGTTCTGCAGTCAGGCTATGACAGTTTAGATTGGTCTCATTATGAATTAAATTAAACATATGAGGAAAGTTAGGTAAGTGGACTTTCTACTTCACCAGTAATGAATACATGATCTTTGGGGACTTGAATGTTCTTCTTCTTTTATCTTTCTTTTTTTTTTCCTGTCAAAATAGTCTACCACTCATGCTCTGTTTCTTAGCATTGTTTGCTGGTTGTACCGAATACGCAATTTAACTTCACTGATCTGTTGCTTGACAGGTTCTGTAGGGCTACTAAAAACTGGTATTCTTCAGAGAATTGATTTTTAACCTTCAAGGCTGTTATTTGAGGAAAGCCATATATATTACATATATATTTATACAGATACAAAAAAAATCTATTTTTCATAATTTCTTTAGGTTCTTTTTCCTTCTGTGTTCATTGCCTTCTAAGCTTTTAAGTGTCTGAACTTGGTAGTGAATTCGTCTTTTTATCTGTAGTCCCTGAACTCTTGCCAGTTCTTCTTACAATCTATGAAGTATTTCTGTGCTTTTGACAACTTTATTCCAAGTACAAAGGTGTCTGTAACTCACAGGAGGCTGCTCTGTTGTGATTAACCTCTTTTTATTTAGCTAACCAGTTGCCAGTAAACTGCTCCACTAACAGTGTGACTCTTTCTTCAGCTCTTGTGTCTGCACGTTGGGAGTGTTTTCCTATGTTGTGAGTTATGAATGAAAAGATATTATCACTTGCATGCAGAAAAGCCTAGAGTATCAAGTGTGGCTTGTTTCTTTAACTACCTTTGCTGCACATTGCATCTGCTCATCTGAGGCCTTGTTCACGTGTAACAAGGAAATAAGCTGTACTCTGTTGTACTTGATCCATACGAGGTTATGGTCCTGCTATCTGCCTGGTCTTTGACCAGAGCAGGTCACTACTGCCTTACCTACAGTATTATGCTTTCTATATGCTGTGTGTACAACTGTGGACATCTCCAAGATGGGAATAACATTTCTTGTATACCTCTTTAATGGACATCTACTTTGAGGTAGCTGTGTATTTTTGTAGCTTTGTATTTTTTTCACTGACCCTGAGTTTGCAAACAGAGCCAAAATATTAGGCTCTTTGGTACTAAAATGGCATACATGATGTTTACAGCAACTGAGTACTTGAGACCCTTTTCCTAATCCAGTCACTGAATTCTTCTCTGTGACTCTGGCCTCTGAAAATTTAAGTCCAAGCTATTTCCAGTTGGGTCAGTGTGAATCAAAGTACTGAGAGTGGGAGGAGTCCAAAATCTAGGGCTGTATTTTCAGATACGTTTATGACTATGTAAACTGGGCACCCATTGAAGTCTGCTAAAACTCATCATTGTCAGATATTATGTAAATACTGGATGCATATGAATAGTTCCTTTATTATGCTATGCAGTGCTTTGTCCTCTGTCAGAATAAGGATAAAAAAGCTTGCCTTAAAAGGTTACATTCATTTATTCTCTTTTGCAGCTTCTTGGATGAAAATCACTGTTAGTTGTAATTTTACACAGTCTAACTCATAAAAGGTTGGGTACTGGGAGCCTTCCCCTTGTATTCAGAATAATCCTTTTGTGTTGAACTGTATTGCTTATGGTTCATTTTGTTTCCTGTCCCTAGATTAATTTTCATTTAAAAAAAACACAAAACAAAACACAAAGAAACCACACACAACAACTTACTGCTGTACTCTGACTGTTCATTTTTTACATTGGCCTTTGAAGTAGAACTGCCCACATGTTGTTCTTATATTATTTTTATGTTCATTATATTTGTTTCAGTAGTTTTATCCAGGTAGTATGTGGGGTCCCCAGAAGTAAACAGGGACTCCTTACGCTATATGTATATTAAAAGTATTAATTA
>JAVKLA010000007.1:26685651-26711080 GCA_034782735.1 Sagittarius serpentarius | reverse complement strand
AGAAAGAACCAATCATTAAGGAAAAACAATGAATATGTATTATTTAAGTGTATAAAAACTGGTGAATTTTAATGCAAGTTGGACACGTCTTTGGAGGAGCTATCCCCCATGTCCCCAGCGCTGAAATAAAGAAATGCTGGTCACCCACTCTGCGTAGATGAATTTCTTTTCTCTTACAGATTTGTAACAGAGATGATGGGTGGATGTATGAAAATAAAGACATTTGTGGCCAAATGTGTGGTAGCAGTTTCAGCAGGTGTTTTGGCATCTCCTGCTGAAAATAACTTGAGAGGTGGGAGCAGAATAATGCTGCAGTCCTGGAGCCTCAGAATTTCCCCAGACTGTATGGATGCTGTAGAGGTTGGTTTGGTGGCTTCACTGGTTCTGCCCTCTCCTCCCACCCCCCCTTTTTTTAATCTGTTGAAGATGTATCAAAGTACCTAGAAAGTCAGATTTCAGCCACCACGCTTCATACATTTCTTTTGACTCATTGTTGTGGTAAGATTTCAGAAACCTTAGAGGGTGAGAGATTACGGACTGACCTAACATTTCAGCTTAATGGTCAAGTTAGCTTTTGTTATTCAACAAGGAAGTGACCAGACCTGAATTCATGGACATTTCTAGTGACAATAAAAACCAAACTGCTCAGAAAACATGAACCCTTCTGTCAAGAGTAATTTTAAAAATAATCAACTTTGCTTGACTTCTGATACCGGAGAACTTTGAATCGCTGCCAGTGTCAAACTAAAAACCTCCCTCTGTTTTTAAATGGTGGTTGGTGTTTCTCTCCGTCCCATAACTGAAGCAGCAGGACTCTTAAAATATTGGTTATCACAAAGCTTATTTTAAAAATATCCAAACATGAGCTGGTAGTGCTATCAGAAAGGGTCAAGTGTGTCTCCTGGCTGCCTCATTCCAACTGTTCTGCCCACGCACACTTGTATAGCTGTTTTCACAACTGAAGTAGTTTCTTCTACTTCTGTTTGAGTTTTTGTTATTAATATAACTCCAAGGTAAAAATCTCTGATTATCATTCAATTCTGGCAGAGAATTCTTCAGAACTGTTGCTCAAAAGTATAGCAGCTGAAGTCAGTTGAAAATTTTGTGCTAAAACTTTTGGATATTGCAGTGTTACCCAGGATTTAAAAACTGCTTTTCCTCAGCATCTGAATGTATTTCTTTTCAAAGGGCTGATTATATAATGACCAATACAGGACAATTAATCCTTGGAAGTATTTCTTTATTTTATGGAATTGATTTTTCATTCAAGTAAGTCAAAGATGTAGTTTAGAGATGCACAAAGTATTTAGTTCGGATTCAGTGTTATAATAAGGTGATGTTTGCCCACATTGCTATTTGTATGAGTGCATATATCTTGCATTATATCAGAAGAATAAATAAGATTATATCTTCTATGGGTTTCTAATTTTCTGTTTGTTTTTTTTTTCTTTCAGCAAGATCATTTCTAATGCTGTGCTAGCAAAAGCTGTTAACATAGTGGTATGGTTATGCCAAGTTACAAGGCTGCTTTCTTTCACTAGCAGGATGTTATTCATTCTCTTGGTCGCAAACTCTGAAGAAATTTTTCTAGGAAAGCCTTAGGTTTTTTTTCTTGCTGCAAACCTTTGGTGTAAAGAGACAAATTCATCTTTTGATTTCATTTCTCTAGAAATAATGTCATGATTAATGAAATTATTTAAGTGTAATTTAATTCAAAGTAAATTTTATGCAACTAGTAACTTCTTAGATATACATAAGTAGTTCAGCAGGCCTTTATTAAGGTATGCTAAATCTGAGAATAATTATCATAATTCACTCATTACTGGACTAAACAATATATGTAAGAAAAAAGTATTTTTTTCCTAATATCTGTGCCTCCTTGCTTTGGCTGGATTCCTAACACAGATCATGAGCTCAATTAGGATGTTAGCTCTGGCAATATGGAGCCATATTTTCTTTCCAGATCTTGTAGCAATTTGAAGATGGAGCTTAAAAATAGTTAAAAGAGCACTAGTGGCAAGTTCTCATTATTTAACAATCAATGAAAGAAAGGAAAAGAGGGCAGGAGGACTCAGCCACAGAATAGTCTGGTCTTCTGTATTCTTACATGTAGAATTGTGCGGAGCCTATTATTGAGCTTTACTTGCTGTTGAACAAGGTGCTTTGCCTCTTGGCTAAGGTGATGTGGCTAACTGGAGAGTGTTTTCTGCTTCTGGTGAAAGAATTTTCTAATCTGACTGTCTTGAACTGTGTCCTTATTATAAAACAGCATGCCATCTCTGCCTTTTTTAAAACTTCGTCCAGAGAATTTTTGTGTTCTTGGAAAATGCCTTGTGCTTTCTTGGCCATGAATTGAACAGGTTATGGCTCTTACTTTAGCTGTGTTTTGAGTTTAGCTGCCTCGAGGCTCTTCTGTCTGTTTCTTTTTGTCATGCAATACAATAAAGTGATTTCATTGAGTCAGTTGATTTGTCTTCAAGCAGGCGTAACTAATGAAATGTGGTTTGGGTTTGAGTGGTGGGGTTTTGGTAGCAGGCGAGGGACTGCAGGGGTGGGTCCTGTGAGAAGCTGCCAGAAGCTTCCCTGGCTCCCAAGTCGGACCTGCCTCTGGTCAAGGCCGAGCCCATCGGTGACAGTGGCAGCACCTCTGGGATAACAGACTTAAGAAGGGAAACCTGCAGTGGGGGAGGAGATTGGGATGTGAGAGAATCACCTACCCAGACACTGAGGTCAGTGAGGAAAGCAGGGGAGGAGGTGGGGGGGAGGAGGGGATGGCCCTGCAGCCCCTGCTGAGAGGGCAGGCTGTCCCCCTGCAGCCCATGGAGGGGAGCAGGGGAGCAGATGCCCACCTGCAGCCCGTGGAGGACCCCAAGCCGGAGCAAGTGGGTGCCCCCCCAGATGGCCGTGACTCTGTGGGGAAGCCTGCGCAGGAGCAGTCAGTGCCTGAAGGAGTGGAGGCTGCAGAAAGGACCCACGCTGGAGCAGCTCATGAAGAACTGCAGCCCGTGGGAAGGACTCATGTTGGAGGGGTTTGTGGAGGACTATCTCCTGTAGGAGGGACCCCTGGCTGGAGCAGGGGAAGAGTGAGGAATCCTGCCCCTGAGGTGGGAGGAAGAAGGGGCAGAGACAAGGTGTGAGGGACTGACCCCAACCCCCACTCCCCATGCCCCTGTGCTGCTGTGGGGGAGGAGGGAGAGAAAACCAGGAGTGGAGTTGAGCCGGGAAGGAGGGAGGGGTGGGAGGAAGGTGTTTTAAGATTTGGTTTTACTTCTCATTATCCTTACTTCTCATTATCCTTGTTTTGATTTTTTTGGCAGTAAATTCAATGGATTTTGTTTTTACCCCAAGCTGAGTCTGTCTTTTGCCTGTGACCATAAGTGGTGATCGATCCCTCCCTGTCCTTGTCTCAACCCATGAGCGTTTCTTTGTATTTTCTCCTCCTCATCCCACTGGGGCTGAAGTGGGGGGCAAGGAGTGAGCTAGCGGCTTCGTGGTGCTTTGTTACCAGCTGATCTTAAACCACAAATGTTATAAAATAACTGCAGATACTCTACTACATCAGTACTTCTGATTTTTTGCCCTTCTGTGATGAAGTTCATAGGATCTTTTCATATAAGGACCTTTATGTTTTGTGAGCTAATGAGATGTTCTTGTCATTTAGACTTGATACTCTTTTTGGGTAACCAAATGATTTTGCACTTCATCTACTGTTTTCATCATAGCATTTGATAGCATCCATTCTTTTGCCCATCAGGGTTTTTGATCTTCCGTTAATCTGTCTGTGCTAAAGGTGAGTATTAAGTTTCTTATTGCAGAACTACCAGTCTAAAATAGCAGTGCTAACATCTCTCTCTCTCTCTGATAGTCTAAGAATATGTCAGGAAAAATTTGTGTGGAGAGGTCATAGAAAATACTTTGAAAAGCCAGTCTTGGAATGTGAATTCATAACTAAGATACTTAAAACTGTGAACTGGACAGAAATATTGGTTTTGTTGCTCATAGCAATTTTTATGCTGTTTCCTTTCTATCACACAGGTGCTAACAGCTCTTCCTTCTCTCTATTGACAGAGGTTAACTACTACTCTTTCTCTAGTGGTTGAACTGATTTACTTAATTAGATTACACTAAGAGCTATAATCCTTAACCTGTACTTAGACTGGATTGTTCTGCTTTTTGTATGAATTTGTGACAGAACACTAATTGCAAAATTTTGTCTCGTTTTGGCTGCTGTATCAGCTGGCCTAACACAAGATAATTACGTTTGAATTTTGTCTCTGCTATTTAAAATCTATAGCATGATACGAGGTATTTTCAGTATCTTCCGATCAGTTGTCTAGGCAACAAATTTTTCTCAAGTTGAAATGGTCTGTTATAGAATGTGCTTACATATTAAAATATAAAGCTATATTTTTTCCATATTAGATGATATTTTTCAAAGGTATCTTCTGATATTTTAATTTTTTTTTATTATGGCACTAAACCAGGTAGTCTGCAGTATCCTTACTATAACATGGGAAAAATGACTGCAGAAGACGATTTTGTCTGAAGTGGTGGGGTTTTTTTCACCTGGAGCCTATAGGTTAACCTCACTAATTGGTTGGTTTAGTTTCAGCCTTCTATGTGAAATGTTCCAACAGTGCTTACTGTTATGTCAAGGAGCCAAATGCATGACATAGTGTTGACATGATTGTTGATAGACTATCATTCCCACTATGAGGAATATTTCATTCTCTCATGTAGTGTGCGGAAGAGTCTCTTGCAAGCTTCACTAGAGGCATGATTGGCCCTTCTTTAATTATACAGTAAATTGAATTTCTAGGGAACTTAGGATACAACAGAATTTTATTACTTGTGAGAACAATCTAGAATTTTTAAAACTTATCATGTCTGATCCTGGGCATGTGTTCTCTCTTGATTCAATCCTTTTCACTTTTGAAAGATGATGACAGTATCTTGTTGCAGTCTGGGAAGAGATTGTATCTGGTACTTTCGTAAGGAACATTGCTGCACGTTGGATGTTTAGTGCCCCATGTGAAAGTGTTTTTGCCATTAAACAGATGGTCTAAGTTTGCAGGAAGATGCTGCTTTTTGTGAACTGTCCTCTGCAGAAGTGGCAGAAATCAGCATGCTCACTGAGTTGATAGTAGCAGAGCTTTCCCTGAACTTTTGCAGTTTTAAAGCATTGCATAGTAATAATAAAGGTTTGGCCCATTATAACACAGTAGGACATTTTACTTTTGGCTTCTTTTTCTAAATTCATGTAAGCAATTGAATGCAAGCAAAGCTCAAGAGGAGGAAAGAAGACAGCCTCAAAGGGACAGCACTGCAACAAACTAGTTGTGCTGAGATAAATGCTTCCTCTTGTTATCCTGAATGATATAAAATGTTTAGAAATGATACTTGGTTCTACAACTGCACATAATAAGAAAGTTAGGGTATGTTTTCCATGAACTTAAATGTTTGCTCTTTCTTTGTGCCTGGAAAGAATTTAAAAGATTATGTCAGTTGAAATCAATACTGCTCAGGTCTTTCCCATCTATGACTTCTGTAATGCCAATATGCAGTGCATGCTTAAAATTAAATAGAAGTATTCAGGGTAAAAACTCGCAGTGTGAACAAAGCAAGATATTCATTCCACTAAATGCGTGATTTTATTCAGTTCCAGTTCCACACAGTCATTCAGGAAAATCTCCATGACATTTCTTATCCTTACAAATAATGCACTATCATGATCAGAGGAGATAAAGAGATTCTATAGGACAACCTTATGTATACAATTATGTACTCTGTAACAAATTTGTACTAGGAAAAGTTTGGACATAGTGGGAAGATACTAAGCTTTGGAGCTCTAGTGAGGTGTCTTAGAGACAATAGAAAATGGTCCGTTGTTTGGCCCTCAACAAAGCGTACATGACTGTTCTATGAGAATGGGACTTTTGAGGCAGGAAAAGTAACAAGCAAGATCCTGAAACCTTGAATACATCTGTGTGGGAGGAAAAGTAACAAGCAAGATACTGAAACCTTGAAAACATCTGTTCACAGAATGCGGATATGGTGCATGCTGTTAGCTTGCTTCAATCAGGTGGTGAAGGCTCTGCTGTTCATGCACTGGCCATGTGATGAGCAGCCAAACCTCGTATCTTTCCACCGCTCTGTGAGAAGGATATAACAGTGGTGCTGTTGGGGAGTGCAAAGAGAAGGCCTCCGTGCATGAAGCTACCAGGGGGACACCCCGCAAGTGTAGGAGCCTACTACCCTGTCACCCAAACAGCATGATCCTATTCCTTCTCCTGCTCGGCGCCATACCATCTTCCCCAGGGTCGGTATGTATAAGAAACTAACATTGTGGTTGTAAGCTTTAGTTCCAATATATCTTGTGATTCCTTTGCTTTCTATATAATAAAACTTAGTATTAATTGAGTAACTCTGCAGTTTCATGGTTATACATCGGGATCTTCTACGAACCTTAGTTTCACACGGTGACATAAGGGAGATTGTGGAAGAGGTTTTTCATAGGATGAACGTGGTAGTAACTGAACTTCCAGGTAACCTTTCAAAATAGGGACCTGCAAATGTCATTTTAGAGATTGCTGCCACATTTATGGAAAATAAAATAACAGTTGAACAATGGTTTGTTGCTAGAAAAAAAAAGGTCTTTAAATTTCTTAGAACTTGCATCCTAACAAATAGTACCGATTATCTTGTCTGGGGTTTTTATACTGGTTATTCAATAATGAAAAATAATTAATATTGCTTTTTACCAACACTGAATTAGAAAACTTGTCAAAACCAAGGAAGACAGTTTACTATCATTCATCTCCTAGTTTCTTTCTACTGCTCTCCCTGTCACTGCTCATTTAGTGCTGTACATATAAACGTGTAGTGCTGTATTCCCATAGTATTATTAAAGGTTTTAATTGGCTGCAGAGTATCTTTTGCAGCTTAAGATTTAAGTGCAAGGAAATGGTGTTGATGTTGCTTTACTGTTGTTATGGAACTATCATACTGCAGTGGTATGCCCTTGGACTGAAGTTTTCAAATGTTCATGCCTGCATTTGTAAATTAGAATCTGTATGTCTGGCCTTAAATAAGTGCAGGTTTTTCTACTATTCCTGTTTGTTTTCAGTACCATGTATGCATGGTACATGTGGCACAGACTACTGTTTTGCTAAAGCCTGCATTGCAGCAGTGAGCAATCTCAGAGGAGACGTGGATGTGGCAGGGCTGCAAAGTGTGCTGTCAGAGAGAAGCTACCATTTCCAAGAGTGTGGAAGGTGAGTATGGATGCTGGCACTTGCTGTCCGCTTCTTCCTCCTTCTCATCATGCCCAGCTAAGTATGGTGGGCTGGCAGGCTGGGGAAAAGGACGTCTCCATCTTGACATAAATTCAATGGACTATTCCCTCTCATACCAAAAGGGCAAGGTTGGGTGAGGCAGGAGTGAATAGCTTGCTGTGAGTCATCACTGGTACAGGGACTTCTGGTAGAAGGAGTAGCATATGACAAGGAGCATGGCATGCCAGAAGTAGCTTTTTAGCAGTTGCTTAGTCCCAAACAGATTCAATTGCATCTGAAACTGCTCTGAGCTGGCAATAACAAACAAGATAATGACAGCTTTGAAGTGCATATATCCTATTGCCATTCTTAGAAACTTCATGTCTCCTTCTCTGTTACTTGTTTTGATCCATGTTACTATAAAAATGTCACTCTAACTTAGAAAACAATGCCTATCCTCTTCTCAAAACTGATAACTTCTTGTTTTCTGTGTTAAATTTGTGCATACCCACTGCATGCTCATATGAAAGAGATATTTCTCTGAACAACTGTTGGAACTTGTGTTATTAATTGTGAGCACTGTCATAGCAGGTGGGAAAGCTCTATTGTGGGTAGGCACCGTCCTGTGTTAGTTGCTGTACAAGCATAGGAGAAAACGGCCTGATTTAGCAGGGCCAAAAAGCCTGCAGGCATCACTTTGTATATGTTTTCACTGGTAAGTCTGCAATTTAAGTCATGGTGCTAACCTCTCAAAGCTCCACTGTCATCTGTGTGTATGTGTTTTTTACACAGCCCTGGTATGACCAAGTCATCATAGTGAATGGATATGCAAATATTGCAGATGAGAATATTTTTATTGGTAGGAAACAACTCTAAAATTTAAATCCAGATCTACCGCTTATTTCTCTAGACCATTTCTGAAGGATCTCCAACTTCTGTTTTATGTCATAATTTTCTGTTTTATTACGTAGAAAATGGATAGAACAAAAGCCATGCTTTCTCCAGCTTTTAAATTAGAGTTTTTGAATTTCCTGCTGTTGGGAAATTTATAGATCACCCCCTAAGACCTCACAGAACCTTTCAGACAGAGAAAATTGTTAAGATGGGAATGTGCTGGATAAATAACTTAAAGGATATCTTGATAGGCATTAACCGCTTTGGGAGAAGCAGAATGTTTTGTTTGAGATTCATAGAAAAAATCCTCAAAAAAAGAAAAAGAAATGGATTTACATGTGAAATATAATATTGTCTTGCAGAACGCTTGGTTTTTTGAAGTATTTTCATTTGATTTGAGACAGTAATGCCCAAATGGTATTTTAATATAAACCATGTTGTAGCAAAAAATGAATCAGCAAGTATGTGCAGTTTTTAACGTTGCTTGTGACTTCATCCTCATCTTCGAACAAACTGAAGTATCCCACAGCAGAACAAAATCCTAGCTTAAGGGGGATCAAAAAGAAGACAGAAAGGGCTAGATTAAATTATGAATGAAATGGAATAATTAATTTATTCACTTATGAGGCTGACAATCATAATGGGCAAGAAATGTGATGAATTTTTAACAGTCTTTATCATCACTTAAACATTGGGAAGCCCTGGACATGTATTTTTCATTTCATTGCACTGGGGTTAAAAGGTTGTGTCAAAACTAAGACCACTGCCAGACATGCATAATGACTTCTTTCAGAAAACAGAAAAAAAATGAAGTTATTTATTTTTGTCTAACTTAAGTGATAACACCTGAGAGACTTCAAAAGGGTGTTTGCACTGCATGCAGAAAATAAGCTTGAACTGCCTCTTTTAGGCCCTACACACGCACTCTCCCACCCCCCACCCCCACCCCATGCCCTTCTTCCAAAAACCAGTCCTGAATTTCTCATGTGTGCCATGTTTCTTTATTTTTATGTATGCAGTTTATAGCTAACTTGGATCCACAGCTGTGAGTACTTTGGACTTCCACAATTTGAGTGCCGTTTTGGCACTGGATCATCATCTCTCTGAGTTGCTGGGACTAAATCCCATTTGCACTGGAGTTCCTTTCACTCTTGCACTCCCCCACTCTCTGTGCAGTGAAGCCTTAAAGTTTTTAAAGTGTCTGTTATATGCATTTCATTATTACTTGACTATAAAGGAATCCCAGTGTAAACCAAGTTGCTATCTACTGATTTCAACTGAAGTTCTGTCTATTCTGCTGTTCCTCAGCTAACCCAAATCATGTGAATTGCTTTTCCTCTTCTACCATGTAATTTGTAGCCTACAGTGAAAGTAATGGCACTGATCTACTTATTTTTAAATACATCTCAAGTTCTTCTGAACTCCTTCAGGAACCTATTTAGGCATCTTCTCTCTATTTCTGGACTTGTTATTGTCTACATGTAAAAAGTTAGGAAGGAGGCCTGAGAGGACTTGAGGACCAGGAATTACAGAACTGCTGCAGGTGGACTTTTTTCAGTTTATTTGATTCCCAGAAAGGGAGAGACAAAGGAACGAGCAGGGCTGGGTCACCCTCAGAGCTAACTACAGAGCTGCCCCAATCCAATGTTGGGGGAGGTTTCGATATGATCCCAAGAGTGAGATTAAGACACAAACGAGGTCAGATGCCATACAACCTTTTAAACTTTATTCCTGTAACAAGCGATAATAGTGATAGGACAGAGGGAAGAAGAGAGAAAAAGTCAGAATACCTAAGCAAGCAAACGAAGAGATGCAGCAAGATCAGTTACCACCACCACAAATCCAGCGACGTCCCATTGGCTCGGTCTCGGTGCAGGTGCTCCAAGCTAGAAAGATGATGTCAAGTACCCCTGAGAGAGGAGTATGCAGCCCTTTTATTGACCCAGTCCCCACGATTTCTCCGAAAAGTCTGCTCACTTCCATGGAGCTCATTGTCATATGTGCTGCCCCGTGTGCCTCCATGCACGCATGCCCAGGTGTTCATGGAGGTCGTGCTGGGGGGGTCAACCTGTGGCATCTTCAGCCTCCACACATCTTCCTCCTCTGCTTTCCTCTCCATCCAGCCTTGCGTGCAAGCACAGCTTGGTAAGCACTGCTTCAGGCTGTTGTTGTTGTTCTTCAGGCGGTATGGTGGTTTCTTTGGGGACAATTTGTCAGAGCATACTCCTCCATGATAACAGGATGTTGAGGCCAGGCAGGTGATAGTGGTGCAGCAATGTCAAGACAAACACAGTCCAACACAGTCTCTTACAAGAGCCTCTCAAGATTGCAGTTGAGGAACGGAGCTGAGGACTGCACCGGCAGATGGTTGGCAGGTCTGGGCCAGCAGAGGACTGAAAAGACTGTTCAGACATTGTAGAGCCCAGAAGATCACAACCAGTTTTATAAGCTACTTCCGCAAAACTTCTGTAAGGTAGGAATATGGCTAACAATGCAGGTAATTTTTAAAAGACGGCTCTTGTGGTTGACGTGTCCTTGGACTTAAAGTACACTCTCTGAAGTATGAACTCTTATGTCTTCCATATTTTGAGCTGCAATTAGAGCTAATGGAATTTTTTTTTTACTGATCAGCCTTTAAAATCTCATCAGGCTAATGGGATTTGTATACTTGACGTGTGCATTTTATCTACATTTTTGTTATCTGCCAAAGTGTAAACTATCTAATGAACTTGAATGCTATGTTCTAACCTCCTAGATAAATCATCATCATTTCAGTCTTCATCATGGTAATATTGCTAATAAGTCTGTGGCAAATTGTTTTGACTTTGGTGCTAGGAGGATTTGGGCTTCAGGAATTAGCAACTGAGAAACCAAGGCTTTCAGTCTCACTTATTGCAGAGTGAACAGAAAAGGGAAAATGTAATGTTTCTACTTTCTACTTCTTGAAAAACCTTGCTAGTATTGGCATGAAACTGAGCAAATGGAGGAGTTAATGGAGCAAAGTTCCCTTCCTTGAGCTTCTTATTACAAAATCTGTTTGAAAGCAGCAGCAGAAGCTTTGCTAGATTTCCCATAAAACAACAAGGACTGCACAAACAGCTGAGCTTGGAGAAGTAGCTGGCTGTTCATCAGTCAAAATCTGACTGGTTTATTACCCTGTGAGATGGGTGGGTGGGTGCTGGTAATAAGCAGGAAATAAAGTGCTTGTAAACCATGAGTGTCTTCAGCTACCTGAAGTGAGTTCAGATTATGCTTTTAGAAACATTATATCAGTCAATTTGTTATGGAGACCTTATTGTATGCAGTGATACCCTTTGGAAATGATGGCACTGGCTGCAAAATCCACCATGATGTGGCTATGTAACTCAGGAGGACAGTTACTGTTGTAGCAACTGCTCTTGGGTCATATATCTTTTAATCATTCTTAACTAAGTCAATAACCCCCCAGTAAAGGAATGTTGTAACATCATTGACATTCCCATCCAGATATGAATTCTGAGGAGTGGGATGTTGAAAGAGAATGCAGACTGAAAATTAATCTTTTTCAGTATGAGGATAAACTATTTATTTTTCATTGAGTGGCATAATAACAGACAAACAATGAAATCGAGAAGTATTTTGCAGGTAAGCTAGGGAAGAGATTGAGAAGGACTGCAAAACTCAGCAATTGCACCCAAGAGCCATCTGCCAACATGCTCTGTTAAGTGTATTGAAATAAGAAGAGCTCTTCAAGTGATTGATTTTGACTATTTAGGATTTGGAAGACACTTCTCCAAAAATAATAGGTAGGAGCATCAGTACTACTAGGAGTCTTTGAAAATGGTCTTTGCCCATAAACAATACTATGCTCTGTGACCTAAGTCTGGTGCTTTCTTGCTACTATGTTTTGGTACAAAATAAAGTTTTGCATGAATATATGTCATTTTCTTGGGCACAAACCAGTCTATTGACTTAAAAATATGGCAATATACCTGATATACAGGGCGCGGGGAGAAGTAGTGCATATAGCATTTGTCCATCTATTTACCTAAAGAAGCTGAATTGTTGCACATCTTAGCTGTTGCTATTTTATTTTACTTTATTTTATTTTATTTTATTTTATTTTATTTTATTTTATTTTTAAAAAAAATAGTAGCTGAAGAAAGTCACCACTGGTGAATCAGCCCAGGGTCACTACTTACAAGACAGGTTCTTAATGTGCTGGAACAAGTGTTTAGCACTATTAATGCTGCTTCTATTTATAAACTTAATAGTAGTTTATCCACCTTTGTTTAATGCTGAGCTACTGTTTGGTGCCTCCTATCTTCAGACAGATGCTTTTGTAACACTGCCAACCACAGCACTAAATGTAAATTCTTTTATTAATTCTTTTATTTTTTCCTTTTGTGCATTCTGTGAGGAATCCATTGAGAAAATAACTATTTCCATAAACTGCTATAACTATTGTATTTGTTTGATTGTTATTTGTCACTAAATGAAGTGTCTATGGTAGTTTTGGCATTGCTCCTTCTTAATCAGGAGGATATACTGTAAGTAAACACATTTATTTAAGCATTTTGTATTGCTTTAATATACATTTATCCAGATTCTTAATTTTTACATTTCCCCATTATGTTAAGAAATGGAGAATAATTTATTTTGTATTTATTAGATAGTTACCTTTTTATTCATAGTCTGTGTCAAACTAAATTTGCATGAAAATTGGAATTCAATTAATGCAAAAACATGGTTTAAAAACATTTCTATTACTTGATTAGAATTAACAGACTTTTTTCTTCACAGATGCTGAAACGTTAACTTGAAAGTTGTTAGATATCTCTAATGATAAATTAGTGAAGAAAAACCTAAAAGCATTTTTATATTTCAGCTTAACAGAGTTAAGGCAAAACCTTTCATGTGTCAGAGAAATGGAAAGACTTCGAATTTTTGGAAAAGAGAATTAAGTAAATATAAGTTTGATTAAGCTTTAGGTCTTAGGTCCTCAAATATGGGGGTTTTGTACACTGTCACTCCTGGCAGTGGGAACGTGTGTCTGTGCTAGGCTATGCACCACTTGTGCACTCCATAGTGCTGTTTTGGGAATCTGTAATCCAGACAGTATGCTCCTGTTCAGAAAGTTTCATTGCTTATGTTAAGTGTTGCTGTCTGTATGTTTGTTTTGGGTTTTTTTCTGGTTAAGTGGTCTTTTCCTTAGTATGTATAAGGAGATTTAGCTGGTTGAGTTTCTCTTTAAATAAATGCAGCAGATTTAAGCTATGGATTGGCATACATCCACATCTAACTTCAAATGTGGGGTTTTTTTAAACAGTTTTAATAAAAAATAATTAGGCTTTGTTTATTTTGGTTTTGTGTGCCCTCTTTGTTTGCATCTTCCTAAGCAGTATCAAAATAGTTCAAGCACTGACTCTTAATTCAACAGAAGCTCAGAACTGACTAGACTTTCAGAAGTAAAGAAGGCCATTTAAGTGACCTATCAGTTGGTATACTGACCGGGATTAAAATGTATTTTCCGCTTGGAAATGTCTGTCTTGAAATTTTTCTTTTGTAATACCAAATTGATTCTCTTTGTGCATAGTCCCTTTTCCAAAATGAATTATTTTGAATGGTTGAGTTTTGCAAACTTTTAAACACAATGCATTTTATTTGAAATCCATTTTGTGTTTATAAATGACTGAAATATAGCTGAGGGTCTACTAGATAGACCTGGCATATCTTGTAGACCTGAGACGTGGAAGAAACTAATTGCGTATCAGAAGGCATGAACGATGTCACCCTTATTATGCTTGTACATTGTGGTTTGCAGTCATGTTTCCTTGTTCAGTTTACATCTTAAAAGCAGGTAGTGTGTATATTCATTTTCAGTATTATATTTGATTTCAGATGTTCTGGTTTTACATATTTGCTTATGACTTTGCTCATTTATCTGTTCCTTCTCATTTCTCTGTTCCTTCTACAGCACCCTGAACTGTTACAGAAACTGAGATTTAAATTAACATCAAGTCTAATGATTACAAATGCAGTTCTAAATTTACAGTGCATAAACATTTAAGAGAAGATTAGTATCTGTTGACACAAAGTAGCAGTAGAGGTCCATGTGTTTAAGGATAGATGCACCAAAGGTCAGAATTTAGTTTCAAATTGGTTGGTTCTGTGGTATTGGAGGTTAGAAAAGGGAGGGACAACCCTTCTCTTGGATACATGTATGCACTCACACACATATTTCTCCCTTCTCTCACTGATACACAGAAGCCTTGGGCAAGGTCCTAACGAATCACATAGATGCCTCTTATTAAGCAAACAAGTGTGTTTGTCATGCTGGGAGACAAGTACATGTATTACACTGTTCCTCACTGTGATTAGAATGTAAAGAGCAACAGGAGCTCTCACTGTCAGACATAAACAAGTGAAGGATCCCTCCATGCAGAAAAGCAGGTTTTTAGTTGAATGGGAGAATGAGGGAAAAGCCATTACTATGGCTATTGAAGTAGCACTTCTAGTTGTATTTATGGCCACCAAGAAAAATTGCTGTACGGACGTTAACAGCAGAGTAAGAATAGAGATGCCAATGTTTAGGTACAGAATAAGAGGATTGTTTGAAGACTTGGATGTGCTGCCTTTCAGATCATTTTACCTGTCCTGCTTTTGGCTGGGATAGAGTTAATTGTCTCTCTAGTAGCTAGTATAGTGCTGTGTTTTGGATTTAGTATGAGAATAATGTTCATAGCACACTGATGTTTTCAGTTGTTGCCAAGTAGTGTTTAGACTAAGTCAAGGATCTTTCAGCCTTTCATGCTCTGACAGTAAGAAGGCTGGAGGGGCACAAGAAAGTTGGGAGGGGACACAGCCAGGACAGCTGACCCAAATTGACCAAAGGGGTATTCCATACCATGGGATGTCATGCCCAGTATATAAACTGAGGGGAGTTGGCCCGGGGGCACAGATCGCTACTTGGGAACTGACTGGGCATCGTTTGGCGAGTGGTGAGCAACTGCATTGTTCATCACTTGTTTTGTATATTCCAATTCTATTATTATTGTTATTATTATTATCATTGTCTTCCTTTCTGCCCTGTTAAATTGTTCTTATCTCAACCCATGAGTTTTACTTTTTTCCCGATTCTCTCCCCCATCCCACTGGGTGGGGGGGGAGTGAGCGAGCTTCTGCGTGGTGCTCAGTTGCTGGCTGGGCTTAAACCACGAACCACCACATTTGATCATTGACCTGAAAAAAAGAATAACATTAGAACGTGTCTGAAATCTAATTGTGCTTGGGTACAGTTAAGTTAACGAAAATGCTTGCTGCTAGCTTGATGCCAAGAAACTCATATAGCAAATATTGATCCATGCAATTCCCAAAGGAAAAAGAATGGGCTTTTTGTCAGATGTAAGGATTTGATGCTAGCCAAAAGGAATAGGTGAATTTCAGAAGAAAACTCTTTTCTGAGTAGTCTTTAGAGTTGATATGCTGGTGTATCCTGCCGTCTAAGACCTTGAACCAAGAAAGCAGTTGAGTACTTCATAAATCTATCTTATTGAGGAAAGTACTTAAGCACAAACTTAATTTTTAAACTTGAGTACAAAACTGTCCTTTCTGGAAAAGGTGGGAAATATTTTATGACTTCCAAGGGAATCTCACCCCAGTAAGACCACAAATACTTCATGTCTGTAACAGGCTTTGGAAATAGTTTGCTACTTCAAGATTTGAAGTTGTCAAGAAAGATGGGAAGTGGCAAGAGTGAACAAAGGGAGGAGGAAGAATGAAAATAAGGTTGTGGGCTACAGATGTTTTCAGTCGTAAAAAGAATTCCAGTCCTTTACACTAGATTAGCACACATGTTTTGGAAGAGTAAAAACCTGCCTTTATTTTCTGTAGAGGGAGTGCTAATAACAAACCCATTTACCAGCATTTGTCACACAGTAATACCATGGTCTAATCCACTATGGTATATCTTGAGTGACTGAGACCAGTATACTAAGCAAGTTGTGAAAAGATTTACAATGTGAAATGTCTAGGATCTGAAAGCAAAATTCGATCTTTGTGATATAAACAGTGTCACAACCCCTATTATAATTATGCACTGAAGCAGATGGAGATGAAGATTTTACTAGATGGAGATGAAGATTTAACTAACACATCTAAACTGACCTTTCTTTGCTGATTTAGACCAGCAAGAAAAACCATTCACAGATTCATGCCTTTGTGCTAAGCAGCACTATATTAAAAGAGAAAAAAAGAGATAGAGGAAAAAAAATAAAGGCAACAATAATAAAAAGTAAGATTATTTCTTAGGTTTACATGCATCTTTTATCCTTCTGTCCATGGTATTGATAAATAAATAAAATTAATAAGCATATGGCCTGCTCCTGGATAAGTTACTCTTTAGCCACTATCTTATGAGAAACCTTGGTAGGGAAAGATTTATTTTTAAAGGTAGGGCAGACAATAAACTTCTGTTTACCAGTCATCAATGTGGAGAGACAGTGAGTATCCATGATCTTCTTTGAAGCTGAGAGAAGCAGATGCTTACATTCCTGAAACTCTTGTCAGTGGATCTTTTATTTATACCTGGAAAACAGTATTAGCCCAAAGAGCTAGTTTACCTGCCTTAATATCCCTCTTGTGGTCCTCAGGTGGGGTGGAATTTTCCAGAATTCTGAATTTAGCTTCACATCAGTCACAGAAACCTGAAAGTTCCCATACGTACCCTCTGAAAATTTCTTAATGATGTATATATGTTCATATATATACTTACATAAATGTTAATATTATTAACTTAACTATTGCAGTGATTTGTCATAGTACTTGGTCCAAGTGGCTGTGATCTAAACTTGCATACTGCATGGTTTATGAATGCTACAGCACTCTCACTGAATGCTAAGGAATGCTAGTAAGAGGCTCACAATACTTGATTTCTTGCTCAAAGATCAAGTTCCTAGAGTCAGGTAACTGTCAGAGGTAATAATTACAGAATCATTGCTTTGCTTTAAAACAAAATCTACAGATTAAAAACAGCCTCCCTGTGGGAGAGCAAGGGCATAAACCTACTTCTTGGAAGATGCAATGTCATAACTTTAGGAAAGGGATGATATAGCAATTGTAGGGGTTTAGATTTAGTGATCCTGAGAGGCTTCTTATGGTCTGTTATTCCTGGCCCTCATACATGTAGGGAGAAACTTAGAAATATCACCTGAATGAATCTGAATGGCTCAAAAAAACAAAAGGCAAATGAAGGTGGTGTATTGATATAGATCACATATAATTTATGTAATATTTATTTGGAAGAGTCTTGACACTTTTTGGTATCTGCCACATGAATTTTGATCTCAGGACCAGTGGTATTGTATCAATAACAGAAATTTCACTATTAGTGATGTCAATGTATTCCTAGTTACTGTACCTTATTTTAATAATTGTAGCAAAATAATGACAGCTGTTCCTTCATGAAAGTACGATATCCTGGCAGGTCCTCCTGGGTTTCAGATGTAGGGTCATGGCTGATACAGTAAGAGATAAACATCATGCTTGAGGTTCTTTGTCTCTGGTTCTTTTTTTCCCACAACAGAAGCAGATACTAGCTTGAGAATCTGAAATCAGACAAGGAAATAACAACTGCATTGGTTTTGTGCAGATCATCACGTGGGCTTATTGCATACATTAGTAATGAATCAAGTCTTCTAAATGAAGTTTCTTAGACATTAATAGATTGGATTTTGTATTAGTTCAAAATCTTTTCCATTTAATCCTTCAAGTGGAACAACTTTTTAAAAAACAAACTAAATGCAGAAAGAAAAAAAGAAGAACACAAACCACAGCCCTCCTCTGACAAGCTCTTTGTAATTAGAATGGAAATAATTTTTTTAACTGTAAAATTTATATTCCTCCAGACACATTTTCAGAGCCTCAAATTAGAGGGTGTTGCATGCCCATTTCATCTGAATAAAAGGTGGCATACTTCAACAAATACTTGGTGAAAATGTCCTTGTGTCCATGTACTTTCCTATGGCAGTCTAATGAGCTGCAGTGTATACAATATCTTAAAAAAAAATAAACGTATGTTTCCTACTGATATATTTCACTGAATTCTCTGCATGCAATATCATGCACCAGCACTTGTCCAGCATCAAATTCCCCAACTGATTAATAATAAACACCTTTCCAACATATTTTCCCTTTGGAGTTTAATGTGGTTTTTTCCTTTTTTTTCCTGTATGTCAATGTGGGTGCAACTTTATCAGGGATGCTAATATATATATTCTACAGCTAGTGTGTTATGAACTTACTTTGGACAGGAAGGCTTTTTTTTGTTCAGTCTGAACTTTGTAATCTACTTTCACTAACTACAGCACTTTCTATATTTATGGGACGATTTCTGTTGTTTTATAGGTTCTAAGACTGATTTAATGTCTTAAATTCAATTTGCCTATGAATTTCCAAAGCTGTTTGTTGTACATACTACAAAGTATTAGCAATTATATCTATTGCATAATAAAAACCAAAGGGAAAAGATAAAACTATCTTTTCTATAAAGATTTTCAGTGATTAAGCTGTTGGATTTCACTGTCTGTAGGAGAAATAAAGTACCTTGGGGAGACTTCAATACATAAGAGGAACAACATGCCTGAAAGCATTGGACAACATTAGCCTGTGTTTCTAGAGCTGTTCCAAGCCTGGCAAAGTCTTACCCATATATTGTAGATGTGTTGTTTTATAGAGTGTAATTTTAACTTTGAAACAAGGAAAACAGCATTTTCTTTATTGCTTGGAGACTTTGAGTCAAGATTGGTACCTTTTTTTGACAGAAATGTTACACCTGTTATGTTCATGCAGGCTCTAGTAGTAGGTCGTGCTACTGAGTATAATAATGTCTTTTTTTGGGACATCCCAGTTTTTACTGTGTCTAGCTAATGAACTGGTAGTGTCTGAAATCTCTAGTGTGTGTCATGTGACCTTATGTTGTTTGAAGTTGTAGATGGTGCTGTGTTGTCATTGGAGGATAGCACCGATAGGCTTTTCTCCTTGGCACAAAATCTGCTTTTCCCTTTTAAGGGTTTCTTCAAAGCTGTTTTATGACACTTTTTCTTGGGTGGATTTTTCATAATGTTATTTTGAGGGGATTGAGTCCATCAACTTTTTAAAGACTTGGTAGTCCTCTTGGCTTTTTTTCCTAAATGCAATGCAAGAAATAGCAAATGAGAACTAGTCAGTAGGTCTTTTCTAAAAACTGTGACTGACATTTCTCTGACTTTACGGAGACCATTTCTATGATTACAATTACAAAAAAATCCTGATTTTTTTTTTTTACACCCACAAATATTCCCTCTGAGGCTGTGATAGTTCTCTTAAAACAGTAGAAATGGAAGAAAACATTTAATCTAAAGAATAATGTTGTCAACCAGGAAAAAGTGGAAACAGAAAAATGTATTTAGGCAGGATATTAGAAGGGAATTTCAAACAGTTAATCCTAGAGCAGTCTTCCAATGGGAGCAATAGGCAGTAAAACCTAATTGATCAAGAGATGAAACAGATTAGTTTGCAAAAATTGCAAGGTAAATGCTTTCAGGAGGATTCTAGGTTGCTGGTCCATGAGGTTCTTACCAGTGCTCTTACACAGAGTTCGGATCAAAATTTTAGTAGTAAGCAGAAGAAACTAGAAAACTGTGAAAGTGGCTCAGCACTAAACTCTCTAGAAAAGCTAACTCTACCAAAGGCCTACTCCAAATGCTTTAGAGGGAGGTATTAGAACCTCGGAGCAGACTATGTACCTCATATCACGTTGAATCCTGGTTGTTAATATGTGTGACGGGCTTTAGCTTTCCAACATAAGATTTAATATAGCTTCCAAATACACAAACTCTGTAGCTCTGACAGACAGACTAGAGAGCAGCCATATGGTGTTTCCTGCTTCAGTCATGTTTATGTATGTGATGATCAGGATGCTGCTGTTTATTCTTAGTAGTGCTGTTCTCCACTTGAAACAAGTCAGTTCTGTAGCTAGCACTAGAAATGTGCCTTCTTGGAGATAGCTGGCCAGTGGTGTAAGGACATGCCTATGCTCTGAGCTCTTGCTGTCGTCTTGCTTGGGAACTTGACTTCGTCTTGCTATCTGTGCTGTACCTTTTCTAGGGGCAAATAGGAAATACTTAACTTAGGCTGCCACTTTCTGTTACTGTTGAAGGTGGTAGCTTTGTGTTTAAGAGATCTAGAGTCAATGGAAGCATGAGGCTTTGCTCCTTCACATACTACATTTACCGTAATTTGCTTCTCCTGTTGTGAAGCAAACCTTATACACTGAAGGATTCCCCTTTCACTTTATTAGGGCTCAGATTCCACTTGTCACTAGAGGCAGAAGAATCTGTTCTTGCATGACTGCTACATAGCAACTGATTTGCAAAATATGCCTTTGAACACCATCTTTCAGAGAAAATGGACCTACTTCCATAAAGATTTCAGAAGTTGCTCAAATGGATTTTCATCTGATGACAAAGACAGGCAAACATCAAGGGAAAACAGCTGGCACAACGTTACATGAAAGAATGTACTGATGAAAGTCCTGCTTTAGTTCACACTATATTACATCTTCTGACTCCTTATTTTCATTGTACAGATTTAAAGCAGATTCTTCTAGAAGCCTGTAGTGTGATCCAGTTGCCTTCTGTGAACTGTATGTGTACACAGTGAAGATGACGCAGAATTTGCTTCCTTTATTGAGCTCAGAGCTATTTATGGTTTTTATATGTTCTAAACACCATCTTAACAGCTTCATTTCAGTTATCTGCTTTCAACCCACCATCTGAAGAGAAGATCTTAGCTGAAAGCTGCTTCTACTGAAACTAGCTAAACAGAAGCTGAATTAGAATATTTACCTTTCTGGCAAATGGAGAAAAAAAGACCACATGGAATCTGTCTGTCTTCTACCCTCATATCCTCCATTAGTTCTGGCTAAGGATGACATTGTCCCCACAGATGCTTTGAAGTGTAAGGACATCTTGTTTTAGAGAGGAAAATGTTAACACAATTCAAATGAGTTCAAACCAGCTTCTTTCTTTAAATAATGTTGCTCAGACTATTGGGTTTGCAGGCATAAGGCATATGTTTGAATAACATGCAAAGGCCACTCTTTTATCTGTATTTGTTTAAAGTAAATTTTTTCTTCTCCCATGCTCCCCCAGGGTTATAATGAATTCAGGGAGACGCAGTGTCTAAAAATCTTAACAGCTCAACCTGAAATAGATTCCCATCATCAACCTAACAGAATGTTATTGAGAAAGGCAGACCTGTCAGAGAAAAAAATATATAACCTTTGATTTGGTTAGTCTGGGTTTTATTGGGTTTTGGTGTTTTGGTTTTTTTTATGATGTGAGTTATTGTTTGCCTGGCCTGTATGCTGCTGTAGAACTGTTAAGATATTAGTGGTAGGACTTGTCCCTTACTCTGAATGGAGTCCTGTTGTTACTTAGATTTTAGTAGAGACTGTACGCCTAAACTCAGATGGAAGACCCAGGTCAACGCACTTAGGAAGCAATGATCCCTGTTTCAAAACAGGCCGTCTAAATAGGAAAACAATGGCTGAAAGGAGGAGTTCAGAGAGCAAGAAAATGTTTTGTCAAGGAGGTTGAAATCAGGTCACCTGTCTTCTTTCTTAGCCTGTTAAATCCTGCTCTGTAAAAGCAGGAGGGAGGAAGTAGACTGTGTTTTGTATGATGCCCTCTGTAATCAAGTTTTTGAAAATAATGAAGAATCAGTTATTATACAGTGTGAATCAAAGGAGAAAAAGGGCCAGGTTATCTCATTCACTAGGAACTAATCTAAAAACACAAACAGTAATCTGCTATGAACACAAATGGTTTTTCTTCAAAGTAGGAGGGAGACATGAGATACGGTCCTGGAAAGAAAACCTTTGTTTAGAAGTGAGCAAGGAGACCTCCTATCCCAGTAATATAATTTTCCAGTTGTTTAGAATTACTTTGGATACTTGATGTTATTATTTGGGTTTATTAAACATTTTTATGTATAGAGCTCCATGTGCTGGGTAAAAGCATATTGTTTTGAGAATGAAGGACAGACAGGCTAGGTATGTTGTCTCTGATACTGTTGTATCCTGCTTGTTACCTAAGAGTAATACCTGGCTTCTGAGTGACATCTCTGTCCTTGGAGCATGGAGGCCTTTATCAAGGAAATTAGATGCATTATTCTGTCTTCCCTCATCTTTAAAATAAAGGGAACACTGCCTCTTGTCAGATCAGAGACAAAGCTGGGAATGGAGGGTGAGATATCATCCTAGTGTCCTAGGACAGTTCATCCACACAGTCTTTAATGTGGTTGGAAGACTGAGTTGCAATTTGCACCATCTCCCATGGTATTCATGGGCTAGAAGATCTCCCAAGAGAAGCCTTTTGCTTATGCCTTCAGACCCTTCTATGGAGTTCTAGACTGCCTTTGTATGTGGTATGTCTACTTTAGCCGTTTCCTTTACTAGCCTGTTTCTATGTCACTTCTTGAAATGTAGGATTAAAGGTTAAGATTTTATTCTTAGGGGTTTTTTTAACTGAACCCAAGAATTAGTGACTTATCTGCAACTTCTTCCATAAAATAATTGATTATTCAAAGTAAAAAATATGGTGTGTCTCTCAACATATATAGCATCTAGCTGTAGTCTGAACCTCATTTTGGTTCATACTTTTGTAAAATAAGAGGGCAAAGTGCCTCATTTCTCCCCTGGACTGAGCTATGGTGTTCAGATCTGAATATGAGGATTCACTCTCCTTGACTTTAAAGATAGTTGAGGTTTTTTGGGGAGAAGTTTGGACCTCAGGAAAAAACTTTCTGAAATTTGCCTTGCAGGAGGAATTGATGTGCTGTTTTCTAACTGGCAGTATTTAGGCATATGTCCTGGTGCAGATTTTGAAACAAGCACAAATGCATGTATGCTGAATTTCATGTGGTTAAAACCCCTGGAAAGGTATGTGATACTGGCTCCAAATCTCTGATTCCAATCCCAGGGCAATATTCCAAGCTCTCTATATTTGCTTTTCTCTGGGGATTCTTTGTGGGGATTTTTTTTTGGGGGGGGAGGGTGGGTTTTGTTTTGTTGGGTTTTTTTTTGTTTGTTTTTTTGTTAATGTGAGTTTGTGATTTAGATTTTAGTAGTGTTCTTGTGGTATCAGGATGTGTATAAAGAATATTAAATTATACACATAGCTCAGAACATGACACCTATTCTGCTTTGTGTGCTGTAGCAGTCAGACATAGAATTTTACAGTTCTAGCTCCTGAGGAGAAAAGAGGAAGAAGACGGATGCAGACACCAACCCACAGATCTGGGAGTGCTTTGAGAACCCAAACACACAACCCAGCATCCTGAGACCCTGGATTTCCTTGCAGTGAAGTCAATCTCACAAGTTAATGACATGACCTTAATGATCATGTACTATGTCATTTGGCAGATAGGATGACCACTTTTTTTTGTTGCTACTGAACAGCTAGCAGATCACTTGAAAAAACATGTATAATTTCTTAGTGTGATTATTAGTATTTGTAAGTTACTAGTGCCCTGAAGCTGCTTCAATATACAAGAGCATGTGGCTTCATGACATGCATATCTTCAGATCTGTTGCTTGGTGGTGTGTGGCTCAGAATGGATGCTATTTTAGTTGTGTAGAGAAGGGGTCTGTGTGGTGAAAATTACTGACATGACTAAGTGGAAGATGTGAAGCAAGATCTTATCATGTGCCAGTCCAGCATTCTTCTTGCACTACAGAGTATGTTGTAGAGTAGTTGATTGGTTCCCTGTTATGTCTCATTGTCCTGGGTTCGGCTGGGATAGAGTTAATTTTCACAGGAAGCTGGGAGGGGGCACAGCCAGGGCAGCTGACCCAAACTAGCCAAGGGGATATTCCATAATGTGTCATTTTGCTCAGTATATAACTGGGGAGCAGGCTGTGGGGGTCAGCATGGTATCACAGCAGAAGTGGTGGAGTGTGAGGTTCCTGGTGGTGAGCAATTGCTTTGTGCATCACTCGTTCTGTGTATTCTTTTATTAGTACTATTATTATTATTGTAATTTCTCTTTGTGTTGTCCCAGTAAACTGTCCTTATCTCAACCCACTAGGTTCTACCACCTTTTTCTTTTTTTTCCTCTCCTTTCTGATTGTCCACCCCATCCCACTGGAGGAGATGTGGAGGAGCAGAGGAATGAGCAAGCATCCTTGTGGTGCTTTGTTACCGGCTGGGCTTAAACCACAACACTCATCTAGATCGTTATTGCCAACACTATCAGCTGAAGTAGATAAAACCATGTAATTAATCTCCCTCAACACTATTCCAGTGATAGGTACTCCATGAAGCTACAGCAAACTGGATTGTGGCCTATTGTCCTTCCTCACTCCTCCCTTCCTGTCCTTCCCTCTCCTTCCTGAGTGTTTACCCCATGTCCTTTTTATATCCATCAATAAAATTAATTGAGGTAAATAAAAAATAATTATTACTTTGTCAGAGTGAGTACTGTTCTAGTGGGGTAGTAAAACTGTGGATGTCATAGTGAATGCTAAACCAACATCTAGTGAAAATCATAACCTTTGAAACTCCAAAAACACCCCAGGAAACATGTTAAATCACCATCCTCAGTAACAACAGGATGGAAATTCTGGAGAAAAGAACCTTAAGTATTCTGAACTAAAGTCTCTTTAAATCCTACAGTATCTGTATACTTCAGCCTTCTGGAAAGGTGGGGAGGGGAGATCTAGCCATGAAATGCATGGCAAATCTTGCAAGTATTGCATCAAAACTGGTGTAAAATTCTGCCATGTTGCTAAGAGTGTTATAAGGGCCTAAGGACGGGGAGGTATGCTGATCTTACCTATGGCAGTGGGTATCATGGAGATACAGTGTGCTCACACCTGTGTAACCAGAAGAACTGAATGATTAGTTGATCAAAATTTTATTAAGGTTTGCAGTTTCTTGGAGATTTCTTGGAGCAGACAGTTGTCAGCTGGATGTGGTCATCAGCTGCCAGCTGGGATTCAAGCCAAATGGAAAACTAGCAGCTAGATGACCTGCTCACAATAAGTAGAACAAAGAACACTTGATCCTTCTGTGGACAGCTTAATCTATTTTATACCGTAGTTTCCCATCAGTAAAATGGGGATAATTGCATTCTACTGCCCTCAGGGGTGCTGTGAGGGTAAATTGTGAGAGACTGAACTGTGAACTGTTTGTCTCAAAGATTGCCTGCTTATCAGGACAACTACAATGCCACAGATATCC
>JAVKLA010000007.1:26634025-26685551 GCA_034782735.1 Sagittarius serpentarius | reverse complement strand
ATTTTTGATAATAAAAGCTGTTTCTAGTATACGGCATTTGACCTCGTTTGTGTCTTAATCTTGCTCTTGGGATCACATCGAAACCTCCCCCGACATTGAATCGGGACATAAATATATTGCAGGTTACAGAGTGTTCAGATGCATTGGCCAAGATAGCTGTAAAAATACTGGGAAAGAGCATATTTTTGCAGCAAATAGGCAAGTCTGAAGCAGAGATAGGAATGTGCAAGTCAGAGGCTTTGAAGTTCACTTCTCACCTTACATTCACATTGAGCGTACAATTAGCAGAAAGATAAATTTAGCACAAAATCAGGGTTTGCTGGTTTTGAACTGGCTTTGTACTAGCTGCTAGAAATGTTAACTTTCCTGCCACCGTAACTATGACAATTCTGCAGCAGCAGAGAAGCTGCCCATAGCTAAGCTCCCCTGGACTATGCTAACACACACGACTATTTCCTATTAGTGACTTGAAGCTGCAATATGGGTGTTTAGCGTAAATGAATCTTACATTTTGTGGGGCTGGGGTGAATCCTTGGCTGTGTTGGCCTAGCTGGGGGACACAGTATGAGTTCCTTGAAGTCTTTATTTCCAGGAGAAGATGTCAGAAGATGACTAGATATTGAGATACTGTAATGATATGGAAACACAGTTTTGGTTTTCTTATTATGCAACAGACAATTGTAAAAGTTGTAGGGCAAAGAGGTTCCCACAGTTGCAGTGACTTATGGAAACTCACAAAAGGTAATATACCTTCTGTGAATAGATTTCAGGTGACTGGAATAATAGATTTCAGGACACAGGAAGAAGATTTTCCATTGATTTCAGGGAATGGTATTGCAGGGTACAAGTGAAAGAAGAATGTGGCCACCTTTGCACAGAAAGTGCTAAGTGCCTTTCTGATAGAATTTGCAACTGCTAGTGTCTTCTCACCTCTATACCTTGGTTGTATTGGCAGGCTTGCTGGGGAGTACTTATCACACTGGGTCAAGGTGAAATAAAAATAAGAAATCTTTGCTGTTCCTGCTGTGAGAGGTTCAACTTGCTACTGTTTTCCTTTTGGCAGGAGCTTGGAACCCACTGTATCCAACAAATGCAAATGATGTTGCTAATTTAATTAAGCAAGCCACATGAAATCAGGAAAATTATAGCCCATGGTCAAGAGCAGTTTTTTATTTTTTGGAATTACATCAATAGCTAATTGAAAAAGATTACATAATTGCTTTTGGTCATGGTTAAACCCCAGTAGGCAGATCAGCACCACACAGCTGCTTGCTAACTCTCCCCGCTTCCACCAGCGGGACGGGGGAGAGGATCGGAAGGGTAAAAGTGAGAAAACTCATGGGTTAAGATAAAGACAGTTTAATGAGGAAAGCAAAAGCTGTGTGCTCAAGCATCACAAACCCAGGAATTCATTCACTACTTCCCATCAGCAGGTAGGTGATCAGCCATCTCCTGGAAAACAGGGCTCCATCAGATGTAATGTTTACTTGGGGTGACAAACACCATAACTCCAAATGTCCCCCCTTCCTCCTTCCTCCCCTGGTCATTTGGGGCCAGCTGTCCTAGCTATGTCCCCTCCCAGCTGTGCACTCCCAGGCTACTCATTAGCGGGACAGTGTGAGAAGCAGAAAAGGCCTTGATGCTGTGTAAGTACTGCTCAGCAATAACTAAACCATCCTAATGTTATCAACACTGTTTTGATCACAAATCCAAAACGTAGCCCGACAGAGGCTACTATGAAGAAAATTAACTCAATCCCAGCCAAAACAGTACAACAGAGGAAAGAATATGATGTCTGCAAATCTATTTACATGATCTTTATTATGGCAGAATCTGAGTATTTAATGAACTTTCACATGCTTATCCTCAGAGCATCCCAGTGACAGAGGAAATACTCCATTT
The DNA here is from genome assembly GCA_034782735.1 of Sagittarius serpentarius. NCBI lineage: Eukaryota > Metazoa > Chordata > Aves > Accipitriformes > Sagittariidae > Sagittarius > Sagittarius serpentarius. The sequence continues at coordinate 26,683,649 of JAVKLA010000007.1, read as the reverse complement.
GACCATTGTAAATCTGAAGGATGATGAGGACAAGGGTCAAAACTTTTCTGCTTTAATCACAGGGAAACGTTGCCACTGGCTGACTGCAGTTCGAGTTATGACTGAAATACAAGGCTTTTGGACTGCTATCAAGTTTATTATGCAAGTCAATGTAAAGGTTAATGGAAAAAGTTAAATCCGCAAAATCTTGTGGCAGAGTGGAAAGCGTTTTTGACTCCGAAGCTGAGTTGTTGGGAGCGAGGCTTGTGATTTCTGCAGTACAGTTTTGGCTCTTCTCTTGTCAGTTCCTGGCTTCTAATGCGCTTCCCTTCGTCCTCTTTTCTTGCCCAACAATAAAACATGTGAAGGGTGAAGAAAGGATCAGAAAACCACAGATGCCTTTTCTCTCTCTTCAGGACTAATTTTCTCCAGTTTATGCTGTATTTGTGTCAATTGTCAATACTTGATAACTAACTGCCTTACATTCTTCCATCTCTAATGTAACAGCCACACTGCACATTAACCTGTTAAGTATCACAGGCGAGAGTTTAACATGTATTTAATTGGTAACTGGGGTATGGAGATGGGGTTGGGAGGGGAGGGGAATTGCTGAGCAACTTCTGGCTTCAGGTGTCAATCAGGTATCTCAGGACTTTAGAGTGCTGCTCTTTCCACATAAGAAAGTAAGTTGTGATACACTGTAAACTTCTGCTTTTTGGCTGTCTTGCTGCCTTAGTTCAATACAAATGCTCACTTGCAGTGACTGCAGTTGTGATCAGGCTTTGCTTAGGCAGCTGTAGAATCCGGACTAGCATAGTTAGGCCATTATTTGCCCTCACATGTTGATCTGCCATCATGACCATCTGCTTTCCGATCTCCTCTGCTGCAGCAGATTAGTTGTACAGCAAAAAAAATAAATGTTCCAAACCTCAAAAGAACTAGTGGGAATGTACAGCTGTATTCTCTTTCTGACAAGGAAGTCCAGTTGCTTGCACAGCGCTGGTGATTTCACTGAATTTTGCACCTGCACAAATAGTCACTGCTCTTTAGCGGGAAAAATGAGAAAGCAGGGTTCCAGAGTTCAGGTCTTGCATCGCATTAACCTGTGGCACAAAGGGTAGCTGGCAAGTTCTATGTCCAAATGCTGTCAGCCCCTGTGCAGTTGTAACCTTCACCTCTTTGGTTGGTAGCCTCAAGGAGTAGGTATATTTTTTATTCCTATATGATTTGGGGCTATTTGAGCAGCACAAGACTTCCCATTTCAATTCCCATCTCCTTGTTCTGAGGCAAAACCGTAACAGATCACAGATTCATAGAATGATTGAGGATGGAAGGCACCTCTGGAGGTCATTTGGTCAAACAGGGTCACCTAGAGCTGGTTGCCCAGGACCATGTCCAGACAGCTTTTGAATCTCTCCAGGGAGGGTGACTCCACAACTTCCCTGGACAACCTGTGCCAGTCCTTGGTCACCCTCACAGTGAAAAAGTGTTTTCTGATGCTGAGGAGGAACTTCCTGTGTTTCAGTTTGTGTCCATTGCTTCTGATCCTGTTGCTGGGCACCACTGAAAAGAGCCTAGCTACACTGTCTTTACACCCTGCCTTCAGGTATTTATATACATTAATAAGAACCCCCCCAAAACATTCCCTTCTCCATGCTGAACAGTCCCAGTTCTCTCAGCCTTTCCTCGCAGGAGGGATGGTTCAGTTCTTTAATAATTTTTGTGGACTCTCTCCAGTATGTCCCTGTATCTCTCAGAGTTGCTCCTGTCCTAACACTCCATACCACAACCCATTGCACCTCATCTTTCTCTGCTATTAAAGACACTCTGCTTGTCTTTTCAGGTACGGACAAATACAAACTGTATTTCCCTTTACCTGTTTTACCATGGAATTAACACTGTAACTCTTGACAAGATTTCTAAGTGTTGATAGACTCAGATGCATATCCAATTTAAGCTTCTTGGGGTTGTGTGTGCACGTGATGGGCTTCAGCACACCTGAACCATCTGGCCCCATAGGTGGGAGATTCTGGTACTAAAACCAGAAGGTGCTAGTTCTTGCTCTGAAATCACAAGATACTCCAGTTAGGTGGTGAGATAGACTTATGTCCTCATCAGTAAGCCATAGGTGGCGACATATAAACCACTCTTAGGTGTTATGTAGGCACTGCCAGCATTTAAAGAATTTCTCGGAAACGCTTTCTTTGCACTAGTGGATAGATCTAGCCCTTAAAGCTTGATTTCTTCATAGCTAATCAAGAAGAATATTTAGGCATATTTGTTGACTAACAAATGAGCATGGAAATGGAAACATTTAGTGTCATGTTCTGAAGTTTGTGCCAGTGATCAACTGCTCCTACGGAATTCTCTGGGTTTCCCTCAATAGACAAAAAGATCAAACCTGCAAATAAACAGTCAGGTGAGCACTACGTGGTGGGTTAAGCTAGGCTAGTTGCCAGACAGCCGCTAAGCCATTCTCTCACTCCCCCTCGTAAACAGGACGGGGTGAAAATAATAAGAAAAAACTCATGGGTTGAGATAAGTGCAGGGAGATTGCTTGCCAGTTACCATCACTGGCAAAACTAAACCCACTTTCCTTCTACCATTCCCTTCTCAATAGGCTCTACTTCCCAACTTTTCTACCTCTTCCCCCTGGGCAGCACAGGGAGATGGGGAATGGGAGTTGTGGTCAGTTCCTAACACTTCATCTCTGCCACTCCTTCTTCCTCACACTCTTCTCCTGGTGCAACATAGGATCCTTCCCATGGGATACAGTCCTTCATGAACTTGGCCAACATGGGTCCTTCCCATGGGCTCCACTTCTTCAAGAACTGCTACAGCATGGGTCATTTCCACAGGATGCAGTCCATCAGGAACTTACTGCTCAAGTGTGGGTCTCCCATGGGCCAAAAATCCTACTAGAGATCTTGCTCTGGCCTGGGCTCTTCCCCATGGACCTCCATGGGATGCAGGGATACAATCTGCTTACCCATTGTCTTCCCCACGGGCTGCAGGAGAATGTCACCAGCACCTGGAGCACCTCCTCCCCTTCCTTCTTCATTGACCTTGCTGTCTGCAGGGCTTTTCCTCTCACATTTTATCACTTCTTTCTCCCAGCTGCTGTTGTGCAGCATTTTTTACCCTTTCTTAAGTATGTTATAACAGAGGCATTACCAGCATCGCTGATTGGCTCATCCTTGGCCAGTGGCAGGTCTGTCTTGGAGGTGGCTGGAATTGCCTCTGTCTAATAAGGTGGCAGGTCCTGGTGTCTTCTCACAGAAACCACCCCTGCAGCCCCCTCCTGCTGCCAAAATCTTGCTACATGAACCCAGTAAAGACTGTTAAATTTCAGGCAATGAAACTGGCTTTTACAGGAGCTTGTAATTATTTTGTCAGTGCTATAACTTTTGTGCAGTTAAAGGCTCATAGTTTTGAGCTTAATCCACAGATAACTGCAGGACTTTAGGAGCTGAAGATTTGAGAAAGAATAACAGAAATGACCAAACTGCTGCCAGTTGTTATGTTGTAAGGCATCAGAACTGGCACTATCATAGTGTGAAATGGAGTAGATCACAACACTACTTTTTCAGCAGGACTGGAAAAAGTAGAGTGGGAATAAAAGATCTAACTGAGCCCTGACAGAGACACTGTCCTGGTCTGTCTGTGCTGACTTCAGTGGCATAAGCAGGTGTGAGTGAGTTTGGAATAATGCATGAGATGAATAAAGGAATGTGGTAAAAAGAAAAATTACATTTTAAGTTGAACAGCTGCTTTAAATGTTGCTCTTCAGCCATTCATGGTTTGTTTTTTTTGATTTCTGCCTTTTTTTTTTGAGGGCTGAGGTCACAGTGCCTGTAATGCCTGTATTCAGTATGAGCAGCACCTCCTTTGATTAGTATCCCCATAGGAATTAGGTGAGTCCACCTGAGGGAGCAGTGCCTCACCAAGGAGAAAGAAACCCTTACTGGAGTGTGTTTGGAAGCCTATGCTGCTGATCTTGTAAATGAGCTTCCTTTACAGCTGTACTGTTGAAACTGACGTGCATTTATAAAGCATAGTGTTTCCAACTGAAAAAAATACCAAACATTTTTAAATGTTACTTAAAAACACATGCTGAAAGACAAGAGAAACTGTCAACAGTACTGCAGCTTGATGACAGATATTTTGATCTTTTATATTCTTAGAACCTATTGCAGGTAGATTCCTGCAGACACATCTGTGAAGCTTGTAATTGACATGCAATACACATTCTGTGGGGTTGGGAGAAAAATTCTGGGTTGTTTTCACAGGGCTGTTTTTTGCATGTGTTTGCAAGCATGATTTTCAGAGAGAAGAACATTTCACTTAGTGTATGGTAGAAATCCACACATGAAGGGTCAACAGACTAAGATTTTACCATGGCATATTCTAGTTTATTCATAATACATTTAAGTATTCAAATATTTTAAGCAGGTATCAGATATACAGAAAACCTTAAACTCTCTGAGGTATGAAAAAATATTGAGGATTCCCTGGAATGCTGGAAGTAAAATTTAATTATGTGCTTAAAATGGAATACACAAACAGTACACAGGATTCAGAATTTTCAGCTGCGCTTTCAAACCTGCTTAAGGGAAATGAATGCTTAAATCTTATTAATTGAATGGGAATTGGGTATCCATATCTCTAAGCAAGCTCTGAAATTTAAGTCTTTATGCAAATTATATGGGTTGGTCTATTTGTGCTGGACAATAACATTCTGCTCCTTGATTGAGTGGAAAGTGTGAGAAAACGCCAGGAAATGGGATTTCTTTCTTTTGCAAACTCCAAATTGTGTTCTGGTATGGAAGTGTTGGAGATGGATAAAGACAGGAATTTTTGTATTTCAATGGAAATTTTTCATTTCATATTTTCCTTAATAAAATTAAAAAAAAAAGAAAAATGCAACTTTATACTGAGTTGATACCTTGGAGGAGTAGTTCTTCTGTTGTGCTTCTATCTCTTTTTTCCCCATCTGTCTTCTCTTCCATGTCCAATGTAGAAAGGAGGCTGACAAGAACTGGAAGTTTAGAAAGAAATGAAGAGCATTGTATGCAGTTTCATCTGGCCTGACTGGAGGGGCTTTAATGTTCAAAAAAGATGAGGCAAGGAACATTTTCATTGTTAAAATGTTGCTGTAATTTGAAGCCACCTTCTTAGCTACCTTGAATAAAAGAAATAAAAACCCCATACACTCATAGCTAGAACTTTTGGAAGAGGACAAATGTTTGCAGGCCCTGCTGTACACTGCCTTTTTATCTGTACAAAACTCAGTCATGTCTATTTGTTGGGATATAGTGTCTTTCACATGATGGTATTCCAGACATATAGTTCAGTAACTTGTGCAAGTGCACATTTGGAAGGTTAAAAGTAGGCATTTAAAGTTTTTTAATGTTTGAAATGTTAACTTTAGTTTAGCATCAGTCCAGCTTTTCACTGAATCACTGCATTGTGCTTTTCATTGCAGCATTCTGACTTCCTCAGGAATAACATTGTCTGCTATTTAGGCTATTCTAACAATGCAGAGAGGTAACATTGCTGTGGGAGCAGAGGGTAGCTTTCAGCTCTAGGCTGCTCTCTTTCTCCTCATTCTTTCTGCTGTTCAGCCCCTCTGTCTTGGTTTTGCATGCTTTCTTGCAAAGCCCTGTGGCATGCTTTCAGAAAAGACCTGTTAAAGTAATCTTTTCAAGTTTATGAAGAGTTCTTCCAAAGAAAAGTGGTCACCACAGACTGAAGAAAATGTGTCCTTCCATAAACCAACAAGTGTTGCCCTTTCAGTGGTTTTATTTACCTGTATCACTTCTTCCTCTTTTTTCAAATCTTCATCAATACTTTTACTATTCCTTGACAACACAGCATCTCAGCCCCGTTATTTTAAATTAAAGCTAGCTACCTTTGTCCAGTGTCCTCTTTATACGGATTTGCACAGTTTTTCCTTCCCATATCTTGTATCTATGTGCTTTCTCTGCTTCTGTTTCTGAAACTATGGTTTATTACCTGCATACCTACACCACACAGGTGCTCTTGTTACTGATGAGGCCACATATTACCATTGCTTTTTTCATCCTCTAAGGGTTAATATAGGGTTAAAGTGAGAGCAAACATCCCTAGGAACTCAAAAGATCTTTCCCCTGTATTATTTATGGGTGGATATAAATATTAGTTATACTGATGATTCTGTGAAAAACATTTTTCCTCCTTTGAATTAATTAGCTAATGCAGAGCTGAAGGTTGTCTAGCAGACACGCAAAAAGATGCACCATCCTTCTTGAAATTAAAGAGCTGTGGGGGTAGGTAAACTGAAATTTGTTTACAGTAAGTAATCACTCTGATTTTAATACATCAACTGTGAAGCTGTCAGTTTCTTTGGAAAATAGCTGAGGTCATTTCAAAGTTAGCAATTAATTTCTTTCTTATTAATTGATGAATTGGTGGCTATGGATTGCTAACCAAATCGCATTTTTATTATTTATTTTCAGTCTTTCTGTTCATATTTATTTAAATTCCCTGTTGCAAGCTATGGAGCACCTGTGCTATCTGTTTGCATGCTTACCTCAAAAAAGCCACCTGTTGCCTAGTTATATGAAGACACTCAAGTAGCGGAAAATGTTGTATATACAGTTACACTGGGTATTGCTGCTAACCTGAGACACTTGTCATCCTTTTGATGGATCATATGGCAGAATTGCTCACACAGATTGTAGCAGAAGTCTTAGAGGATCCAATTTTAAGTCCAAGACTGTACTTACAAGGATGGTAAGGGGGAGCTTATGTTTTTAACGGCTTTGAGATTAGTTTTCAGCCAGCCCATGGTTATTGGTTCTGCTGTGGCCTGTTGTCATCAGCAGAAGCTTTCCCATTCATGTGTGGCATGAGAAATATCTAAAAATCTCTCAAAGGAGGTAAAAAGACTCCCCACAATACTTTTAAGCTTTGGATCAAGCCCTAAGAGTCTCCAGAACAGCCATGTCTTTGACCTTTCTTGACAGGGTTCTTGGTAGTCCCTTCCTGGAGCACAATGGCAGTTTTGAAGTCCTGTGAACCTGCAGGATGCTCCCAGTTTTCTGAAGCAGGGAAATGAGTGTGGGAGTGAGCAACATGAGAAGGTGTGTTGGCATCACTTGAGTGCAATGAATAAAAAGGCCAGAGTAATTTAGTAATTTCTCTGTCAATAGCTGCTTGGATGGTGAAAAGCAAGGAGGAGGACTGGAAAGCCAATAGTACTTCAGTACAATGGATAGTGAATGTTCATGCTTCTGTTTTCCAAAAGGTAGAGCTTTTTAGTGCAGTTGGCCATGAATAATGCAAACGTCAAAAGGAGGAGATGAACAGTATGCCTGAAAAGCGGTGGGCCTGGAGGCTACTCCTGCACTAGCTACAAAAACACAGTCCCCTTCTTCAGAAGCATTCTTAAAGGCATGAGCCAACTCTTTTATATTGCTAACAGAACCTATTTGCAGTCCATACCCTCATGTCCGCGTTCACATACTATATAACACATCAATCCCAAAGCAATTCACTGAAGTATATGAAATTATTTTAATAAAGTTTTTACTCTGCTGTACCTCAATGGGAAATAATGTGCAAAATCATCTCTAGTGCAGTTTTCTTCCTTAAAAAAAAAGAAGTGCCAGATGGGCCAGGCAATGTGCTGAAGACTTTGCTGGGACTACTGAGGGACTGTAGTTCTTAAATGGTGCTGCCGTATAGTATAGTAGTAATAGTATATATATGTATAAAATAGGGCAATACTATAAAGCTCTAAGACAGACACACAAGATAATTAAAAGTGGCAGAAGTGGCCCCTTAAGAGTATGCTGTTTAATCATCAGCTTCCTATCATCATCATCTCATCTTACATCTCACCAGCAGTGTTGCCAGAAAGCTCTTTATTTTGGGTATTGTGGTGATGTGCATGTCAAAATGCCAGCAACGAATTTTTGTAGCTAATTTAGAAGGCTGGGTACTTTGCAGGACTTTTGGATATTCAGTTTCAGCACATCCTTCACAGGGAGAGCTCACTAATCATTCACTGCTTAAAGAAAAACATGGCAAAACTCAATAAAAAATGGAAGGTCTTTGGGGAATGAAGCCTTAGAGAGAAAAAAGAAGAAACATAATACGGTAAAATACAGTAAATAGGCACTGAACCCCTATTTATATGGGAATAGTATTGACAGGAAATAAGTGATCATTTGGACCCTTGGCACTGATGGGTTTATTGAAGAACAGGCCACTGTGGATGTTTATTTTCTTACATTTTCTTCTTGCATGTAGTTTAGTTTAGTTTTCATTGTGAAATGAATATGCCTTATGCTTTTATTTCAAATACCTCAGAAGCCAAGATGAAAAATCAATAACATAAATAAATTGATCAATATAAAATATTTTAAAAAAACATCTGTCAACAAAGACAAATGTTAACTGATAATTAACATAATAAATGTAAAACTCTGTTTCTGTTTTAATAGTACTTTCCAAATCAGTTGCTGTCATGTATTCCTGTTGATCAAACTCTGGCTTTAGTGAGTTCAAAAATAGCATTACAAATGTGGTTAAACACAATTTTTCTTGACATCTCTTGTTTATTTGAATAATTGACAGATTTTTTATCTTCCTATGCACTGTAATCTCCAAAGAACAACAGATTTAAGTATATGGTGAGAATAACCAAGTTTAATGAGATCATTATATTACGTCTGATGTTGCATCCAAATGGAAAGCCTTTTGCCACTGTGACTCGTCACAATTCACACACTTTCCTAAGGAGTCTTCAGACTAGATAACAAAACAAACAAAAAAGGCCTACCATCCATTTAGACATTTAAATAAGCAGATACATTTTCAAAAAAGCTGAGTATTGCCTGGTTGAATTCATCCTAAATAGGCAGATGGATTTTTAAGAGCCCAGTGCCTGCAGCCTGTATGGAGAATGAAAGAAAATGACCACTCATTTTAGCAGGACATTTAAAAAACCTGTTACTTTTGTAGTGTTGGCTGAGTAAGAGTTGACGTCCTTGGAGATGTGTCCAATGTGAGTATTGAACACTTTGGAAAATTTGGCTCTGTTCAAAGCTCTATTTAATTTGTGGGAAACTGAACCAATTTTTCTTTGTTTTGTTTGTCAAACCTAAGAAATAATTCTCAAACATAGGTGGATGTTTTCTGTGTTGGTATTTAATGAGTGAGTAGCAGTAGAAAAGATTGGGAGGCCTTGTTACACACATTAGTGTTTAAACCATTGTCAGCAAGGTGACAGTAATTCTTAAATTTGCATGTAAATCCATGTTATCCGTCATTACAGAGTTTGTGTGAAGTAGTGAGCAGCTGCATTTCCAGATGAAATAAGTAGGCTGCAGACATGCTGAATGTTTTGTGCTGATGGTGAGCTATAAAAGTCTGGTGATGGTGATTGCCATCTCAGAAAAAAACACACCTCAGGAGGATTTGAGGTTTCATTTCCAAGAGTAAATATTCCCCTCTGCATGCCATGGTATTACACATTCCCGTAAGCAGATTTTCCAAATTATGTCTTTACTACATGCCTATCCCATTAGCACAGTCACCTTGTCATTCATAGCACTGTAATGATCACTTCTGAAACATTTACACCCTGTGTTTGGCTGGCTGGTTGCTGCTTACTCAGTGGCAAGATTATTGATTGCAGGCGCTTATTAAGAAAGTATGAAGCAATAAGCTATGAGAGCTGTTGATAATTCAAAAGTGAAGCTGGCAATTATACAGGGATCAGGGGGATTATTATATACAGGGCCTGGGTAAATATGACTGATTGCTGTGGCACTGCTGTGATGACTGTTTGAATTAAAATGTATCGTTACTGATTTTTTTTTGTTTTTTTAATTGCATTTTAAATCTACATCTTTTTAATGCAAACAGCCTATTCTACACTAGAGCAAGAATATGCTACTGTAACTTACAGATTTATGAATATATCCCTCTGTTACAGTATTTTCATCTCTTGGTACAGGCTTTTTTCTTATTTTTCACTCTGCTGCTGCTATTTGAATGAAACACAAATCACGTACCTGATTTTGAATTCTGAATCTTCCTCTGTTGCCACTGTTACATTGCCTTTAAGGAGTTTTCTTCTAATCATGAAAAGACAATGAAGAGTGTCTGAAGGAATAAATTAAAAAAAAAAAAAAGGACATATATTTTGGTCCCTTTTTTGTTTGACTTTTATATCTCCCATGAACTGAGCCTCATTTGAAATACTGAAATTTAAAAAAAAAATCAAAAGATACAAACAAGAGAATTCATTAAAGCAGGTTACTTTAACATCATATCAGTTTGTTTCAAGTTGCTTTCTGATAGTTGTTTGAGCTTTCATCAGAGCTTATCTGCAAATATTAAATGTATGGCCTTATTTTAAATCCTTTTTTCTGCTATGAATAGTGCTGTTCAGTGATCTCAAGAAGCTGTCTAAAGAAGAGACCAGAAAAATGCTGTAGTTGATAAAAGGCCCCGGATGTGGCAACTGCTTGTGGTTAATCTAAGGAGGTCTGTGGAGTCTAGGATTTGGGTTTAAAACTAATTATTTTTCATGAATTTGGTCCTTTTAGATAGCTGCTTAGCAAGGGCAGCAGAAAGCATCTAATGTACAGATTACTCTATGTTTGATGGTTGTGATGCATGGACCAGTAAGACCGTTAAGTGTGCATATAAGTGCACTGAAACTGGTAGAGATATACCAGTTTAACATGAGTGGAGAATTAGCACTTTTTAAACTGGAATCTGTATGAAGAGATGAAAGCCTTGAGGAAGAGCTGAAAATCACCTGTGAAATAACTTTATAGTGATGATTAAACCTCACTTCCTAGAGTACTCCTTTTCTGTAGGATTTGCAGATGGCTTGGATAAAGGATGTTTCTGGAGCACGCAGTTAATTTTTCTATCCAATACTTGCTGCTGTGCTAGCAGAATCAAGGTAAATTTTTGCACAAATTAGCTAATGGAGGGGAAGCCCATGCTTCTGTTAGTGCATGCGGAGTATAGTTTAATTCTGTATATATAGCACCTCATTCTAAAATCATGGTTGTACTGCTCACATCCTGGTATGGGTACAGTGGTCCATTGCAGTTGATCTCTGCCTGTCAGAGGACCTTTACTGGGCTGTTAGGTCAATTGCTCAAGATTAAGAAATTCTCAAAGCACTCCTAAGTGCTTTTTGGAATCTTCTGATTAAAAAAGAAATCACCCTGTCCACTAAATATTTCTTTCTTTTGCTGTAGTTCTTACCAGTTTCCACAGATGTTGAGCTCTTGGAGATGCAACACAGGCAGTATTTGGTCTTGCCCCTTAAAGTGTCATGAAAGTATAATTTCGTGCTTTTGATGTCTAGAAAAAGCCACTTTGTGTATCCTGTTTTCTTGAGAAGCAAACAGTACTTTGTAACCTTTATTGAATTCTGATACTGTGGCGTATTTCTGTCTGGAAGCTTTGTCATAGAAAATATTTTAGAATTTGATGGATTATTATTTCTTTTAGCAGTGTAGGTTTTATTCCATTAATTAGTTATGCAGACGGGCTCAACGTTCTCAGCAATCTGCTTCATAAAGAAGGGAGAGATATGAAGACAGTTTTGGTTGTGCTTCACCCACTTCTATTGAATCTTTCTGAGATGTTGTTGTGGAGGCTCACACAAACAAATTAAACAGGTGTTAAACTCAACAAAATTTATTCTTCAATCAAAATCTTTTGGAACTCCGACAACATTAGTAAACCACAGGTTCAATGATGTAAGGGGAAATTAATACTACACAACAGACTTAAGAATTCCTAAGCTTTAGAAATGATAACCCCAAAGGCACACATCTCTCACCTAAAAGATGAGGGCTCTCAACCTCAAGGAATTAGCTTGTGTGGCATCCTGACCCAAGGGTAGAGTCCCCGACTGCAGATCCGCTGCTCCCAGGAGAACCGACTCAATTTGCTCTCCGACATAACTCCATTTATGCCCTAGTTGAATCTGACCTCTGGTCAAATAAGGTCATGTTAGTCCTCATGAGCCGAGGGCCAACACTTCCTTATTCCTAGCTGAAGTGTGTACCTGCGGTTGTAACCCAACTCTACCATGTGGGTGAGGTGGCTCAACCCCCAAACCGCGGCTTCTAGGTTTTTTTTTCTCTTTTCCACAGCCAAGAAGTTTTGCTGTCTATCAGGGCAGGTGTACCTGCCCCAGATAAGTTTCTTTGTGCAGGGAACAGTGCATGCATGGTCCCGTGTCACTGCCTTGGCTTGTTCTAGGTCACTAGTGAAGGGTTTTGCTTCCATACAGTGTGCTTATCCAAACACCCACAAGAAGAATCCTGTTCACCTCACCATCACGTATTGTCCTTGTCTTCTGATCCAATTACTTCTAATAACTACAAAGCAGCTCTCTGAAGCTTATATTATTCCCTAGGTAAGCATGGGAAGTCCCTGTAATCAGTTTTGGGAAGGAAAAACATTCTATTTCCTACTTGCAAGATGTCTGCTTATGCCAAATTCTAGCTGTCACCTGGGAGATTCCTTCATTCTTCAGCTCGTGCCTTGTATCACTAGGTTCCAAACACTCCTTAAAGCTTCCCAGAAGCTTGTGGGGACTAGAGCTGTTGTGTTGGGGGACTGGAACACAGGGTAAGCCTGTCTGCTTTATGAATTAGCAGATCCATACTGAATTGAATGCTGCTCTACAAGGCAGACTTTTATCTAGAAGTAAGATCAGCTGTAGTTTTATCAGAGACTGGCTTTTCCACTCCTCTTTAAAAAAAAGATAAAAATCGGAATTATTTTTTTAGACTATCATCTGGACTGCTTTTTTGTTTTCTACTTTAGTATAAACTCAAGTGTGTCAATTAAGACAATGTGTAGTCAGACTGTTATAGAAAATAGAGGCTTAGTGTTGAAATCGTAGGAGCTATTTTTTGGTGACAATAGGCTTTCTCTCGAGATGACTATTCCAGTGACTGCATTTTTTTACAGCCAGACATATGATTATTTTGAGTCTGAATCTAGAAGCAAAGTAACCTGCTTTCAGAAAAGTTATTTGGCCGGTTTACTAGGTGGAACACAGTGCTTGCACTAGTTGTCTGCATGGCTTCTGACTGGAATTAGTGAGTCTTTGGGCAGCTTGAAGTTCGGTAAGAAAAAGTTCTCATTTGGCTTAGATATATTGCCAAAGTCATTTACAGAAAAGCTGGCTGGTATTTTCTCTAAAAAATATCCTCAGGAACTAAAATACTTAGCCAAATGCATAACTGCTAAATATGTCACTAGTGATACTCCTCTCCTTGATTCTTGATTCCAGGGTAGGATTTCTGGTTGGAGGTGGGGGGTACCAGCAGTTTGGTAGTTTAACCACTTCACTGGATTTTGAGAAACTCCTGCTTAGATTGTTGTTTTGTATTTTTTTCTCTCTCTGCTCCAGATTACAGACTTGGACTTCAGGGGATGGTCTTTTTTTCTGTAACATTACAAAGAAGCAAACTACTACTGGCTTTAGAACAGTTTAACTACTGTGTAGTAACCACACTCATGGGAAGTCTGTCATAAGAGATAAATTGCTTTTTATTCATTGTGAGCTAGCTGTATGCCTGAAAGTTCCTACCAGCATAGCTAGCATAGAATAAGTAGGGATTTGACCTTAATTGGTGTTAAACTGTTTGGGTAGTGGTATTGTCATTGTCCCAGCTCTCAGAAGCTGTTCTGTGTCTTTCTCTCTGTTGTGGGGATGTCCCGATCCAATGTCGGGGGAGGTTTCAATACGATCCCAAGAGCGAGATTAAGACACAAACGAAGTCAGATGCCGCATAACCTTTTAAACTTTATTCCCGTAACAAACAATGGTAGCGATAGGACAGAGGGAAGAAGAGAGAAAAAGTCAGAATACCTAAGCAAGCAGACGAAAGAGATGCAGCAAGATCAGTTACCACCACCACGAATCCAGCGACGTCCCGTCTGTCTTGGTCTCAGCGCAGGTGTTACAGGCAGGCTCCGTTGGTACAAGTCCCCGAGCCTCGTTGGTACAAGTCCCTCGAGTGCTGTGAGAGGAGTATGCAGTCCTTTTATTGTCCCGGTTCTCAGAAAAGTCCACCTATTTCCATGAAGATGTGCCACCCTGTGTTCCTCCATGCACACATGCCCAGGTGTTTTTCTCAGTGGTCGTGCTGGGGGTGGTCGACCTGTGGCGTATTCAACTTCCGCACGTCTTCCTCCTCTGCTCTCCTCTCCACCGACCTCGTGCAGGTGCAGCGTAGGCTGTTGTTTCTTCGGGCGGATGTGGCGGTTTCTGCAGGGACAATTTTCAAGTGTACTCCTCTACAATAACAGGATGTTGAAGCCAGGCAGGTGACGGTGGTGCAGCAGTGTCGAGACAACCACAGTCTAACACAGTCTCTTACAGGGGATGAGGGAAATGTGTATTGAATTTGACTGTCTTCGGAATGGGAACATTTGGAAACCTTGAAATCTTTGAAATGGAAAACAGTTACTGCAGGAGGAAAAGAGAAATATGCTCAGTAGAGCATGCCAGGTGTGTAAAATCTTTTATGAAGACAGTAGCTTTTTTTTAAGAAAACTGAGGAAACTGTTAAGAAGTGTAACTATGACCATGTTGCCAGTGTCTCCCCCCTGACCCTCAGCCCCACTGTGGGGAGCAAGAGGGATGTTGCATCAGAAAACAAAGCAAACAGGCTTACTAGTCAGCTCTGAGTTTGAACTGAAACTTTATTTGGTAATGTGTCTTTGGTGCAATAATTTCAGGATGTCTTGAAAAGCTCTAAAATTCTGGCTATATTTTGTGCCTGTAACATCACTGCAAATAATTAAAATGTACCTGCTTCCATTTAATGATGCTTCAGCAGTGAACCAGAACATGCTTCAACTAAATTTTTATAACCTGTGGTGGGTTGACCCTGGCTGGATGCCAGGTGTCCACCAAAGCTGGTCTATCACTCCCCCTCCTCAACTGGGCAGGGGAGAGAAAATATAATGAAAGGCTCATGGGTTGAGGTAACGACAGGGAGAGATCACTCAGCAGTTACTGTCACGGGCAAAATAGGCTTGACTTGGGGAAAAATTAATTTAAATACCAATCAAATCAAACCAGAGTAATAAGAAATAAAACCTAAATCTTAAAACACCTTCCCCCCACCCCTCCCTTCTTCCCAGGCTTAACTTTCCTCCCAAATTCTCTACCTCCTCCACCCCCAGTGGTGCAGGGGGAATGGGAGTTGTGGTCAGTTCATCTCACATTGCTTCTGCTACTCCCTCCTCAGGGAGAGGACTCTTCACACTCTTCCCCTGCTCCAGCATGGGGTCCCTGTGGGGTCACAACTCCTGACAGCAAACTTGCTCCAGCCTGGGCTCCTCCCTCCACGGGGCCACAGGTCCTGCCAGGAGCCTGCTCCAGTGCAGGCTCCCCATGGGTTCACAGCCTCCTTCGGGCATCCAACTGCTCCAGCATGGGGTCCTTCATGGGCTGCAGGTAGAGATCTGCTCCAGCGTGGGCCTCCCTGGGCTGCAGGGGCACAGCCTGCCTCACCACGGTCTTCCCCACGGGCTGCAGGGGAATCACTGCTCCAGCACCTGGAGCACCTCCTCCCCCTCCTTCTTCACTGACCTGGGGTTCTGCAGAGTTGTTTCTCTTACATGTTCTCACTCCTCTCTCCAGGTGCAATTGCACAGCTTTTTTCTCCCCCTTCTTAAATCTGTTATTCCAGAGGCACTACCACTGTTGCTGATGGGCTCGGCCTTGGCCAGTGGTGGGTCCATCTTGGAGCTGGCTGGCATTGGCTTTATTGGACATGGGGGAAGCTTCTAGCAGCTTCTCACAGAAGCCACTCCTGTAGCCCCCCTGCTACCAAAACCTTGCCACGCAAACCCAATACATACTCAGTGAAAATATTTCTTACTCCAAACAGACCTACAGCCTAGGTCAGACATAAAGCCTGAGGAGGTAAGCTTTTGCAATGGATACTGTAGATTTTAGCCAATGTTTTGAAAGAATGTCACAAAGGCAGGCAAAATCTTTGTGGTCTTGACTCCCTACATTTAACAAGATTCTTTGGCTTGCAATGGGAATAAGGAGTTGCAAATTATCAGGTTAACAGCCCAAACTCTAAACAAATCTTTGATTTCCTGTGGCATGTTTGGATTGGGGCTGGCGTTGGTACAGCCATCCTGGTACATACTAATGTAATTAAGAAAGCATGTTCTTAACAACTCCACTCTCCTACGATTTTGAAATTGCAGGTGGGAGAAACAAAAACCTATGGTTAGATGCCCAGCACTGTTAGCATGCATTAGTTGTCTTTATAACCATATCTCTGTGCTCTTCTAAGGCTTCAGCAAACTCCTTAAATATTGTTCATTGGTCATTCTCATCCTTTTGGAGGCATTAAGGAAGTTAAGCTGTGTAGTATCTTGAGTCAGCTGCTGTGGATTTGGCTGCAGCTGAAGCCGAAAGCTGTATGCCTCATGAGATTGAAGGATGAATCTGAAGCGAGGTGGTGTTCTTTTTCTGATATAGTTTGTGAGGGATGAACTCCTGAAGGTCTCGTTGCTTTAGTCAAATCTCTGAGCTTTGCTGTCTTGCAGTTCAGCTATTCTGTGTCCTCCCAACACTTGCTGTTTACAGACTGTTAAGGAATAGTGAGAGGGCTTCAGCCTGTCTGTGCCAGAGCGCCGGGTGGGTTGCTGCAGAGAGAGGAGTTCAGTGTAGTGTGGTGCTATGTGCAGGATCTTGCCTCCTTTGGGAAGCAGCAGTTGTCTTTCCTGTCCCCCATTCCTAAGTGAAACACACCTGGCCCCTCAACCTAGGCCTGACAAAATTAAATTTCATCCGCATTGCAGAGAAATTAGTTTCTTTCTGTACAATGGAAATTTTCCCTGGCAATTCAAGAGACTTCTGAAATCCTCTTTGTTTCACATAACTATTGCTTGCTTATATCCAGCTCCATCTCATCGCATTTCTTCTGTAGAAGAAAAGTTAACTGGGATGTTTGGAATACAGTGTTCTTCTCACCTCCTTCACACCCCTGTGATCTTCACCAACATGTTCTTGGCTCTGTGGTATGTCTTACCAGGACCCTGGAGATCTGTTTGGTTGTTCAAAACAAGAATAACAAATTCTGTTGCAGTATTTGGGCCTTTTGCTGATTATAGTTAGGATATGGATTCCATAGTAATATTATGCTGAAAGATTTACTGAGGCCAAACCGAAGACCTGTGTTCCCTTTTCAACTCCACATCCACATTATTCTCCTCAGGAAGAGTTGGTCTATACGATGAAGGCAGCAGATAAATATTCAAGGTGTGTTCTGGAAAAGCTGAAAGGCCTATGAATCAGTGAACACCTTCCCTCTCTCAGCCCTGCAGGAACAGATGGACTGGAGTAATTTATGAATTTAGTAATTTATGACATCAGTAATTTATGAATGACTGGGACACTGCTTCACTTAAATAAAACAACACACAGCATGAAAGACATGGTTTGAGCCTTGTCCCCAGGCCTCCACTACTGAATTCTTCCATGGAGTCTATAAAGGAGTCACTTCTGAGTTTCTGCTTCTAGACTCTGATGAATAATATATTTAAATACTTGAAGTGTCATTGCTATGAAAAGACAGTGGATACTGCTAAAGAAATTAGTCTGTTACATGTGATCTCCAAACTAATTTCAGTATGTTGGAAGAGTGTAGCATGTAGTACTGTTTTGAATGCTATACCATGGCAATTTCAGGGAATTGTTTGGATTTTTGTTATTAACTTTGACCAAAGTTAGTTTGGTATATGCTCTTGCTTCTGATTGTTTTAACCTGGATGCAGCAAAATACATACTTTTATGCTTTATTCAGACATTTCAGTATCTAATTTGTTGTAATATATCCATTTAAGTGCTGCAGTTGAATAGATTTCTGCATAATTTCCTGGCCTGAAGTTTTCAGCACTTCTGTTATCTTGTTTCATATTCTTACTCTGCTTAGTTTTTTTCATTATAATTGTGTTGTATAAAAGTGAGGCTAAGAAATAATTTTGTGCTTTGTGGGATTTGTGCTTAATTACTTTTAGAAAGATTGTATTCTGAGTTTCCAGATTTTTTTCTGAATTACTTTCTCCTATATGCAGCTTGCTCAAGAGTCTCATTGATGTATCAATACATAAATAACAAATATTGAGAGATAATTATTGAAATTTTGTTGATAGACTGATGGAGCAAGGTAAAGCAGACTCAGTAAACTTGTGTTCTAATGACTGCTGCTGAACTGGAATTGCATCTTTGGGAAGTGATTTTAGTATTGACTCACTGGCAGCCAGTGCTCCAAAGCTACCTGCTGTCTATCTTGTGTGTTACCTTTTCCCAGGAACCATTCTTCCAGAAACAGTACAGAAGTGTCAAACATCACTGAGATGCAAGGTGTGAGTCGGGGACTGGTGCTAAGATTGGAGTGGACTCCAGGTTTGAGACCTTGAATGAGAAAGTGTCTGGCTCCTGCAAGGCTGTCTGGAAAGCTTTGCTGTTCTTAGCTGTGTGCACAGGGTGAAGTGTATATCCCCCTGCAATGGCTTTTGTAGGAACTGCTGCATTTCAGCTGCAGTTTTAGCTTTTCAGGTGCAGGTCAGTTGCTGCTGCTTTGAAACTTTTGTTATCTGTGTGATTTGTGGGCTCACTGGTGCTGACTGTACCATTATGCTGCTTGGTTCTCTGCTGCAGTTTATTGCATGCTATTCTGGTACTAGTTGCTTCCTCTTATTTTGTGTACTAGTAAGTGGAAAAGTTTAACAAATGTTAAGAGCCCCATTTCCTTAGATCCATGTTAAATTAAATGATAGAAACCACCACAGAAATGTTTGCATTTCCGTTACCTAGCAGAATTAGAAATTTGTTTCTAATAAGCAACATAAAAGTCACTTAATTATTTACAGTGCCTGAAGAGGCAATGGTTATTGTTGTACAATGCTTAAAGAAGTGAGCGGCATTTTACTAAGACCTGTTATCTTTATCATGCTGTTACTGCATGGAGCCAGTCACACTCTGGATCGCGTCTGGGCAAAATGCATCTTTGAAACATGCAGAATGAAGCTTTCTCACACATTATTTACCCATGTATGTTTAAACCTCCCCCTCGCCCCAAAGCTCAGTGATACAAAAAGGAGGTTATATAAAAAACTGAAGCTGCAGTTCCATGTTCACCCTAATCTACAGAAGTGTAGGCTCTTCTGAACAAAGTGGTTCCTCACTGACTGGCCTCGTGTTTCCTCTCTTACCTTCCTTATCAGGTCTGTGCATCTTTGTAGTGGCCTCAAGGACAGATCTGTTTGGAAACTCATTTGTCACGGTTTATGTTGTGGATAAATAAATGCAAGTATGAACAGAGGTCAGAAGGGAGATCTGGGAAGTCCTTTCTGATAGCAGCCTGCTCTTTACTTGGGGGTATGTGGCTGTAGAACTGTCTCTTCAGTTACTGACACCAGTATTATATTTGAAAAATTAAGTTATTGTTGAATGACTGTTGTTTTTAGAAGCTTCCAGTTTTAGCTACATGGTTGCAAAATCTCAAACAAAAATTACATGGAACACTAATTTTATTATATTTTAAAAAATTTTGGAGGGTAGTTTTTTCACCTAGTCTCCTCCTGTTGAAGTTGCCTTCAACAATACATGCTTTCAAAAATTCAGATCTCTAGAGGATGCAGCCCTGAATTTAAAGACAAATATAATAAAGAAAGTGACAGATGGGTGACATTCAGGTGGGGTTGGGGTGAAGGTGATAGAGAGGCAAAAAATACATTAAGGGAAAAGATTGTCTTTTTTGTTTTCCATGAGTGAGAAGTTTCTATAAACTGTTCTTTTTGACAAGGAGTAGTGCTAAAGGATTATGATCTTCAGTAATTTACATCTGGGCACATTCTTTGGTAGATTACAATGGATATACAGGCACGCATTGCTTTCCCTTGAGTGTATCTGTTTTCATGAGGTGAGTGCATGCAGTGTTCTGGGCAGCCAGGAGTTGTATACTGTTCTGTATTATACCATGTTATGAACCAGTTAACAGTGATGTTTGCTTATGCATCTGTCATTACCTAAGTAGAACACATCTACTTGTGTAAGAACCAAAACAGAGAGGAATTTCTTTGATGTTAAGATTAGTTCTTGGAACCTGTGGGTTTTGGTGCCTTTGGGTGCATCAAATATATATAAAATATATAGGTATTCATTGTTAACTCTAACTTTTACCTGTCGTCAGATGGCATGTTCAGCCCCTCGATATTCTTCCTTATTTTAACTGTTTTTAACTAACTCCCTTAGTTTTGCATTACCTTTATGTTCCTCCAGCTCATCGCTTATGCCATTTCCAGGTCTTATATGACTACATTAACATCAGACCTTGTGCGAAACATGGAAAGGCCTTCATCTTTTGAGAAGAGAAAGAGAAAAAGTCCACTGCCACAGCTTATTTTCGTCACTTCATGACTACCCACTCTGTTGGAAAGCATGAAATCATCTTGATTCCTAGAGTTTGTGAACGAACAAAGAAGTCAATGCTAGAGGGTGGATTTCCTTTGTGCTCTGCAAAAGCACAAACAGCCTGAAGCTTTCTTTGAAAGCAGAATACCAGATATTCAGGTGTTCCCTCTGTCTGGGGAAATGTTGTCATATACCTTTTATTCAGAATTATTGTTCTGGTAGTTTCCACTCTTAACATTTCCCTAATGAACAAGGTTTTCACCTCCAATGTGGTTCATGTTAATGGTGGAAGGAGGCAGGGATAATGGCATGAAAATATGCCGTTGCATGACTTATTCTGCAAAAAACTAATATTCTGGGAGACTGTGAGCTACACAAAATATTACAGCCACCTCACTCACTGTGTATTTTTTTGCATGGAGGGTCTGCTTCTCTTACCACTGAAAAAAATCTATTCAGTTGGTATTTAGATAGGGTTGACTTTTGTTTCTTTTTAGCCAAATCCAGACTGAGCCCCACAAGCCAGAGGCCTAATCAATACCACACTAACTGTTCCATTAATCCTCTTTTGCTGCTATTTCTCTCTCATCTTTCCAGGAGACTGTTGTTACCTCAGAGCAGATAATTGATTTTTCTAGGTAATAAATGCAGCAGCTTATCAGTGATATTTCCCACATGCCCCTATACTGCAGGTCCCTATCAGAATCTGACGGATGAGAGCTGCTTTCTGATTATTCCAAAGCAGTAACTGTATGTTCAGCCTAATGCAAAAAGCCACAGCTGATGTAACTGTCAAATAAGCCTGACTGGTTTATGCTTAGACCTTTCCACCTCAGATGCTGCAGTAAGAAAGACAAGCAAATTTGTATGCTCCCATTTGGCAAGGAATCTGGCACAAATCATCTCACATATAAAGGGCCTAATTAAAAAAAAAAAAAACTAGATAAAGAAATTTGGGGCAGGAAGAGTTCTTGGACTTAAGGTTTTTAATTCAGGATCTCATTGTATTCATTCCAATTTGTAAACTTAGGTAGGTAACAAGAAGTGCAAAGATTCACCAGCCTTCCTTTCACCATGCTAGCCTATTGATAGGGAGTACAGGAATGTGTAAAATGCTGTTCCCTCCAAGGAAATAAAACCACCTGCACATTAGAAATGCTTATGACATCCAAGAGTCATCATGCTTCCTTTCATCTACCAGTTTGGAAATCAGTATAATTTTGTCTTTAAACCAGCACACATCCTAGAAGTTTCGCAAGGACCGTCATGGAGTTTAGACTGGATTCAGCATTGTAGCAGGAATCTGAGGTGAGCAATGAGATGAAGTGCTTAAGAAAGTAAAAGTTGTGTGGTCTTCCTCATGCAGGCAGTGAAATTCATGCAATCCTTTCATCATTGTATGCTGTTTGTCCTCCTTGTGCTTGTTGTCCTAGCGATGTGACAGGTCTGTTACAGATCTTTGATGGGCTGGCTCAAGTTGTGGGCTTGTTGGCTTGGACATCTTTGTTTGCCCAGTGTATTGGGTTTACGTGGCAAGGTTTTGGTAGCAGAGGGGGCTACAGGGGCAGCTTCTTCAAAAGCTGCTAGAAGCTTCCCCTGTGTCTGATATAGCTAATGCCAGCCGGCTTTAAGACGGACTCGCCACTGGCCAAGGCCAAGCGGATCAGTGCATAGCTCTTGTTTTAGCATCCTGTTTGCATGAAAAAAATAAAATAACAAAAGTAAGTAAATTAATTCATAAAACAAACCATTGGGCACTGGATCAAAAGGCAGAGTTACACCAATATTTATGCTTTGGGGCAGTATCACTAAACCACAGTTCTGCACAACAGCCAAAATAATTAATTAAATAAATAAATGAGACTAAACTTAAGGTCTAGTGCTAATCTGAGATCAGTGCTATGGACCCAGTGGGGTAGTTTGGCTGAAGATCTGAACTGGTTACTTTTCTCATTTCAAATATGAGTATGAACACTCATACTGCTTTTCAGATTTTCAAATACATCTCCAAAGGTTGTGTGATAAACCGTTTTTTAAGAAATAAAAAATATGATGACAAGAATGCAGTGAGTCAGAACAGCTTAATTCAGACTATTCTGAATGAAAATGATGCAAAAAAAATTGAGAAAATGTTAAAAGCCTGAATGAAAATAAAGCTCCTAGCTTTGAGCATTGCATTTCAACAAATGGAGAAGACCAAACATTTGAACAACCTGTGCTAAGGATTCATTTGGGGAAAAAAAAAAAAGAAAAACCAAACAACAACAAAAAAAACAAACCCACAAGAAAAACCTGATATAAAAAAATCTCTTTTGATTTTTAAAATTTGGAGCAAGGAAGCACACATAAACCATAGGGACTAGAAGGAGTTTACATTCCTTTAGTTTCACTTTTGGGAGCTCAAACGAGTCCTTTTTTAATGGTGTGTGAAGCAGTATTCTTCTGTTTTATCTGGTAAATGATGGTGGCTTTACATTCACATGAGAACTTCCCGCTAGAAAGGCCTGAAAATATCTCAAAGACCAATCAGGTTTGCTTTCACCAGGAAAGTGAAGCATGATACTGAGGTCTTGTCCTGAAAGTTTAATGCTAAGTGCCTTCCAAGGCACATAACCAGTCACCTTGAAATTGTCACATTCTGTGCATCTAAACAAATCCATTTCTGGGAAAATCCCCATCTGTCTGTTGCTCTGTTTTTTCCCTCCAGATGGAGAAAGCCTTCTAGTCATAGCTGCTATTCAGGCTTGCAGGCAGCCTAGGCCCTCTGTATGTATAAAAGGCAGATTTCTGTCTCTCAGAAGTGATCATATGAATTTATACTGGACTCAGAATCAGTTGGTAAACTGCCCCATGTTACAGCTAAAATGCTTGTCTGGTCACCTTTTGTCAGTTGAGGTTACATAGATACTCTTATTTCTGGCCTTTCCTAAGGCTGTAATTTTTGAATTTGTAAACTGATTGGTCTTCTAGTGGACATAATGACTCAGCAGTTCAAAACCAGACCTACGCTTTGTGCAAGGGCGGCTTAGCCTGCCCTCTGGGATGACCTTCACTATGTTGCTTTGCATCGGATGACATCACACCCATTCTAAAAATGGTAATAAAGAGGACCCTGGGAACTACTGACCAGTCAGCCTCACCTCTGTGCCCACTACGATCATGGACCAGATCCTCCAGGAAGTTATGTTGAAGCATATGGAAGACAGGAAGGTGATTGGAGACAGACAACATGGACTCACCAAGGGCAAATCATGCCTGACTAATCTGGTGGCCACCTATGATGGAGTGACTACCTCAGTCAACAAGGGAAAAGCTATTGGTGTTATCTACCTGGATTCCTGTAAAGCCTTTGATACGGTCCCCCACAGCATTCTTACCTCTGAATTGGAGAGATATGGATTTGATGGATGGACTATTCAATGGTTAAGGAATTGGCTGGATGGCCACGTCCAAGGAGTTAGAGTCAATGTCTCAATGTCCAGTAACAAGTGGTGTCCCTCAAGGGTCTGCAGTGGGACCAGTATTGCTGAATATCTTCATCAGTGACATAGATTGATTGCATCCTCAGCAAGTTTGTGGATGACAGGCAGAGTCATACAGTTGATACACTTGAGGGAATGGATGAATTTGGTTTCTGGGCTGCAAGCACACATTGACAGCTCAAGTCCAATTTTTCATCCTTCAGTAATGATAAGCTAAAGCTAAGTGATAATATTGAAAAATGCTGCATAAACCTAGAATGATTCTGTTTTAACAAAACACTTCGGAATGTCCTTATACGCTATTGATTTTTGAAAACTGAAGTACATGATTACATGATTTAATAGAGTATCTAAATTAATGTGTAAAGCCTTGAAAAATTCTCTGGTACAGGTTACCTGACCACAGGCTGTGACACCTACTTGCCTGTAACAAAGAGAACCTCAGGGCTTTTGAGGAGAGTTTTTTTTTCTGTACTTTTTACATAAAGGACAAAATAATGGAAGCCACAGCAGAAATGAGAGGAGGACACTGAAAAAAAAAAGCAGTGTAGATAATTTACAGTAAAAAGAGAGATATATAAATATTAGAAGATTAAAAAAAAAACAGAATAAGAACAGGAAGCAACATATAGAGAAAGATAAGCAAGATATAAAGGG
Source organism: Sagittarius serpentarius (assembly GCA_034782735.1). Lineage (NCBI taxonomy): Eukaryota > Metazoa > Chordata > Aves > Accipitriformes > Sagittariidae > Sagittarius > Sagittarius serpentarius. Next base: position 26,659,043 of record JAVKLA010000007.1, on the reverse strand, counting down.
TAAATAAAAGAGTGCGGGAAAGAGATATGAAAAGGAAGAATCAATTTCAGAATGTGTTTTGGTCAGTCAGACCTAAGGTGATGAAGCAAAAATGTGTCAGGGTGCATAAATATGCCTTTTTTAGGTCTCCAAATACATTCATAAATCAGACCTGATATGATCTGATCCAAATTCTCCAATCACAGGAATCATGAGTGTGGAGCATGTAATCACTCTAGTCTGCCACAACCTGATTTAAGAATTGCAGTTTTACAATATAAACAGATTCCTCAGATTAAGAAACAAGTCTCTTACGCTTGGAAAAGCACGCATTGGAGTGCTTTGACTAAGCATGCAATCTAGTAGTTTCCTTTCTTCATTAGTGATTTACATGCAGAAATAGTTTTTAGGGGGTTTAACAGAATACAACCTTAGTTCCACACACAAGGATATACTGTCATCTTGGTGCATGTGATATTCCAGTTGAACACACACACAACCCCTTGCATCTATAGAAGTAATTTTTTATTTATTTTATGTCGAATTTGTCTACATTTGGAGGAGAATAAATATGAGGCAAAGTAATTTTTTATTTCCTCTACGTCCAAAGAGAGTTTAACTCACTAGTGCAAATGTCAGGGTCTACAAGGTCCGTGAATGTAAGTAGGCAAGGTGAATTCAACCCTTTGTCTCACTGTCTTCTAATATATTATTGACGTCTTATTGAATATGCACTCTGGCAGAAAAAATGCTGCAAAAACAGTAGAACAAAAATAGGAATGAAGTAGCATCTTTGCCCATTGTATTTGTAAACATCAGATAATTCTTTCAAAAAAGTTTTGCCCTTAAATCTTGTTAAGAGCCATGTGAAAAATCATTGCAAAGTGTTTCCATATTTCAGTAAATATTTGGGAGGAAAAGAAGAGGTTAAAAATCACTATAAGCATTTACAATATGACTTCTATGTTCTTAGAGTGTACTTTTTTTATGCTTTAGAAAAAATCTGCTGACTTGAGGACAGAAACTTGGTTTTAGTGATGGATGTTGGCTTGTCACTGTAACCAATTACAATGAGGAAATGAAGCTTTAAGTAAAATACCAAATATCACGAGATTCATGATAAAAAGGGTGAGAATTGACCACAATAGATTCTTGAGGGTGCTGTCTAGTGCCAAAGAAGCCTGAATCAACTCTTGCTGTTTTTTTCAAAGGAGCCTGATATACCACATTCAGAAGATGGAAAAAAAGTTTACATGTGCACTAAGATTAATACAAGCCTTTGATATGTGTTGTTTCTGTGCAGTTACTGCTTCTGTTGTGCATTTCTCCCCAACAAATAAAATTAATTACCAAAATGTCTGTAACTATTTTTGCTTAAAACAGAACACAAGCAGTGGTCTTTTGCTTGGAAGGCTTATCCTGATAGAACAGGTCCTTGCTGTAATGGCTCACCAAAGTCTGAACATAATGCAGACAACTTCATGCTTCTCTCCAGGGCTTGGCAGCCTTTTTGTGTTTGTAAAGGGGTTCCAGAAGGTTTGCAAGCGTCAATGGAAGCATGCATGGGGAAGTGTACTGAATAATTCAACACAGATAATGTTACTTGTTGTCTCCTTTTTACATGTGGATGTTAATATCACTGAAGTGAAAAAATTGTTTAGTGCCTTTAAAAAAAAAAGCAGTTAATTTAGTTGCATTTGATATTTATGATATTGCCAAAGTATTCAATGTGGTGTAGGTACTTTTCCTCATGTAGAGTAAGGCATAGTGCTTGGTACAAACATTGTTTAGTCTAAGGCAGCACTTTCACAGTCAGTATTAAAAGCTCTTGTGCACAGGTAGCAACAGATTTTGACCGTGTCCAGATTTCAATATCCTGAAAAGCCTCATGGTGCCACAGAAAAAAGAAAACTTGAGTAATTTGTGTAGGCAAGTTTCTTCTGAAGTGTTACAGATTGTCAAGCCTGCATTTGGTTACTTTCTGTATTATTGCATGCTTCGTTCTCCCAAATGAAAAGGAAATTTGACGATGGAAGGATTTGATGCACAGTTCTGTCTGACCCAATTAAGAGATTACCTTTGAATTTGCCAGGTAGATTATGATTTTTTATTAATTTGAATTAAAAATAGGACACATCAGGTCTTTTATTAACTATTAAAATCAGGATTCTTTTGACTAACACTGCAAGTACCTGCATAGCCATCAACTAGTGCTGTGTAGAATGGAGATTTCAGAAGACCATGGTGTCAACATGCTGTTCTTGCTGTTGACTTTTTCGAAGTGTCTGGCAAAGGGAGTTGGATACAAAATATTCAGCCAAAGGAAAGATATGTATCATGTTTTTACTGTCAGTTTTAGCATTTATCCTGCTGCCTTTTCCTCAGTAGTGGAGCATGTTCCATGGTATAGTCAATGGCAATAATGAGATTTATTTATAGCCAACAGCTCTTATCAGATGGTCCTCAGAATCATAATTGTCTTTGCCTTAAACCTTGCCATGTACAGCAGGCATTTTGTCCATAGATCCTCCTCAAGCGTCCTGTGTCCTTGGAAATTATCCTCAAGACAGTGGACAAGCAGATTAAAAAGTTCAAATTTTTCCTTCCGTCACTTTTTGTACTTACTGGAGTAGGTGGAAGTGAGGATATATAGTGCAAGGAAATGTTAAATTTACAATTCATTTTTAACTGAGAAGAAAATATTGAAGATAAAACCAATAGAAAGACTGTAAATTAAGCACTCTAAAAGCACAAATACAGCAAGTTGTCTGATAGGAAATAATTCTTAATGTTTTGGATTAGTCTGAATGATGTAATGTGACAGTCAATGACAGCACTACACAATTGTAAATGAAAAAAACCCATATAAACTAGTTTTACTCGTAATCCTATACACTGCTGTGCAGTCAGGCAGCACATTGTTAAGTCAACGTGTTGCTAATTCAAAAGGAAAATAGAATCAGTGCATAATAGTCATTATATCCGCAGTGGTGGATCAGAAATGCTCTCACAACTGCTTTCCTCTAAGGTGAAGAGCTGGTTTGTCTTCTATTGAGATACTGCTTTGAAAAGACATGGTTATTCTTCATAGTGTGCCCAGCTACTCCATCCCCCAGAAGACACTGTTCTTCGGAGGTCTTCCAGTGCAAGAGTGAATGAAAACCACTCAAAAGGATAGACTAATTGTGCACAGTTTTCTGAAACCATCTGTCTGCTTGATAGCAGCAAGGGTGAGTCATACCTTTTGTACTCCTCTTTGTGAATGGTAACAGTGTCGCTGTTTACAGTATGAACGAGAGGCAGCCCTAAGGTCCATTTCATTGCAGCTTGTGTTGTAAATCATTTATACTTCTCTGTTAATCTATGTAACAGAACATATGTAGTGTTCCTTCAGTAAACACGTTAGTCAGCAAATTCTTCAGTCAATTGTCAAATTATTAAATGGATTTTTGGTGTATACTCAGTCAGCTTTAATGATAATTAAACCACAAAAAATATTAATGTAAAAGAAACTGCATGCAGAGTTCTGTCAGTGCCTTAGTAGAAGTAATAATCAATGCACTGAGAGTGAATTTTTTTTTTAAGAATATGATTTCTTTTTAGTTCTTTGGAAAATAAAAATGCCTTCAGTGGAAATATTGAAAATTTCTGTCTCAGTCCCAAATGGAAACATAGAAAAACCTAGATATTTAAGTGTAACATTTCTACATTGGAAATGGGAGATTTCTGTAATTCATCAACTCCCAAGAATGATGGATTTTACAATATCTTATTTTGAAGTTTCATTTCATAACAAATTTTTCCATTTAGGATTGACATTTAATTTTACCACTAAAAACAAAAAAGTTTCACTTTAAAATTTTAGTTCTCCTTGAGCCTTCTGTTTCAGTTCTCTCATAAGAAACTTTTGCTTCAGGATGTGGGGGAGAAAGAGGACAAAGCCTCATTTTTCAGCATTTTTAGAAAGTTTGAAGTGATCATGACCTTCCTTTAAAATACATGGGCTAAAATATTGTACTTGAAGATAACTTGCTTTAAAGAGTCTTGTTAGATTCTACCCACTCATTTTTAAATAGTGCTTTGGGCAAATATGTCATAATTTTTCCATGCATTTCATTTAGAACAACTGCAGTAACTCGGTAACAGCCAACTGAATTTTAATCAAATATGGCTTATTTTGTGGAACTTGAGGAGGCTTCCGGACTACACATCAGTTCAATAATTATTTTGTCTCATGCTTAGAAAGATTTTTTATTCTTTTGTCATGTTTCTCACAAGTGTTGAGGATGCACAAGTCTTATGACTTCAAGACAGAATCCCTCTTCACCTCTTCCACCAATTCAAGATTGGCCTCATTTCAACTTACATTTTCCAGAAAAAGCTTTCAATGGTTACGTCTTGCTGGAGAAGAATAACCTTCTGTGAAAACATGGAAATTGGTAGTAATTCCTTAGGGATCAATACTGTAAGACTTTAGAATATTTAATTATTAAGACATTTTAATGTTTTGAAGCAACAGCAGATCACCAACCAGATTATTGTGAATACTTCACTGAGCATTTTAGGGTATGATTTTGAACCTGCCATTGGCTAAATCTACTTTTCTTTTGAGTGGAAGGTAGAAATTACAGTGCTATCAGCTGCAAGCAAAATGAGGCCAGCACTGAGCCATTTTGAGCAGCTGATCCTCTGTCTCATGCTGTTTACACAGCAGGTGTAGGATAACTGGTCTGCCATTTCTCACCTTCCTTTTGTCTTCCTGATATTTCTTTCAATCTAAACATGTTTGCATGCACCAGTGGTGAGAACAGGCACTTGTACAACATTCAAGATATATAGCCTGATCGGAAATTATAGGATAGACCTCAAGGCAGCTGACACTAGAACAAGGCTCATGATACTATAATTTAGAAGTATTTTAATTTCTTCTACAATAAAGAAGTATTGAGAACTTTAGCCCTTTGAAGTAGAATTTCTGCTAAGCATAATTTTACTTTTGTTTCATGAAACAATTTTTAGCAATAAAACACATTTATTGTTTGGCATACTAAATGCATGTGGGTTTTTTCTTTTTTTTTCTTCAGTGTATGGATTTCATATCCTTATATTAGTCTGAGATCTGTTTTGATCTGAGAGTTTTCACTATGGACAAACAGAAAAAAAAAAAAAAGAAACACAAAATGAAACTGCCACAAAGAGTTACATTTGGGTTTAATGAGTTTAACAGAAGAAACTACCTTAAGGATTACTTGGTATTATGTTTGATTTTTAGCCAACAGAAAACTTTTCACCAGGAGAGAAGTCTGAGATTTAACTGTAGAGGATGAGAAAAAACCTCTATTAATTTTGCCTCAGGAAATCAATGATTTGAATTTCAGTCTTTTTTAGGGGCATCTTTATTCTTTATCTCCCTGTCTGGCCTCAGAAATAAACTCCCCATATACTTTGTCATATGATTTACAGGTTGTTGGTTTGAGACACAGGGACAGTAAGTCAATAGTCTCTCTCTGAAAATCCTGCTGAGAGTTAGGATTGTCTAATATTAAATGTGCAATCAGAGTCAATCTGCTGTCGAGGAGTCGTTTTCTCTACTTTGTACAGAAACACCAACTGGAATAATTTCCCCAGAGAGTTCTGAAGGCTTGTCACTGAAAGGTGCAAGGGAATTTAGACGGAGTTCTGAAAAGTCATCAAGGGCATAAGAGTATGACCTTAGTAAATCTTCATTTTGAGTTTCATTGCAGAGGCTGGTTGAATTTATCTTAAAAATAAAATAAAAAAAAAAAAGCTTGATATTCTTTTATGCTCAATGCTTATACAACTATATTTGCTGTAAATTACTTCTTATAAAAATGTGCCATTCCAACTGGAAACAGAAGTTTAATACTGACATGTTAGGTTTTGGTCCATTTTTGATAAAAGATACAGAATCTCTTGCCCTACTTTCACTTAGTTGCCTGTGTTGTTACCTATAGCAAATTCTTTTCCAAGTAAACCCCTATTACATTTTTTTCACATGGTGTTCTTGGGTTAGCCTGACAATATCTCCTGAAACATACAGCAGGGGGAAATTTAAATAAAACTAAAATTAATGTTATGATACTTTTTCAAAAAAATAGCTTTTGACTTCTTGGGTTTCTTTGGAGCCCAAACTGAAAGACTTTTAATGAAGTGAGTAGCTTCATCCTTCCTGAGAATACAGCTAAATTAGTATGCCGTAAGATTCTGAAGACTATTTCTGAAGATGTAGAACATTTTCTTTTACTTTTTTTTTCTCTCTTGGGAAGGTTTCAGGACTTTGAAGGGATTCAGCACAGGAAACTAAATGAGTAAGAACATCTTATTCATTCTTGTTCTTTTTATACAAGAGATTTTCTTGTATAGAAGAGAATCATGTACAGGATTCCAAATGCAGTGAGGTTACTGTGGATGTTAAAGAGTTTTAGTTTTAAAAAAAAATCATGCGAACTTAGAAAAACGGACAGGAAACGAAGTATGACTTCAAGGAATATTTGCTCTTCTCTGTGGGAAAAAAATCAACCAGGGTTTTTTTGGTGAAAAATATGATAGACTTGAGCTGTCAAAATTTTGCTGCACTTTTGAAGAAGGTGGTGTATGAGAAGGAATGAAAGAGGACTCACAAGCTCATGCTACCAGCAGCACTAGCTGTGCTGTATCTTTTATTTCTTGCCAAAGAAAGTGAGTATTTTTGAGAAAGCTATTTCCTGTTCCAATAGAAAAGTAGCAATAACAAAGCCTAACAATGCAAGTTGCTGACGTGAGAGGAGTCTTGAGTTTGTCAGATAAAAAATGGAGCTTTGATGCCCAGAGTAGGTAGCAAGGCACGGGAAAGGGTAACTCTTCCACTTCCCAAGAATACAGTGCTATTCTTTGTATGAAAATAATGTCATATGATGTCTCAAAGAAATAAAAATAATAGGCCTCAAACTCAGCATGCAGAATTTGTTAGGAGTTAAAATATTTATTTTCTAAGGAGACCTGAAGTCGTAAGGCCCATGTCTGTTGGCTGTAATTTTAGGGATCAGGGGACCTCAGAAAGAGAGTCAGTTATGTATTGCTGAAGGCCTTAACTCTCTTCCTCACTTGAAGATCTTTGCATGAGATGCCTAAAGTAAAATTTCATTAGTAAGCACTTTAGCTAACTTATTTTGAAGAAGTTTGTTGTGAATAAATAATTAATGGATGTGATCCCCCTGATTAAAATGAATAATCCTTTGGACATCCTGGTTACGCCTTTGTCATGTTGCTGTAACAAAGATTTGGAAAGTCAGCTCAACATGACAGTGTAATAGGAGGTGATAATCATCAGTTGTTTCTTTTTATTTTCTTTACATCATGCAATGTAATACTATTTTCAAGTCATTCCAGTAGCCCCGTGTCTAATCTATAATTACAGGACTGATGCAATTGTACTTCAGTGAACTGACTGCTTCTCACAACAACTGAATTAGGATAAATAAAGATTAAAAAGTACTCTGTATTCCCAAAGAGGTTTTAAAAAGTTTTATGGAATTAGTAAGATTCTTAGAGGGGGTTTAGTAAAACTACAGTGGACATATTCATCTGAGTCCAAGCTGTTCTGCCAGCCTCATCATTGGGAGCTGCCAAAGGTAAATCTAGCCTTAATAGATCAAAAGCAGTGATGGGTCCTGTGACAGTTTTCGCTGGATTGCAGTCAATGATTAATCTCTTTGCTTTGATATTAGTGAGCTAGCAAAGAGTTTGATCCCTCATAGTCAATGATTCTTTGGCAGCTACTGAAGTGAGCCGCACTGCCTTCATTTCCTGAGCCAAATGGGAGTTCATGCTGTCATTTATTTACTGTTTGCCGAAGGGAACATTTTAATCAATGACCTCATCATATTGTTGATATTTCATTGGCTCACAACAGTTGTTCTGTTAGTTTCTGGATTTAAAATTCTTTATTTGTTTTAACCACTGCATAAATTAAATGAATAAATAAGGTTTGAGTAATTTAAATGGTATGAAAGTGAAGTCTACAAAAGAACAGCTGAGTTTTAGCTCTAGAGTTTCAACACAAAAATACATTTTTTCAGAGTCAAGGTTCAGGTTTGTTTAAATGTAAGAAAAAGGCAAATCTGGAGACTGTATGGAGAGTTGGGACTGAGGCTGATGCAACTAAACCATCTCTGGAAATGCAACGTGGTTGAGAAGTTTTTCCATGCCTCTGGCATCTCCACCCTTGTCAACAAAATCAGAATTGATGGCTATTGGGAAAGCTGAGTCTCAGAGTGGTAGAAAATCTTACCGAAACTTGCAATTCAGGTCAGCTTCAGAGAATTAATCTCCCTGTTCCAAGTCCAAAGTCTTATGAGGACATGCCTCCTCTTGTTGCTACTCCTGATATTTGAGCTTTGAACGTGAGCGAAGCCAAAGCAAAGAGCTGTCTGGTAAAGTCAGTTTGTCCATATCTCCAGAAATGGCTCACCTGACGGAGTCAACTGCATTGTCATGAAGCAATGCTAATAAATAGGGTGCTTCTAGATGAGAAGCCTCCTTTCTGTTTTGTGATATTCTCTGATGTTATAGTTTAACAGAATAAATCCTTAATTTATGTCTCCTTAGCAGCTTTGCCTTTAAAATTAATTGCCCTGTGGAATTCTCTACATATTAATGTTGAGTAGAGCTTCACTTCTTATGAAATACCAGAGTACTGATCTGAAGAAAATGAATGATATGAAGCATGAAACATTACTTAACAAATTGTCTTTATTGCACCTTGAAATCTTGCTCTGTGTGTTTCATTTCAATCTGTGCATTGGTTTGTGACCTTTAGTCCCCACTGGGAGAAGCATATGTAACCTTCCTGAGCTGTTCAGTTTGAATTTGGAACTCCAATTTTGCTGAAAGATGTGTAAAATCCCAGTAGCCAGATGATTCCCTGGTGAACACACAGCTGATAATACTGAAAAACTGAAGCTACTCAAGCAAGTGTTGGCATTTATTCATGCTTGCAGCTTTCCCTCTGGGTGCACCTCTTTGTGATGTGGTAATATATTTTAGGTTTGTGTTCACAGAGATTTTATTTGCATTTCTTGAAGTCATACCTCCTAGATAAAGGGGATTTTTCAAGCAGCTACAATGGAAGAAGAAAACTAAAAGGTTCTTAGGTAGAGGTGCCTTTATTACCAAATGACATAATACAGGGGAGAAATTAATCAGAAGACCTGACTTTTATTCTGGGTCTTTTTAAAACAAAGCAAAGAAAATACTTTTCTTCTTTCCCTTCTCTTACATTCCTCATCTCTTGGACCTGTTCGGGTGAAAGGTTTCCAGCTGTAGATTACTTGAGAATAGCCAATGGCACCAAGAATAGTTAGCTCTTAACTCATGTCCTCCTTTCCTCTCTCTTTCTGTATCTCACCACCCTTTTCCAAAGTAGGAATACTTCAGTTTTGTACTACCCATTTCCTTAATCTCCTCCAGCACCTCCTACATATTCTCAAAACAAGAACCAAAATGTTGGCCGGTTCGGAATCAAATGCATTTTGGGACCATCTGATTTAGTTTAAAATCTTTTCTGTTATCTTTAGAAAGGCACGTTCTAAAAAGACCCACAGTCTCAATTGTATTTATAAATAAAAGCCATGAAGTACACTTGCAGAAAAATATGTAGTACGTTTCAGCAGAGTATTCAGGTCCAAACTGAGTAAAAACATTCCCAGTTTGGAACACAGACCATTTGCTGTTCTACCAAGCTCATTTGTTCTTCCAGAATTACATTACCTGACTCCTGTGCTGCCGGTTTAGTCCCTTTTTCCTATTACTTTGGCTGCATCTTGAAAATGAATGTGAGAGGAAATTTAAATAATGAGAGGAGACCATTTCATAATAACTGCAATCAGACCATGATTTGAAACTTGGGAGCTGTTTTCAGATTTCTGAAAAAAAAACAAAAAAAACCCAAAAAAACCAAAAATCCACCCACCTGCTACCATGAATCAATTCATGTATCAATTCAAAACATGAATAGAAGGAAACTAAGGGCCAGAGCAATATAGTTTTCATCTGACATGGACTTTAATTACACATATTTCTGTGAAAGGAAAGAAATGTGAAATATCTTTTCTTGAGTGTGAATGGAAATAAGAACTGCCATTACATGTACAGCTCTTCAGAGAACTTCAAGCTTTGGAGAGCTTTACAAGCAGTACATGTGCTATGTATGTATGTTGGTTGGTGCTTTACCTAAGCCTATGCTTGAGAATTTGAACAGTTTTATACCTGTGGTTCATATGTTTTTATTGTGCTTCACTATCTGGGGTGGAGGAGGATGTCACACATACTCAAGAGATAGCAGCTTGCTCTACTCAGTTAGACCATACTAAGTGAGAATAGCTGTTTCTCACAGGCTTTTCCTTCCTGACAGATCACAGAAGAGATTTCCTTTTGCTGTCTAACAAAAGCTTTCTAGCAGCTGTACTTAGAGAAGCCTAATTTTTCTTATCATTTGTGAAAATTTCAGCATATTGAGTCATTTCATCTGACACACCCAAAACGCTCCATAGTGTTGTCTATTGTATGTTGTGTAAACAGATTTCCTTGTAAAGAGAATGGAAACCAGTCTGTTTATCTATCTCTTCTTTATGGAATCATATTGTCTTTTAAAGCACCCAAAATGTCCATGATAGCTGTGTGAAGATGCACATTGCCTGGTTGGTTCCATGTCTGTAAGAAGCTACAGAAGGTTATTGATATGCTGTGATGAATTATTCTGTCTCTTTTTATGGTCAAGGGATCTGCTGGATCTGATTTCATTGTATGGAGTTGTTGAAATACTGCCATGGGACTGCAGCAGTAACTGCTTAGTGGTATTTTAAAATGCGAATATGCTTTGGAGCCTTCCATTACAGTTTGTTCTTTGATTTATAAAGGTCAAATAGTGACTGCAGAGATCAAAATTTGACTTGTTTTCAATAAGGATCTAGCTTAGTCAGTTAATAGGCTACCACCTCTTAGACTGCAGTCCCTTGGAAAAGTGTTCTTCCATTGCCATCTCACATCCCTATTTGAGGACAGTTAAAAAACATATCATAGTTCTTCTTTCTCTGAAACTAAGAAACATTTAGAAATACTTTTATCCTGGAACATCAGATAGGTTATATTAAATCTCCAAATGTGAAGGCCATTTGTATTAACTGGTTTTGTTAGCGTTGTCTAGAGCATCCTACAACTTAATGCATGACACAATACTTGCTGAAGTACAAGCTGTGATTGTAAACTACTCACTGAATATTTCTTTCCTTTCAAATCTTCTTCAAATCTAAACCTTTTCCTGCTTGGTAGCCTCAAAGTGCTCTTGTCCTCTCTTCCTGGTTTTACAACTGAACAAATTCATCACCTGGTCATACAATGTCAGCTTTCTTTTATGTAGTTGGAACAAAGTTATATGACTTTAGAAAATTAATAATTTACATGATATTCAAACATTTTTTTAATGAAACTTCCAGGAATGGGTAAGAGTTGATTCCTCTGAATTAAAGTAAGTTAAAAAATCAGGGTAGGAAACTATAGGTAATATTTTTTTCTCTTTATTCATTCAGTTATTCTGCCACATAAGCCTTTCTGTAACAAGCAAAGCAGAGAATGAAACAGTGCAATCTGAATTAATTTCTAAGTATTTTTAGACTATGAACACATCCTCTCAACCTTCTCCTTATTTTTTCCTTATCTATATAATAGAACTTATTGGTATAATTTTCTGACTTTTGTCAAAAGCTGTATTAAATCCAGAAAATAGTGCTTCATTGTTAGGGAGATAGCATAAGAAATCCTAGCCAAGTTTATGCTCTCATTGTGTTTCATGTGTCATAAATAAATAACAGACACAAACCCCCTACATATTCATTTCTTTGGAAGCCAAGCAATTTAAGAACAAGTTCTAATCGTACGTAGCTTTCATCTGCATACCTGAGTCATCATTTCCATCTCCAGCACTTCAGGGATGATGATCTTCAAATCACTAGTCTATGAACTAGTTACAGAAGAGCAGCCAGAAGCTTGCTTACTGCAAAATGCATCTGTCCTTCTCATGTGTGGAAAGTGTTTAGTGTGGCTCCTGTCTTCAAGAGTTTCCTGTGAGATTCAGTCCCAGTTAAAACTTACAGTCACCTTGGTGTCTTGAACTTGTGAAGCCAGCTGGGGTTTTATATTCTGAGTCCCTAAAAAAGAATTCTTTGAAGTATCTGCTAAACTACCAGTTAAACATAGAGGTATGTGTAGTCCAGCTTTTAGGGCTGAAGTTCCTGTGGATATTGAAATACATGCTATAGCACATCAGCAGATGCCTCTTGTTTGTTGCAGGGACTGAGTAGGTTAGCAGCTGTCTCTTGACGTATGTTGTTGAGATTCAGAAACTAGTGTCTATTCTGTCTGTTTTGTCTGAGGGACTCGATCCTGTCATCTTTTCTAATGCACAGCTACTGGTTTGGACTCTGTACAAAGAAGTGGTTGCTGCAGGTACTTTTCTTCAAATTGCAGAGGACTTTCATATTGCAGGACAATGGAAGGTCACAGTGCCTCTTTTTATAGGTGGGATGCTGAGAATGTCACACACCAGCTTAGTAGATACTGGGCAGCAGTCTGTGGAGCTGTGACACAGAATTAGTTCTGGCACCTGCAAGTAACTATATCACATGCAGTGTCTGGTGTAGATGCACCAGTTCACTTGGGATTGCTTTCTGAATCTCTGAAATGTAGATGGACTTTCCTTGCATCAAGCTGCCATCATCAACAGAGGGTCACAGAGTTTGGCTACTGCTCAGGTAGGCACTTGCAACCTCAATTGATTTTGTGGAAATACTACCAAACCATGGCCATTAATGGGATGTGAGAAAAAAAGAAAAAAGCATTGCTTCTGACACTTTCTGTCAAATTCAGTAGACTGAGATGCACTGCACTTAGAGTGAGGTATTTTAAACAAGAATTGAGACCTTCAGTGTGATTTTACCCTGTATTTTTGTTGGACAGGTTTTGAAAGCTCAAACTCTGGGATGCAGTTTACAAGTGATAAAATTCAGCCCTCTAAATCTCACAGGTGCTCTTTGAAAATGTGATCTTTAACCTAGGGGGCTCTAGCCCTTCAAATCCGTTGTTTTGTAGAGAACTGCTTATGAGGTGGATACTTTAACAAACGTCACTCAGCAGGGTTGTACAGAATGCTGATCTGATAGGGATGGTGTTTGGGAAACATAAGGATTCATGGTGTGGGAATTCCAGGTGCTAGGTGGGAAAATAGGAGACCTCACATGTCTTTAGTCTGTCTTGCTTTTTCCCTAGGAAATCCCTGGCAGATCATAATTTAATTTACTCCCTCTTCCATCTCAAATGTTCAGTCTATTAGCTGATTTTGCATGGCCATGCCTTTAAAAATTAGTTATTTGAATATTTGCTACCAAGTAGCCTATGTGATACTGACGGGAGACAATTAATTTCTGACTATTGCTTTAGATGCAGTGCATTTTTTTAAAAAAAAACATAATATGCTGTGGAAAGCAGAGAGGTTTTTAAACTGAATGAGACTATTACCTGATGCAGTATTTAACTCAACATTTTGTATATGTCTGTTTCTTTTTTTAAAGAATCCCATTTCAATCAGTTACTTAAAAGATCATGTTTAATGTCACATCAAAACTCTTCCAGAGAGATTTATTTTTATTCTCATTCCGGTAAAGCTAAGCAAATATCCAGGGTTCTGGTCACTGTTTTCAGTTCATTCTCTGTTTAAAAATTACATTCAAGCTTATTAAGATATTTTAACCTTGTTTGAGACCTTTATGTTTTAAGGGACCACTCCAGTTCGCTTATCACTGAAAAAACACAGTAATGATACGGAGAGGCTTCAGTCACATGTGTGAAGTGCACATACCTTAGTAGTAGTGCAGTAGTAGTCACAAAGATTGCGGACAAATGTCAAGTTTTCCACAGACGCATTGGTAAATCCATCATTCAGTTTTTTCTTTCAGTGAGAATTAGTAATTAGATCTTTGAGATCTCTCACAAAATTCCAGATGTGAGTGGCTTTGCCTAGCTATTCCTCCCCTAGAAACCAGAGCTAACTTTGCTTTCAAACCTTGTGTCTTTGGCTTTTTCATGTAAGTAACACTACTGCTCTTTTGATTATTCCATCGATCTTAAAGATAAATAAAAAGCAGTAACTGATATGTTGAAATCTCTAACCACTGAAAACATGAAGAATAACATCTATTCTTATTCTGGATGGAGGTAGGAAGGCTTGCGTAAATGAGTAAGGAAATGCAAGCACAGAACAAAAAGCAGCACACTGTAACACTGTTCTCCTAAGCAGTGGAATCAGACCAATGAAAGAAGTTTTTAAACACAGAAATGCAGATAAAAGAAAACTAGGGCAAAGAAGATGCAGATTAGACAGCTTCTGCACTGAATTTCAGTTTAAATTAATTGGAAAAGATCATGAAGTCTGTCAAATTAAATGAAAGCAGGTCCTAGCAGGTAGCATAAAATAGCTTGGGAAGGAGCTTGTAAAAGACATTAAAATTGCTAGTAGATAGATTTTTTTTTTAACACACTAATCCCAGGAAACATATCGGTACTCTGAAGATTAGATAGGTGACTGATGAACAAAGTGAGGACTAAAAAAAGATAAAGCTATGTTAAAGCAGACTATTTTTTTCTGTGTTTGTTAGGAAGGATTCTAAGTCAGCCTTTTTATAAGGGCCTGAGACATTGCCTTGAGAGAGGCCTGAATCAGAGACATTGCCTCAAACTGAAGTGTCAATGTAAGAGGTATCAGAAAAATTTGCTAAAATAGGTAGGAACTAATTGCCAGGTTTGGGTAGTATTTACTGAAAACTGGAAAAAGAATTTGCTAAAGTATTAATGGTGATATGAAACCTATTGTTCTAATCAGCTTATGTCCAGGAAAATAGAAAGCAGAAAATGCAACGAAGTTTTAAAGAAGGGATCCAAAGAGATTTAGAGTGCTACGGACCAAGTCTGATTTCCATCATTGATGCCAGATATAATGAAACGATGATAAGGGAGAGAATAGAAAATCATGTCAATACATTTAGCAGCTGAAGAATCTGCGTGGCCTTTTCAGAGGGAATGATGCCTCTCAAATCTGAGGGGCTTTTCTTGAAATGAATCAGTAAAAACACTGGTGCAGGGCCATTGGTGTTATGCACTTAGGTTTCCAGGCATCTGAAATTAATGTCCCTCACTAAGTATTTTTAAAGACTAAGTATTTTTAGAGAATAGGCATCTTCTTCTAGATTAATGGTTACTAAAAAGGTGTGAAATAAAGGGTTGGTTCTACATCAGATAGATCACAGAATCATAGAATGGTTTGTGTTGAAAGGGACCTTAAAATTGTCTAGTTCCAACCCCTAAATGTGCAGTTGTATCCTGTAGAGATTTTGCTGTTCGTTATATTCATAAGTGATCTGCAAAGCAAGGTAAGTAGTGTGATAACAAAGTTAATTAATAATTATTCAAACTTAAACTAACTGTGAAGTTTAGGGTGGTGGTCAATGAAATGGCAGATGAATTTCAGCACTGACAAATGCAAAGTGATGTATTCAGAAAACAGTTTCAGGAGTACATGTGCATAGTAGGGTGCTCTAACTGAGCTGCGCAGAAAAGAGATCGCAGAGTTTCTTATCTAGGTTCTTCTCTCTATTTATCGCTCTTCAGAAAGACAATTGGAATGTTAGGGATTTTGGGGAAAAATTAAGGGAAAAATGGAAAACATAATTGTGTCACTTTAATTTGCTGGGCCTACCTCATGACAACATATTTTCTCTGCTATATCTAAGAAAGGATTTTGTAGAGATAGGAAAGGTACAAGGAAGAACAAGGGTGGTCAGATACATGGAGCAGACTTTGTATGAGAACTTATTAAACAGGCTTGTTCTCATCCACTTGGAAAAATGAAAGCTGAAGAAGGATATTACAAGACATATAAAAACGAGGTTTTCAAAATGCAAATAGGGATCTTTGTTTGCCCTTCTTCCTTATAAGACAGCAGATTTCCAGTACACACAGTGAAACCTTTTCTTACACAATGCAAAACTAAACCATGGAATTTTATGCTGCAGGGATTTTTTTAATTTATTTTATCCCAAATGTAATAAAAATGTGATTTTATATAATAGTGGAAAAAGTAATCATGAATGGCGTTAAAAATTATTTTGAAACCACCTAAGATGCAGCCTTTGGAAATGTATACATGCAGTTAGTTGGCTATTGGGAGGATGTACATAGGTGAAGCATCGTTGTATACTTCTGTGTTACTTTCATGCTGTCCCTTGCTATGTAGAGTCTGCTGACACTGACAGCTTTGCTCTGTCCCAGAACAGTCCTCCTTTTGTTCTAGAAGTTTAATTAAATTATTAGTAATTATAAAAATTTTGTGCTTTGATTCTTATGTTATTGATGCTGGAAGTGTGTAAATTTTACAACTGGCAATGTTCTGAAAGTAAAAGGAGTTCTGTAGCATGCTGCTTTGTCCCAGGATTGCCATGCCTATCTCCCCTAATATAATTGAAAACCCTCTACTCCTGGGCAGATTCATATGTCCTGACATGCCTTTTTATTTCATGGGGCTTATTTACAGCATACAGGAAGTTGTAATGAGGATGTTAGTAAGCATGTGGAGAAAATATAGTTGGGTTTTCAAAAAGCCTCTGACAAATTTCTTTGCCAAAGTTCATGAAAGGAACAACATTGCCGTAGGACTGGAGAAAAGGTTCATCTATAGACTGAAAGGTGGCTAAGGGATAGGAAGCAAAGTTCATTAATGACATGGTGGTTTTAGGGTCATTGGCCATTGTGATTTTTGAAAGTCATTTTGAGGGATTGCTTGTCCTGGATTCAGGCCAGTACTGCTACTTCCAGTCCCTCTGGGTTCTATAGGCAATGTAGAGTTTTTCTCATTTTTCCTGCCCAGTCTGAGGGACAAGGAGGTGAGTGAAAGCACTTGTATTTACTGCTAATCCAAATAATTTAAATAGGCGTTGCTCATTTACCAACAGAGAACCCTGTTCCATCATCTTTTTCAGAGGGAATGATCCCAACACATGTTGTGATATGTCCTTGTTCTTATTGTGTAGAATAAAAAAGGGCTTTTGAGCCCCAGTCTTCAGTGTAACATAAAACCTGAACTTTTAATTCATCCTGTCTTGTTTTTTAAACATTAAGTGGTGGTTAGGAATTCTCAGAATGGTAGGAATGTAATTCTTCCTTGAGATTTTCCAGCTTGCCAAGAAATTTTGGTTTGTCATCTTTCCCAATGCACTTTGCTAAGAAACAACTGAAATATTCAGCTAGGTATCAGTTCAAACTCCAGCTAATTTGTTTGCAAATACATAGACAGTGTTAGAAAGCTGCTTGTTAGAGAAGACATTACCCACAGCACCATCCTTTGCTAAACTTGCCTGACATTTTTCATTTTGAGATCTAGCTTTCACTCACTTAAACCTGGAAAAAGTTTAACTCTGTGGTCTGACATTTCCCTTACTGGGTATCTGCATGAGGCTTAGATGCTTTAATTACTGGGAATATGATTAAGACAAAATTCATTATATTGCTTTTGTTAAAAATCACGCGAGCAAGTTTGCAGGGTTGTCACTGTGAACATGTAGTTTAGGAAATACAGTTTGCAATATTATATTTTCATGGAATTATTCCCATGATGTTTCTTCTTATAGTTATCATGCTATAAAAGAACAGACAATAAAACCCATGTAATTAGAGATGCCTGAGGGACCTGAAGCAAATCTGCCTGGGCTACTTTATTTTGTCATTTTCCAATTGTGAAGTTACTTGGCCACAGTAACAAAAAAATTTAGGACTTTCAAAAACACGCTTCTGTGCAAAGGTGAAAAAAGCAGTCTGCTCTGGGCTTTTGGTTCAAAATACAGAGCAGAAAGCCTGCAAGTGAAATACAAAGACTGTAGGCAGCTAAATTGCTGTGATGCTGTGATGCTGTGATCAGACCCCAGAGTCATTGTATCATTAAACTTGTTTGAATTTTCATCTTCTAAAATTGTTCTTTTTTTTTGTGTAAAGTCAATGTGAAAGGACTGGATCATAAAGCAGCATCTGTTTTCGTGTAGCATAGCATGTTTTTGTAATTTAAGAATCAGAGCATAGGTGTATTGTCCCAGGGAAGCATCAAGAGCAAGAACAAATCAGATCCCTAAGACGTACTCAGTAAATCAGTCTCCATGATGTACACCCTCATCAATGTCCCCACAGACATGTTAGAATACTTTTTTTTTAGTCAGGGTAGCAAAGTGTCTGAAGAAAGTGTTTGGCAGTCCAGGCAAGAGCTTTTTCAATTGGAAGGTAGTAAATGTTTGTCATTGTCTGCACGGCAGGTTTACTGAGTGCAAAATACCAGAGTTATTCTAACAGCAAGTTGATACTGCCCTGGGGAAAATGAGATATTTCAGAAGGTTACCTAGTTCTTACCAAACAGATCTCCTTATTCCTAAATTTCTCATGCCTTTTATCATGCTCAACAAAAGCACCATTCAGCTGCATCTTGCCTGACAATTAAGATACATACAATGCCCATTTTGTTCAAATGAATGGCAGTAACCTTTATTCTGAACAAATAGTTAGTGCACCAGGGGAAATGCAGCATTGTCTCTGCAGTGCCTCTGCGTTGACTCCTCATTGGTTATGGCTGAGCAACAATCGTATTTTCCTCCTCTCCATTTTGCCAGCTCCAGTTCCAGTCTCTGTAAGTGATCACATATAAACTGATATTTTGAAAGTTACTATTAAGATCCATAAGTGATGGGATCTGGCCAATTTTCTTGTTCTGCTTTGCTCAAAGCATGTTTCCCCATGATAGCATTGTGTGAAATTACATTATATTGGATGGTAGTTCCACATTTAGAAAGTGAACTTCTTCTTCTGAATTCTCAAAATTGTGCTGAATTGTTGCAGAAAACATTGAGAATTGTGAAGGATAGAATTTTCCAGGAAGTGTCATGTTGATTTCTCTCTGCCATTCCCAAACTTCATAAGAGTTTTATCATGTGTATACCATAGCATATAGAAATGGAATGGGATAAAAATGGTTTTATTTTTTCTGCATGTTTTATTGTTTTCAGCTGAACTATAGTTAAAATTAAGGCAACTTTATAGGCAGAAATACAGGGCAATAGGGAACACATAACTTGGTAATCTAGGAGTCATAACAAATATGCACCTTTAGAACATTTCCACCATGGCTTAAGTTAAAACATACAAATGGACTGTCTTGATGGGTGCACTTCTGAGTAAATTTTTATAGAACAAACCCATAAGAGTACTTTGTTGAAAAATATTATTTTACCCTTTATGGTAAAGACCACCAGCACAAGGAAGTAGGGCAGAGGAATTTTTTTTCCTGCATCTGTCAGATACGCTCATCAGCCCAGCTGGTGAAGTGCTTGAGCTCCTGCCCCTTCCTCAGCTTTTCACCTGCATGTCTGGCCTGGTGCTGGCACTTCCTTTCTAGGGTGTACAGACACTTGTTACTAGAGCCAGAAGCTCTGCCTGAGCAAATTTGCCCTATTATTTCCATGCATACTTAGTGTGGCACTGTGTGAATATCACTGAGCAAGCCTCTGAGGTGGCCTGCATGTCTGAACTATGACTCACTGTGCTTTGTCAGCATCTTCTTAATTGTCTTGAAGCATGGTGATGCAGCTGCGGCTGAAAGAGCTACTGAATTTAGGATTAAAAGGCCATTAATGATAAGACCACTTCATTAAAAGCAGGAGCCAGAATCTTCTAAAAAGTCTATCATTTTTGTTATTCAAAACCTATATAATTTCAGGAAAAAAAGAGATCTAAACTATGATTGATACTAATGCATTTGAAAATTGTACCTAGTCTGATGAAAACTTTAACTGATGGCAATCAGGACCCTGCCTGCACGTGTTCAGTAAATACATAAAATAAAATGCACAGAGACAGCCCGCTCTCAGTTTGGCAGATGCAGTTCATGAAGCTAATTAACAGAAGATATTTAATTGAAGTAAAGACCCATTTAGGATGAAGCTTTGCACAGATGCAATAGCCTGAATTTCCATGGTCTACAACCATGGACCTTCTGATTATGTGTAATTTTGCTCTAAACTTGGTTAACATGTAAGTACCCAAAGTACTGCTTTTATAACTAGAGCATGATAATAAGTGAGTGTTCCTGAAGTGACCAAAAAAAAAAAAAGTTAACATTGCACAGAACTGTGAGCTGTTTTCTGTACTTGAAGTCCTAATTTCTCGTAATGTGTTTTCCTTAATATCTTTGGTTACTTCTGGAAGCGGGGAGTTTTCTGAGTCTGTAGCCACCCCAGAGACCTCTAATAATGCACTTAAGAGATGTCATATTCTTTATCCTGCTTCAATAAATGCATTAAATGCATTTTGTGTGATGCCCTGTGCTTATGTTAGTAGACATAAACTGTTCAATTTTCACTTGAGTTTATGTCTCCCAAATCTGAATCAGGATATTGATCTATTTCTGACATTCCTGAGCAGCGCTTTCTGGGGAGTAAGACAGCATGAAATATATCTATCACCTTTGCACACATACAATGCAAACTGACAGCCATAAGCATAGAGCAACATTCAGGCTGCCTGGCCTAATACCACTCTAGATAACTCAGTTCCCAGATTGTAGAGTCCATGCTTCTGGTGGAGAAGAAAGACCCTCTATGATGGGGAGAAGTTCTCTAGTAACTTCTTGTACTGCTCTGTCCTTGTCGGTTCCCTTAATTCTTCTCTTCACTTGTTCACCTGAAGAGATTCAGGCTTAATAATTTTTTAAACATATTTCTCCCCCTCTTTCCCCCTGGGCTGCCTGGTATGCATAGATAGGGCAAGGACCAGCTTCTCAGCATTGCAGCTTTTTTGGACATGATTTAGTAAGTTGAGACAGTATGTTCCAGCTGACTCTGGTTTGGTGGTGGCAAGAGGAAAGAGACTTAGTGAACCAGCAGCAAGATTGACATGTAGCTGGGGATGTGGGAGCTTGGAGTGGTGGAGAACTGGGCTGTAGTTATAGCAACAGATTGCTTGGCCATGGGTTGAGAGTTTCCACATGGTGTACGTGAGTCAGTGTCCACAGCATTTACTGTTGCTAACTGTTGAGCTTCCTGTGTAGCTGGTGCTGTGTCTGTCAGGAAGCATCCATTACTATGTCAAAGGAGATAACCTGCAGTTAGGTGTTATATATGATGGTAAGGCCTATAGGGATTTTGGCACCTGTTGGAGCAATCTCATGACTGTGACAGTTTCTCCCAAAGCACCATGTAAGCACATGCAACACCCCTTTGCCAAAGAGTGTCCTAGGCGCTGGGGAAGGAAGTTTCTGGGCATTCTGAGCAACCAGGACAGTATCTGGCATACGGTTTGGATTCTGGGACCTATTTCTCAATGGAAACTTCAACATGGAAGACTTGTTAATTCTGCACCTCCTTTAAACCACAAAGCCTTTGCACAGCAAAGAACAGGTCAAATGCAAAGCAGTGATTAATTGATTTTGTGGATTGAGGGCCCAATTAATTATCTGGCTATACTGTCCTTTCTTTGTCACATTCAGTTAGGTAGTCTGTTTAAGAAAAAGTAATCTAAACCTTTTGCCATCTGTTTTTTTCCCTTTCCTTTGTCCCCTTTATTTCTATTACTCCAAAAGTTGAATAAACAAGGTGTCTTCAGCCAAAGACGTGACAGGAGGCAGTTGTCTGCAAAGGGAGATCCTGAAAGTTACACTTTTGAGTATGCAGGTCTAAGAAAAAGCCTGCCTTCCTAATAAACCATTTAGCTTTTGCATGTCTCATCAGCACTGTAAATATAGAGCACTCCTCTGCAGCTTAACCTGCCATCTGGGACTGAATTCCAGTAACAACCCACCATAAGGAGTAAGTAATGAATAAATGTGAGTCAGCTCTGTTGTTAAGAAATACAGCTTTGCAAGTTCCTGCTGTAAATTTTACAGATTTTTTCCTCTCTTCTGAATTAGAGATCTGCTAAATTGTCATGAAACAATTTGGATAGTCTGCAAACAGAGCTGTTTTCTGGATAGCACAGTGAAATTTCTAATAATTGAGAGCTCTTTTGTCTACAAAAACTTTTGCTTGTTTGTTTATTTTAATAACATGGGAGGCAGGAGATAAGAGCACAAGCTGTCATTAGAGCTCTGCAGATATCAAAATGTCCTCTAGCTGTATGAAGACCAGCATACAAAAGTACTTCCATAATGATCACAACAAAAATATGTTGCTTTTACCAAGGCACTTCTCAACTGCAAAATATTTCATGAGCGCTAACCACTTGGCTGTGTTTCCAAATCATCAGTCACTGTCTGAGAAGCCATGTCAGCTACACGCGTAGGTGAAAGCTGGAGTTAATTGCGCAAGTCAGTAAGTTGCCACATTGCATTATTTTTTTAAAATATCTTGCAAATAGAGTATTTCATAAGCTACTGGAGGCTGACAGAAATAGGGATAGATCTAACAGAATTTTTGCTGAGAATTTGGCTGTGATACAAAGGGCTAGATGCAGCTGTGGGTGAGGAAGGGAAAAGGGAACAAGCGGCTGTGCAGCCTTGTAGTGTGAGTGGGAGAATGTGCTGCAATAGACTGTAGCTGAAGCCCTTGAGCCTTCTTCCTAATGTACTCTCATTTATGGCATTGAGACACATTAGCTGTGCTTGACCTTTGGTAGGGGAAATGGAATTTTGCAAGTTTCTTAAGACAGTGTCCGGAGGGTGAGAGGAAGCTTGTGACTTGTATAATGCAGTGCCTCCTGCATTTCCATAGATATGCTGCATATTTGGCAAAATCTCAGTATGGTACATGCAACCAGGAGAGGAGAGGGCAGGAGGAAAGTATCCATTTGTATGAAGCAGTGCACCAGTGCAAATTCAAAGTGCAGAGCTCAAGAACTGACACAGCACAAGCAGGAACAGTGCTAGTGCCATTCTGGTGGCCAAGTACTCAACAATCAATTTGCAAATACCACTCTTGGACTGTGCTTCCTTTCACTTCCCATTCAGACAGCATTGACACTGTTGCCAGTTGGTATTATTTATGCTAGTTTACTAGTATTAGTCATTTCTTTATAGGAAGGAAAAACAAGGGTATTACCATTATTCCACAAAGGCCATGCAGTATCCACTAGCAGAAACAGTTTTGTTCATTACCACGTGTGACTTAATTCAAACGGCGATTTAAGATGTATGGCCTTTCATTTAATTTCCAACCCTAGCTTCAAACAGATCTGTTTGCCCAAACAAAAAAATTTAGGTAACCTTGTACAAGTATATCAGCATAACATTCTTGTCTGCGTATCTGAGAGAGGATGTTTTCTTAATAATATGCATGAGTTGCCATAGTCCTTGCACTTTCTAAGCATTAACTTCCTTCAAAAATTTTTTAAAAAATCTCTCAGCGTAAAGAGACTGAGATGGTCCAAAACTACTGTGTTTATTTTCTGTATTTTTTTCCCTTGGAAAGATAAACCATGCTATCTAACACGTGATCTCATAGAAAACATGACACTCCTGTCCACCACTTGTTCAACCACTGATATTTACAAATGTGTGACTTTCTTAATCCGCTTTTCAGTTTTCTGGTGAAGTCTAAAAATGAGCCATAAATATAGATCTATTTTTTTTCCCCATCTCAGGAACTTGGCCCAGAGACCAAGTCAAACCTGTGACCACTTTTGTTTGATACACTGCTATATTTTTGTAAATATGTATGTAAGTATTTATTTATATGTATGTATTTCTAATGCATAACTCTGAGGTCATAGAAACCATCTCTGAAATACCTGAGACGTATCCGCATGTTTTTTGCAGAAAACCCTCTTCAAAGTGCTGTGATATGTTGTATGTGTTAACTCTGCATGGACGTGAGCCATCTATTTTTCTCTTAGTACAAAAGTGTTGTTATGCTAATTCATCCTCAGTTTTTGACTCTGTACAAGTCCAGGTTTTGATTATAACGAAAGAGGAGAAAAAGAAATTCAGAGAGGTCTGTATGAAGGAATAACAGACACCTGCATTTAATCACTTTGTTGCAATGTTGCCTGAGTTTTGTGGTAGAAATTTGCTACTGAAATGGCCTGTATCTGTTAGTCAGTCACGTAGGGACTGCACTGTCAGTAGCACTAATGACCACAAGCATGGCTGTTGCTACTAATACTGTATTGTAGAAAGGATGGCCAAAGTAAAGAAGCGGGAATACATTAGTCAGTCAGCAGTTATCTGTGTGTATCAAGAATATACACCCTGAAGAGTAAAGCATCTGGACAGTGATGAAAAAGGGAAAAAGAAAAGGATTCTATGAAGGTAGACATTTACTTCAGACCATTAAGGTGGGGAGATCTGGGAAATGAGGTTATTGTCTTCAGCAAGTAGAATATTATTTAAAGTGTGAGACTAGCTGGATATGGGTTTATCTGGATATGCTGTGAATGCAACTGAGCAGCAGAGACCCTCTAGCGGGTTTCTGCAGCTTGCTGAGAGCCATTTTTAATGAAGATATTGGAGAGAGGGCAACTAAAAAGGGTGATCTTTCAGACCTGATTCTTACTTATTTGTAGGAACTGATTAACAGTGAAGGTAGGAGGCAATGCGGGTTAAGTGTGACAATAAAAAACACTTCTTATACTTTGCAGGAAAGGAGGAGACAGCAACATAAAAATGGTAGCTGTCTTGTGATATTAATTTGAACTGCAATCTTTCTTGAGGTTATATCTCCATCTGCTTGCTCCGGGCCAGGTTTTCCAGAACCTGTCCTGTTAACAGGCTTTCTCAGAAAATGATTCCTGCCCCTTCCTCATGTCCAGAAGATTTAATATTGATGAATAATGCAGCAGTGAAGACCAGGAACAATCAAAGATCATAGAATGGCTTGGCTCGGAAGGGACCATATAAGGTCATCTAGTCCAACCCCCCTGCGGTGAGCAGGGACACCTTCAACTAGATCAGGTTGCTCAGAGCCCCATCCAG
>JAVKLA010000007.1:26612545-26624180 GCA_034782735.1 Sagittarius serpentarius | reverse complement strand
TCACTTCTTTTGTGTATTCCAATCCTTTTATTATTATTGTCACTTTATTGTTGTTATTAGTGTCATTGTTAGTTTCTCCCTTTCTGTTCTGTTAAACTGTTCTTATCTCAACCCACAAGCTTTACCTTTTTCTGATTCTCTCCCCCATCCCACTGGGTTGGGGTGGGGGAAGTAAGTGAGCATCTGCAGTGTGCTTAGTTGCTGGCTGGTGTTAAACCACCACAGTCCATTTTTGGTTGCTTTTCCAAAGAAAATCTGAGCCCATAGTCTGTTATATGCTGTTAGAAAAAAAATGTGTGCAGAGTTCTAAGAATTAAACAGAACAAAACCAAAAAGCCTAAAGATCACATGAAAGTCAGTCAAAGAGGGTGTTCAATATACCTACATATACAAGGTTATCAGCTGCTTAAATTCGTTCAGCCTACAGCTGAGTTCCCTTCCAGCAGCCCCTGAGGTACTTAGAAACACAGAAGTTGCCAGTAACCAAATTATTTTTATGCTGTGTTTCGAGAAAGTTCCTAAATCTACAGCTGACTAAAAATTTGGGGATTTTTTTAAAATTACTTTTTTTTTTGTACTTATAAAGACATACATATTTGCACACAAAGGCTTCTCTTTCATTAGACATTATTTCTCGCTTTTGTCTCTTTCCCTTTCTTCCCTACCAGTAAAGAAAGGGGTGTGGGGGACAAAGGAGAGAAAAAGGATATTTCTGCATGTTGGTGAACTGAAGTCAAATCTGTTGTAATAATTTTGTATGTTTTGTTCAGATAGTCCTCTTACAAACACAAATGACATTAAAGTGATATTTTTTCCTCCAACAGTTTAGATTTAATAGAAACACTGTTAACAAGTCCTGACTTTAGTCTGAGTGTCCCACTTTGAAGAGCCAAAATTGCCGTGGGCCAGAAGAGTCTGACCCAGAAAAGATAAATTAAGAAAATTATAGTAAGCAGTAAATGACAGCTGCAGCTGAAAAAGGACATAAAACTGTTTTTATAATGGTATGACAGGAAAAAAAACTAAGTGAAGGGAAGATGACTTTGCTAATAAATGAAGAACGGTGTAGCTCTGGAAATTTTACCAATCTGAAATGATTTTATGGAAGTAACTACTAAAGCAGCCTGTGCAAAGAAATATTTGCAAAATAGAAGGAAAACTAGCTCTAAACTAACTAGGAGACATATGGCTGGGCTTCCTGTGGCAAAACCCAGTATGCAGTGCCACTTGATTCTCTCAGGATGGAAAATGGGTGCTCCTTGCACTTTCATTATGAATTTGCTCTCAGTCAGCCATGGAACTGCTCCAGGACCCATGCCTCTGCCACTTATCCTTGGTGTAGGGAAGCAAGACATAGTCCCCAGGATAAGCTCCCCTAACATGCACCCTGGGCTGGTCCTTAATTCTAATTCAGTGAAGTGTCACCACAGGGCAAGTAATAACAGGAACTTCTCAAAGGGACCTGCAAACTCTAAAACCCAAACAATAATAAAAAAAGACTAGTTGGTTTCAGTGTGATGCACATTTAACTCACTGAAAGTCTTAGAAATGAAACCAGAAAAAATATACCTCAAGGAAGAAATCTTGTACTTCCAGAGAGGCTGGAAGTCAGCTGCTGGCTCAAGATTTCAATTCTGCTTTTGTAATATAAGGAGAGATGTTTGTAATGCAAATCACCCACAAAGGGAAGTGGATGATCCACTTTCCTCAAGAAACAAATCCTGTCATAATCTTGCAAACACCGTAAAACCCAGTTTACTCAAGCATTTGATGCATTTTTGTCCCCATGTGTTAAGCTGACAAGCCAGGATTTACAAAGTGTTCCTTGTGGGATGGGACAAAAAGAAAAGAAAAATTGTAAAAGCACATAGCGCTTTAATTAGGCCTTTGTGTAGCACTTAGGAATGAGGTCATTGCCTCTTTATCTACTATCTGGTACTAAGGACTTGCTTTCAGTCCTTTTCCAGTCTCCCTTTAGCTGTGACTGCAGTCACTGGGCAAATGGTGTTCTTATAAACTGGATTAGTGACTCTTCTTCACACCATGCAGTCTGTGGAAAAATTTTGTTAGGAATTTAGTGACTTCATTTATTTCCAAGAAGCTATTCCAAAGAGGAGAGTTTGCGTCTCTCCCTTGATCCTTCCCTCCGTAGCCCTGTTATTCCCTTGGGTAGCCCAACACCTCTCTTTCTTTATCTTCTTGCTCTTAGGTGGCCCTGTTGTAACCTGCAAGTAGATACTGGCAAGGGATGTTTCATTCCTCCAGAAAATTTAGGATTAAAAATAAAATCGCATCCCAAATCAGGATAAAAGTCTGAAATGTTGTCAGCTTCTGTGACTTGAACAGTTGAAGGGTAGAAAACAAAACAGTTGAAAGAACAAAATTACCCTAGCAATTATGGTAACTTTTTATTGTCTTACTATGCATTCATTTAAATTTCTAAACAAAATACTTCCAACTGAAAAATATTACTTATTTTAGGAATTGTTAAAATGTGATATTTCTGAGAATATTTTTTCAAAATGAAACATTAGTAAAAAATTTCACAGAAAAACATTCATGGAAGTTTTCAAAGAACTGGCAGCATCCAATAGAAATCTGGGGTTAGGTTGTTTGGTTTTTGTTTGTAAAAATTCCCTATAAACAGTGTGTGCAGGCCTTTCAGAAAAATAACAATCTCTTATGGTCTTCTGGTGATGAAGCTTCTGCACTGTAATTCAAATAAAATAATGATACATCAAGGTTCTTTCAAAAACAACAGCCCCATATCTCATATTCAAAATGTATCCCATATATCTCTTTCATCAAAAATAAACTTATGGGCAGTCAGAGTTCTAATGAAAGAGTAAGATTTTGCCCATTTTACAGAGGATCGATTATTTTACCAGATCTATGAAGCAAAAATAACTTCTCTGGAAAATAATAGCATGCTAACAAAAGAAAGTTTTGTTTCTAGCAGGGATGCATGAGCAACAGAAGGAACACATAGCATCTTCCTGGGCATGTGGATAATAATAGCCTAAGAATAGAGGACATACCTAAAGGCAACAGAAGGATGATTAATTATTATTGAAGAAAGCCCAACAGGTATCTAGGAATAAAATTTGTGATTTGTCACAAGCTGTGACTGGAAGATACTAAAAACCTGGAACAAAGAGGAACACTGTGCAGTATGGTGTATAAAAGATATGCATCTTTTTTTTTACTATATCTTTATCTAGGTATGTAAAGGCTAGCACAGATAGGAAAATAAATAAGGTTGTATTATCTTGCGATCCTAGTATAAAATTGAAAATTCCTCCTATGGCATTAAAGTATTATTTTAAAACAATGTTATTTTACTATTTTTAATAGCTTTGCTCTGAGGATTTTTAGCAGGAAGTATAATCAGAAAAAAATAAGCATTTGTTTACAGGAGCATCTGGATGTGATGACAGTGTTCTTATTTTGTTGCTTTCCTGTATATGTTACGAAAGGCAAAAACTTCCAAATATCTCCCACTCCAGTCATGTTCTGTCTAGATAAAAAATTATCAAGAGATTCATTTATGCATTGTTTGAAATCTTTCTTGGAAAGGTCAGCTCCCTGGATAATTGATATTAGCAATCTGTTCAGAAGCATAACTATTTTCATCATCTTTTTTCTAGTTGTGCAAGTTCTTGGACTACATTAGCCTGAAACAAGTGTTTGAGTTGATGTCTCTATTCAAGACATTTTCTTTTAGAAAGGACTGCGGGACAATTGCACCTGCTTTGCTCAGCACAGCAATCTACGAAGTTTTGTTTGTGTGTGAAAAGAAGTGCCTTCTGCTTTTGCATGAGCTATGAATTTCTCTTTTGTAGTTCAAGTTAAAATTGGCATTTTTTAAAGAGCTTGTTAGTTCGTCCTCTCTGGCAGCTGCCATCTTCTGAATATAGTTGCATTTGCTATCACATCTGACACTCTCTGCAGGGTCATTGTCAGTATGTGCTGGCTGTGCAATGCCTTAATACTAATACACCAATGAAATGGGGAACTTAATGATTTATAGAACATTACAAAAATATGTGCATAGTCCTTACATCTGGGGTGATGTGAAAGCTGCAGAATAAGAGACCAGTAAATAAAAAACAGAAAGGCTTTACAAATGCAAGGCTATTAACTCCCTATGAGAGCTGTGTGATTTGGTTAGTGTAGGCAGGACTATGCTAAAGGAGGAATGCCAAGGAGTTTCAGACGTCCCTTGCACAACCTTAAATTTGGTACATTTCTGAGAGTGTTGCTACAGCTTAGCCTGATATTAGGGGCTAGATGCAACATGTTTCTGGGTCAGCTGCTCCATGCTGCTGCAGCCTTTGCTATGCAGACAAAAAATATGAAATCTGTGAAACTTTGTGAGGGAAGGATATCATTCTAGGTTCTGGGGGCAGGAATGGACTGAATATGTAGTTAATTCATTACTATATATCCCCCTTCCCTGCTTTGCTCCACCTTCTGTGCTTAAACAGCAATGGATGACAGGCTTTTCCAGCCTCCTAGTTCATGCTGAGGAGTGCAGTTTGTTCTATGTTGGATCTTCCTGGGGTGCTTATCCTGTCCAAGGGATCAAATAATCCAGAATATCCTGGAGACAAGACAAAACCATGGAGCTGGACTAGCACACGATAAGCAATTGGTATCCTCATGATAGTGCGGTGTGTGTATCCTATGCAGCGTGTGTAGTTCCTTGCAACTTGCTCCCACCTTCTGTCATCCTATAAAGCAACTTTTTTTTTTTAATTATAGAAGAATGAAGATCCTCAACTCTTGTAGGTTGTCCTAAGTCCACAATTCTGTAAAAATTGGTTATAGTCACTAAAAAAAACCTTGCCTCAGGGTATGCATGATAAACATTAAGAATAATGGCTTGTTCACAGCAATGGGCCATGCAGTCTTCCAAAAGGGGAAAGTGGTTCTTACCAGCCTGATCTAAAGATGATGAATAGTAGATATGTGCTGGCAGATAGCTTTAGGAAGGGCTGGTGCCTGATAAAGCAATGGAACAATTTAGTTCTTAGAATAAAAAATGAAGGACACCTGTCACTTCAGAAAAGTAGCATAAGATTTGCATTTTGAACTCTGGATTACAAAAAGCATGCTTTTTAGCCTTAGTATGTAAATGCAAAATTACATATCTGTTAGAACATTCAAGAGCTAATGTGCTTCTGGCTATATACTGTACACAGTTCAAGACATCCTCTGGAAAGTGATGCATGGCATCTATTTATTCCTTGGTTAGTAGGAGTATATGCAGGAAAGTGTTAACATGTGTTATCAACTCTTTTTTAAAAGCATTTACATTGTGAGCTTTTACTTCCATGCTTCTCATCTTAGACCTGTGATTTGTCCCTGTTCCCCAGTAGTCTGTCTTACAGCTTCAGGAGCTCTTTGTATCTGTTCAGGCCCAATAGTAACTACAATTAAGATGTTCTTATTCTTGCTGATACTAAAAGGTCTTCTTAAAGAAGCCTGGCTCTTTTTTATTTTTTATTCTCCTTCCTATTTTTTTTTTCCTTTTTTCATAAAGTGCCAAATAACCAAAATGACCATTTATTTTCACAGATTTGCAAATTAGATACCCATCAGTTTCAGGGGAAGTAATAGATACTGAACTAGTGAGATTGTGTGAATGGCGTTCTACTGTATCTGTGTTATTTGTTTAGTATCTGATCCGGTAACGGCATACAATTCTTGTTGACTATATGAAAATGTAGTGGTTGTTAGGTCTCCTCCAGAGATACGAATTAGACTTCCAAGAATTGCAGAATTAGGCTTTCAAGATTTAAAGCATTTCAGTAGAGCTTGGGCTAAGGAGCCGTTGTGGTTTAAGCCCAGCTGGTAACAAAGCACTACAAAGCTGCTTGCTCTCTCCCCCTGCCCCCGGCCCTGGTGTGATGAGGAGGAGAAAATATAAAGAAAATCTCGTGGGTCAAGACAAGTACAGGGAGGGATCACTCACCACTTACGGTCACGGGCAAAAGACAGACTTAACTTGGGGAAAAAACAAAATCAATTTAATTTACTACCAATCAAATCAAAACAAGGATAATGAGAAGCAAAACCAAATCTTAAAACACCTTCCCCCACCCCTCCCTCCTTCCTGGCTCAACTCCACTCCCAGTATTCTCTACCTCCTCCTCCACAGCGACGCAGGGGGATGGGGAATGGGGATTATGGTCAGTTCCTCACACCTTGTCTATGGCACTCCTTCCTCCTCAGGGGCAGGACTCCTCACTCTGTCCCTGCTCCAGCCTGGGGTCCCTCCCATGGGAGACAGTTCTTCATGAACTGCTCCAGCATGGGTCCTTCCCACGGACTCCAGTCTTCAGGCACAGACTGCTCCAGCGTGGGCTTCCCCACGGAGTCACGGCCATCTTGGGGGTCACCCACCTGCTTCGGTGTGGGGTCCTCCCTGAACTGCAGGTGGGCATCTGCTCCCCCACTCCCCTCCATGGCTGCAGGGGGACAGCCTGCCGTCTCACCAGAGGCTGCAGGGCCATCCCCTCTTCCGGCCCACCTCCTCCCTCGCCTTCCTCACTGACCTCTGTGTCTGGGTAGAGGTTTCTCTCACGTTCCAATCTCCTCCCCTGCTGCAGGTTCCTCTTCTTCAATCTGTTATCCCAGAGGCGCTGCAGCTGTTGCTGATGGGTTCGGCCTTGGCCAGAGGCGGGTCTGACTTGGAGTCTGGGAAGCTTCTAGCAGCTTCTCACAGGACTCACCCCTGCAGTCCCTCCCCTGCTACCAAAAACCCCGCCACTCATAGCCAGACCAGGACCCTATTCCCTATACTTTTGAAAGCTGTCTAGTCTTAGACATTGAGGTTTCTTTAAACAATTGTCCCCAGGTGTAAGCATCGAACACTTTTAAAAAACTCTCTTGGTGCATAATTCTCTCATTTTAAATATATGTATAATTAGTAAATGCAATACTTACATCTTTAACATTTTATCTATTGATCTCTTAATCTACTTGTATTGATTGCACCCTGCTTTAATCAGGATGCAAGAAACAGGCTATAAAAATGACTGCATTAATTCTCCATTTGAAATGGCTCATTCACAGAGACCAGATCTTACCTCTTTGAATGTGCTTTTTCTTTGTGAAAAATTCTGCTGTTATGGAGGAAGGCTATTTATAGCTAGGTTGTTTAGGCAAAAAGTAGACCTGGTGGAATAATTTATTGCAAGGAGTGTTTGCTGTGAATTTAGTTCTATTTACTGTTCACAACTCATTCATGAAATGACCTGAATCTTTTTGTGAATGAAAAATGTCAGCCTACGGGTTATTCTATCGAGCTATTTGCATGATTCCTTCTGGATATGAGAATTTTCCATCTGTAGTTAGTTTCATCCAACAGCTTGTTTTCCATGGGATTTAACTGACTGCCAAAATCAACTTCACTTCTTTTACTTCAGTGGATAACTGAACTTTGAAAATCACAAATGTATTTCTGCAATAACAGTAGTACTCATCTGTAGACAAAGGTCTACAGGTCAATCTGAAGCATAACCCTTCCTCTGTCTTCAATGCAAACAACATTCCTTCTCTGAAAATTGGCAAAAATAGCTGACAGTACATAGCAGAAAATTTGTAACTAAAGGATAATCGAGTTTTGATTCATATTCTTAATTCTGAACAAATGCATTGTGTTCATTTTTTAACTATGCCTAGCAAGAAGTCATTTGTCCTATGCCAATGACATTAAATGAGGAATTCTCAAGCATGGTTATGAACAGCCTAGTCATGTTGCCTGCACTCATCTAAGTATGTTTATGAAAAACTCATACGTATGGGAGTGAAGGTTCAAAGAAATGGGGAAAAAAATTAGAAGTGCCAATTTTACCTGGGCACCAGAATCCCATTGCTGGAAGTAACATAGGTACTTAACACTTAAATTCTCAAAGATATTTAGGTGCTGAATTCAGTAGTAAGTAAGTACATAATGCCTTTAAGGAGCTGAGCCTTAGTCAACCTAAGTCTCTACAACAGCAAAAGATAATCTGATTCATAAGTGTTAGGCCTCAGTTGGAGGCTTATATATTACTATGAATTAGCTGAGAGCCAAAACCAGAGCAAAAGTGCAGAGAAGAAGGAATGTTTCTCCTCTTTTAAAGTTTTCATGTAGGAAAAGTATTTCAGAAAACAATCTGTTTTGAAATGCTGTCTTTTCTGAGGATTGAATAGTGCTGACAGAATAGGGTTTCTGTGTTTTCTTAAAGTCTGTAAAAAATTATTTGGTTTAATTCTTTTGTTTTGTTCATGGTCTTTTCTTAGAATCTGCTTATTTGCAGCAATGTTAACAGCAGGTTCATTTCTCTCCAAACTATGCTGAGGTGATTAAAACTGAAAAGTAATCCATGAATAGTTCTGAGCATAATCTTAATGCTACATTGTGATTTACATGGTGCTCTATGTTCCCAAGCTCTTAGCAAGATCTCTTCAGA
Organism: Sagittarius serpentarius; assembly: GCA_034782735.1. Classification (NCBI taxonomy): domain Eukaryota; kingdom Metazoa; phylum Chordata; class Aves; order Accipitriformes; family Sagittariidae; genus Sagittarius; species Sagittarius serpentarius. The sequence continues at coordinate 26,615,718 of JAVKLA010000007.1, read as the reverse complement.
TATTTTGCCCTAAACCAACTATAAAGCAAATATTTTCCTGCTAGTAATTAAGTCCATTTCCATGTCATAACATGGGTCCCAGAAGTTGCATTTGCCTCTCTGAAATTACTCAAGAAAACTGATAAATGCACAATGCATAGTGAATCTCAGTACTGTGCAAGTCACACTGTAGTTTAAACCTTAATTAGATTTTGCCTTTGAAGGCAGTGGATTTCAATGCAATTTAATGGATTATTTGTTCAGTGGCTCTCTGCTTCCATTTAATTATGGCACTTTAAAAAATAATTTTCCTCACTAAAAGAGCAAGAAAAGGCTGAAAAAGGTATTACTACTGCTCAGTATGGGAAAAGGTAGGTGGTATGATTCTTAAAAAAGTGTCGACATACTTGAGTGGAACTGTGTGGATATACGGAATCCTGCAACGTAGCAGTACTTTTAAAACTATGAGGCATCCTTTTGACTGCTGTGTGGATAGACTGGAAAGCATCAGCTTTTGTAGTCGCTTAAACTCTTGTCAACGAAATAAACGCCAGTTCCTCTCTAAGAAGATTTTAGTTCAGATCCCACTATAAGTATATATTAGTCTTGCATGTGTTACATCAGAAATGCATTAACAGCATCATCTGTTGGGGCCTTCCCTTTTGTAAGCGGTGGTAACCACACTGTCCCTGGAAAGAGGCTGACCAGCTGGCCTGCTAATTATGAACTCCTAGTAAGAGGTGGCATGCTGAAGTAATACTTAGCTTATCACTGGCGCAGACACACAAACAAGTTATTGTGGCTTAGCACATTACTCTTTGAGCAGTAGGAACTGTCTGTGTGCATGCTTTTAGCCGATGGCAAATACAAATTAATTCAACTTAATGTAGTCTGCAGTGAAAGAAGGAGAAGCACAGCCTCACTACTTCACATTTGTCTAAAGCAAAGGGTATGAACATGACTAGTTACTATTGTTCATCTGGTGTCCTGTAACTTGAGAGAGAGTAATTGGCCACATGTCTGTCCTCTGCTTAACACTTTAAGCTGCATTTTTTAAAAAAGGGGAAAGTATTGCTCTTTTATTCTCTTTGTATGCCTGTGCACTGGACCTTACGAGCATTCTTTTAGATGTTCATGTTTTCCAATTTGAAGCAACAGTGTTCCTCTGAATGATTAGCACAGACATGTAAAAGAGAAGACGTTGCAGAAAAGCATTTGATTTGTAGATTTCATTCACTGAGATTTTCTTTATTGAGGGATAGGAAACTGAAAAATCAACAAATAGACCAGTCATTATGTACCAGCTTAGACATGGAAAACTTACCTGTCTTTGAGAATCCCAAAAGGCTACGCTTAGCAACTGCGATTCTGAGCAGAAATCTGAACATGAGTTTAGTCATAGAATGCAGGCAAAAAAGTCAGAATAGGTACTGGTCACATTCATGGTTACTGCTTCTTTGCTTCTTCCTACTCCAAGAAACACCTTCTCAGAGTAAGAAAATACCTACAAGGTGGATGTAGGCATTACATTGGTGCATTGATTATATTGTTCCTCAAAGGTGTTTCTCGTAAACATGAAGAACACTTTATGCATGCAACATATAAAAAGTGACTTGTAGAAACCAGCTGGTTGGTAGAGGCCAGCTTCAGAAGAGAAGCAGAGACATTTAGCAGCCAGAACTAGAGAATTTCAGAAGCCAGCAGTGGGAATCCCTATAACTGTAATACGCCAAAGGAGGATCAGAAGCCAGCAGTGGGAATCCCTATAACTGTAATACGCCAAAGGAGGATCAGAAGCATGGTGTAAAATACACATAGCCTTCCCCTTGACATGCTAATACAATCCTCAGACTTAAGATAGGACAGAGGGAAGACCATGATCCCTTCTTTGTTAAGAGAATCTAGCTTGTGGATTGGAAGCATAGTCACCCAGATGGGTGAACGATATAAGGACTCTGCACCTCTGGTATAATATATGCTTCACGATATTTTTAGTTATGATAGGATAAGTTGTTTATAAATTTGGAAATTTCTACTAGCTAGAAAGTATGTAAAACTCAATTTATAGACCTGTTCTCCAATCTCAAGAAGAATAACATCCTAAGGAATATTTGATGGGCTTGCTAAGACGTGTCAAAAAGTCATGAAGAGTGAGAAATGTTGACACTCAGCAGCACTGGAAACAATGACTTTTAGTGCCTTGGAGTGTGATGGAAGGATGACTGTGAATATATGCCTCCAAATAAACTTAGAGATTGAAAAAAGATGCAAGACAACCAGGACTTGCAACTGTTTCTCCAAAGTGGTAAATCCAGTCCCGCTGCATGTATTAAACACAGAATGGTCATCAATTTGTAAGATATCTCATTTTCCCTATTTGGAAGGTGAACTTAGGCTGTTAGGCAGCTGAGCAAAGTCACTTGAGATGAATACACAACAGACTTGAAGGAATGGAGGAAGAGAGAAAATGACACTTCAGGCTAGAGACGGTATCTGTGACATGCTGCTTGCTTACAAAAAGAAATGGCCCACACAAAACTCATGAAGTTCAATAAGGCCAAGTACAAGGTCTTGCGCCTGGGTTGGGGCAATCCCTAATAGCATTACAGGCTGGGGGAAGAATGCATTGAGAGCAACCTTGCAGAGAAGGGGATATTGATGGACAAAATTTGGACGTCAGCTGGCAATGTGCACTTGTAGCCCAGAAAGCCAGTTGTATCCTGGGCTGCATCAAAAAAAAGAGAGGCCAGCAGGTCAAGGGAGGTGATTCTCTCCCTCTACTCCACTCTTGTGAGACCACGCCTGGAGTACTGTGTCCAGGTTTGGGGTTACCAGCACAAGAAAGACATGGCCCTGTGTCCTGGGTTCATCCAGGATAGAGTCAATTTTCACAGGAAAACAGGGAGGGGGGCACAGCCAGGACAGCTGACCCGAACTAGCCAAGGGGGTATTCCATACCATGTGAGGTCATGCTCAGTATATATATTGAGGGAGCTAGCATGGCAAGCTCTCTTTTTCTTTGGTGGTGGAGCATCAGGTTCTGGGTGGTGAGCAACTCTATTGTGTATCACAGGATTTGTATTTTCCTTTATTTGTACTCCTGTTACTATTGTAATTTCTCTCTTTGTGTTGTCCCAGTAAACTGTCCTTATCTCAAGCCCTGAGGTTCTACCTTATCTTTGTCTCCTCCCTCA
>JAVKLA010000007.1:26601454-26612445 GCA_034782735.1 Sagittarius serpentarius | reverse complement strand
AACTGGCGCCCAGTGACTTCCTCAAGATCGATGTCTTCAGCCCGCAGACTGTAGACATGGGTTGTGCCAAACACACCGGCCGCAAGCTTTGGAGGCATCATGCAATGATCCAACACCACACACCATCTCTCCTACCCTGAAGGACTGTTATGACAGGGAGAGCCCCAAAGTTATGGATCAAATAATCAACAGACATGATAGAGAGATAACCCATAGACTAAGGAAAAGATAAGAGTGTGGGTGGGTGTATGTCTATATATATATGTCCCTTTCTCTCAAAAGACAAGGCAAATGGTGGTGATTAATTAGAGAGGGGCATGCCGTAGGTGGTATGGAATAAGGGCTGGATAATGCCCTGGGTTCAGCCAGGATAGAATTAATTTTCACAGGAAAACAGGAAGGGGGGCACAGCCAGGACAGCTGACCCAAACTAGCCAAGGGGGTATTCCATACCATGTGAGGTCATGCTCAGTATATATATAGAGGGAGGTAGCATGGCAAGCTCTGTTTTTCTTTGGTGGTGGAGCATTAGGTTCCGGGTGGTGAGCAATTGTATTGCGTATCGCTCATTTTGTATTTTCCTTTATTTGTACTGTTGTTACTATTGTAATTTCTCTTCTTGTGTTGTCCCAGTAAACTGTCTTTATCTCAAGCCTCGAGGTTCTATCTTCTTGGTCTCCTTCCTGATTCTCCTCCCCACTGCTCTGGAGTGGGGGTGGGGGGAGGAGTGAGCGAGCAGCTGCGTGGGGCTTTGTTGCTGGCTGGGTTCAAACCATGACGCCCTGTTACAGCAGGTCCAGAGGAGGGCCATGAAAATTATCTGAGGGCTGAAACACCTCTTCTGTGAAGAAAGGCTGCGAGAGTTGGGTTGTTCAGCCTGGAGAAGAGAAGGGTCTGAGAAGACCTTATTGCAGCCATTCAATACTTAAAAGGGGGCTTACAAGAAAGACGGAGAGAGACTTTTTGTTAGTGCCTATAGTGACAAGGGGCAATGGTTTTAAACTGAAAGATGGTAGGTTTAGATTGGATATAAGGAAGACATTTTTTACAATAAAGGTGGTAAGACACTGGAGCAGGTTGCCCAGAGAAGTTGTAGATGCCCCATCTTTGGAAGTGTTCAAAGTCAGGTTGCAGGGCACTTTGAGCAACCAGATCTGATAAGAGATGTCCCTGCCCATGGCAGGAGCGTTGGACTAGATGATCTTTGAAGGTTCCTTACAATCCAAAACATTCTGTGTTTCTGTGTTTCTATAATTTGTATCAAGAGAACTTGCTATGACTGCAGCCATGTGTAAGAACAAATTTGCTGAAACTGAAATTATATATTGTTAGCCAGTTATGACTTTGAAGTAAATGTCACTCTTCAGGGTTGTCCTGGTGAGGCCCTAAGCCAAGCTGTTGACAGAGGTAAACTGCTAGACTATAGAGCTTTGGTATAAAATAATTTTCTCTAGCTACACCCAAGCATAGATTTGAATTACTCTGAAAATTTGGAGTCTAAATCACTGGCTTGTTCTGAGAGGGGAAACAAGCGTTAGTCATTAATGGAATGACGCCTGGGACGTCCTCCATTCCTGTCTTTATTCCTTCTGTTATTGTTTAATATTTCATGTTTTTATAGATGCAAAAACTACACAAGACCTTTATGATCTTGTAATCAGATCTCCAGCATCTGATTCATGCATTTTCACCCAGAGATTCATCTGTCAGAAGCTGTGTTCCAAACCCTAGGCAAACTTCAGATAAAGCCTTTATCCTGAGGAGCTTAGTGTCAGGACCCAGCCCTTGCTGGTCAGAGCAAGGTTGTGTAAAGTTCGGAATTCCCTCGGGCTAAATTAAGGCGAAACGACACCAAATGATCAGTTAAACACTTTATTCATGACACAAAGCAGCCTGAGCTTGCAGAGGCTGAACGGTTGATTGTGTGGTTCCTTACAAAAGGATGGCCGTAAAATTATATCAACAACCACATTAGCACATGAGACAATACAGAGAGCCCTCCCGTTGAGTCACGAGGTTCGGCGTGGACCCCCTTGCTTTCTAGGCTCCTCTCAGAGAGGAATCTAGGGGCGGCTGAATCCACTCCTAGTCCCAGACCTGGTCAATGGTTTATATTTAAAAGGATGAGGTGTGGGGGTTGTGAAAAGGAGCAGGGAGAGAAAGAAAGACAGAGAAAGAGGAAAGATGTCACCACGTCTGGATCCAGCGTTGGTGCGGCCAGTTCAGTCTCCAGTCCTGGTGGGTGGGCGCCCCTGTCCTGGTGGGTGTGCGCGCACGCAGGCTCCTTGTGTCTGCGTCTTTCATAGCCCAGCTCGCGCCCTTTTTCACCTCAGTCACACCCCTCTTGGTGTTTGCACACTGCCCCTCACCCGGGCAGGTGCCCTTATGGGGGGTGGTCACGGGCCCTTTCCCGAAAACTCTGGGTGACTCCTGGCCACATATGGTGGGTTGTCCTGCTCAGTCGTCAGGGTGCGGGACTGTGCATCCTCCAATGCACCTCCAGCGTCCTGTGTAGCATAGTGTTGCTAGGCAGAACTTGCTTTGTTGCAGCACCCTGCAAGCAAGGTCCCTGCAAGCAAGGTCCGTTTCTCCACAGCAAAGACCAGAAAAGCCAGGGCCCTTTCAATTATGACAGGTGTTTGAGGCATTAACCCCGTCCAGTCTCTCACACTTAGGACGGGTCAAGAACAGAAACACAGAAGGGGTAGGTGAAGGGGAGAGAAATGCATTCAAGAGTCATGCATTTTTCTCTGCATGTATTTCCTCTTTCTTTTTTTTTTTTTTCTTCTGGATGTTTACTTAAACGCTACCTCTGCAGTTGCTTTTCTCTGCTATTCATTGGTCCTTGATAAAAGCTGCCAATAAATGTGCTGATGTGAGCTGACTGGAGCAGTGTTTGTGTCTATGTATATGTTTGTAGATGCTTTATCTTCTCTATACTAGTTTAAATGTTATCTAGGGAAGGTACAGTCTAGTGGGAGAAGTGCTTCTGGAAGTAATGCAGCCTAACTGAAAAAAAATGTCCTATTTCTTACATACTTATTTGGGAAAGCTACAAGTAGAAGTGTGGTGTCTGTTGACCTTTTTGGTTTGCTGCTGCCCCTGTTGCTTGTTCTTTTGGCATCAGGGCAGAAATACAGGTTGCTCTTTGAAATGGACAAGAAATATGCATAATCCTAGTACGGCTGACTGTACAGATTCTGCAAAACCTCTACGCTTAGGTCCATCCAAGGCTTCTCATTGACAAAAAGAAGAAATGCTGAGCTGAATACTTTTCTTTAAATGGGAGGAAAAAGTACTCTACTTTGAGGTGTAGCTCAGGAATGGTCATAGAAGCATAGCAGCTTTAAACTGTTCTCTATAATTCCCTTTGTTCTCAGTAATGTTTCTATTGCAGAAGTATCAGTTGGAAATCCATTGATTTTTAGTTTACAGTTCTGATGGCTCAAGTCGTCAAGTTCCAGTCTCAAAACCTGGTGAGAAAGTATATGTAAAGAGAGGCACATGATATATTTGTACCCAGCAATGGCATTAGAGACAGGCATTAAAGGAATGAGTTGACCTGCCCATATGGCTTTCATCTAGACTAAAAACATTTAGTTTTCTGAAGTAATCCTTCAAAAATGAGTTTCATTCTATAAATTAATTTTCCAAAAAGGTGACATTTAAAAAAAAAAAAAAGAGAGAAGACAGAGGAAGGGATTAAAATATGAGACCGTAGTATACCCCAGGAGAACCAATACAGAGGTGAAATGAAATATGAAGAGGTGAATAAAAATACTGGCACAAGCAGCTAGAACCTGTGATAAGTTGTTTTTTTGGCAATGTGTTTGCATAGGGCGAACATTTTTTGTATCAATTTAAATGCATTGGAAAACCACTGAAGTTCAGATGCCAAGGCTTTCAGGAAATCAAAGGTGAGTGAACTAGGCTTTCTGATTTTAAATTGTAGAAGCAACCTGATTGGGGAGATTATTTAATGAATATAGTCTAGAACATCTCGGACTCTGTGGGAGTCATTCCAATGTTCTGAACAGGCTTGGAGAGTAATCTTTAATGCAGTAGTGGTATGTCATGCTTCAGAGCAAGATATGGTGAATGTAACTATCATGCTTTGCAGGTTGCCTCTGGCAGGAAAATTACTTGTGCTGGATTGTGTTGGAATTGCATGATATGTGAAGTAGAAGCAGAATACAGATGAAACAGTAATTGGGGGGAAATGGAAAAGAAGGTGTGGGGTGAGTGAGATGGAAAGCAACGAAAAGTAATAAACTAGAGGAAATCCTTACCATGGAACAAGTAGATCTAACCAGCTGGGGAAAGGGGTTTCTCTGCTTTTTCATCAGTAGGATTTTGGTCCAAAGCCAATGCATGAACAATTGAAGAGCAGCAATGTACCAGAGATTCTGCTGTGCTACTTAGAAATAAATGAACAAGCATTCAGGTAGCTCTGGAAGTACTGCTCCTGAATACAAAGATTATATGATTAAAAATAGATTTCAAAGCACATTTGATCTTTCTTCAGGCAGTTTCTCTGCCACATCAATTTATTATTTCCTACATGGCATGGGGAGAGTGGACAGCTTGGGTCCAAAACCAGATAGTTCTAGTGATCAATATGAAGGACCTGTGGTAGATTGTATGTAATTCAGAGGAAAAAAGAGAACCAAAGAGGGCACAGCTTTCATATTTATTAACTTATTCAGCTTAAAAAAATGAAACCAGCAGAAAAATAGATGTGAAAAGTATCACGACAGTAGACTTCAGGTAGTTGCACTGGTGAGTCTAACCTGTGATTTCCATAGATTTATTTGTTTGTTTGTTTGTTTGTTTGTTTTCCCTTGTGGGTAGTTTCATAATGTAGTCCAATACTTTACTTTTTAAAGTTTAAAAATACATTTGAAGCAATTTGGAAGCACAGCAGAAATGAAAGATTGCCAAAAGTGTGTTTGTTGTGTGCATACTGGTAGGAAAATTAATGAATCACCAAAATGCACGTACACTGTGGGAAGACAAGTTGATTTCTTCCTCCAAATTAAATTAAGTAATGCCATGGATCAGTTGCATCTTCGTAAATAAGGAGTGACCTTTGTTTTAGGTGGTTGCCCTCTCTGGAGTACCTAGTTTTGTATAAGGAAGTAATTAATTATTCATTGCATCTCTCTAAAATGTCCCAGTACAATTTGTGATAGTTAATGTGCATTTGAAATAACATGGGGTTTGTATTTGTTTTACAATCATAAAAAAAAATCATAACTGGCTTTTCTTGGAGTTGCTTTTTTTGTGTTGCTCTGAGGGACATGTTTATTTTCCATCTTGACAGTCATTCTTCTGAAGATACTTATTTCTTGAATCCTTGCCCAAATGCATTGCAATCCTTTTTCATTGTTGCACCTAACCTCAACTCTACACTGTTGCACCCAACCAATCTCTATGTCCGAATAACACTCCACTGTTTAGGCTGGCCATCATGTTCCAGAAATTGTTTGCTCTTTCGTTATTATACCTGCTCTTTGCCCCTCACTGTACCTCTTTCTAGAAACAAATGCTGACTCCTTAGTGTCTTACTGCCAACCTAAATAGCATATATTGTCAAGAGTACACCTTTTATGCCTTGCATTCATAAGAAAAACAACTATCTGTTGCAAACATGAAACAATTTCTAAGTCCACCTCTTTACTTCATTTTAAATCTGGTCAATTTAAGTATCCCATCACAAAGACAAACTTTCTTCGCTTATGACTGTCTGTAATAACCTTTATTCTCCAAACTGTTAGATCTCCCTTTTCTTTTCTACTCAATGTACCTACCAAAAAACATCACTTATATTCCAGGATGCACTAATAGAATACTTTTTAGGTGGGCCCCAAAAGCTGGCCTAAGATTTGCCTTTGGCAGTAACAGGTAACAAGTGTTTGATGGCAAAGTCTGTGGAAAGGCAAAAAAAGTATCGAGGCATTTTCTCTCTGTGAAAAAAAGAGAAGAAATATAACTGGATTTCTACACATATATATGTCCAAAGCCCCGTCTTTTTCTTCTGATTTTTCTTTCTTTGCATCCTTTCCAGCTCCCTTCATTAACATGGTGAAGAGTTTTTTCAAAAAGAACTCAATTCACACTGAGATATATGACAGAGTAGTCAGATTTTCAGCGTTGCTTAAAGTAAGCAGCTCCTGTTTAAAGATACAGTGGTGGGAGTGTATATGCTGCAGTGGGATGTGTCCGTTTGGATAGGTGGCCTGTGCATACTCACAGGTTGGTCTCAGGTAGGCCTAGGATCCTTTGTTAAGGTTACACAATATTCCTGCCATGGGCAGGGACATCCCTTATCAGATCAGGTTGCTCAAAGTCCCCTGCAACCTGACTTTGAACACTTCCAAAGATGGGACATCCACAACTTCTCTGGGCAACCTGTTCCAGTGTTCCTCACAGTAAAGAATTTCTTCCTTGTGTCTAATCTAAATCTACTCTCTTTCAGTTTAAAGCCATTACCCATTGTCCCTATTACTACACTCCCTGATAAACAGTCCCTCCCCATGTTTCCTGTAGGCGCCCTTCAAGTACTGGAAGGCTGATATAAGGTCTCCCCAGAGCCTTCCCTTCTCTAAAGTTGGGCTAAACAACTGCAACTCCCTCATCCTGTCCTCACAGGGGAGGTGCTCCAGCCCCCTGATAATCTCTGTGCCCCTCCTCTGGACCTGCTGTAGCAGGGCCATGTCTTTCTTGTGCTGGTAACCCCAAACCTGGACACAGTACTCCAGGTGTGGTCTCACAAGAGTGGAGTAGAGGGGGGGAATCAACCTCCCTTGACCTGCTGGCTGCTCTTCTTTTGATGCAGCCCAGGGTACGACTGACTTTCTGGGCTACAAGTGCACATTGCTGGATCATGTCCAAATTTTGTCCATCAATATCCCCTTCTCTGCAGGGCTGCTCTCAATGCATTTTTCCCCCAGCCTGTAATGCTATTAGGGATTGCCCCAGCCCAGGCGCAAGACCTTGTACTTGGCCTTATTGAACTTCATGAGTTTTGCGTGGGCGCACTCCTGAAGCTCATGAAGATCCCCCTGGATGGCATGCCTTCCCTCTAGTGTATCAACTGCACCATGTCCTGACCATAAGTAGATTCTAACTTGATTCCAAGACTTTCAGAGTTTTGCAATGCAGTTTGAATTCAATAATATACAATCAAGAGATGTATAATCCAGCTTCTGTGCTCAGGATAGCCTGAAATGAGCATGGTTTGGGCCAAGTAGGTGTGGAAGACAGAAAGGGACGATTCCATGTATTTTTCTGTGTGTAAATGTTATCAAATATTTATGTGTTTTAGTTTCTTTCTTGTCTACTGGAAACATTTTTTTAAATATTTATTAATTTAGTAACTGTTTAGTAAGCATTTTGCTGGTTAGTATTCCTGCAATATACTACCTCTATTGTAGTTTCATCTTGATTGATGTAGGTAGCTCAGCCAACTATCTTTCCTGGATTCCCATCTCAGGGGCAGCTGGGATGCCTGCTTGTGGGTTGAGGATTCAGTGTGAGAGTGGGATGGCCAGGAACTGAGAGCTGGATGGATTGATTTTCTTGCTTGTTACAATCTTTTTCATTGTGTGTGATTTACTTTAATTAACATCACTTGGATTTGTCTTTTAGCCACTCATCACACTACTGGGACACATTTCTTGTAACCACTTGCAATCCAAAGATTTTCCTGAGCTCTGATGTTTATTTATCACTTAACACAGGAATGGAGGTGGCTGATGAGGTACAGATTATTTCTAAAGCAACAACTGTACAGGTGGGTTCTTTTCAGAACTGAAACCATGATACTTAAGCCTGTTCCTGTGTCAAAAAAGTCACTGAAGTCATGATCAACTTTACAGATGCTGTGAAATGTTTTCTTCGAGTAAAGGTACATATTTTTCTTGTTCAGATTAGAGCTAGTGCTTGCTGTTGGACTAACAGATAATGGATATCAATGAATATACCTATTCCTTCTTTGGGTCAAGTGGAGGCTGAAAGAATCCTTCTGAGTATCAAGTCATGCCTCAAAGACAAGAAACTCTTTTCTTCCTGTCTCTAGCACAAGCTGGTGACATTCCCTTTGGTGCCTCTAGCTCTGAAATTATTACTCTTCAGTTCAGTGTTATTTTTGGATCTAAAGTGCAAGAAGTTGCTGGAGCTGTGACTTGGATTTCTTTCTCCCATACAGCACTTGATCCGTAGCACTTGACATCCTGCTTTGCAGTGTTACGTTTTGTAACTTCGTGTCCCCCCATTGCCTGGAAGGGCACCAATGTTACACAGCACTGAAGAAGATTGCTGGGTGATTTAGGTTTGTCGTGTAAGAGGTTCCCCAAACAGTCATTAGTCAGTCCTCGTAGCAATTTTTTGAGCTGTTCTGTTGAGGCATTGCCAGGTGCTTTTAAGAGGACCTTTACTGACAATGAAATAAATTATATAATGTAAGACTGCTCCATATTGCGCTCTTCACATTACATGTTTCCCTTGTATTATATATGTAAACCTAGAAAGCTTAAAATAGCACTTTCATTCACTGGCAGACCTGTCACATCTTGCAGTAGACTTAATGTCCCTAGCATGTTAATTGTATTTAAATGAATCACCTACATAAAGTGTTATTTCAAAGGCTAAGTATCTCAGAAGTCCCACTTTGCATTTATCCCAGTCCCACTGGGTTATGCTGACTGGAACTTGCTGTGTGCACTGGACCTGAGTTACCCTGTAGACAAGGAAGAAAAAAGAGATAAATAATCCTTGTACAAAAAGATATTAGGTTAAAGTTGGTATTAGTGACTGGATGTCCTCTCAAAGTCTTTGGAAGATTATCACAGAGAAAATTTTGTTTGACCAGTCTGGATTTAAGGCTTAGTTGTGTTCTGACACAAGCAATTGTGTTGCTGTATATTTTGAAATTTTCTGTTCACTAGTGCTCTTATAGGGCTTTAAACATATGCTTATGTGGGTAGTTTTGGGCTTGAGCAATTTGCAAATAACTTCAACCACTCCCAGACAGTTAATGAGTCTCACAGAGATTCCAAATCATTGTACAGAAGGGGGTTTGGGGGCATTAATGTGAAGAATTTGATTTAAAAACAAGCCATAAAAGTAAGATTGTGGAAAAGCCTACAGGCTAATTGCTTCTGTATGTGGCATAACCACAAAGAAGATTTTTTGAGAGAGAGACTAAGGCAGCCATTCCACAAGTTTGGGGCTTTGAGTAGCAAGACCAAATCAGGGAAGCCTTGTTTCCCTCCATTTTTTCCCCATTCCCCTTCACTTTCTCTGCTTTCTACCCTATACCTTGCTTCGGCCTCTGCAAAGAAAAGGATTATATTTAACCTGGATCAATTCACTGATCTGGTTCACAATATGGTCTTGTAAAGTGGTAGTGTCAGCAGTCTGGAGGAGATGACATGCTGCAGCAGGGAGCAAGAACAGGTTGGAGTGAGGAGAAGGGAACTATTTTAGCTGGTTTCACTACTTCAGTCCCTGTACTGTGCAACAGCCTGAGGGTCTCTGTCCCTCGGCAGCTATTAAAAATACTCCCTGTATCTTTTGGATTCTTGAAATGGCAATGCAGAGATTTTCAAGGGAGCTGTCCTTCATTAGGCATAGACTTCCTCACAACTTGCAAATCGCTGGGAGAAGGGGAAAACCCTTATATTCACATTTCCAGGTAAAAGAAAAAGCATTTTTCTAGATATGTTACAGAAAATTACAGCCACTGCTATTAAAAAGGAAAAAAAGCGCCTTGATCACTTTTGAAAGTAATTATGCTAGCAGTGGCTGTTCTACCAGTGAAGGCCATCCTGGGTTTGAAGTTTCATTAGCATTTAAAACCACTACCAAGGAAACTTCAAAATACAAGAAAAAAAGACTTTCACTTTGCACCTTTGTCTTGTGCTTTATTACTGGTTTTAATACAGACCTTAAATTCACTGGACTGATAGTGACGTAAAGCTTTTTCAGTAAACCACAAAGTTTTTCTGCCAGTTTTCTGTGACTGCTCAACCACATTTGGTAGGAAGAGAGATCTATTACTAAATTCAAAACTGTCACCTGAACAGGCATAAAACATGACATTGCAGATAACAGGGGAAACAATACAATGATAGATAGCACAGGTTTAAAAATAAAAGAATGTTATATCAAATGGCGAAAATATGCCTCTGTAAAGAGAAAGCTTTTCAAAACAGGCATTGATTACAGTAAAATGACTACAAATAACAAATTAAATGAAGATGAAGTGATACTTTTGCAACAAGCAGAAGATATGACACAAAGATGTGATAGAAAACATAATGAAAGCAAGACAGAAGCACAATGCAAAAGAAAATTAAAATGTATCAAAAATATCTGGTGATTAAGGCTTTTTGGTCCCACTAACAAGTATACATGTATTTAGCTTTCTGATTGGTTTCAGTGATGCTTTTCACATGCATTCAGTGATCACATAAATGTCCCTATTTAATGTCGGGGGAGGTTTCAATGTGATCCGAAGAGCAAGATTAAGACACAAACGAGGTTAAATGCCGTATACTAGAAACAGCTTTTATTATCAAAAGTGAAAAATTCCCAAGAATTTTACTTCACTCGAGGGTGTTTGTACTTTTTCAGGAGGAATTTTTAACCCCAAACTTTCCAGATGGGAAATGATATTGTCCTGAGTTGTCTGGACTCTTTCTACCTCATCTCCTCCTATAAGGATGTTGTCGATATATTGGTAAATATTAACCCCCTCCTCTATCTGAGCTATTTCCAACTCTTGCGCCGATGCACGATGGGCTAATGTGGGGGAGTGTTTGTACCCCTGTGGGAGTTGGGTGAAAGTGAATTGTTGACCTTCCCAAGTGAATGCAAAGCGGTCTTGGTCCTCTGGTTGCAGAGGGACCGTAAAAAACATGTCTTTAATATCCACTGTTGCCATAATAAGGTGGGCTCGTTCCTGAATTGTAGCTATAAGCTCAGCA
>JAVKLA010000007.1:26556215-26601354 GCA_034782735.1 Sagittarius serpentarius | reverse complement strand
GGTGCTTCGGTGGTGGGTGATCGCACAGGGCTTGTCTCGGCAGCTTCTCTTATCCCCCTTCGAAGGCTGGATTTCCATGACAACTGCATGTACTGCAGTCCCCACATTCTTGCATATGGGTATATGCTCGACGGCAGGATGTTTTCACAAGCCAGGGGTCTCAGCAGCTGCAGGAGGTTATCAGGAGCCGGATATCTGTGGCATTGTAGTTGTCCTGAATAAGCAGGCAATCTTTGAGACAAACAGTTCACAGTTCAGTCTCTCACAATATAGAAATGCCTTAAAAGAAATCTAGAGGTGCCAATAAGACTTTACACCCAGAAATATTTTTTCTTAATCAATTCTCTGGAAATAATGAATTAATCAAAACAATACACTGAATATTTGAAATCTGGAGTCTTGAGCATATCAAATGTCTTTAATCTTCAACTAAAGTTTTTCACACAGGAACAAATGTGTTAGAAAAATTCTTAGGCTTGTGTTTAATCCCTTGAACAAAATTTATTCTTCCAGAAGGTTAAAAGTTCCAGTGGAGAAGGATGCTAGGAATCGTTCAGGGCTTAAAACTAAGCAGAAAAAGACACACATGGTATGTGTTACGGGAAGCTCAATGCACTTAATGTTTTCTGAATGGCTGAGAGGCTCACAGGTTGGAGGGAGCAATAGCAAATGTTACGGGAGGGGAAGTTTTCAAAAGGCTGGTTCAAAAGTTCTTAGCTAGTATAGCAAAATCCTAAGCCCAAATGCTATTTCCTTATCTTATTTGGGATATAGACTCCACACATCTGAAAATCCTGGTGTAGTCTAATGCTCAGCTTTAAATCAGTGAGTTTAGTCTCACTGAAGGGAAGTAACTTTTGTATGCTTTCATGGAGGAAGCTGTGTTCCTGTACTTGGAAAATTTTATTTTATTTAGCACAGACCTGCTCCTTCTTCTATGAGGAGATTCCAGAGGCACTTGCAGCCTGAAGCAGACCTACATACTAATAGCGCTGTTTTTTGCTGTAAACATGCTGACTGAAGATATCTAAATAAATGTTTTTTTGATTATAAATGTTATCTTCCATAATAAGGAGGATTACCTGTACATGGATTTCACCTAAAATGGGCAGAAAAATTTGTGGAAGACTACCTTACTAGCTATATATACTGTTAATAGCAGGAGTGCATAGTGATCTTTGCTTTCTTCAGTGGCTGGGTTGGTCAGCTCAGAAGCTTGGATGCTACGTCCCTGAAAGCAGGAGATGTCTTTTAACACCTGCACAGTTTATACTTAGCACAATGTGTCTGCTTTTTCTCATCTTCTGTCTTTCTGTATGTTACAATGTCAGGGCATTTTAAAATATAATGAAAATAAGAGATTTAAAATGAAAAGGGGAAAAAGGAACAGTCTCACTAAAGGATTTATGTTGTAAATAACTTGTCATTGAAATTAATGTCTCTGAACTCCTGCTTTCTCTAAAGATGATAAAGCTATCTTTGATTTTCTTACCATTTTTTTTAGTTTATATATCAGAGTCCTTCCTGGCTTTCCCTTTTTTATCAAAAATAAGCACAAAGTCCTGTGCGCAAAGTCATTCTTTGCCAACAAAACCCTGCAGTGGCCTCAAATGGAAGAACCCACAAACCTGTTCTTGCTTTTTAAGGGAACCCTTTATATACTGCTATTAACTTGCATGAAGACCCAGAATTTGGCCATCCTGAAAAGGAGTGTGGCAGATTGCTGGACCTGGCCATACATCCTTTCCTAGAGTGTCACAGCTCTTTTCTCATATGTGTGACCAGTGGGTGACTTAGATCATCTCAACTGGGCTTCTGTGGCCTATGGTATCTCCTTAGCTCCAGGCATGCTGGAGATTTGCATGGGTTGTTACCAGAGTGCTTCTTCTAGCTTAAGAAATCAAACTGCTGTGAAGTCCTGGAACGAATGGTGAGCGATGTGATAATTAAAATCCTGCGGCTTTCTACCACAGGTTCAAAGTAATTGGCAAAGACAGATGACAATGAAAGAGATGATGCTTAGAGAGACAACAAATCACAAAAGACACGTGTTGACCCAGCCTATGTTGATACTGCAAGTGAGTCCTACAGGAAGACAGACATGTAGCTGTTGTCAGCCATCAACAGACGTTTTCCCCTAAGTACAGCGATGGAACAGCATTGCAAGCAGTCATGGCAATCTGCAAGAAAACATCTATCTTTACAGTTGTCTTCCAGAAAAGGTAGCTAAACTGCAATGAAGCATTGATGTCTTTAATAATGCTAACAGTAAGAGATGTACAGAGGATGACATCTTTCCTGCACTAGACACAGGAGCCAGGATAGACACTACAATAAAATATCTCGTCAGCCCCTTGGTAAATCAGTTTCTGATATCTGTAAGGGAGAAAGTAGTTTGTTGCAGCAATAATGAGATCTTAAAGGTTTGATATCACTAACATAAAAGCATATTTTTTTTTCAGCAAGGACTATTTAGTTTGGCTTCTCCATGACATGGTTAATACTTGATTAATATTCCACTTTTAAATGCCAGCAAAGAAAACTAGCAGAGTTTTACTTCTTAATTAGCTTATTGCTTTCCATTTGCAAAGATTATATGTCATCTAATGTGCTGGATTTTGTCTCACCAGAGAAATTGAACACTTATAAGCAGAATTTACCTTCAAGCTGTTCGTAGCTGGAATAATTGATTTTAAGGGAACTCCCACTGTAACAGAGCCAAAACTTCATTAAAAAAAAAAGCGCTCGTCTCATTTAAAGCTGTAAGAAAAAGCTGTATTTATTACAAAGAAATTGTATGAAATATGGGACCTCATATATAAGCTTTAATATAGGAAGCACATTAATAACATAAAGGTATGGAAGACTGGGAAGAGAAGAGCTATTCCAAAGTGTTAGTGTGAAGGAGTGCCACAAAAGCTGACAGAAGGCTTTTTGTCGAGAATAAAAATGAAGATAAAAGATGAAACAAACTACAGAGTTTAGTATATGGAAGTATAATAGGAATATCATAATCTAATTTAAACTTGTCCCTCATCTCACATGTGTAAACTAATGGAAACTCATGACCATTTATTAGCTCACTAACAGTACATACATACCTGCTCCTGAATTTGACTCAGGAAGCCTGCATGGAAGGGGATCTAGGCTGGTGTAATTTGCATGCTGAGAAGATGTAGGAAGAATGGTTAGAAAACATGCAAGGAATAAAGACTATATAAAAGTATGACACCTTATACTATTATTTGGGTGTTGGTTAGACATATTGTGTAGCTACAAGGGCATCAAAGATGTTGAAGTCTCTGAGCAAGCTTTGGACTAACCAGTGAAAGTACTGTGAGCAGACCACTTTTCAGGTGCAAACCAAAAAAAGCCAAGGAAGAATCAAGTGTTTCATGGAGAAAATAATTACAGCACTTAGATACACTCATTTAAAGAGAACTTGGGTACGTGTCACGGATAAGTGACGCGTTTCACTCGTAAGAGAGAAGCAGCAATACGTTTACTGATATAAAACAGTGATTTAGCAAAGTTTGATAGTGAACACAACAGTGGTTTAACAATATTCAATGACAAGGTTCACAGTATTTACTGCATAGAGGACAGGATCAGACAAAACTGTCAGGGACACCCTCCCATTGAGTCATGAGGTTCAGAAAGAACCCCTTTGTGTTCTAAACTCCTCAGAGAGGAGTCTAGGTGTGGCTAGTCCCAGACTTGGTCAACAGTTTATGTCCAAAAATTTATATATGCACAATGAATCCTTTGTATCATTTAGCTAAGATTTCGAAGTTTAGCATGCTATTAGTCACTTACCAAGTGTGGCAAGGTATCTGTTGCGGCAAGGAATCTCTCAACCTCAAGGAGTAACCTTGAGAGGTGTCCCTAATCAAGGGGACGTCCTGGTGTGCAGCGTGCTGCCATGCAGGAGCGCTCAATGGGCCCTGGACTGTCCAGTATTTATGGAGTACGATAATTGACTCATAGTCATATTTATGTACTGACTACAGGTGTTAGTTTCTTCCGAATTTGGCTTGAGTCGGACATTGACCAGCACCATGGTTAGGTGGGCACATTGTTCAAATTAGCCCTTGGCTACTGTATTGTAATGTATCTTCCCCAAAACCACTTTGAGCCAGATGCAGCCATCACGATGCATCAGATGCATCCATTACGATCACCACTGGTGGTTATCGCTTGAGCAGAATTACGGGAAATACAGGTCAGGTTAGGGGTGCGGGGAGGAGCATACCACGGCAGCATGGCTAGATGAACATTGTTCGTAGCAATAACTGTAGTGGGAACAAAGTCTTGGGATCCTAGTCTTTGATTTTAATAGTCTTAAGTATGCCACTGAACAAAACCAATGCCTCTCTGTTTTACCCTGTGTCTACCAGTGCCATCCTGTACAAAGCTATGTGATCACAGAATCATAGAATCATGAAATAGTTTGGGTTGGAAAAGACCTTTAAAGGTCATCTAGTCCAACCCCCCTGCAATGAGCAGGTCTAATCATGTGGCACAAACCTCTGACTGGAGATCCTGTTTGGCAGATGACACTTGCTAGAGAAGAGAGATTGCAGAAGAAGAACTTCCAGGAGAGTTTAAAATCTGTTTAAAAGAACTGTTAGAAATTATAGAGATGAACTGAGCTGTACCAAGCCAGTGAAAAGCCATTTCACATCCATACAGAATCAAATATCTGTGTTGGTATTCAATCATCACACGGAACAGCGTGAACAAATTGGTTCTCTGATAAGCAAAGATTAAGCATAGAGCAAAAGAGTTTGATAAAGACATGGGAACTCTTATGATTAAAATTATAGTTCAAGAGGGAAAGTGCATCTGATCATAAAGCAAAATAGCAGACATGGAGGTAAACAAAAGAACTTTGTGCAACCTATGCTGAATGTGATTGACTGAGCAGAACATTTGATCCAGGAGGAAAAAGAAACAGAGTATCTGTGAGAGCTATGGGATGGTCTCATTTCCTACAGCTGTGATGGCAGTTTTCTGGCAGTGAACTCTCAGATTTTTTAAAATTATTATAACTTTGACTTTCCATGGTTTCTTGCCATAAAACATTTCACAAGTCTAGAGAAAATTCTTAAATAAAGAAGTAGCTAAGTATATCTCCTACGTATTTCTTATGCTTCTGCTTCAGAAAACTTGTATATACACAATACTTTGCAACTGGTCTTTTCCTAGCTGATATAACTGCCTTGTCATCCTAATACCTGGACAATTTTAATTAAAAAAAGAATCAGCAGTGGTTCTACCTCATGGAGTCATCAATGCTTTCCCAGAGTGTAACTTTTCTTTGGATTTGATGCTTTTGTTTAGGAAATTTCAATCAGGGAAACTTTGGTGTTATGAGTAATTCTGCAGTAAATCCTCAGATCCTTTTCCAAAATTTCTTTTTTTGACAGTTGCCTACAAGTTCCTTCTGAAAAGGTAAATATCACTTGTGACCCCAGAAATCTGGGAAATCCGAATTAAGTTGATCATATATTCTCCAGTGCATTGTGCTTCAGAAGGAAACTACCTATTTCACAACATACTGAGTTTTATTTTGGGAATGTGGACCAGCAACAGGAACAAAATTAGCAGGAATGTTTTTTCACCTTCTGGCCAGTTCTACTAAAACTATTCTTTGCGTCCTTGACAGGGACACAACTTCACAAAAGCCTAATATCCGAAACATAAAGTAATGAAAGTTTTCATTAGTTGTAAAAGCGAACATCATTGGAAATGAAAAAGCAGTGTATATACTGTGTGTATGTACTGTTCTTGGAGAAACAGGGCCCAATTCTTACATGCTGCTGTACCTCTGAGAAGTGAAAGTGTTACTTTGATGCAAAACTTTTGAGCATGAATACTTGCAGTACCAAAGAGACTGCTTTCAGCTGAACAGAGAAGTAAAACTTTAGCCCGTGACATAATGGAGAAAGTCTTAAAACATGCTGTAGGAACACCTTCAAGTGTCAGGGACTAAAAGGTGAGCTGAAATGCGTTCTGTAAGGAAGTCATTCTCTCGCTATTATTTTTGAATGGTTGAGGCTGGAAGTCTTGCTGCATATATGAAAATGAACATCCATCCATGTCCTAGTTTCAGCTGGGATAGTTAGTTGTCTTCCTAGTAGCTGGTACAGTGCTGTGTTTTGGGTTTAGTATGAGAAGAATGTTGGTAACACACTGATGGTTTCAGTTGTTGCTAAGTAAAATTTAGACTAAGTCAAGGACTTTTCAGCTTCTCATGCGCAGCCAGCAAGAAGGCTGGAGGGGCACAGGAAAGTTGGGAGGGGAGACAGCTGGGACAGCTGACCCAAACTGGCCAAAGGGTTATTCCATACCATGGGATGTCATGCCCAGCTGGGTGGGGGGGGAGAAGCGTGGCTCAGGCATCGGTTGGCAAGTGGTGAGCAATTGCATTGTGCATCACTTGTTTTGTATATTCCAATCCTTTTATTATTATTGTCATTTTTTTCTTGTTATCAGTGTCATTGCTAGTTTCTTCCTTTCTGTTCTATTAAACTGTTTTTATCTCAACCCACGAGCTTTACTTTTTTTTCCAATTATCTCCCCAATCCCACTGGGTGGGGGGGAAGTGAGTGAGCAGCTGTGTGGTGCTTAGTTGCTGGCTGGGGTTAAACCACAAACAACCCAAGCTGTTTTAAATTACGTTCAGATAAATTCATGAAGTAGCACATTTCTATGGTTTCTCTTTTTTTCTCCAATTTAAGGAAATTTTTATTTGGAAAAGAAAAACCATTGTCATCCTGACACAGTACATACCAGTCATTTCATAATGCTTTAGAGAGTACTAAGTGGTGGCAGGTTTTCATCAACTTGCCATTTCAGAGGATTCTCATTTTTTATCTGGGGTGGGTCAATTGTGTTACTGGGGACTTCACAGACATCAAGAAAAAAAAAAATTTTTTTCAAGAAGGTGTCCTCTCAGATAAAGAGTTCTAAAAAATGTATTGTATGTATATTAAATACTGCAAAATATTCTGAAAAAACATTCCGCTAAGAATAATTCTGAAGTTTTATAAAATAATTCAGTACATGGTTTTGTGAGTATAGAGATGTCTAGAAAACTGAAAATGGGTTAATATACATTTGACAAAACATCAGAGGATTTATCTGTCTCTCACAAGCAAAACTTCGAAAAAATTCCAGGCTTTGGAGTATGCATTTAAGATAAATTGATAAATTAATTAAAAAAAAAGAAAAAAAAAAGGTTCTATTTATAGATCAAAAAAAAATCCAAGAACTGAATTTTTCAAACACAGAAAAAAAATAATTTAAAGGGACATTTTTGAATAGCCTTAGAGGATTTTCAAGCGTTTCCCTACAAAAATCTTTTGGATGACAAAGTGTGAAGATTGGAGCCCATAGTTTGGAAGACCTGAAAATCTGGTATGTTCCTTAAAGTAAGGCTTCTAAAAGCAATTGCTATGGTTTAGAATTCACGCCGAAATATAGATTTTCCTTTTAACAAAGGATGGTTTAAATTTCAAAAGTCCTGGAAGTGGAACACATTTGTTTAGAAGGCAATTAACATTTAGAGTGGTGTTTTCACATTCTTTTGTTTGAAGGCCTGGCTCAATGGCTGCAGTGCATCATTCTGCACTATCAGTCACTCAGTGACATTTGCATATTAGGACAATAAACGAGTACATTATTTGCCACCAAAACCACAAAGAGCTTGAACTTTTTTTTTTTTAAGATAAAATCACAGTTCATACTTAAATAGGTAGCTACAAAATCAAGAAAACCAGGCAAGAATCAAGAAAAACTTCCTCCGGAAGTAGTTAACTCTGTTGGTCAGGAGTACAGCACTTGAAAAAGCCACTAAAGCCAGGGAAGTTTCTGTCAAATAGTGACTGAAAGCCAGCTCTGTGCTTTGATCATTAAATGGCGTTTTTGTGCACCTTATATGGAACTTAGATGCATTATAACTGTCTTTTGAAGGTTTAGTATCTGTCTAATGCTGGTGCTGATGGAACCTTTGTATGGTAGGGCTTTGACAGCAAGGAATTGAAGGGAGAGCAAGGCATCATTCAGTGAATTAATGTTCTGTTGTACTTTTGGAAGTCAAGTTTTGGCCATTAGGTTCATTGCATGCTTTTGTAAGTTTGGTCTGCAAAACCTGCACAGACTTCTCAAAGTGAATGTGCTTTGACATGCAGTTCCTTTTCATAGAGCATGCTAGTGAGAAGACCATCAGAAGAACATGCTGTTATTCATTTCTACGCTAATTTTAGTGATGAATGGGGAAAAAATCTAGGTTCCTGTAGAAGATTCACCACAGAGCTGCAGTATACTGTTTTACATGGGCTTCAGAAAACTGAATAAAGGAAAGTCAATAATATATTGTTCAACACTGGAACTATTTGCCAGAGTTTCAGACTGTGTAGCTGTACGTTCTGGCCTGAAGTTTAAATTTTTTGGGTCATATGCGCCCGAATGTATAGCATATAATATTCCTTGAAGATAAAAATCTGAATTTTTCCTTTCCTTCTCCAAATATAATGATTTGATACACATTTACTTCTTTTAGGGATTTATACAGTACTTATTACTATAAGTACCTGTGGACCTAATATCATAAAAACTGCATTAGATTACATCCAAAAGATTGATAGTTTCTTTCCCTTCATCACTGCCTGACCTGACTTGCCATACCTGATCCGGGTTCTGATGAGGATGTTGTGACAGCTTGTAGACCTTCCACTGCTAAAGTGTGAGTCATCCACCACATCATTATTGTTTTACAGTGAATGATCTGTTTATGCTTTGCTCACCCTTAGATTGCTTAGAGGGAAACCTACTGACAAGTTATGTCTGGACTCCAATCTGGATGTTGAATTCTCTTTTGAAGAAACTGGAACGTGATGCAGAAAGTTACACAGCTTTCCAAGGTTTGAACTAAATCATGACCTTGACAACAGTAGCTGGGACCTTTTCCCTGTACTGTTTCAGGAAGAAAGCCAACTTGGGGAGACATGATTAATATTCCTTCACCTTAAGAAGTAGCACTTTCAGCTCCTCCTCACCTTGTTTTTATCAAATGTTGCACTGTCTAGATCAAACCTAGACAATCTGCAAGTCCAAATAATGTGTGGTTTGGTCTCTGTCTGGAGTTTCTGCAAAGTGTTCAGCTCAGTGGTTTGTGTCTGGTTTTGTTCATTAAATATCACAAAGTTTGTTAGCCTTCTCAAATTTTTTGTGGATTTTTGTTCACTTTCACACTAATTTCAGGGACTGCAGTGGCCATGAAAGTGTTGTGGACTGCCAGGAGATGATGATATGCCATGTCATCCCTGGTGTTGCTCTGAATGACCCAATTTAATCATTTTTACAGTAAGGAGCAGCTTAATAAAAGTTCATGGCACTCTAAGCAGGAGCTAAGCCAAGACAGGTAGTTGATTCCTGTGTCTCTTTTCTAGGCGTTAGATGACCTACCTTATTAACAGTCCCGAAGATGGGTGAATAGATCCATATTCTTGTGTAGACCTACTCAGTTCAGCTTCAATTCTGGGTGATCAGAAACAAAAGTTTATTCTTCCTTGCACCTAACTCAGCAACAGGTGTAGTAATCTAGCCTTTCTATTTCATGCTCTTCGGTTTGTTGATCAAAAGATTTCTGACAAACTCATCTGTGAGAACAAGCTGTGGAGCGGCAGAAAATTCTGCTGCTGCCTACTTGAGAACTATGTTACTCAAGATAATGGTATGCTAATTGATCTAGTAAAATCATCTTTCTGTGGGAAAATCAGAGATTTAATGATTTTCTTGGAAAGTTAGAATGAGTATTTTGTGAAAGTTGGAATATTTTGAAGTCATATGTTTTAGCATGAGTGATAGGTTCTGCATCAATAAAGACGGAGCATTTGGATTTTCAGATTTACTAGTGAAAAACAAGTGAATAGAAGTGTCGTTGTGTTTTTGAGCTGTGTGTGATTTTTAGTTTCAACATTATTTCCTGTAAGGAATCCACCAAATTAAAAATGAATTTTGAGTGCAAGGTTTTGCTGACATTATACTGTAATATATTATAACAGGCCAAATGAACAAACTGCATCAAAAAGGCAAAAAAATGAAGTTAAATCATTTTACCTTATCAATATTAAGCATTTATTGTAGAACATGTTAATTTGACTGAATCAACCTTTTCTAACAGAAAATGATTCTGCTGGGAGAACTTCTAAGCAGTTTTTCTGTGGACATTGTTCCAACTAAAACAGTCTGAAATTTATTTATTTTTAAAAATGTAATAAGTATTTCTTAATTTATCCGGTTGACTTGTACATCAGTAAGATGTCTATCAGAATACTTGGAAATATTTCTAATTGGAGCAGAATATATATTCTGAAATAATTATTTGCAGATGGTAGACCAGAGAGAAAATTAGTTCTTTCTGCTAAATCACTTGAGATGGCAGTGTGAAACATTCTGGAAACTGTTGGACAATATTGATGGAGTCAGACAATGTATGCCTTATCTCAGGGCTAGTGTATGAGTGGAATAAGCTTTTTTCCTCAAAATCACTTACACATTGTGCTTCTAAAACATACTTAGTGGCAGTGGTTCTCATTTTCAGCAAGCATCTGTAGCTCTTAATTCTCTTCCCAACAGAAGTCTTGGCAATCTTACCGCCAGCCCAGCTATGAACTTTCTTTTCCCTCTTTTATCTATAAATCTGGTTATGGCTGAGAATATTGCTAGAACTTTTCCTTGGCTTTACTCTGCTTTTGTGAAAACTGTAGTCATGCCTTAATCCTTTCTTGTTTTAATCCATCTCTATAATTCTCTCTTGTATGGCCTTTTTTTTCTGGCCCTTGGAAATCAATTGGAGTTTTGCCATTGACCTCAATGCAGGTCTAGCCTTTTTTTCCTGAGATCTCACGTAGCACTCAATATGAGAGAGGTGTTGGGCTTCTCAAATGTCATCCATGGGGTTTGTGTGAAAATGATGGGCACTCCTTATCCAACGAGGCTTCCAAAGCAGTATTCTATAGCAAAAGGAGAATCAGAGATAACATTGGTCCATTGCTTAACAAGGTCAGTCACCTCACAAATAGGGACATAGACAAAGCAGAGAAGTTTAATGCCTTCTTTGCCTCTGTCTTAAACACCAATGATAGGCCCTGGTATCCCCAGAGCCCTGCATTGGAAGACTGTGACTGGAAGGATGATAAACTCCCAGCCAACTTTGAACTTGTTCAAGACTGGCTGCTCCATCCAGATGCACATAAATCTATGGGGCCCAATGGGATTCATCCCAGGGTACTGAAAGAGCTGGCCTATGTCATCATGGGACCTGTCTCCATTATTTTCATGGTCTTGGGAGTCTGGAGAGGTCCCAGTTGACTGGAAGCTGGCAAATGTCCCAATTTTCAAGAAGGGTAAGAAGGAAGACTATGGTAATTACAGGCCTGTCAGTCTCACTTCAGTGTCTGGTAGAATTATGGAGAAGGTTATTCTGGGAGTTATTGAAAAACACTTGAGAGACAATGCAGTCATTGGTCATAGCCAGCACAGGTTCACAAGGGGAAAATCTTGCTTAATCAACTTAATTTCCTTTTATGACAAGGTCACCCATCTAGCTGACCAAGGGAAGCCAGTAGATGTGGTAGTTTTGGATTTTAGCAAAGCTGTTGATACCATCTCTCACAGTACCCTCCTGGATAAAAAGTCCAGCACACTGCTAGACAAGTCCGTAATACATTGGGTGAGCAATTGACTGATGGGTCAGGCTCAAAGGGTTATAGTAAATGGGGCTACATCAGGTTGGTGGCCAGTTACCAGTAGGATTCCCCAGAGCTCCATTTTAGGGCTAGTGTTCTTCAATGTTTTTATAAATGATCTGAATGCAGGAATCAAATGTATATTAAGTAAGTTTGCCGATGATACCAAACTAGGAGTAGCTGTGGACTCTCTTGAGGGTAGAGAGGCCTTACAGAGAGATTTAGATAGACTAGAGAGCTGGGCAGTCACCAACCATATAAAATTTAACAAGAGCAAGTGCCAGATTCTGCACCTGGGACAGCATAATCCTGGTTATACGTACAAACTGGGGGATGAGAGGCTGGAGAACAGCCCTGGAGAAAGAGATCTGGGGGTTTGGGTTGATGGCAAGTTGAATGTGAGTCAACAGTGTGCCCTGGCAGCAAAACCAGCCAACCATGTCCTGGGGTACATCAAGCACACCACAGCTAGATGGTTGGGGGAGGTGATTGTCCCACTCTACACGGTACTGGTGAGGTCCCACCTTGCATACTGTGTGCAGTTTTGGGTACCTCATTATAAGAAGCACATCAAACTATTAGAGTGTGTCCAGAGGAGGGTGACCAAGGTGGTGAAAGGTCTTGAGGGCAAGACTAATGAGGAGCAGCTGAGGTCGCTTGGTTTGTTCAGCTTGGAGAAGAGTAGGCTGAGTGAGGGGTGACCTCATCACAGTCTACAACTTCCTTAAGGGGGCCAGCAGAGGGGGAGGTGCTGATCTCTCTCTGGTGACCAGTGACATGGACATGAGGAAATGGAATGAAGCTGTGTCAGGGTTCAGGTTGGACATTACGAAAAGATTCTTCACTAAGAGGGTGGCTGATCACTGGAAGAGGCTCCCCAGGGAGATGGAGCCTGTCAGAGTTCAAGGAGCATCTGGAAAACGCTCTTAGTCATATGGTTTAGTGTTAGGTAGTCCTGCGAGAAGCAGGGAGTTGGACCTGATGATCCTTATGGGTCCCTTCCAACTTGATATATTCTATGATTCTATGAAATTCTAACAATGAAATTCTCAAATATCACATCAATTAATTGCTCTCAAAAGGTAGCCTTCTTATTTGAGTTCTTCAGGATTTGTTTTCACTTGCAAAGCTACCAGGAGGTACATTGAACTGAGACAGCTGAGAAAGACTTGGAGAGAGGGCAGACAGAAGTTGTTCTTCACTCTACTGTGGTATAAAGGCTATCTTAAATATGTAGTTCAAAGGACTGCAGACAGTAGGAATGGTAGCCAAATGTTCTGTATCTTTTACATCACTACTTAAAAATGACGTTGGGGATTTAATTATCACTGAAACCCAGCATTTATGAACTCTAATACTAATAGCTGAAAGAAGATATATATTCTTTGACAAACAAGTATTGCATATGGTAGTCCTGAAAATAAAAAGTCCACAAAGATTAAGTATCAAATAAATATAATCTAAAAGCCATTAATTATTCAGGGCTCATCTATGTTGGCTGTTTTTTTCAGGGACAGGAGACTGAGTTGTGATGCTGGTTACCTTCATGCCAGTAGTGTAAAGAATGCCATGTCAACTTCATCCTCTTTAGCAGCATCTTTCTTTCTTTCTTTAGTAAGGAGAATTTATCTGTCCTTGACTTCAGTAAGCATCCTCCAAAACGCTAGCTAGTTTGCCTGTAGCATATTTCTGTACTCTATTCAACTTCTGCAGTAATTTTTAATGGAATAATTACTTAATGAGAGGAAAGTATCTTTTATAGCTTCTTTTTTTTTTCTAAACCACTTAACATGAGTATTACAAAAGTAGTAGTTTAACCTCTAGCTGGAGAAATAGTCATTATTACTACTTATGTATAAAGTAGCAGTGGGCAGGTCAGAAAGCTCAGGTTGCTGTGGACTAACTTGGAGATAGAAATCTGATGGCATGTGAAATTCACAGAATCATAGAACAGCCCAAGTTGGAAGTACCTTGAAAAATCATCTGGTCCAACATTTCATGGGAAACAGAGCCTAGATTAAATTATCTAGAACCCTGTCCAATCACATCTTGAAAACCTCCAGTGGCAGGGACTCTACCACATCCCTGGGGAGGTTGTTCCAGTGACTGATGAGGTCCCTGCTGTGCCTTCTCTTCTCCAGGGAGAAAAGATCTAAGTTCTTCTGAGTAAGACTAATATCCTAATCACTTTTACTGTTTTTTAGGAGACTGCTATATCAGTATGCAGTCTTGCAGCATGAAAAATTCTGTTTATAAAGATGCTACTTCATGTGCTAGGTGTTCTTTTTAAGTGTGTAAGTCTTTTCTTGATCCCATTGACAGAATTAAAGGTGTTTGACTATGCCCTTGTTCCAGAATCTGAGAATGATGATACTCCCAATGTGAGAGTTTACTTTTCACTTTGCCACAGAAGCTACTGCCATTGTGATAGAGCAGTAAGACATTGCTCCATTTTGTTTAAAAAGCACTGAGCACATATTTCCTACGTTTCACTGAAGACAGTGCAGCCAAACTTTTTAGCTCTTCTGTCTATTTCAGTACCGTTGCTTGCTGTGGAAAAAAAGAAGATTTTTACCATAAATAAAATTGTGAATTGATATGCAAATGCAACAGAGGAGGATGAAAATAATCATCAACTGCTTGCTTTGATTGCAGTCTATATTTTAGTGAATATTCAAAAAGTAAAGACATTTGTTCAATCTCTCTATATCTCTAATACAAATTTTGATGAAAATGGCTTTTAAGACCCCATTCTTCATTCTTCACAGTTTACATGACTTATGTGAAACATAAAGAACGGATTTCCTAATAGAAATTAGTAACTGAATCCTATACATATTTGTATATAATTTCTAGTCCTGTATTTGTGAGAGTATGCCTTCAAACCATGCTCAGAAATATTTGTCTTGAGGTATTGAGGGGAATTAGAGTTCAACTGGAATTAATATTGTGCTGAGTTTCTTCTGTAACAAGGAGGGAAATTGTAGTCTCTACAGTATTTCCTTGGTGGAAAAGATCCTAGTGTATATTGGGGGGAGTAGTAGTGAAGGAACAAGGTATGACAGGACTTCCATTAAATATATCAGTTAAAAGAAAAAAAAAGTTGGCCTTATGATGAATGAAAAGGTTTACCCTTGCTTAGAGCCCTCCACCAATGAACTTGTTATCAAACGAGCAAGTCTGAAAAATTGTTTCATTGTTATTTCTTTTTTTTTTAACTTCATAATCCATCTGTTCAAACTAGCAATATCAGGACACCCCCCTGCCCTGATTAGATAGAATTCCAGATGTTTAATATATGAAGTGTGTGGTTTATCAGCTCACTATTTATAAAATTGTAAGATTTGTCAATTAAATAGCCAAGACTGAGCCCCAGTGAAAAAAGTGCTTCTAGCAAATTTAGGCCATAAGAAAATACATACTTATTTCAATTCTGCCATCCAGTTAAACCAATATGAGATAATTCCTTTGTACAAATTGTATATATGTTTTCTCTTGTTTTGGGGAAAATCTCTGCTTTAAAGTTGAGGTTTTGTACAAGGAGTACATTATGTATTTCTTACTGAGTATAGCTATATAGACCTGTAATTTTCAAAGGTATAAATCCCATACCAGAGACAATGAAGTATTCAGTTAAAGAAAATTGCAGCAACATATAGCTTTGATGAGTCTTAACAGTGAATAAGTGAACAGTAAGTTCCCTACTTGCACCAGTTTAAACAGCAGAATAAAAAATTTAAACTTAAGAACATATGTTCATGCAAGAGCAAGACAATGCCTAGCTTTATTTAGCAAGCATTGATTTTATCTATAAATTAATAGAAGAAGTAGAAAAGTCCTGATGATAGTCTAACTCCTGAACTTAGGTGTAAGGAGGAATATAAATATACCCTGTGCTATGTGTTACGTGTAAGTATGTCAGCACATCTGATGGAGATTTCTAAATGAAGATTTTTTAAATACTCCCCCAAAACTCTTAAGAAATCAAAACATTTTAATTTGTTTATCTTTTTATGTCTGGAGGATACTTCTGAGATCACTTTACCATGAGAAGTCAGTCGGAGTAAAAACCAGCAAGTGTAAGATGGTTATAAATAATAGATCAAAACACAGAGGTGCCTCCAGTGTGTCACTTGCCACTTACCTTGTCTTACTGCCATGTTCATGTGGAGGCAGATCTTAGAGCTATGTAAACATGGGTCACAACCTACTTACAAAAAAATATAAAGAATTTTTTCCCGCATGGATACAAAAAAAAAAATTATTTTTATTTCTTTGTTATCATTATTATCTGAAAAGTATCAGTATTTTTGCAATTAGCTATTGTAGTGAGTTGAAACCATTTTCAGAAGATGAAGCACATTAAATCTACACTGTCTCTTGATCTTGTCCTGTGCTATATGCAAGGCAAGTTTTGCTGGCCCATTTGGCCTACAATCTAGGGACTGTTAGATTTGTTAACTACTGTTAACAATCAGTACAGTTTTGTTTCTTCATGCTTGACATACCTATTGATTGGCAGCGCAATGAAAGTATATTCAAGGACTGAAATACAGCCAGAATAAATAATGGTAAGATGCAGTTTCTTGCTAGGGTACACCTGGGAAAGGTCCTGTTTTCTACTCAGCAGTGTAACATAACAACCTCTAAGAAGTCTTTGGAGAATTTTCCTTCAGTGCTTTTAATGTATAAGATTATAACTAGGCTCAAATGATAAACAAGTTACAAGAAGAGTTTTCCCCTTTGCTGCTTGAATACCCAGCATAGCACATGCTCACTAACATAATACTAGGATCTAGTCTAAATCTTAATGAAGTTGATGATAACATTTCATTTGGCTTCAGAACAGCTGGTTTTGGATGGATTTGTCTGAGGAAGGAGAATTTTATTCTTTCCTGGTCTTATGATCTCATCTTAGTTTGACCCTGTGTACAGTCTGTTGCATTCTTTATTTACCTTTCATTTTAAGAGTGCTTTTCCTCCTTCTAAGTTGAGGGGATTTAATTAAAAAACCATGATGGAATAAAGTCTTTGAAAACCTGCTGTTTTTTCCAAAGAATTGTTTGAGAGTGAGAAGCTGAAATAATATGTTTTCTGTTAGCCTAAAATATCTAAAAAATATTCCTTTGGTCTCCTAATGCAAACATATGACTCAATTATTCACATAGGTGTTTATCTTATAAATAATAGCACTGGGAATGTTGAAATGATAACCCATCTGGCATGACGATGTTTCAGTGGTTCTTATCCCCCTATGAATTCCTGCTGTTTCTGAATTTGTTGTATTTATCAAAAAACTACCATCAGACATCTGTCCACAGCTTGGTGTTAGAAATTACGAGTAATGCATACATCAGCTTCTGTTGAACCTTTATAATGAGATTGGCTCCTCCAGCTCAGAGGTTAGCTTGCTGGCCTCATCATGTTTGGCTAGGAAAATGTTTTTTCCTCTGGTCCAGTCTCCCAGAGATTGAGGGGAAGCAGCACCTGAGCCCTAACTTGTACTCCCCAGGAGGTTTCCCTTCACACACTCCACCCTTTCCTTTATCCCCAGCAGTAACCTCTTTGTGCTATATGGAATCGATATGTTGGTATTTATATTGCTTAGAATAAAACACTGAAGAGCAATGTCTTTTAAAGCAGGACAGAGGTGCATGTGCATTTAGTCTCATCTGATTATATGCTTTATCAACAAATTCTTTTGATAGGCAGAACAGAATCAGTTTGCATTTCCCAGAAGCTCCTGAGTGTTGAAAGCTTCTCTCCTTTCCCGTACAAGTCAGTAGGATGGCTCCACTAGGGATCAAGCTAGGATGATGGCATTCCTTAAATGTGAGCATTTTTACAGTTATTAGAAAAGGCTTCTACCCTCTGTTTTTGGCTTCTAGGCTTCCTCTGGTACCCAAAAAATACTGTTGGATTAAATATCGCACTGTTTATGTGGGTAGGAGATCCCTACACTGTACTGATACTAAGTGCTAAGAGCTCAGTTTGTGATTTTTTTCCATCAGAAGTTTCCCAAATGAAAACTGATTTCTGACTTATAAAGGAAATAATGTAATTTGCACCAGTTCGAATATATCATCCATCACACTGTTTACACTGAAGTATTTTGTATCAGAATACAGCCTGTCTTGTTCATCGTAAGACATATTGTGACAGTACATAGACACTGAGATTTGGGTCCCTGTGCAATCTGTGATGTGCCCTGGGATAGGAAATTTGATCATACTTTATATGCAATAGTAAAATATTACATAATTTAATAATAACTTTAATATGAAGATCATTTTTAATGGAATATACATATGTGGCTGGGGAGTGGAAAAAATTTTTGGAGACATCTAGTCAACAAAATGGCAAACACAAACCTAATAGTAAAGCAGGCATTCTAGCTTGGGACATGTGAAAATATAAAGCATTCATTTCACTTAGCCCTAAGCATTTAGCATGATCTTCCTTCAAATTATTTGTAACATTCAGGAAGGTTCAGCCACAAATAAACCAGGTATTTATACAGCAATAGATGAATGGGAAATTTTCCTGTTCTCTGAAGAGAGAAATCTAAACCCCCCTTTAAAACACATCTGGATAGTCTCAACATT
This sequence comes from Sagittarius serpentarius, assembly GCA_034782735.1. Taxonomy (NCBI): domain Eukaryota; kingdom Metazoa; phylum Chordata; class Aves; order Accipitriformes; family Sagittariidae; genus Sagittarius; species Sagittarius serpentarius. Next base: position 26,582,993 of record JAVKLA010000007.1, on the reverse strand, counting down.
TGTGAGATGAGGCAGGGCCCATACAAATGATTGGTGAAGAAAGGGTTACATGTTTTTAAGACTGCTGTAAGAGGTGTTCTTCCCCCTGCTCCATTACAGAGATGTACCCGGTAGTAGTCTCTGCCATGTCTTATGTCTGTGCAATCAGTCATTTTGCCTTAAACAAATGCTGTTGTCTGTGCACTTAAATTTGCTCCTGATAAGGTTCTTTCTTTGCTGTTTAAGATCAAAATAGCCCAATTGACATTGAAGTCTTCCTATCTGTGGTCTACATTGTTTATGCCAGCTGAGGATCTGGCTCTGTCTTGATGAGAATGGGAAGGAAAAGACTTTTTACAAATGTATTTTGAATTCAGGGATTTATTTGTTTTTCAACCACACACATGTCTTTTGGTGGAAGCCTTGGCAACATCAGAAGGTACCAGTGTTACAGGAACATATACCTGTGTATTCACATGGGGCTTACTCTCTACATGAGCCTGAAGGTATCTAACTAGGGCACCAAGATGCTGTAAGTGATATAATAGCTAGGAAACCACTTTTTTTGTTTGGGCCAGCTTGCTGCTACTCATGAGAAGAGAGATGAGCTGGATGATTTAGCAGCTATGTAGCCAGAATGATCATCAGTTCTTCCCAAAAGCAGTCACAACCACCTGTACTTCTGCTCTTCTACTATAGTGGCAGCAGTTGCAAGTAGCCTGCCTTTCCAGGGCTCTTCTATTCACCCTTTCTTTCTTTGCCACCCCTAGCAGGAGGACTCAACTCCCAGCTGCTTAATCTTGAGACTGAGAAATGACATGTCTTTTGTACCACCCTGCAGGATCAAAAAGCATGCTGGTTCATAAAGACCATCATGATTGATGCAAGGAGTGCACTACTGCATGCCAAACACACCTGTCTAGGAGGAAGAGTTTGTGAAAGTCCCTGATGCCAACAGACATTGTGAAATACTAAAAGTAAATATGTAGGTTTACATTTGAATAACCAGGTAACAAAAGTGGAAGGCAAATAGATCCTCTGTGGATAAGAAAGAGAATGACATGTTTCTTTAGGTCATTGTAAGTGTGTATTTGTAGTTGAGTGAACGCAGCAGTAGACATTTTGATCAGATGAACAATGTCACCATCAACGTTCATCTCTATTTTGAACATCATGGTACACTTGCAATTATAGATCTAGAATATTTGTCCACATTTGAAGGAAAAGTTGACTAAACAATTTTCCTGTGGTCTCTCTGTGCTTCTATGTCTGGAAAATATGGGAAAACACAAAGATTTTTCAAAACCCATTGCAGTGCTGAGTGTCACAACAATATTTATCTTACAGTCTCGCCTCAGCAAATTCTGCTAGAAGTCCTGACAATTAGAGAAGGTTAGTTATTTGTAGACCTGTTACTCAAAGATTACACCCTGTGTCTACAATGTGAGTGAACATCAGAAGATAAGATGGGCCCCAAAGATTTGGGTTAGTGCTGGGAATATCTAAACTACAAAAACTTTGTTTCCTATTTGCAAGTTGCAATTTCAATTTAAGAGCTGACATTTTGCCTTCCTGCTGTCTGAATGTTCTCTCTCCTGCCACCTTCCAGTCTTCCTTAATCTTGGGGTCTTAAACACTTAGCTCTCTGTCCTGGGTTCAGCCAGGATAGAGTTAATTTTCACAGGAAGCTGGGAGGGGGGCACAGCCAGGACAGCTGACCTGAACTAGCCAAGGGGGTATTCTATACAATGTGACGTCATGCTCAGTATATATATTGGGGGAGGTAGTGTGGCAGGCTCTCTTTCTTTGGTGGTGGAGCATTAGGTTCCAGGTGGTAAGCAATTGTATTGTGCATCACTCGTTTTGTATTTTTGTTTATTTGTACTCTTGCTACTATTGTAATTTCTCTCCTTGCGTTGTCCCAGTAAATTGTCCTTATCTCAAGCCCTGAGGTTCCACTTTCTTGGTCTCCTCCCTGATTCTCCTCCTCACCACTCTGGAGCGGGGGTAGGGGGAGGAGTGAGCGAGAGGCTGCCTGGTGCTTTGTTACCAGCTGGGCTCAAACCAAGACACTCTCTTACTTCTCACCTGTATTTTACAAAAGAATATCGTATACTGTGTCTCCTTCTATGGCTCCAGGACTGAGGGTTCTTTTCACAGTCTCTTCATTTGGGCTTGGGTTTTTTTTGAAGGTATGGGAAGAGCTGTGAGGCAGCTCAGGAAATGCACATCACAGGGACCAAATTAGAAACGCTAGTCATTGAACCATGAGTGCAGCTGATAGCACGGCATGTGGTTGGTAAGACTGCAGGAAGATTGAGATGAGGGACATTTTATACAGGTATTTTATCACTTCAAAGTGCTGCACAGAGGAGCTAAGAGAAAGGAGAGGAAAATAATAAAAGGAAAATGGGGTCCGATGGTCTGGGGTTTTTTTTGTTTGTTTTCCTTTTATTGCTTACTCTCACACTGGATTTTATTTCAAGAGAAGGGCTGTTTAAACATTTCTCCTTTCCACTTACAGTGTATCTGTCATCTGCTGAAAGTTTGTACATTGCCATTCACTGTGCCTTGGTCAGTCTGAGAGACAGCAGTGTGCTTCCTAGGAGAGTGGTACTGCAAAGAGAAAGGAGCACAGATTGAGCACAGCCCCCTTCCTTTCGGCCACTCATATGTATCAGAAAAGGGGCAGTGTCTAAACCCTGGAAAGAGCTGTCCTTTCTATCAAGGGAACAAAGAAGTGAGCACCGTCCTCCTTGTCCTAGAAGACGAATAAAAAATTGGGGAGATGAAATCACTCTGCATTTTGTACCTGTCTAGAGCTTATAGGAAGCCAATGAGAAATACTGTGTTTGATTTCACTAGGTAAGATCCTGTTCAGGTGTAAACTGATATAGGTCATTGAAGTTAAACTGATGTGCCTTAATAAAGAATCCAGTGTGGAGTGATAATGTACTAGAAGCACTTTAGAGTAGCATCTCTCCCTTACAGTTGATGACTACCAGGCGAAACATATGTGTCCACTCAGCAGAACAGGTTTTCAAACTCAAAAATTTATGCTCCACTCTGACTGTTTTTTCAAAATCCATGGATCTCAAACAGTACCACAGAAATAATTTGAAAAATTGGAATTTTTATTTAAATTGGAACATTTAATTAGAATATCCCTGCACTTTAAATACATGGTCAGTCTTGTTGCTTAATGGCATTGATGAAGCTTCAAAGATGGAAGAAAAGGTAACTGGTGAAGAATAGGGAGCCAAGATTACTTTTACTAGTAAGAAACATAAAAAAATAAGCCTGAAATGTACAATAGAACACAAACTACATAATGAGCAGATGATAGCTGTAAAGGCAAAAAGAAAAGGGAGGTCATTTTTAAAGAGCTTATTTAAGAGTTTATTTCATTGTTAGTGCCATTGTTAGCTTCTTCCTTTCTGTTCTATTAATCTGTTCTTATCTCAACCCACAAGTTTTACTTTTTTTTCCTGATTCTTTCCCCCATCCCACTTGGTGGGAGGCGGGGGAAGTGAGTGAGCAGCTGCATGGTGCTTAGTTGCTGGCTGGGGCTAAACCATGGCAATACCTCGCTTGGATATGCATTGCTTCCTTTTTTATTATGATGCTGTTTTAAAATTATTATTATATTATGGTCTTCCTTTTGTAACAGATTGCAGAGCTTCATCCTACAAGCTGCTGAGCACTTCCAGCAATGCTGTGGCAGCTTCCTGTTGGGCTATATGACTGTGGCATCTGAGGACTAAGAACCTTGGAGAAATTAGTCCTGTTTACAATGACATTGCCTTTTTCGCTTCTTTCTTGAGAATGCTGTGTCTATCTACCTAGTCATGCTAATTAATGAATATAGAAACAGCAATGAAAGGCAAAAAAAACCCCCACAAACCTACAAAGATGGGATTTGACAGCATCCAAACAGGATCATTTCTCAAAGCAACTCTGTGGCAGCAAGTTTAATGTTAACTGTGAGATTGTCCTAAATATAAAGCCACTGTAGATTGCAGCAGGCAAAGCCAGGCCGCTAGAATGTACCTGATTTGTATAAGATTGCAATAGTGCTGTCAAGTGCCAAGTAAAATTTTCTGCTTGCATTGACTGTTGCCAGAGTTGTGCTGCTGAGCAGTGTTAGCCAACTGCTAAATAATTCATGGCCATGGTGTGTTTACAAAATGTCTTCTGATAAACTTCCATTTTTATAGATAATCCAAGGAGTTAATACACCCATCTTGCTTTGTATCAGTAGCTGTAAGATTCTAGCTGATGTCATGCCTCCCTGAGCAGCCTTGGGTACAGGGGACATGAACACACGGTACTGAGCTGTCTCCCAATCCTCTTCTGTATCATACAGGCAGTAAATTGGCTAGCAGTCTGATTGCTGACTAAAAGTTGTTCAGTAACAATAATTTTTATTGTAGCTTTTTTTTTTCCGCACACATTTGTTGAATTTTTCCTTTGCATTCCTCTCCACTATTAAAGGAAAAAAAACCCTGTGCTGGTGCACTGATGCTTTGACTAGACAGTATTTCTGCATATCCTCTTTGATCTTTTGTCTGCAAAGGTGAATACTACTGCTATAGCATCCACTACAATTTGCTGATAACAATGAGAAGGAGCTGCATACACTCATGGAGTTTGCAGGCATTATAGGATCCATCAGCTGCTGGATGCTACTAGCAGGGACTTCATGCAGCAGCAGCTGGCATCTGGGCTAATGGAAGCCTTTGCTATGGCAGATATGCTCCTGGCTGCTCTGAACCCATCTTTAGCTTTTTCTTTTGCCAGCCTCTCTGGGGCTGGCCAGCATTTAAAATGTAATTAGTTGGGGATTTCCACTGTTGAATGAATGCTGAAGTAAATTCTACAAACTCAGTCTGGTTTGATTTATATCAGAGAATCATTATGTGATTTTTAATGGGAGTTCCTGTGTACAGATTTTGTCCAGGAGTCCAGACTAAGAGAGGTTTATTTTTCTGTACTACACACTGTTCTGGTTACATGTGAGTGCTTCCTTTGGCTGTACTGGATTTCTAACAAATTTATTTCCAAACTCTAAATGACAAGTGCAAAAAACGTAGGGGTCACTTTTTCCAAAGGAGTTGTAATCTGGATTGCAGTCTCCACAATCCTAGATAAAGCACATCAGATAGTGATATGTATGCATAGGAGGAGCAGTTGCCCCTTTGCATATTCAGAACAAGTGCTTACTAGTCTGAAGTCATAAAAGAAACAAAGTTATTTTTCAGATATAAATCATGGAAACTTTCTGGTCTACATAGCCTTTTAAACACCTCTCAGGTATGAACTTTGAATGAAATCTGCAAACGCACAAAATGCCCACTGAAACATAGTAGTAATTTGACATCCAGGTACTTCGAAACACTTTCAAAAAACCCATCCCTTTTTTCTTGCCACGCTTTAGTCCCGAGTACCCACTGGTTTGGATGAATGGTCATTCTGAAAAGAGATACAGGAATGTGGGATTAGGTCCGCAGCAGCAGAAGGCTAAAAGAAGTGACAAGTTCAGCAGGTGGCTTACTAGGAAAATAAGTTCAGTATACATGGAAATAAGATGGTGGCTATTTTGAAGAGGAGATGTTTTCTAACAGGCAGTAGCAAGAAAAAAAATCAGTTATTTTCTCTGCTGCTCTCAACAGTATTCTGTGGCATTTTTAAAAAAAATCAGGTAATCAGGTAGATGCAGACTTTTATAACTAGTAATAAGGTAGAATCAAAAGAAGAGATACAGGACACTTTTGCAACTCAGCAAACTCTAGTATCTAATAATAATAATGAGGTAGATAAAAAGACTTTTCAGTCAGGCCCTACAGCAGGGTTTTATTTTCTTTTGGGGGAGCTGTATTTTGCATATGATGTATTACTTTCCTCCTAACACATAATTATATGCCCCTAATTCCTGCAAAATACAAGTCTTTATGACTTGTGGAGCTTTAACTGCTCCTGAATCCTTCTACATATTGTAAGGTTTAGAGGATAATACTGTGTATAATATATTTCTGCTTAGATGATAGCGCTTGTTAAACATTATTGAGTGCAGATCTTGCTGGCTGAAGACTCAACACAGTCAGTTTGGATGGTTCAGGATTCACTGTTGATGAACTGTCTCAGGTCAGTTGAAAAAAATGATGAAAATGAATGAAGGATAATTTGGGTTCTTTACACAGTGTTATGCAGGATGTCATTAAATAATCCACTGAAATTTAACATCTGTCTGTCTGATAAGTCCACGTTGATGAAAAAATGCAAAATAAGTCTTTCCTCTCAAGGTTTTATCATGAGAGTGAATAATTTTACAGTTAGACCTTTGAAAGATACCAACATTTTAGCTGGAGTACTCATGCAGCTTAGAGCAGGTGATCATAATTCTGAAGTTTATAATGAGCACAGATAGGCATTAGCTAGAAGCAAATGTTTCAACCATTTTGCAAGTGAGAAACCGAGGCATGGAAAAAACAGTATACTATAGTAGTATATATAACACTATACTACAGTGCTACAGTACTGTACTGCACTATAATGCTAGAATTATGCACTGTAGTTCATAGTTTAAAATGAAGTTATTCCAGTTTCTGTTTTTCCAAATTTAGGAACTCTGTCAAAAAATGCAGCAAACTTTGTCTTGCTTTATTTGCTCTTATTAAAAACAAGTTGTGTGGTTGTCAGTGCTGATATCCTCTAGCTTTGCTCTGGTTCAATTCCTTCAGTACAAGTGCCATTAACATACTAAGGACAGAGCTCAGAATTATGAGATGATAATTGCAATGCTTTTTCTTTTCTATTCTCCTTTATTGTTGTTTTTCAGTCTTGGAACATTTAGAAGGCACAGAAAAGACAAGCCATGACATTAATTGTAATTGTATTTCAAAAATACAATTTGTTTTTGTTGTGAATTCATGCATATATTACCAAAAATAAGAGCATGACAGATCTATTTCAACCTGAGATGTAGGCATGAGCAGTTTATGATCCTTCTTTGGTAGTCCCTTTTCTTCTTTTTTTGAAGGAATCCCAAATTTTCTCCTGGGCTTAAAAAAATGCTCAATGCTTCATAAAGTCTGTACAGACTTGCATTTGAAGGGAAAGTTAACTACCTGAAACAAAATGACAAATGTATTGGTCACACTTTTGCATTCTATATACTAGCAGGGAGAAAAAGAGATTATTTCCTAGGTTTACAAATAAAATTAATGAGGTGCTATAAACCAAAACACGTGCTTCAGGATGAGAAGTGGTAGGTTATAACCTATTTTTATGTGTGTATGTAGATTATAATGAATCCATTAGATTACTTTTATATTCATGTTATTAATGGTTTCTCCGCTTTCCTCAGCATTTTAAACTCGCTGAATAAATTCAGTACCTTGAACAGAGCAAATACTAATTCCTGAGGAAGAAGAAATCAATATTTTGCCTTCCATTTAACTGAAAATAAAACAAAAGCTTACAGATCATAACTCTGAGGGTACCCTTGTAAAATCCTGAAGCAGGTTTGTCTTCATTTAGGACTTCCCTGTCCAGGAAGCTACCATGCAAGGAGTTCAGTGAATGTTCAGCATGTTTGCTGCTTCCTACTAACTTCCTCTGGACACAGCCTTAGGCCACAGTAAGTCTGAAGTTCCTCACTCTTTCCAAGACAAGTTTGATTGCATACACATGGTATGCATTCTATTTCACTGTGAGCTGACTGATGACTAGCTGTGAATATCTTTTAGCAAAATTTCTAGAAATTATCATGTGGTTTCATTTATGGGTGATACTGGGTGCTTTAGCCTGGTTTTCAAAGAAAAAAATAACAATTGAAATAGTCTTTAAAAGGTCCCAAAATAATAAATGGGCCTTGGCCTTCCCTCAGTTATAGGCCATTTAGAGTACTTCTTCAATTTTTCTTGGACAACATTACAGAATTGCAGAATAGTGGAGCTTGGAAGGGACCTTTTGAGATCATCTCCAGTCCAACCCCCCTGCTCAAGCAGGGTCAGCTAGAGTAGGTTGCCAAGGACCATATCCAGCTGGGTTTTTAATATGTCCAAGTAAGGAGAGTCCACAACTTCTCTGTGCAACATGTGTGCGTGGTCACCTTCATAGTAAAAAATGTTTTGTTATGTTCAGATGGAATTTCATGTCGTTCAGTTTGTTTCTTGTCCTGTCACTAGGTGCCACTCACAAGAGGCAGTCTCCATTCTTTGTTCAGCCATATACTTATATATAGTCCATATACTTACATATATACTTCAGTCAGCCATATACTACAGTGATCCTGAGGTTCACATCTGTTAGCTACCACTTTGAAAGGTGATTATTACCTGTTTATTAAAGGTCAGGATGAGACACTGGAGTAGAGAGAGACAGAGCTGTTAGTCCTCCAGCAGCAGTCTACAACCCTAGAATCTGAGATCATGCAAGGGTCAGCTTCTTCAAAAAGCTCTAAGAAGGGAGTCCACTGTCCTCCTTCAATCCATCCCTGGTAAAGTCAGCATGTGCAGAAGAGAACACTTCACTGAAAATTATCTTGAAGGGCTGTTTTTTTTTAAAGCTGTGGTGCTAGCTTCTGCAACGCTTCATCATGCTCTTCATACAAAGAGCCAATTAGTATCAGTGACCAAAACAGAGAGCAGTGGATTACTTTCTTTAAAGATGCTTAAGCACTTTGCTGTTTCTTCCACCATTGCATCATCCTCATACTTCCCTTGAAGAAATTTGGTAGCACTTTCTGCCTCTAGGTTGTTCTGTTTTTCTAGTTGAACTGAGGACAAAAGCTAGTATTTCACATTCCCCAGGACTGTAGCACAAGGGATGGGATGTATCATCTACTGATACCTACCTCAGAGGTATTTTTATTGACTGCTTCTGTAGTTGGTAGAGAGAACAATTCTTGAGCCCTATTGATCTGACTTCTTTTAGACATCTATTTTGAGATAGGGTGCATGTCACCCTAGAAGTTCCTGTTTCTCTCTGTAAAAGAAAGGTGTAGACAGCTGTTTCATATGTAGAGAGCTATTTCAGATGTAGACATATGGAACAGGCATTTAGCATTAGGCAGATGAATCCTGACCAAAGCTTTCTGCTATGAAGTTGACATGATAACCGTGATAAAGGAGGAACACTATGAACTCATCTGACTTGCAGAATGAAGTCAGTGTAGGTAACAGCTATCCAAACAGTGTGCCAAGAAGAATCACCAAATGTTATACCACCTCTTTTTGGTTTAATGCCAGAACAAGCACTGCAGAAAGTGGAATTAACAGCTATGAAGCTGCTTCTACAGGTCTCTAAACACATAACGCAAAAATCTGTGATTTGTTTAAAAACGTATATATACATGTATGTTTCTCCAGTCCTGAGCCAGCCACATGATTTTTGGATGCTTTGAATTCCATTGGCTGCAAAGAAAATGGTGCTATAACACAGAAAATGCCTGCTGCTCCTAGTATGCATATAACATCATCTAAGTGGAAGTGGGTGCTGGAGGAATACCTATTACTAGTGCACCTAGCACTAAGTATATACAGGTATATAGCTGACCTTGGCTCACACAACTGCATGCTTACTTGTTGGGCTGGATGAGGCACTGTTGCTTAATTGAAACATTTTGACACTAAGGTAAATTTTAGTGAAGATGATGGTTCTTGTTGTTTTAATTGTTGAGGTAGGACACTTGTCTGCTACCACATTTAGTCCAACTGGAGTGCATACAAGGCAAATGTGTGCTTATGAGTGCTTTTCTGTCACAGATGCCGAAACCATTCCTAAATGAAGGACTTGCAGGACTGTTCAACACCTTGGCACACCAACTGGGTGCACCATGATGATAGCCTTGTTTAATTTACACAACATGTCATGGAGTTTATTTAGATTTGTTAAGAAAAAGTGCATTTTATGCTTTCTCACTTTGCTTCATTTGATTATCATACACCATAGAGCCTGGGCAACCATGAAAGTCATACTAATAAAAACTGGGGCATGATCTTTCCATAATACACACACTCAACCTGTATCAGATAGATAGCAAAAAATAATCATTTCTTATTCATATCTGATCACTGTAAAGGGTTTAATACCTGTTGCTTCAGTGGAATTAGGGCTGCTTTTCTTTAACAGGAGCTCATATATTAAGTAAAAAGAAAAAAGGTAGAACCTCTTCAGGTAAAATAGTTTAAAATCAATGAAAACAGAGTAGTGCAGTGTCATACATAGCAAAGGGAAGGAAGCTCTGTGTTTGGAGCATCCCAAATTTTAACTACTCTCAAAATATCATTACAGAAGGCTAACTGGCACTCCTATGTAATTGCTGTACTAAATTATGTCTGAAAGATAAATGTATCCTGCTAAGACTTGTGGATACCCATAGTGTTAGAGAGTTTAAGTATTAATATATGAGAATTAAAAGCAATAATAATATTGATCTATTTGGTCTTATTTCATATTAAGTCCTATCATGTGTCTTCTGCTCCTGATCATATGAGTACAATGATACTGAAAAGCACAGTAGCATGATCTTAAATAATCTTTTTCCATCTTCTGCAGCTCTCTTTCTTTCAGTAGGTAACACTTATGTTTTCTAATAGCAGACACTGGAATTGTTTTTACTTTCATACCGGAAAAACTAAAGCTCTGACAAGATTTATACGTATCTGGGGTGATTGACTCATAGCAAATTGATCAGTCATAACACACATCATACAATAGTTACTTATATAAATTTTCTTTTATTTTTCACAGTGAAGGAAGAAAACAAGATTAACATTTCAACGAGTTCTGTCTAACTTGCTGCTGTGATAGTTTTTACCCTTTTACCATTGTGCGTCTTTTACCATCATAAGTTGCTGCCTTCAAACTCTTCTGTAAGTTTTTTGTCCAGGTTCACTTTAATTTGTTTTCTCTTGGTATCTGCTAAAAGTTTTTATGTTTTTTTTTATTCTTTGCTGTGATGGTAGAGAGAATGCTTACAGCAATGAGGAGGAACATTGTTACATCAGACACATTGGATTAGATTTTGATCATATTTACAGAGATGTGAAAAATGGAATTATGCCTATAAGTGGATGGGAGATCAGCATCTCACCTGTAACTGTAAGTCAGCAGCAGAATGTAAAAAATACTGATAATTAACATTGACAAACCCAACTTTAAGTATATGACCCCTAGATTATGTTTCTACTCTGTAGTTAGCAAAACAAAGTTCTTAGCTCAAAGTAAAGCTTTGCAAGCCACAGGGACATTAAACTCAGTTCCCTGCAGTGCTACATCAGCACAAAAAACATCACTTCCAAATAAAGCATGTTAGATAACACACTTTCTAAATCACATATAAATGCCAATATAAGTACAGAAAGGCACCATCTTATAATTTTTTTCACAATAATAATTTAATTGTCAGTTATACCACATTGGAATACTGGTCCCTTAAATGGATGTAGGAAATGTGTAAAACAGGGCTGTGTACCAGCTGTTTTCACAGCAAGTTCTGTTTTGTTTTATTTTCACAAACCACCAATCCTGCTTATCATCATTAGAAGGGTTTGCTAGGGTTAAGCCCTAGATATGCTTCTTTTTCACTTCCTCATATTTGCTGCAAATGCTCTTTATGTTCAAGCTTAGCAATGTATGTGAGATGAGATATTTAAAAAACGTCTCTGAGTGAGGTTTTTAATCGTACTTAAGAATTTAAAGATCCATTTAGGATCATTGAAGGATTTTCAAAAGCACAGAGACTCCCAACACCTACAAGTCCAGCTCTTAAGTGACTTTGAGGGAAACATTCCTATGACCTTTATGAACCCCGCATGCTTAGGTCATTGAGAGCTTTGAAAATCATACTCCTAGCTTTGCAATTGATTCACTAAGGATTTTCTCATAGAATAGAACCCTTTGGAGCATGGACTTCTATACGTGGATGCTGTTGTTAAGCACACGTAGTACAAGGGAGTGCAGTTATACAGTTGCTTTAACTAGGCATATATACTCCTATGCCACTGAAAGCAGCATCTCCATCTGCCTCTTGTCCCGGGCTGCTCATTCCCACCAACATTCTATGCCAATACTGGGGATGATTAGTTTCCAGCTGGATCAGTTCCCATTAGCCCTGGTGTAAGGCCAAGGAGCAGTGCTTAGAGGCTGTGGTAGGGAGGGGAAGGCACCTATGCTCTTTTCAGTAGCAAAGTGGACTTCTGCCAGGTTAAAGCAAGCATTTAGCCATAACCTAAAAAAATACAATGCTCTGATAAAGACAAAGCTTCCAGTGCTGTTCATACTTAATGCAAGCAACTTTCTGTGTTTTCTATCACTTTTACATTATTATCGCTTTTACAAAAATTACCTCTACTCTCTAACCTTTGAGCATTGAGAAGTGAACAGGGTTAGTAAGATGAAAAGCAATCATTTCAGTCTGGGAATTAATTTTGAAACTGTAAATTAAGATTCAGTTTAATATTCCCAGTCATCTGACCTGCAAACTAACTGGAAGAGTCAAGATATACAGCAAGAGAGACTTTTAAAGAATATGTCAGCTGGTTCTTGACATATGGTGCAAGAGACTTACTGTACAAGAATGTCAGCAGTACTCAAAAGGTTAATGGAAGTGGGATTTGCAGAGACATGACTGATTCTTCTAGAACAAGTGAGGAAAAAAAGACAATTTAGCAAAGACCTTTAAAGGCCTTTTGTGTTTGCATCTTTCCATCTGAAGGGAAGAAAAGCACTAGTATCTCTTTTAACTTAAATTGCTCTCATTTCTTGGAGGAATCCAAAACTTCTCAAAGACTTTTTCAGACTAAGAATGGGTGAAATGCTCAGTGTGAAGCTTATGAAAATGTATCTGTCTTGGCATAAGAGAGTGCTTTGTAGTATCAACAGTTAAGGTTACAAGTTTTGGGTTTATTGTGTGTTGCCCTTTCTCCCACACATATGCACATGTCTGCATATGCACACATTTCTGACTCACTTTTATCACATCTAGTTGAACTGTAAGTCCTTTTTTTTTTCTTTTTAAATGTAGTAGGATGAATTAAAATACCTTTACACAAGGAAAGCAACTCACAAACGAGAACTATTCTTTTATCAGGCCACCTGTGATTTAAATTTCTCATTTCGATTAAAATAAAAATAAATAGTGGTCCTGTTGTGTGTTAAATATAAGACATGTAAATATAAGAATTCACACTAAGCCAACAATTAGATGAAAATATAATAAGAGGACTGGTAATTTTGCTGGCTGACAGCCAGGCTGAGAAAACAGAAAAAAAAACCAAACAAAAACCCACAAACATTTTTTTCTAGAAAACAACCTCAAGCAAAGCCCTATAACAGCAACTGTAGTAAGCGTTAGTCATCTTATTAATTTTAATTCCTAAGCCTTTGATCTAGACCCTGCTGCCCCAGCATCACTGAGCAGGTTGCAGATGACTCTGCTGAGTAGTGTTGGCCAGAACTCGGCATACATGAAACGCTCTTTGGTTTGGTGAGGCAGAACCAAACCCATTTAAAGATGAAGGCCTGTTGACCAAAGCTGCAAACTGCTGTAAGATGTGTAATGGACACTACCCAGGTTAGAAGATGACTTCCTTAATACTCTGTGTCTCAACGTAGTAAGATGTAGCCCTGGGGAGTTAACTTGGTTTGTGATTTGGGCTGTAAATGCTGTAATATAGCCTGGCTATAAAAGACAATGCATGTTAAGCTACAGGCAACAGGAATAAGCTTTTCCTATGAAGAAGATATCCCATAACTATTTCCTTTTGTATGTTCATGTCTTCCTGTACTACACATGAAATTAGGAGACAGTAGGCTCAGGAGACATCTGCTCTATATCCAGAGCTCATTTGTCAGCCTACTTTGCATTTGTGTTCTTCTTTCTCTTGTGGCCTTTTTCTTATGGCCTGATGCAGGTAATTTTCACTCATTTCAAGAGAGAAGTGAGGCCAGGGGTCAGAACTGGTTCATTCTTGCACAGTCATTTTTCTTGTGTGATACTGGGGGATCATTCACCAGAGCCTTTTCCTTCTGTGGTTGTCAGGACAACTTGTCATGGGAAGGGTCCAAGCTGGAAATGCCACTAGACTCCTATCATTACCCACAAGAAAAGTATTGATGAAAATGAGAGGATTGTCAGAGGAGCTGTGAGCTTTGGAAAGCCAACTGGAGAGTAAGCAAAGTCAAGAACCCAGCTTTTATCAAAATAATGGTTACGGATAATCTGGTAGACTACGGTATTAAAACCTACACTTATCCTGGAACCAATGCATGTATCAGCAATGAGAATAATTCATCACCAGAATGGTGTGGCTGGCATTGCCATGGCAATGTTTTGAGTTTCAGCAAAACTGGTTGGGATTTCCCAGGTCACAGCAGGGACAGAAACATAATCCCAGTTGTTCCTTCTAGCCCTTGCAATGCATAAATGCAACTCTCTTCCCTTGGTAGGCTGTGACTTTGTGTTGAAGAATACAAATTCTCTTACCTCTGTGATGACCTACAGGGTGTCATTTGGGGAATGTTTAAATAAACATTGCTCTCTTCTAAGCTAAAGCTTTCCTGTGGCCTTTTTCCAATTTATGTTCTGGTTTATGTAATGTAATGTAATGTAAAATGGATAAAATAAAATTAATTTAGTCATTACTTAGTAGATGGTGGCAATTCTAAAACAATCCCTTTATCTTTCATATATATGACATTGCTCACTTACAAGTTTTGTCAACACCTTAACACTGCAAGTTAAAAGTGGCTTTGTGTTTGTTGTTAGATTATTTTTTAAATCTATAAATCCTAAAAATGACATAAAATGGTGTTATCTTCAACATTAATTTGTCTGCCAAAGGAGGACAGCATCACATAACCTGATTTGATGCCCAGCAAAATAATGCAATTTGACAGAATGCATCATTCAGGGGACTGATTGAATGATCTCAGTTCATGTAACTGTTGGGCAGGCAGCCTAAATTTTGGTAGAATATTTGATGAGATAAAGGACTCACTAAAAGAGGGTGAGTATAATTGCATGAAAATCACATGTCTAGCTTATCCAGTAATCTCCCAGCCCTAACCATGGACTGGAGAGTTGATATGGTTTCGTATGCCTTTCTGATTATTTTCTGGCTGTGTTTTTTAACACATTTTCTGCCTGCCTTGTCTGTTTGGTGTAGAGCTGGGGGAACCCTGAAGTGTTTTCCATCTACTTTATCCAGTTTTCAGGGCTTACAAAACTCATTCTGAACTGATTTTTCTTGGGAGTTTAACCTCATACAATTTCCTGTTTCTCCAGTTTCCCACTGCTGTAGCTATATGCTAGCCTGACAGGGGGCTGGGGTTCTGATGAAGAAAACTATTTGCATGGTTTAAGTAGAAGAGGTATTGGTGATGCATACACACATGTATACATTCCTGTCTAATAGGAATACAATTTTTTCCTCCATGACACTCTTTTTCTCAATCTCTGGGCAAAATATTTTTGTTACGTTGATTTCACACCACTTTCTTTCCTGTTCCTAACTCACACCAGCATACACTACAAAAAACCTGAACCCCCTTGCGAGGCTTTTCTTCCTGCTTTTTCTTGGCAGAATATGTCAGATTACACCTTTCTTAGGTTTTCCATCTCTGCATTCATGGTGCTGCTCATTTATATATTCTCTTTCAGGCCTATTCCAAACAGTACTTTTGTGATTCTTTGCAGTATAGGTTGCACGTTATGCTTAAAAATAAACTGTATTATTTAGTAGGTTGGATTTTTGTTTGTTTTGATTTGAGTTTTAGTTTTTGTTTTGAGAAACTTAACAATCCTTTCAAATATGGTATTCACATATCTACTTACCAGCTGCTACTGATTAACTGTCTTCGTAAGTGCGAATATGTATGTGTGCAAACTATGTTTATCACTGCTGCAATATCTATCCATTTTATAACAAAGTATACCTTCCTGTGGATTCCATAGACCCAAGTCTTCATTAGCAATGGAGTAAGTGGGCCCCACTAATGGGATCTTTGCTTCCAATGTCAGTGGTCAGATATTTTTCATATTAATTGCAATGGTTCAAAATGCTAAAAAAAACCTTACAGCATAAAGTTTAGGAAGGTTTTCAGTTTAAAAATGAGCCTAACTTTTTGCAGGTGTTTGCCACGTACCTTTGGGCCAAGGAAACACAAGGAAACATTAGGAAATATAGTTTCAGATTGCAGCATAATGTATACTGAATATTGCATCCGTAAGGTTCTTATATGTTTTCATTTTTACCCTTCCATTTAAATGCAGAATTTGCCAATTAAATAGTATCTGTACGTACTTTATTACACTATAATTATTGCTTTCCTTCTTGCCAGACCTGGCATATAATAAGGCCAGGGGTCATTTTGCTAGTCCCCTGAGAGTGCAATTGACATCAAGGACCCATCTGCTGCTGTATTTGTGAGTGACACATGTTTTAGGAAAGATCTGAGGATGGAGTTAAGCAAATGCTCTAAAAAATATTGTGTCATTGTACTTAAAAGAACATTTCCATTGAAAAAAACAAGACCTCTCCAGAAGTCATCTCATCTAAATGTAACCCTCTAAAAGTTAGCCCTTTCACCTAGGGTAGTTATTGAGACTTTCTGTGCTATCCATGGAGGAAACTTTGTACTTCATTGGGTCATCTTTCCACTAGTAAGACAAGTGTCCAAGACTGGGGGAAAAGTGTTTCCCTCTTCCCAATGGCTGTAGCAGGAAGGAAGGTAACTAGTGTAAATGAGAAGATCTAACACTCAAATATTAGGTAAGATGAATCCCGCCTTTATTGTCTGTTGCTCCTTCCTGCTGCCTCCCAGGGTCAGGCCCTGTTTTTTCTGGCCAAGATACAAGTGTAAAGCCACACTTAGACTGTGTCAAGGACAGCAAGGGGCTCTCAGATCTATCATTCCATGTTATGTTAGAAGCTATGGGATGATAGTTTTGCAAAAGAATATTTATGAGAAAACCCTTGCATAGATTTTCTCCTGTTGTCTGAGAGGTGATTCACTGCCCAGTTCCCTGTCTCTGTCCGTCCTTTACCCAGGCAGCTCTCAGTGTAAAGCATGGCTATTATCATCACTTTTCTGACTCTGTGACCTTCCAAAAAAGCAACAGCCGTCAGAGTCAACTCTCTAGGCTGCTCTCACCCACAGTGCTTGTAACTCACACAGGAGAGGAGGATCTTTATTCCTTTGTAGGACCTTGCATAGACAAGAGGCTTTCTACATACTTACCCATATATGATATAACCTGTTCCTTCTAGGAGGTAACTGCTCACAGTGCTCTTTATTTTGTCTACTGCTCACCATCAGCAGGAATATAACATTTCCTGAGCTAATCAGAAATATTTTTTATCATCTGTGTTTTTCTGCAGTTAAACTCATAGCCCTTGGGTTCAGATAGTTTTACCACTGTGACTTAAAAAGTTGTCCTGGGTCATTTGGCTGATCTGGGTAAGTAGCCACATAGGTGTTCCTAGCCCATAACAAATACAAGATACTGCACTGAAAGCTAAACATAATGCCCTTGATTTTTCTGGGGACCAAGTGTGCACACATAACCAGTGTACCACCAGGTTCTGTGGGGCTTGGTAACATGAACTGCATTGGGATTGTTTATTTCATGTGACTATTTTTTCACATTACACTGTACATATACATCTCTGAACCAATTTTTGGCTACGTGTATGTGTGTGTGTGTGTAATATACGGATGCAGAAATTCTATTTAAGTTTATGGTTGCGTGCATTTATGTATATCCAAAGAGACAGGACTTCTAAAAGTATGATCTATGTATTTGCAATAGAAAGTGAAGGGCAAGGTACATTTTTGACATATCAGACTTTAGCATATTAAAATAATGATTTGCAGCCTTGAGGCTTTCTTTGTCTTTTTGTTGCAATTAGTCTTGACTGCTTTGCAAATGTGGTGGCCACTGTAATGCTAGGTGACACTTCCTGAATGACTTTTATTGTTTGAGGAGTGAGTAAGTCTGTTGACAATGTGCATTCCCCATCTCTCGGTCTTTGAATACATGTGCTATACTATGTAACAACATCTCCATATATTGCTTTCCACTTTCTGTGTTTATCCTCCTTTTTCGAGTACAGTAAAAACAGAAGGCTGCTCCTGAAATTAGGTCTCTACTGCTAATTTAAAAAGCTATGTACTATGCACATATAACACTTAACTCTGGACTATTGAACGTGCTGTTGTGACTTAACCAATTGGAAGCAGGCACCTGTTCCACATATTATCCATACAGTAAAGGTGTGCTAATTTAATCAACACTGGTTTAAAAACTAAGCTGATTAGGCCAGTACAACCCCCAGTGTAGATACATTTTTGTCCATTCATATTTCATCCCTATTAGTTAAGTTTACTGGGGTAAATGAATTTATACATTGGTATTAATTAAAGAAGAACAACTTTTGGTTGTATCTCAACACTAAATTTATTGTCTCTTTGGTCTGAATTTATAAGAATTTTGACCTGAACGTGAATTAGAGAGGTTAACATTATGAGCCTATGGCTCAGTCAGTACATGTTCTGTCCCACATACACAACCCTTGAAATACACTCCAACTCTTTTTGGAAACATTTAAATGGCAATATTTTTTTATGTTAATTTTGATTAACATGAACCAGATAACTTAGCAAGAATACCCCTGCCCAACCTAGACAGGCATGATTTTAAAAATATTTATGCTGTGAGAAGAGAGGATATTGAGGAAACATTTCTGTCAATATAACTAAGTTCAATGGCAATGAAGAAATGAAAGAAAATTAAAGTAATGTTGGGAATTACTAGGACAGAAATAGAGCAGAAAAATGGAAGACATCATTATGCCATTATAAATGAAAAATTTACATTGTAAATACGGTGTAAATATGGCTTCTCTTTCCCTTGGACACAGCGGTGGGCTAGCTGACCTCTTGAGGTCCCTTCCAACTCTACTGATAATAGTTCTGTGAAGACTGACAGGTCACAGATACACCAAATTTCAAAAATGTTTCAAGTACCTTTGAAAAGTTTGCCCAGTTTTTTCCATAATTCATGCATGATTGAAGTGTTAAACAACACAGAATTTTACCATTTGGGTGTGGAAAGTTTGTTTTCTCATACAGCTTTTTGAATCTCTTGTGTCTGGGTAGCATGCTTCATTCTCTTACCAGCATGGAAGGTGGCTTGCAATAGAGCTTGCTTAGGAAGCAAAGCCTAGTCAAGTGTTCACCACAGGCTGCATTTTTATTCTATGTAGGGGAATAAATTACTTCATTCTTTTCAAGGAAGACCTTTCTTTGGAAAATAAGCCTTGCATGTGCCGTGATACTATATGGCTCAGCTGTACTCCATCTTCCCATGTCCACTTTCTTACGTAAGCTCTCAGGTGGGTGACGCTTGCTGTGCCTTCTGTAACCCTGGAGTCACAGTAGAAACAGGAGTGAGGCAAAGGCTAAAAGAGGTAAAGGCTCCTCCCTTTGAACAGCAGAGTAAGATCTGTGGCAATATCTTTCTCTGCTGGTTTTGGTGTGGGTTTTTTTTCTCCCACAGGTCTGCAGCAAGTCTATAACCAAGTTTTTTATGGAATACAGGTATGAAAGATACTATGTCTGTGTAGAGATTCCAGGTGAAAGGTAGTAGTAGATAATGTAGTTTATATCCCGGTCTTTATTCAAGAATTTATGGTGTAGGAATTGTTCATTGACTAAGTGATGCGGTTGCTAAGATTAAAAGGAACAGCTGGTTAGACAAAGCAAAAAGATGATACTGTTAAGGTATATTTCTTTGCCAAGTCCTTGAGATCTACAGGTCCTGGAAATGAATAGATGCAGTACCTCCAATTTTCATAAGCTAGTAGCTGCTTGTCTTTCAAAGCATGAAGGCAACAAGAGATGGGAGGGAATAAGGAGGTGGCTTGAAGGAAACAATTCAGAAATGCTACTTGTTGTCTGAGCTTGCCCTGGGAGTTCCACAGGCTAGAAGTAACATATTAATTGGAAAGACATCAGAACAAAAAATTAAACGAAAAATGAGCAAACCCATGGCTACAGAATAATGAAAAAAGAAGACAAACACTCTAGCAAATGACTAGAAAAGCCTGCCCCATTTCTAGCTGGTTTGCATTTGGCTCTGATGCATTCTTATGCTAGAAGCGTTCTGGTGCACGGTGGGCACATCAAGTGGAGGTGACAGTGAGCTGTATCTGGCACATAGGTTGTCTCAGGTATATTGAACAAATTGTTATAACAAGTCAAGTGAGTCTGTCATTGCTGTGTTCTGTGCAGTGATCTCTGCCATGAGTTTAGGATTAAAATACAAAGATGTACCTCATCAGTAAGTTTTGTGGGAGGAAGGATTCTCACAAACTAAGATGTTATTAGATGGCTATCATGCTCCCATGAGGAGAAATTCATTGCTCTCTCTTTCTCTCCCTAATCACTCTTCTGCAATATCCAGAATGGATGAATCTCATCTTTTGATTTCCAGCATCTTTCAGTCTGGAGTTGTGTTATCTCCGAGTCTTTTGATGGGTAAATGATCATACCAAAAAACTGTTGTCTTCAACAGAGTGTTAAATCTGATACATGGCTGTCTTGTCGTACTGGTAATTGGCATAAAGCATCACTGCATTTTTTTCTGCTTGTGCTGTTTTGTGGAGATTTAACATGGCCATTCTGAGAAGAGTGAGTAGGCATAGAAATGGTTGTGTATACTGGGTTAATAATGATTTTATGTGGAAAATAGGCTTTTACTTTGATTTGTGGCAATACTATAGTGCATCCACTTCAGAACTGTTTCAAATTTGCAAAGTCTCTAAGAAGCTCAAGGTTTAAGATTTTCAATTAGGAAGTTTGCACTTTCCAGTTTGAAATGAGTCTTAGTGTTTCAAAAAGACACCCCCCTCCCTCATTCATTTCCACTAGAAATAACTTAGAAGATTGTCCCTTGAAATTAATTTTGTTCTAATTTTATCCTTTGGTACTCAATTTTAATTAAATTTTCATACCATTTTACTGCTCTAGAGTCAACGTCAGAGTCTGTGTGCCTTGAAATGAAGTATTTTCACCCCCAAAGTCCTCATTTCTTATCAGATTTACTTTTCTATTGTTATTTAACAAAAGACAACAGTCTTTCTTATGATGTAACTGTAATTTAGACAGTAAGACATATTGATCTTTATAGAATTTTCTGCATTTTATACCTTGATAATGAAATGCAAGCTCTTTCACTCTAATAAATGCACCTTAAAGAGTTTACAGTACCTTTAACAAACACTGGGATAAAACTCCAGAATTTCTGATTTAGAAAAAATTAAGTACTCGCTAATGAAATGCCAAAACCAAGATACTTGATCAGAGTGAAATTCACACATGTTCAGGGAACCCATAGCTGGCATAACTATCCCACGGGTCATGAGTAAGTGCTTCTTTGGCTGTAATGGTGCCATACATGGGAATGAATATTATCTGTTGTCCTTACTTACTTCTGCCCTGGATGTCCTTTAGTCTTTTAAAAGTCAGCTTAACACAGTGGCTGGATCACAGAGTGGTTAACTTACATGCTGTCAGGTTTCAGTATCTCTTAGGTCTACCAGGAGGGACCTCATGATTTTAGATACAGAGATCTGAAGAACTCTGCGAAACCAAAAAGTCTGTGTCACAGAGCAATCAACAGCATGTTGTCTATACAAAACCCAGCCTGGGTTATTGTTGTCTTTTTTTGAAGGGTTCCTGGTCCAAAAGAAGGCATCTTGTGAAGTAAGTTACTGTTCTGACAAGTACAGTCGGCACTGTTAGGGGACAGAGAATAAAGACTTAGTATGGCCAATTCATTATCTCCTCTATTGTTTCTGTAAAGCAAATTGGTTTTTTGAGTACATCCTGTGGAATGAATTAAGAAGATACTAAAGTAAAAATGCAGCACTGCTTCTTTTTAGTTACATCTATGTGCTTTTTTAATACAAATAAAGGAGTATTCAAATTTGCATTTTTATCTCACATCATTATTCCGTGGTTTATTTTTTTCAAAAGAAGAATTGAACTTCAAAAAATTAGAGCCTTTTTCCCTAAAATTACTTAGCATCTGCAAATTGCAGTTGACCCTTATATTTTCCCCATCCTTAGTGCCCCATCTGATGATGCATAAGAAGTGTCTACGATACTCAGTACCTGCTTCTGTCAGATACTATATTCCTGGGAAAAAAATAATTTTCGAGAAGATGTATTTATATTTTCTTATCCATGTATCTATTCAGAATCTAAAAACATTACAGAAGAAACCTTATTAATGGTGGAGCCATGAGTAGTCTGCTGTGCTTCATATACAGCTTTTAGTTGCATATTCAAACCACTGAAGACTCTGCAGTAGAAGTGCCTTAATTTCACCCTGACTTTTTGTTTCTTTTAGAACTCTTAAATGTCAGTCAGGTTTCATAGAATCATAGAACAGCCCAGGTTGGAAGGGACCTCAAAAGATCATCTGGTCCAACCTTTTGTGGGAAAGGGAGTCTAGATGAGATTATCTAACACCCTGTACAATTGCATCCTGAAAAACTCCAAATTTGTCTTTAAAAAAACCCAAAACACTGCCAGCTTGCCCATTGCTGCAAACCGCAGGTTCAAATGTTTTGCGTAAGTCTAATAGACTATCATGGATGTCTGCTAAGTATTTTAAAAACCAGAAAAGACAGCAGATATTATGGCCTTTTCATTGCTTGGATAGTACTGATCTGGTGAGAGGATAAACACTCTGCAGAAAACCTAGCAGTAAACTATCTTACTAGTTTTACTGACCTTAAGGTGGCTAATCTCAATGGCATTTTAATATTTATTATGTAACCAAAAAGCTATGCAAAATTAAAAGCATTAAAGAATCTTTTTTGTTTGGTCAGAAACATAAAAAATGAAGGGTAGTAAACAAAAACTCTAAATCAAGCAACACTTTCTCAGTGCACAGCATGCAGTGAAGTTTGTTAGACTGGCTTCTGGAGGAATTCATTAGGTAATGTATGTAATGTGTCCAGAGTGCTTTGAAAAATATGAAGTGCTTTGTAACTGCTGGGAATTTTATGTCTTAATTTGTTAATTGTGTATTTATTTATTTTTAAGTGATGCAAATTCCAAAGAAGATATAAAAAACCTAAATATCTTACTTCTTCATTAATTCAGGTTTTGTTTCAGAACTTCTTTTAAAATGTCTGGTCCTTTTATTTGCAATACTTTTAATTTCAATAGTTTTGTGCAAATTGAAATACCTTATTTCTATCCTTAAAGGATTTCTGCTTGTGTTGTAATGAATTAGTGGGAGACTTTGATGCAGAAAATATGGAACACATTTAGGGGCAGAACCACATAGAGACTTGCACATCAAAACAGCCAAGTTCTCTCACTTTTTACTTTTGTGTATCATTTAGTAAGGATCCGTACAGGCTGCACAAAAGTTATCTGAGGGAACACAAGAACCCAGGATCTCCTTCTTTCTGGATTGCCCTGCCTACTAGACTGTAGACTCACTGATTAATTAATTTTCTCTCTTTCTCATTCATTCATTTTCTCATTTTCATTCTTCTAGAAGAACTCACCATGGGCACAAGATGTGTAGAGGAAAGGAAGACTTTAGACTTGTAGGTGAGTACAACAGTACAGGACATACATGTTGTTCCAGATGTTGTTACATATTACTGGCTGGTGCCCTTTCTGAGATCATAGTGACATGGACGGGTTTTGGAAAATTGAACTCTCATGGAATTTTGTTGCCTTGGGTGATTTAAATTAGCAACACAATTTAATTTTCAAGGGACTAAATGTAATTTGTGTCCTCAAATCCCTTGTTGTTTTGAAACTCTTTGTTAATTTCACTAATTAGAGTATCAGCTGTTTCAAGTAACCTCTGAAAATTAATCCAGAGTAATATGAATTGTAACAAAAAAGCTGCTTCTAAATATTGCCTGGAGTTAAGTATGATCTCAGAATTCATGGTTTCTGAATTTTAATGGAAAGCTGCAATTTTTCAATGAAAGTAACTTTTCCAATGCACTTTGCCTCTGTCATTTTTCTTCACCCCCTTTGCTCTTCTTTCTCCCAGTTGCATGTTAATTTGCTTCTTCCCCCATCAGCTGGTGCCTTTTCCATCCCTCCCCATGTGTTTCAAACACTGTTATAAAACCCAGCTGTCTGGCAAGCTCCTTCAAACCCATTTCCTTGTCACCAGCGAACTGATGTTGACAATAAATTGCTGATGGCTGGGCAGGTAGTCTGTGTGAATTAGTTAATAGACTGTGTTCATTTATTTTAAATTTTCTTACAATAATGAAGCTCAGAACACGCATATTCTTTGCACATGTAACCCTGTGTTCCCCTTGACGTGGTCGTTGTTTCCCTCTGTTCTCTTGCCTGCATCTTCATCAAATTTTTGTGTGTCTAGATTACAGTCTTGCAGCATGTACAGCAGCCAGCACAAAGAAAGAGAGATCCAGACCAGAATGTGTGCTGCTGTCATGCTAATAAAAGATCTCCAGTGTATTTCCTGTTTTCTTTAAAGCTTTTGTTCTCAGATGACAGTGGTAGAGCAGAGTCTGACTTGAAGAAGCAAGAGCTGTCTCATTCAAATATTTTTGGGAATTTTGGCAGGGGTGGGGGGCAGAGTGGGAAAGACTAGGGAAGACTTTGGGGTCAGATCCCATAAGAGATGTCTACATAGTTATTTTTTCAGGAACATGTCTGATAAGCAGGTGGGCACAAAATGCACTCTTTATCCCATTATCAACTCTATATGCACCATTTATTACCATATAACTGTCAGCACAGCAAATGAAACTCAGATTACGTATATAAATGATAGATTTTGGCTGGCTAGCATACTATTGCAGGGAAAGAGGGCTGTATATAAGCATCCACATAAAAAATGGATACTTTTTTCCTCAGTAATTTTGCACTGTTTTGTGCTTTTATCAACATATTTATAAGCAATGTTCGTTGTTTCTGTCCTTACTGTAACAGCTTTGTTGTAACGGATTGGGAAATAGTAATGATACACATCTGACTTTGTGTAGCCAACTGATGGAGACTCAAAAAGGGTGGCATTTTACAGTAACTCTCATGGGCCTATGCTGTCTTCATCAGAAGAGGAATATTTTGATGGAAGCCTGGGACTTGTGCATATGGGACAGACAGAATATTATTCAACTAGTTTATACCAGATATGGCATCAGTATTTGAGAAACCTATGAAGTGATCTTCAGCCCTAGGTTTCAGAGCTGGGTCAGACTCTTGGCCACCATATCACACCACTATCCATAGATTTGGTCCAAGCATGCTGGAGATAAGACCCCCCCCCAGGGACTGTCTTGATCATTGCAGACTTGACTTGAATGAGGTTGGGAGCTACCAGCCCTGTTAACATCTGTGCTGTAGGCAGGTGCATGGTGGAAGTAAGGTGAAGAAGTAAATTGTCAAAAGCATGCAAAAGCCATCAGGTATCTTGTTCCAGTCTTTTCCTAAAGAAAATCCTATCTTTTATTCTCCAGGTACACCCCCAGCCTGGTCTGGGGCAGAAACTAGAAGGCTGTTGCTGTCATCTTAGAAGAAGATGAGAACAGATGCAGCCAAAATATTCACCTCCCTAGTTGTCAGCAGTGCACTACAATCTTTCCTCATATTGTACAAGAGGATGTGGTTTATTATGTGTGCCAGAACGATTGAAGATACTCTGGAATACCATCACTTTGCAAAGGATTTATGCTTTTTATATGCAGAAATTATCTGAATGAATATCTTGTAACTGATAGTGTTTTGTTTTATTATGTCATGTGTTTTCCCCCACCACTAAAATAAGAGTCTCTCTATGCTAGGATTTTGCTTGCTTTTCATTTTGGGAGACTGAGGAAGTGAGAGCTGTGCCTTACTCTGGATTATTTTCATATTCATCTGGAATGCAGTTTGCTCCTTGCCACTCAAGGGAGGAGCAGTTTTACAGCACTGAGGTTAACATTCACTGAAGAATTATAGGAAAGTGACCTGAAGTTTGAAAATGTAGCTTTCTAGTGTTATATTACCCCCCCTTTTTTTTTTTTTAAAGACCAGTTGTCTATGCATGAACCCTAGGGCTTCTACCTTGTTGAGTTGTTTACTTTCATTACTCTCTACAAACTAAAATGAAATCATTTTAGTCTCTGGTGTATTGTACTTGAGAAGACCTGCACTGTGATGGAGATATTAACTTTCCACCACAACTAGCTGTCTTGGTTTTGGCTGGGATAGAGTTAACTGTTTTCCTAGTAGCTGGTATAGTGCTGTGTTTTCGGTTTAGTATGAGAAGAATGTTGATAAAACCCTGATGTTTTCAGTTGTTGGTAAATAATGTTTAGACTAAGTCAAGGACTTTTCAGCTTCTCATGCACAGCCAGCAAGAAGGCTGGAGGGGCATAGGAAAGGTGGGAGGGGACACACCCAGAACAGCTGACCCAAATGGGCCAAAGGGGTATTCCATACCACGGGATGTCATGCCCAGCTGGGGGGGGGAGGATCATGGCTCAGGCATTGGTTGGCAAGTGGTGAGCAATTGCATTGTGCATCACTTGTCTTGTGTATTCCAATCCTTTTAGTATTAATGTCACTTTATTTTTGTTACTAGTGTCATTGCTATTTTCTTCCTTTCTATTCTGTTAAACTGTCCTTATCTCAACCCATGAGCTTTAGTTTATTTTCTGATTCTCTCCCCCATCCCACTGGGTGGGGGGAAGTGAGTGAGTGGCTGCGTGGTGCTTAGTTGCTGGCTGGGGTTAA
>JAVKLA010000007.1:26526133-26544344 GCA_034782735.1 Sagittarius serpentarius | reverse complement strand
CTATTAAACTGTTCTTATCTCAACCCACGAGCTTTACTTTTTTTCCGATTCTCTCCCCCATCCCACTGGGTGGGGGGAGCGAGTGAGTGGCTGCGTGGTGCTGTGTTGCTGGCTGGGGTTAAACCACGACACAAGGAAGTGTACTTTGCCAGCTCAGACTGGCCCCAGATCATGTCTACCCCATCAAACTCTTTGCAGACCCCTCTCTCTCAGATTCTTTGGTTTGGACTTGCAGATGAAGACTACCAAAGATACTTGATGCAGTATTGGAACAGCAAGTTGCAGTTGTATTTACATATTCTGTATGTATACGATATATATAAAAATGTGCATACTGATATATAACACATATAAACATGAAAAAAACCCATCGTCTGTGCCAGGATGTTAGCTGTATAGTCTCATAGTATGCATAGAATAGACATACGATCCATTAGATCTTTTTAATGGATGACATTGCTCAAAAAATTCCCATGGTGTAAGATACATGGAAATTTTCACCTCTTTTCGCAAAGCTCAGGATTCCTCAGCCTGTACATGAGTGCTTCCTGCTGCAGACTAGCCCTTGAGCCCAATCAAGGCCTCAGGCTGCTCCTCTACCTTTTTTCGCTGGAGACCAGCCTTTGACCATCCAACCTCACTGAAATCCTGTACTTACCAGATTTGTGTACTTACCAGGTTTGCCCAGTTGCCCTCAGCACTGGTATTTCAGCACCTTGCTTAGCTGTGTGATGTTGGGGTGTCCTCACACTCACTCAGGAACCCAAAAGGCTCTCGTGATCCAATCTCACTCCTGGTCACATCTCTCACTTGCTCTCATGTACTTTGCCTATAGTTGGGCTCAGTGTTTTGAGGTGACCTCAGGTCCAGGCATAAATGTGTAAAGATACATATCTAGGTGTAAAATTTTCCTTTTACCTGGGACCACTCTGTTTTGGAAGCAGAAGACAATGCAGCCCTACCATCAACACCATTCATGCACTATCTTTTGAAACCGCTGACCTCTTGAATTCATACATTTATGGGAGTGCATGTTGAAACACTCCTCTCTCTCAGAACAGCTCAACAGATCTCAGAAACCTTGTGCATAGAACACCTGGTAACATGCTTCTTAAGTGCTTCTTGTCTGATCTGTACAATTGTCATAAAGTACAGTTGTCATCATTGTGTATTAGAAGTCAAACCAGGTTGTGGTGGATTGACCCTGTCTGGGTGCCAGGTGCCCACTGAAGTCACTCTATCACTCCCCCACCTTGAATGGACAGGGGAGAGAAAATATAATGAAAGGCTCGTGGGTCGAGATAAGGACAGTTTCATAAAGCAAAAACAAAGGTTACGCGCAACAGCAAATGAAAACAAAAGATTTTATTCTCTACTTCCAATCAGCAGGCAATGTCTGGCCACTTCCTGGGGGGCAAGGCTTCAGTACTCATAACAGTTTCTTCAGAAGACAAACATAAATGATGCATGTCCCAACTTCTTTCTCCTTTACTTAACTTTTATATCTGAGCTGACGTCATATGGTATGGAATATCCCTTTGGTCACTTTGGGTCAGCTGTTCTGGCTATGTCCCCTCCAAGATCTTGCCCAGCCCCAGCCTGTTAGTGTGGGGTGGGAGGAAATGTTGGAGAGACAGCCTTGATGCTGTGTGAGCACTGCTCAGCAGTAGCCAAAACACTGATGTGTTATCAACACTTTTCCAGCTACCACTACAAAGGACAGCACTATGAGGGCTGCTATGGGGAGAATTAACTCCATCTCAGCGAAACAGAATACACAGATTGACCTGAACTGCATGTTGGCACAGTTCAGGAATGGAATCACTCTCTGTATCAGCTTCAACATGGATAAAGGTGTCTGTTTGTTACACAAGGACAGGAATCTTCCATGAACCCCATCCTTTTTTCTAATCTTATATTAGCTTCAGACTGACAGAACAATGTGAAAAAACACATTTTGCAGGCTTCTGCATCTTCTCCTATTCTTTTTGCAGGAAGTTATCTGTGAAGAGAAGAACTTTTTGGTAGGTGGATGAGTGGCAAGCCACTCCTCTTGCAAGTAGAACCACACACTGCAATCACTAAGTTACAATATGGTGACTAGGATGCAGATCTATGTGGCATGTGAACTGGGTCTTGTTCCTAAGTGATCATGTTCCATTGCCTTTAGATGTAAATAAAATCAAAGGAAAAAAGTGAGGGCTTGCACACTCTGAGTGCTGGGCACATGCAATCCCAATGCCAAGGTCCAGAGCTCCTCCTGTCACACAGCATGTGGGCAAGACCACGTGCCTCAGAGTGAGAACTGGAAAAGCTGAACTCAGAGATGTACCCAAAACCTTACTTGTCCCTGAGATTTGGGCCTATGCTTTAAAAAAGTTAATAAGAAGAACCCTTAAAAATGGGTAATTACCCTTTTAAAAGGGTAGTAAGGAGGATCCTGGGAACTACTGACCAATCTGCTTCACTTCAGTGCCCAGTAAGATCATGGAACAGATCCTCCTAGAAGTTATGTTGAAGTATAGGGGACACAGGGAGGAGATTAGAGACAGCCAACATGGCTTCACAAAGGGCGAATTGTGCCTGAGTAATCTAGTAGCCTTCTATGATGGAGAGACTTCTTCGGTGGATAAGGCAAAAGCTATTGATGTCATCTACCTGGACTTCTGTAAGGGCTTTGGTACAGTCCCTCACAGCATTCTTATCTCTAAATTGGAGACAAACATGTCTGATGGATGGACAATCTGATGGATAAGAAATTGGCTGGATGGCTGCATCCAAAGAGTTACAGTCAATAGCTCAATGTCCAAGTGGAAACCAGTAATGACGGGTATCCCTCAAGGGTCTGTATTGGAACCAATACTATTTAGTATCTTCAACAATGACATAGAAGGTGGGATTGAGGGCATCCTCAGAAAGTTTGAAGATGACACCAAGCTAAGTGGTGCTGTTGATATTCTTGAGGGAAGGGGTGCTGTCCAGGGGGACCTTGACAGGCTGGAGGAGTGGGCCCATGTGAACCTCATGCAGTTCAACAAGGTCAAGTAAAAGGTCCTGCACTTGGGTCGGGGCAACCCCCACGATCAGTACAGAATAAGGGATGAATGGATTGAGAGTAGCCCTGTGGGAAGGAGTTGGGGATACCTGGTGGGTGAAAAACTGAACACAAGCTGGCAATGTGCACTTGCAGTCCAGAAAGCCAATCATATCCTTAGCGGCATCAAAAGAACGGTGGCAAGCAGGTGGAAGGAGGTGATCCTCCCCCTCTGTTCTGCTCTTGTGAGACCACATCCAGAGTACTGTGTCCAGCTCTGGGGTCCTCAGTGCAAGAAAGACAAGGACCTGTTAGAGCAGGTCCAGAGGAGGGCCACAAAAATGATTAGAGGGCTGGAACACCTCTCCTGTGAAGAAAGGCTGAGAGAGTTGGGGTTGTCCAGGCTGGAGAAGAGAAGGCTCTGGGGAGACCTTATTGCAGCCATTTGTATTGGGATTACACGACAAGGTTCTGGTAACAGGGAGGCTTCAGGGGTGGCTTCTGTGAGAATATGCTAGAAGCTGCCCCCATGTTGGACAGAGCCAGTTCCAGCTGGCTCGAAGATGGACCTACCTCTAGCCAAAGCTGAGCATAGCAGTAATGTTGGTAGCACCTCTGTGATAACATGTTTAACAAAGGGTAAAAACTGCTGCACAACAGCAGCTGGGAGAGGGGAGTCGGCTTATGTGAGAGAAACAACTCTGCAGACACCCCGGTCAGTGAAGAAGGAGGGGGAGGAGGTGCTCCAGGCACCACAACACAGATTCCCCTGCAGCCCCTCGTGAAGACCATGGATAAGCAGGTTGTCCCTCCTGCAGCCCATGGAGGTCCATTATGGAGTAGATATCCACCTGGCAGCCCGTGGAGGACCCCACGCGGGAGCAGGTG
Source organism: Sagittarius serpentarius (assembly GCA_034782735.1). NCBI lineage: Eukaryota > Metazoa > Chordata > Aves > Accipitriformes > Sagittariidae > Sagittarius > Sagittarius serpentarius. The sequence continues at coordinate 26,540,422 of JAVKLA010000007.1, read as the reverse complement.
GACATGCCCTGCAGGAGGCTGTGACCCCACGGAAAGCCCACACTGCAGCAGGCTCCTGGCAGGAGCTGTGGCCCACGAAGAGGAGCCCACACTGGAGCAGTGAATGAAAATAGTTAAAGATATCCCTGCCCACGGCAGAGGGGAGTGGACTAGATCATCTTTAAAGGTCCCTTCCAACCAAAAACATTCTATGATTCTATGATTCTATCATTCAGAGGTATGGATATGATGGCAATGGGAGTCTAGAAGAAATGGAGATAAATAGATCGTATTAAGAGAGAAACCTGTAAAACTATGCCTTTTTACCTACCTCAGCCAAAAGTTTCATTTGCAATTATCAAACAGAAGTTATGCCCTCTTTTGTGAAGACAGAGAATAAACTTCAGCATAGGCATCTGTCCCCATTTACATGCTCATGAGGATACCACATGGCCTCCAGCAGTCCCTTCAGAGACTGTAGGTCTCCCTGAAATCCATCTGCAGCCTGGTGAAGATATCTTGATACCTAAAGATGATCAAAAGGGTGCTAGACACCTATGTTTAGTCACTCCTAAACCATTTTGACTGCTGTACAGGCCTCATCTATTTTTCCTTCCTCAAATACCTCTCTCTCCTCCAAAAGTCATCCAAGTCTAAACTGCTTCTTTGACCTTTTACGTAAAACACTTAAGTCATCCTGTCAGGAGACAGGACCAACACAGCATGAATTCACATCATGTGAGTGAGGCTGCAGCTGGTGAGCTAACACCTTGCCAAAGAGGATGATTTGCAAGTTGTTTACAAGCCAGTGTTTATCAGACAGGTCAGACTAATGCACAAACACATGCAAGTCCTCATTCCTAAATAATCTACACTGAGATTTGCCAAACTTGATGAATTAGAAAGAAAATGGATTCCATGCTAAGCTTGGTAACATGGCTAATTCACTGTCAATCTTTTGAGAGTGCTACTGTAAAATATCACTGAGATTTTCTCTGGGCTAATACATACCCACTGGAGAGATGTCATGCAGATAATTCAGATTACCTGCTTTTATTACAAAATATCTTGAGCACAGTTTACTAACAGTGCCCTGCCACCCATTTGAACAATGGTGCTGGCCAGAGCCTGCTATTTAAAATGGTCAGCCCTGAAAAGGCATAATAAACCTACTGAGCTATAAGCATGTCACCATGGCCTACACTCTCTCTCTGCTGTGTAGAGAAATGAGACCTGCAAAAGATCTTTAAGCATCATTAAGTCCAATTACATTCTAAGTAGGACAGACTGTTAAAAGACTCTGTTATTCAAGCTTTTCCCCGCTTTGTTCATCCACACAAGGATGTGTTGTGTCCCAGTTCTCCAGGTCCCAAACAGGTTACTTTCATACATGGGTAGGGAAGTAAAGGGGTTTTTTGCATAATACATGGACATATCAGTGTTTTTAACATTTAAAATGGCATTTACATTAGTAAGCAAGCTGAATAATTAAAAAAATGCAAATTTAGACTTCTAACAAGCAATAACTTTGCATGTAAGTTTTATGACAGATATTTTCATTCTTTATTAATAAAGTGGTGACTACTAAAATGAGCAAAATTTAGTAACAAAGTGTAAGAGATGGCCTACAGTCATTTTGTTCTAAGTAAATTTGAGCATGGTGACCTAGCACAGCTTTTATATAGAAGTAAACTTGCATTAGCACTCTCTGTCACTAGCAGTCAACACAAATGTAGGTCGAGCTATTATCCATGGTGGACTGAAATTTGAATTACTTCTATAACCCTGGGGTGTAGACGACAACAGTACTGTAGGCACACCCTTACATTTAGAAGATGGCTTCTGTATGGCAGAGAGTGATACAGAAGCGGCATACTTGCCTTGACGTGAATTCAAAGCCAGGCTAAGCTGCTTTTGCAAAGTTCAGCTAGCTGCAGTCTTGAAGTTCAGAATAAGTCCAGGATGGGATTAATAAGCCTGGGAAGAAGAGCAAGCAAGGTTGTAAGGGCATGAGGAGAAGAGACTGTATTGCACTTCATTTTTTCTTTAGCAATGGTACAGAAACTTGTATGGGACAATTCTGACTGGAACATTTGGTGAAGTTAACAGAATTGTTATCAATACTTCTTTCTCTCTCTTTGAGAGAGAGCTCACATTAATTCCATTGTGCTTGGGAGGCAGAGAGATGGCTGCCAGTAGCATTGCTGTGACCTGGAGGGGGAAGCATTCCTGTGCTCTGTGCCTGTGAAAAGGGAGCTGACATTGGTCTGAACATGATAGCAGCGAACTGCGGAAGTTTGCTGAGAACCTACTAAATTTCCATGCTAGCTTTGCCTGTGTACTGATGGAGCAGGACCAGGCCAGCAACCCAATATTTATTTCCACTTTCATGTCAAATGCCATATGTCACCTTGAGGGGGATCTGCTCTAGATGTCCTCATGGTATTGATAATGGTCTTCCCCTGTAAATGCCAGCTCCAACCAGGAGCTCTTACTGTTTCTTACCCTGCTGTCAAAGTAATTAAAATTAAAAGACCTGCAGGCAGAAAATAACCAAGAAAATAGGAGAAATTTATTTGCTAGTCCGGGCTTTCCATAGAAGGTCTAACTGGCTCCTTCTGTAATCCCTGTAACAACTCCCTCTGAAGAGCTGGATCTGTCTTTGCATTTGGATTTTTTTGCGAAATCTTGGCAAAGCTCAGCTAGTATGGCTTCCAAATCTATAGTCATATAATGCATATAATGCATGAATGCGTGCGTATAATCATGCATATAATGCATGTAATGAATGAATATTATATGTATGTGTATGGTTATCAAACTGATCGGCTAATCATAAGTCTTGAGGTACATCTGTTAGTGGAAATAGAAGGAATCCATTCCAGTGGGACTGGCAGGAATGTGTTTGAATCCCAGTGGGAACTCAGCTTGATGGGGACCTGAGGAAGGTTCTGCTCACCCCGTGACTCCAAAACCAGAAAAGCAAACACTGCTAGTTTCCATGTGGAGCTGAACTCCTCTGAGACGGGGAGTCAGAGACACTCCTTAAGTAGCGCAGAGCTGCCAAAGCTGGGCTCCTTTGTTGCTTTCAGCCTTCTGTTTGCTTTTTCTGTTTGGGGGAAAATAAGCATAAAGAGTCTAACTCAATGTGCAGTAGACTGAAATTACCAGTAACTGAAGGCATACCTGAACACACAAGGCTATCCACATAAGGGGGTGAGACAGCCTCTTGAGGTAGATTTAATTATTGTCAGCATCCCTAAGAGACAAGATGCTTTAAGAAGAGACGGGGAAAAAGTACTGTCTGATATTCTCCCAGATGGAAGAAAAGTAATACTCTATACAGTTTTTATGTCTTTTCAGAAGCCTATCCAGATGACAGATTACCAGGACAATCTTTCAAGAGTATTAAAAGATTATGTGCATAATGATGTTTTCAGTTCTTTTTGGCTTCACATTATCAAAGACACATCAATTGTATGCCATCCAGGTTGAAAAGTACTGTTTTTATTGCTGTCTCTTCTTATGGGGGGACTTGATCATTTGAGGAAAACTGTCTGCAATCCTGTGTTTGAAAAACATGTTCCTTTGCATGTGATAATGAAGACCACAAGATTGCACTGACTTTGTTTAACTGTCCTTGTGTACATGTTAAGAGCTGAGCAATAGTTCTATTTGTTGAGCAGGTCAGCCTTCTTAAAGCATGTCTGCACACTGAGGTGTAGGTAATTGCATGCTAACTCAGTCCATGCTCTGAATTGTCAGGATATGAAGCAGTTTCAGATCCAAAGAAGTTCTGTTATTGCAGTGCAGTACAAGTCCCATATTAAGTAGTTTCTGATGTGCTTATTACTGCAGGTAGAGCCATGCTTTAATGGGGTATTCCAGCTGGTTTGTGCTGCCATAGTGCAGGCTGTGGGCAGACCTAGCGCAAAAATTGTTGCATATGTATGCATGGGTGTGCATCTCTGTGCAGCACCCTGCATAAGAGGGGTGGGAATATGGAGATGGAAACTCCTGAATGTACTAGTCAGATACAAACTACAATTAACAGAGAAAAAAAGAGAGAGAATGATTGAAGTTGTTTAGGAGAGATATTTCTGGAGATGGTCTGTCACTTAAATGAAAAATGAAAGAAAAAGCAACTTGCATTTAAAGGGTAAGGGAACAGTCTCAATGTATTGGATAGAGCAAACAGCGGAAACAAATGAAGAAAGGGTAAGTGCTATTCCTGTTTTAAGAAGGAATACAATTTTGGGTGTGGATTTTCACATGGTGCTTCTGAGTTCTCCAGTACAGTCATACCAATGCAGCCAAAGTAAGGTTCTTTCTACACCGTACCAGTGTAGAAATTAAAATTAATCAAATTTTATTTATTAAATTAGTTTTTTCTTAATTAACTTGAGCTAGTATTAAACTACATGCTCTTTTTCTGTGCTGCTGGTATTCATGCTAGCTACTTTAAATGCATCTGAGATACCTGCATTACAACAGAGTTACTGTCATGGTTTAAGCCCAGCAGGCAACAAAGCACCATGAAGCCACTTGCTCACTTGTCCCCCTGTGTTGAGATGGGAGGAGAAAACATAAAGAAAAGCTCATGGGTCAACACAAGGACAGGGAGGGATCACTCATCAGTTACAGTCATGGGCAAAAGACAGACTCAACTTGGGGAAAAAACAAAATCCATTTAATTTACTAACAATCAAATCAAAACAAGGAGAATGGGAAGCAAAACCAAATCTTAAAACACCTTCCCCCACCCCTCCCTCCTTCCCAGCTCAATGTTACTCCCAATTTTCTCTACGTCCTCCCACCCAGTGGCGCAGGGGGGACGGGGAGTGGGGGTTGGGGTCAGTTCATCACACTTTGTCTCTACCGCTCCTTCCTCCTCAGAGGCAGGACTCCTCACTCTGCCCCTTCTCCAGCCTGGGGTCCGTCCCACAGGCTGCAGTCCTCCACAAACTTCTCCAGCATGAGTCCTTCCCAGGGGCTACGGTCCCTCACAAACTGCTCCAGTGTCAGTCCGTTCTGCGGGCTGCAGTTCTTCAGGCACAGACTACTCCAGCGTGGGCTTTCCCATGGAGTCACGGCCTTCTTTGGGGGCATCCACCTGCTCTGGCATGGGGTCCTCCACAGGTTGCAGGTGGGCATCTGCTCCACAATTCACCTCCATGGGCTGCAGGGGGACAGCCTGCTGTCTTGTCCCACAAACAAGGTTCTTTTACCCAGTGTGCAAGTCAGTAACACACAGAGTCCAGGTATTTTCAAACCAAATGCATTCATGCACATGAATGGGTGCCTGTCTCAAGACAGCACACCCTCATCTCAAAAATCCTCATAATTATACACTTAATTAATACATATTCGTTCTTATTTTCCTTAATGATTTGTCCTTTCTTCTTCGCCCCTCATGTAAATTAGTGCGCAGACTCTGTCTTCTTCCTTCGTTGTCTTCTTTAGAGTAGGTGGTATCATTTGAGCAGGTGGTCAATGAGTTGGTGGTCACAATCTCCCCCTGTAGGAATTACCTTTTACCTACTTCTTCCCTAATCTTGGCAGTTCCAAGTGGTTCTTCAAGGTTTATTGACCAGACCACCATCTGTTACCTTTTTGGACATAAACATAAAGCCCCGTTTTCTAGTAGTTAGTACTTAAACCCTAAATCACATCTAATTATTGTTTCCCTGTTTTAAATATTAACTGATAGGGTCTGTATGTAGGACTTTAGCAGCTCCCTGTTTATGTCAATCATATTATACATATTAATTAATAACTATATCACCACAGGCTGCAGGGGAATCACCTCCTCTGGTGCACCTCCTCCCCCGCCTTCCTCTCTGACCTTGGGATCTGAATAGATTTTTCTCTCACATTCCACTCCCCTCTTCACTGCAGGCTTCTCTTCTTAAATATGTTATTCCAGAGGCTTTACCACCCTTGCTGATGGCCTCAGCCTTGGCCAGAGGCAGGTCCGACTTGGAGCTGGGAAACTTCTGGCAGCTTCTCACAGAAGCCACAACTGTAGGCCTTCCCCTGCTACCAAAATGCCGCCATGCAAACCCAAAACAGTATTTTATCAGAATGTGAGGTAGGCATTTCTGAAATTCCAGACACCATCTGAAATCCTTGCCATCCTCTGACACTGGTGTCTTAGCTTTGAGTCATTTCACTTTGGTGTTGCCAAACTTACCTGAAGAGACCTGATTAACAGGCTAAGCTCCAGAATGTGCCCCCTCAGGAGATGACCAAGGTGGTAACTTTGAGGAGATCTTCAGACAAGTAGATGAGTGTTTTGCACCTCGATACCTCACCTTGTAATGTGACCAAATGTGAGCAATATTCCAGAAAGGACAGTAGTGGCCAGCTGGATGGTCACCATTGGGATTGTGTGAGGAATGGCTTCAGCAGTGGGCTGGTAATTTGAGTTTCTTGCTTTTACATGTGCTTGCCACATTTTGGACTCAGGTGGCTTTGCAACCAGGGAAGAAGTACCTGTTAGGGAGTTTACAGAGAGTTATTTTATATTTCTTAGAATGGAAATCAAATCATTCCTGAATATGGCCTTGAGCTGTTCTTTGTGTCATTTTTCCCTAAAACGACCCTTAGGCATTTTGAGCCTAGCATTGTTTGCTACAATCAAGACTTGCCTGAGGAACTCTACCTAAAATAATACATTGCCACCTTGCAGCAGGGTTGTGCAAATTAGTGTTCATAAAATGTTTGCAGTGCTGTGGATGAGGGGACTGGTGTGAGCCAGGCTTTGCACTTTGACTTTTGATATCTGGTTTGGCTTTTCTGGTTTTGCATTGTTCTCTCTTTCTTGCTCTTCTTTTCATAGCATCCTATTTAGAATGCCATTAGCCAAGACCCTGAATTGACTGATAATTTAAAGGCATTTCAAAGTAAAGGCTTTGTTCCATACCCAGGAACATCGTGTATATCATTGGATACCTTCTGTAACACAACAGCACTATCTCGCAGGTCAGTCTTTTGTTTGAATAAATCAGCCCTCAGATCATCCAGTAACGAAACTGGCATCTGGAATTTATCTTCTGTGAGTACTCTTAAGAATGGGAAGAAAATAGCAGAAACATGCGGAAGGCTAAGTAGAAAGAGAAACAGTATGAGCCAGTGAATCCAACAACTCAGTTCTTCCTCTGAAGAACAGCCCTAAATATATGATTTCAAAATAAATTTGATCTATGAAAAGAACCCTTTGCCCATTAGAGAGGTCTTCCCACTAATATTCCCTGCCTGGGCACAGACATCCCAGGCAGTTCTCTGTTAACTTGCTTGCTGTTACCCATATAGTGGCCATGTTTGCTGAAGTTTTCACCTCTATCTTGACTGATAGTTGATGCTGTACTCCATTAAAGTCCTGCCAAAACCAGTAAGTACTGGTGGAGTTAAGGTACCTAGTTTTAAGAATGTGAATGAAACCATTGAACTTAACAGAATGAAAAATGGAAGAGTATGTTTTCTAGCTGACAAGTAGGTTACAAAGGAGAAGCTAATTTTAAAATTAGTTTGGGAAAGCAAGTAATTCTGGCGTATAGGTATGACAAACTCTAATTAGTATTTGTGAGGAATTAGAGGACATTTGTAGAATAATAGTTCACACGCTGTTCATGCTTTAAATAACAATTTGGTCTGAGTGTAATTATAAATAAGCTTTTGCTTCTCATTAATTTTCTACTTGATTACTAAAGCCATTGTTCAAGTGTAGAGCAGAAAGGAACTGTTAGAAACTGTTTACACTCCACAAATGATAGCAGAAATTATAAAGGAAATGTATATTAATGAATAAAAGGACACTGATCCATGTGCAAAAAATGTTGTGCCTGAATGAGATTTAATTGTGCTGATTATTTTAATGCATAACCAGGAATAAATAAGTGAACCAATGAGCAGGCCAGTACAACTTCTTACTGATGCTTTTGCAAGTAATTTTTTCTGCCTGTCTTGTCTGGGTATTATTTTTCACCTGTAATACTTGCTAAAATGCCTTATTTGCAAATCTCTCCTTTAGGCTTGGTAATTGCAAATTATATAGAACTATGAAATATATAATTATTAAACTTCTTATGTAAAATTATTTAAACATACTTTAAACCCAAAGAAGATGGTTTTATTTAGTCTTTTCTTGAAAATTTTGAAGCTAAACCTTTAAAATCCTTCATGAATCATAAGATTCCTCATCTTCATGACTGCAAGCATGAACCCTACCACAAGACTGGTATAGTCAGGAAAAGCTGGGCAAATACAAAAATTCCTCTCCATTCCATTGTGGACTACCAGCTGAAACTGATGATACCAAAGTATTCCCTTGTGATTCATATCTTTGCAAGGGAGAGATATACTTTTTATATTCTTTGTAAGGTCAGTGTATTTTATAGGGACTCTGTTTATTGTTTTCTTCATAACCACAATAGCTGGTTAACCCACATGGGGGTACTTCTCTTTAGATACTGTAGATATACTGTCATTTCGTAGATTGGAGTTTGCTCCCTCCTATTTGCTATACAGTTCTGTAAATCTGATTCTCTTAATTCCTGTTCTACCAGATTATTTTGCAAAGTGTCTATCATCTCAGAAAGACCTTTTCTGCTTCTCTCCCTGGCATTACATAGGAAAGCAATTACCTAGAAAAGTCATGCATTTTATCTGGAGCATAAAGGGGCTTTGCTTCGTCTTTTAGAACTACCTTTCTCCTTCTTTTGTTGTGAACTTAATTGTGAGGAGTGAATTAGAAGTAAAAGAGGATGCCACAGGCTTTTGGTGAGAAAGATCTCACATGAGTTTTCTCTATGGTACATTCTTCTCCACATCCTCCCATAAGAGAACTGAAAAAACAATTACATTTGTAATGAGTTTCTGGGCAAAGATTTAGGTTCAGAACAAAAGAAAAAAAAAACACAACAAATAAGACCTTTCTTTGTTTAGATGCAAAACCTTCTCCTCTTCTTTCTCTCTTACAGAAAAAAAAATGGCATGGAAAAGCTTCATAAAAACAATCAAACATTCTAGATGGAAATCAAGGAGGGTACCATTTTCCATATCTCTCTGCTTAGGATGCTATTGGTGTGAGTGAAAAAGTTTAAATTAATTTTAGATATCTACATTTAACTACAGTTAACAGACTACTATGTTTGTTCAGCCAGTTGCCTTTCACATCTTTGTGAAGCTCACAGAACCCAAAATTCACTTAGATTTTAAAATGTATGACTTGCTTTAATCTCTGCTTTGATCAGTTAACACTTTTGCTACAGAATTTAAGAAGTGTCCAGGTAAGGGTGAGTTTAAACATGAGTTTAAAACTCTAGCCCATTCTACAAGTTAAGTTGCTCCTTTGCATCCACATGGGCAAAGAATGTAGCATGGTTTATGCACTTCCAATTGGACTATATAGCCCTTGAAAACCTGATTTTCATTTTCCTTCTCACAACAGGAGAAGCTCTGGCAGGAATTCACTGAATTCACTGATGTTGCTGAAAATCCTCTGGAAAGCAGAACTGAGCCATTTTACATTGGTGCATTTTGGGGGGATGCACGTGAGCTTCACCAAGGAGCTCTAAGATGAAACCGCTCATATCTTCAATGTTGTAACTACAGTGGGACAAAAAACCCCAACCAACCAACCACCCCCCCACCCCCCTCCCCTCCAATATTATTATCATCTGCACTAGAGCATTACAGAGAAATGGTTCAATTAAATCATCCTTCAAAGCAGGCTGAAAATCACAGGCTACAGGTAGAAATGACTGGTCTCTATTACCACACTTTTACAGACAGGCATTCAGTTAAAATGCCACTTAAACTCCAAGAAGATGCAGGGGTTAAAGGCCAACACATGTGGGAGAAAGGTGGGGAGGGGAGAGGAAGTGGTTTTGACAAAACAGGCAAAGGATTGTTTTTTCCATCTGAAGTTTCAGCTTCTGTTTTGAATTTAAGCCTAATCTAAACAATTTTCACCACAATTTCCAATTAATTAAGCATTCAGCACTCATCATCTCTCAACAGTCTTCCATTCTGAACACAAAAGAACATCTTTAGGAATGATTCAGCAGGTGATCTTAGTCAGCTCTTGTGAGTAATCTCCTTTTGCCTCTGAATGAGAAAATCTGAGGGGTACCAGCTGCCTGTATGGATGTAAGACCATTATTCTTGCATTTCCAAAGAGGGTTTGGATTATATACTTTCTTCTCCTTCCTACATACCTTCTATATTTTTTTTTTATTAACTGTTTTTATTTCCTTTGGTTGTTTGCAGTTAATTTTGATTTTAGTTTGTATTGGATCAGTCCATCTGTTCCCCACCACACTCCAAAGAAGGACAACTGAGCATCTTCTCACTGTCACTGAAATGAAAGTACACTATTAGCTTTTCCATCGTGTGATAACAAAATACAACGTGACTGATATGAGGAAATAAAGATTTTGTAACAGCTCTCTTTCTGTGAGCTCTTAACTAGAGTTTGAAAATTTCATGTGACCAGTTTTGGAGATAGGACATTAACAGCAGATGAAATGTTTTTCTCAAAGTTGAGAAAGAAGCAGTGAGAGCATCAGGAACAGAAGGTGGGTCACCTCACTATTATCATCCTCTTACAAAAATAAGGCCAGCTGTTGCTTTGCACCAGTGAGCCCACAGGGAGCTTGCTGTAGTAGGGAAACAGCTATTTTGCACATTTAGAGAAAGTGCAGCAAAGTGCAATCATTTGTTTCACTTTGGTCTTTTGGTAAAAGCAAGCAAACAAAAAAATACAGTCTTACAGAATTGTTCAAAAGAAAGAAAATGGTGCATCACCAGCTAAGTTGTTTCAGCTGGAGAAAGGCAGTACTGTTCCATCAGTTCACTTAGCTGGGTTTGCTTTGCTGTGCTTTTTGCAGTCATGTTTAATTATTTTTCAGATGTCTTTTATCTCTACATTTCATTGTTTTCAGAGTGATTTGAAGTCCCCTTCTCTTCTTTACTCATAGGGCAGCCTGCCCACTTTAGACAGAAATGTGTTAGTAAAGAATTTACCCTCAACAGGCTTTTGACAGGTTAAGGCAGATACCAGCAGACAATTTTTGTTTGAGTGCTACTTTTTTCAGTTCAAAACTACCCACTCAAATACTGTGGGCACTTCATTTTTGATCCTGGTCCTTTGTTGCTGCCACAACACCCTGCGTGTGGTCTGTCCCCTCGGCCCTTTCCTTCCCCTTTTTTGTCCCCTGCTGCGGACCTGTTCTTTTATTGACCCTTCAGGCTTACTCACTCTATCATGCCTGCCTTATCTCACACCTTCTTACTACAACACTTCCTTTGCTGTCACCCCTGCATCTTTTGAGATAGCTGTAGGAATGACTGGTTACCCCATTTAATTGCTGTGTGTTTGTTATTCCTGTTGGTTGCCAGTGGAGCTGGACAGATCCATTGTTACATTTGCGTAATCTCCAGGCTGTCTACAGCTATGGCCATCCTTTCTGGATAGAGTAGTCCTGCTGGAATACAAATTTATTTTAGTGGCTAGAAACAATGTGATTAGACGCATAGTAATGAGAATGTTTCTCCCCTACAAATCAGGTGCCTTCCTCAACCAAACAACTTTTACTTGCTCACATAGCTGTAAAGCCTCAGTGTTGTGCATGGCCACCAGTCCTTGAAATTACTTACCACCTCCTACATAAGTTTTTTTTCTAGTGAAGATGAGACCCAGTTGTGTGTAGATGATCAATGGCTAGAGTTGGGAATTTGCCCTGGGGGTTGCCCTCAGCTTGAAGTCTTGCTTTAAACTCAGGGTAATGCCAGGCAGGTTCTTTTTCCCAGTACTTTTTCTTACTCAATCTATATTTCAGTTCCCTCTCAGCAACTCCTCCTTCTCTGTCCTTTGTGATTTTAGTTGAGGGAAATTAGTATTTATCAAAAAGCCTCAAGTTCAGAAGGTTTAGCAGAAAAGAAACTGAAGCATATGGGCTGTCCTGTTCTAAGGCTTCCAATAGCTTTTAAGACTGGCATAAATCTTTATATTATATAGAAACCACTATAGGACCCAAGTTTTCCTTGACTATTTTTTTCATCATATTACAGGTCCTTTTTTCCAAATGCAATAACCGTTATTCCATCATTAAAGACTGAAATACTGATTAATATTCCTGCTGTATGTTTAGACTCTCTCCCCCTTTTTAAGAACAGGATGGAATTTTGACATGCATCTGGACTGTAAGTAAAGGGTGATTAACTTAATAACATTTTCACCTCAGAAAAAATCTAGTATTATGAGTCATTGTCTGAGAAATCTGTCATTCCATTTTCTATCATTTATTAAAAGGCTGGCTGATGTAAAACTAACCCATTTGGCTTTGACCTGAATGAGTCAAAATTTTTTGCTATTATGTCCTGTATTTTAATGGGTTCTGAATTAGTTTAATAAGGAATGGACATTTTTTCTTCTGTCTGTTCTTAACTTGCTCAGGCTTTTTTTTTTTTTATTTTTTTTATTTTGAAAGGCTTATATTTTTTCTTGAAAATCAGATTCCATGTTCTTTAGGTAACATATTTGACACAGATGGTACAGGCCGTCAAAGGTGATCCCAATATTGGGCAGAAGGGAAAAATGAGGAAGGCACTAAAACAGAATTTAGCTGCAGCAACAACACATTTCTTGGCTGGAAAGTGTTCAGTGAAAGGACTTGGACATTTCCAGGTGTACACCATAAAAATGGTGTTTCAGTTTGTCGTGGTTTAACCCCAGCCAGCAACTCAGCACCACACAGCTGCTCACTCACTTCCCTACCACCCAGTGGGATGGTGGAGAAAATTGAAAAAAAGGTAAAGCTCGTGGGCTGAGATAAGAACAGTTTAATAGAACAGAAAGGAAGAAATTAGCAATGACATTAATAACAATAAAGTGACAATAACAATAAAAGGATTGGAATACACAAAACAAGTGATGCACAATGCAATTGCTCACCACTTGCTGACTGATGCCCGAGCAGCGCTCCTTCCCCAGCCCAGTCCTCCCAGGTTATATATGGGGCATGACGTCCCAGGGTATGGAATACCCCTTTGACCAGTTTGGGTCAGATGTCCTGGCTGTGTCCCCTCCCAACTTTCCTGTGCCCATCCAGCCTTCTTGCTGGCATGAGAAGCTGAAAAATCCTTGACTTAGTCTGAACACAACAGCAACAACTGAAAACATCAGGGCGTTTCCAACATTCTTTTCATACTAAACCCAAAACACAGCACTATACCAGCTACTAGGAAGACAATTAACTCTATCCCAGCAAAAACCAGGACACAGTTGCTAAGTCCGGTACTGAGTTTCACTTTCACTTTCTGAAACTCAGAAAAGAGGGATGTGTCTGAGATGGTGTTGTACCTGGCATTCATACGTAATGTTTTTACGATGATGTTATGGTAAAAAGAGTTCAGATAATGTAGCATTTGAACCTTGTTAGAGCCTATGTCTATGAACTTTTGTGGGTCACTGCCAGCATGTTTTCTTTATTGGATATGCAAATAACCCAGTATTTTGGCTGAAACATTGAAGGAATTTGGACATTAGATCCAATGTGGATGTGCTGCTTTATGGGAGCTTGGGTGCCTAGTGTTCATGTTTTTCTGTGATTACTTACACCAGGGATTTCAGGGAACAATCTTTTCATGACATGTATATATTAATAGCTACCAGAGGTCTGTAATAAAGATCTAGACTTGTTTGGTGGCAGGTCCCAGAAACAGCTAAGTCCGAAGAATTAAGTTTTCATTTGAGCAAGTGGAGTCATAGAACCATGGAATAATAAAATCATAGAATGGTTTGGGTTGGAAGGATCATCCCTCCTGCCATGGGCAGGCACATCTTTCACTAAATCAGGTTGCTCAAAGCCCAGTCCAACCTGACTTTGAACACTTCTAATGATGGAGCATCCACAACTTCTTTGGGCAACCTGTTCCAGTATCTCACCACCCTCATCATAGTTTCTGCTTTATATCCAATCTAAACCTACCCCCTTTCAAATTAAAACTATTGCCCCTTGTCCTGTCACTACAGGCCCTGGTAAAACGTCTTTTTTTCTTATAAGCCTCCTTTAAGTATTGAATAACCACAATAAGGTCTTCCCGGAGCCTTCTCTTCTCCAGCCTGAACAACCCCAACTCTCTCAACCTTTCTTCACAGGAGAGGTGTTCCAGCCCTCTAAACATTTTTGTGGCCTGTGACGGTCTGACAAATTATAGCCAATGTCTGAAACATTCATTAAAGAACTTTGGTGGAGAAGATGGTCTCTGTAGAGGTGCTGGAGTTGTGCAGGCAGGGAGGTGCGG
>JAVKLA010000007.1:26460800-26474766 GCA_034782735.1 Sagittarius serpentarius | reverse complement strand
AACATTCAAGGCCAGGCTGGATGGGGCTCTGAGCAACCTGATCTAGTTGAAGGTGTCCCTGCTCACTGCAGGGGGTTGGACTTGATGGCCTCTGATGGTCCCTTCCAGCCCAAGCCATTCTATGATTCTATGGTTCTATGATTCTATGGTTCAATCTCCATACCAATCAGGCATAAGCTTGCTATTTTTATGGAGAGATGAGCATTAATCTCTGGTATAGGCATTATTTTGAATGTATATGACAAGGACCTGTAGTATTTAAAGTAATGTTGTTATTGACAGTTGTGGTGGGTTGATCCTGGCTGGGTGCCAGGTGCCCACCAAAGTCACTCTGCCACTCCCTCTCCTCAACTGGACAGGGGAGAGAAAATATAATGAATGTCTCGTGGGTTGAGATAAGGACAGTTTAATAAAGGAAAAGCAAAAGTCGTGGGCAAAAGCAAAGGAAAACAAAACATTTTATTTTCTACTTCCCCTCAGCAGGTGATGTCTGGCTACTTAGGAAACAGGGCTTCCATACTGACAGCAGTTGCTCCAAAGAGAAACGTAAATAATGAATGCCCCTGCTTCCTTCTCCCTTTACTTAGCTTTTATAGCTAAGCTGACATCATATGGTATGGAATATCCCTTTGGTCATTTTGGGACAGCTGTCCTGGCTACGTCCTCTCTCAAGATCTTGCTCAGCCCCAGCCTGCCAGTGAGGCAGGGGAAAATGTTGGAGAGACAGTCTTGATGCTGTGTGAGCACTGCTCAGCAGTAGCCAAAACACTGGTGTGTTATCAACACCTTTCTAGCTACCAATACAGAGCACAGCACTATGAGGGCTGCTATGGGGAGAATTAACTCCATCTCAGACAGACCCAATACAACAGTATTGGCCAACATGTCAGTGTTCTAAAATTAATCAAATTCAAAGCAATTCAACTCCAAACCTGTCTCCTCCCAGGGACCTCAACTCCCAGCATTATATAAAACCACAATTTCTGTTCTTTTCTGGAAAATGCAGGCACAGTGATCATGGGCCCTGTGGCTACTGGTTGTGCTTATGTCAGCAGTCACAAGCTGTGGCATCACACAGATAGCATGCAGAGGCTAATGGATTCAGAGCACCAAAGTACATGGGTTGAAAATATACAGAGATAGCTGGAGTCTTGCCCCAAAGTACCTGCAGTTGGAAAGGCAACATACAACAGCAAGGTGGAGAATAACCAGCACTTTGGAGTGGTTCAATAGGTAAGTGGCAAAACATCTATAGGACTTAAGGAAACCATCATCAACAAGAAGAAACAGTCATACCTTTCCTCCTATGTAGCCATTGTCACTCACAGTATATGGTACATAGCAGGGGGAGAAGTGACTGCTTTGCAATTTGCCCTTGGTTTGGACAAGTTTCTGAAACTTGTAGCCTGAGCTGTAAGTCTGTTCTCAACTGGAAACTACAAGATCATTGGATATGCATCTGGCAGCTTGCACAGTGGATTCATTTTTCTAACCCAGCTCTCCTAGCTGCAGGTAGTGCTGCAGATAGCTTGTGAGAAAGATATAGTTATGATGTGAGATACTTGAAAAAGATGGCTGAGAACCCAGACCTCAAAATTAAAAAAAACAACCAAACAAACAAAAACCCAGTAAACTCCAGGCCATCCCAGATGTAAGGTATGCTTCATAGACCTTATTGTCAATAATGAAACACACAGCCCAGCTAACAGAAAGCATAAGAAAACATTGCTCGTATCACTTTGCCCCCTGGGAAAAGAGAGAAAGAGAGAACAAACAGCATAAATATGTAGGGTAGAAGGAACCTCTGAAAGCATAATACCTCCCTGCTCTGTGCCTGGAGCACACCTCACTCCTTTTCTGTTGTGGGTCTGATCCAATATCCTGTTTCCTGTCCATAGCCCAGGACACTGCAAAGGTGAACAATATGTTTAAAGCACTTGTACGTTTGTATTTATTGCTGCTACTGTCCTACAGTGCCTTGAATCTGGAAAGAGTGTGGCTATTCTGACCACATTTTTGTTTTGGTAGAAAACCTTGGTCAGAGCAAGCCCTGATGAAATCCCATCTGCAAATGGACCCAAGTTGGTAATCTGGATGGTTTAGACCAGAGTGTAAATGTTCATGAGCTGAACATCACCCTCACATGCTTAAGTATCTGATCAGAATTAGCTGTTTTCTTTAAAAGTACTTCACCTTCTCTGTGCCTGGTCCATTGACTTTCTCTTACCATCAAGTAATAGGTCTCTGCCCTCAAGGCATGTTAGTGACATTCACACAACCAAATTCCTGCTGGTTTTTGTGCTTAGTGATACTGGGAACTCATTTTGCACGGTACTGGTTTTATCCTTGCGTTTGTTGCTATACTCATCCTCATATGCGTACCACCTCTGCATTCTGTATGCTTCCTCTTTGATTTTCAAGGCATTAAAGATTTCCATTGCTGCTGTAATGTTTATTAATATTTCTCTTTCTTACATGTTGAGGAACTTGCCTTTGTGTCTTTTACTACAGTAGCCCACTCATCTATGCTCTTTTTTTTCCCTGAAAGACCCTAGTTACCAATTCCTTCTGTATGAAATCTGCTTTTTGCCAAGTCTGCTCAGATTTCTGAACTTCATCACTTTGCAATCACTGTTGTCCAAATTCCCTCTTCCTTTCAGGTTCTCATCTGTGCCTCAGGTCACCCCACAAAAGAAACTATATTAGGAACCCACCAACTGAAAAACACTGCTCTGCAACCTGTAAGAGTTTTCCTAGCAACTGTCTCTGGACTTGGTGACATATGTAGTTTTAATACACTTACAAAAATCTCCTGTATACCAGGGTGAAGGGGATTGCATGTGAACTTGCACAGGAAAAAAAGTAGCAAAGCACTCAGTGCCCAACAATTCTGTTATGGCTGGGAAGCTACCTTCATCTGTGCTTGTGAGGATACCAGACTTTCTGCCATGTAAAGGAGTCCCTTGCTTCAGGACTAATGGCTGAAGGCGTAACAGCTGTAAATGAGGAATGGGAACTGGTTCTTAGATAGCCTGTTAAACTGGAAATTAGGAGCAGGGCTACCAGATTATTTCTCCTGGACATTTTATATTATAAATTAATTATAAGGGATGGCTATTTTGACAGGTGCACAAACAGAAAAGGCAAGTTTCTTGAAGGAAAAAAAAAGAGCTGTGGGGGCTCATGATGCTTTTGACAGAGAGGCTGTAATTTTCTACCTCATCTGCTGGGATTCCCCCCTACTTCTTCCATGTGCTTGGAAAAAAACACCTTAAATTCAACTAAAAGAGATGCTAATGGCCCTAAGAAGCATGAAAAAATGACAAAATTCTGTGAAAGGAGAAGCAAACAAGGACAGGAAATGGCTATAAAGAATAGAAGGAAAAAGAGAAAGGTGCTTGAATTACATTGGCAGCTAATTTAAAAGAAAGGCCTTAAAAAAGAGAAGCTGTCAGTTTAAGCTGACACTCTTCCACCATGAAGATGCCTTTCTAAAAAGTCACTTTAAGAAGTTCTTTGCCTCCCTTCCCCTGCCACCACAGCTCAGTATATTCCGTTATGTTTGCCACCTTCCAGCTGCTGTAACATGGCTCCATGTGGGACTGTTCTGGATACAGGGTTGCTGAGGTGCTCCGGGTTTTTTTTTTTCTTTTTTATTTTAAGGACATAGAAAGATTCATAATTCAGGTAAAACATTTATTTTAAAATGCAGCTTCTGAAAAAAATCCCACAGTTTGGTCTACAAAGCTTTTTTTTTTTTTTTTAAGGACATGGAAAGGATCATAATTCATGTAAAACATTTATTTTAAAATGCAGCTTCTGAAAAAATCCCACAGTTTGGTCTTTAAAGCTATAGGAAGACTGTTCACAAAAAAATAAATAGTTATAATTACTTTGAAAAATCAAAAGTTCCAATTATGTGCTAGCTGGCAGGACCCCCAATTAGCAAACAAATCCCCAGCATTGCCAGCCATGCAGTTTGGGTGACTGTGCAAACAGAAAAAAACACATCCCTTCACAAGCATGCTGTAGAGGTGAATTAATGAATATTCATTATATGCACATGTCTAATTCAGTAGTGATACATTGCAGAATTAGTAATTCTGTCCCGAGGCGGGGACTTGGAAGCATGGCAGTAAATAAGAACTGGTATGCATTAATTCAGACCACACCAGGAGTGAAAAGAAACAGAAAGAAATAATGAAGAACTAGCCATTCAGTGAGTGAAACAGAGATCCAGGGGGAGCCAAATATTATAGCACCATATTCTTAGGTAGTGTCATAAAAGTTGTACAGTGGGAAGGCAAACTGAGGTATCACAGATAGCTGTTAATGCTGGAATTTCCAAACTTTCAAGTGCTAAACTGTATAATGGAACATCCTTTTAATAGGAAATTATCTCTACAATACAATATTGCAAGATATTCAAAACCCCTTTGCATAAAAATGAAGCAGGTTCAACCTTGGAGTTAACATCTGGGGAAATTTATAGGATTACAAAAAGAAAGTGCTCTAGCTGCTAATCACAGTCAGGAATGAACCTCTTCTCAGGAAACGTGCTGGAGTATCATTGCTGAGATGTGGAGGAAAAACAGTGACGATTTTTGACACTTGCAGGAGCCATCAGGAGACTGAAGCCACTACAAGTCTCAGGTGAAGGATATGCTATGCGACTCTAAAGGGCTTTTGTGGTAGAAGACTTGCTACTTGGAGGCCACTTTCAGAGCCTTTTTCTTCTCTTCCTGCTTTAAAATAAAAGACCAGAGAGAGCTCCTTTTCTCATTAATACCTCAGACATTTGCAGAGCAAGGCCCTGAGTATTTTACTAAGTATGGAGCTATGCAAGGGCTGAAGGGACCAGTTCTTGCAGCCTTGATCTTCGCGCAGTCCTCTACCCCCAGGCAGGCTGCATGCCACATGCATGTAAAACATTGCCAGTCGTATGTCCTCCTTGTGCACAAATACACGAATATAGCAGCAGGATAACTGTTATACTGCAGTTT
This sequence comes from Sagittarius serpentarius, assembly GCA_034782735.1. Lineage (NCBI taxonomy): Eukaryota > Metazoa > Chordata > Aves > Accipitriformes > Sagittariidae > Sagittarius > Sagittarius serpentarius. The sequence continues at coordinate 26,469,763 of JAVKLA010000007.1, read as the reverse complement.
TGGGAGGGCAGTCTCAGGGCTCTGTTAGTTTTCAGGTTCATTTCCCTCTATTTGGCACATGAAGAACAAACATTTTCCAAAATTAAGGTTTTTTAACAGAAGAAAGGTTTAGTTGAACAGTTTTGGTTGGTGGTGCGTGGTTTGTGACTTGTTCTGTTTCTCAGTATCTTTATGTTTGAACAAAAGTATTTCCACTGGCAAGCATTTTAAATGTAAGACTTTGAGGCTCAAAAAATGCTCTGCTTGAAAACTGCAACAGCTTCTGTCCCCATCTTAGCAGTTCATGACACTTGCTGTTTGAAATGCTATGACCATGTGGTAGCTGCTCGGCTTTCTGAGAGAATGTTGCTTTGCCTTTGAAAAATCACCCTTTGAGAACTTGACATGGAGGTTGTCTCTTTTCAAAGCGAAAATGACAGTGTTAATACTTGAAAAGGAACACACAACCTCCGTATTGTTCCCACTGGCAGAAATGAAAGGGGACATTTCTTTGCACCCTAAATGCTAGAGCATCTTTCCTCCTGCGAAACATGAGGAGGATTGTGCAGTGAGATACTCTGAAGAGAGGAAAGGAGGATGGTACAATGTGAGTGAAAATTTAAAAAAACGTTGTGTGCATAAGGTTCAAAATAGCATTGTAGATGAAACTTATTTCATCAAAAACTTTGGCTCCTGGTGAGAGGATTTGTGCTTTGTCCTATCCCCTCACTTTTGTTAAAATAAATATTTAGTTAAGGGGAGGAAGACATTTTGTGTTTTCTAGCCTGCTAAACAAGCATATTAATTTAGTCACAGAAGCATCCCTCTTTCTTAGTCACCTCAGATATCCCGAGTAAAGCTCCATCTGTGGACTGATGCCACATTTGCTTCTGTGGAGCTTGACCTGATCTGGCATTTTGGAATTAAATACTTATTTTCCCCTTCATCCCACCTTATAACCAGTCAGTTCTCTTAAAACATGGGAATTTCAAAGGAAGAGCTAGATTACTAACTAACTATTATGGGTAAGATAGATCAAAAAGTAGGTAATTTTTCTTAGCCACTTATGTTTTCCCCAGTTTTCTTTTCCAGCATGTCTGATTAATTAAGAGATTTCAATAAGAAACTGGAAAATGGCAATATATATATATATTTAGGGAGATGGTGGCAGGGTGGGGGCGACAGAGAAGAAGTTTTTTGCAGGAAAAGCAGAAGCGGAGCAAAGGAGAGAGGGTTGCAATCAGAAATCTTGGAAGAAAAACAAAAATTTGTATTGGGAATCAGTCGTGCCTCTTCTTGACTTGCTGCTGTTCAAAACTGCACACAATGTTCAAATGTTTCATTTTATTCTATTTAGAACAGGGCAGGAGAGAGAAAAGAGGAAAAGGAAACTGGGTTTGCATCCACCTTGGCAAATGCAAAGCAGCATCAAGGTGTAAATCCTGGCCTCAAATCTGGTGAGAAAGTCCTTTCAAGACTACTTGCACAATCATTTTATTTGACAGCAAACACACTGTTCTCTTCTGTAGTTTATTTTAAACTCCACATTGTTTAAGTAGCAATTTAAACTGTTTTGTCCCCATTTTACTTCAATATTACTTGTATACAATCAGCATAAATGTTTGTGTTATTTATAAAAAATCCAGGCCAAAGACGTGTCATCACAAGTCGGAGACCTACCACCAACTATTTCTTGCTGATAACCAGAGGAGGACTTGAAGAGCCTCTCCGGTCACAGCTGCCATTTGCATGCTCTTGAATCAGTGAAGGTGAAGAAATATTTTGCAGTTCCCAGGAGGGATGCTGAAAAGCAGAAGAAGGTGTGGGAGAAGAGTTCTTCATTGCCTGTGGGAACTGTTTATTTATGGTGTTTTTGCAAACCTAGCCTCCCTGTCCATTCTTTAGGAGAGCAGGTAACTTCAGCAGTTGACAAAGCAGCCACAACACACAACAAAAGTTTAAAACACAACAAGGCAGTTTCTTCAGGAAACTGTGGAGTCATAAAACTTGTCTCTTCTTCCTGGGGTGGGAGTAACAGACAGTGGTTCTTGCTCACAAAAAAAAAAAGCTGTAAAGTAGGCAATTACAGTCTTTCTCCTGGCAGAGAGAGCTAAAATATTCAGATTAAGTGCATCTACCAAGATGGAATAAAGGTTAAACAGAGTCTCTGTTTGCTAGAGTTTCTAAACAGGGACAGAGAGCTGAAGCACACAAGTTAAAGCTAATTAACTTTAATGCTTTCCCAGTCCTTTCTGAATTGATCAAGGGCTGTTATGGAACTTTTGTTTACAGTTTTATGTGCAGTGTAGTGAGGAGAGAAACAGGGAAAACATTGGCATAGTAAAAGCAAAACCAGCCTCTTAATCTAGGCTAGTATCCTTTTATAGGACAGTGGAGTAGTGTATTAGTAGAGGCTGAAATTTTAGAGATATTTGAGTGCCTAAAAATTCAGATAAAAACCTAATGAGATTTTTCAGAAATGCAGTTTTTCAATGGCATTTTGGCTCATAGTGTCCTCTGAAATTCCCATTAGGAGCCAATATGCATGCTTAAGCACCCAGCTATCTTAAATATCTAGGTCTTGGTGCCTAAACACAGCACAGCTACTTTCTCTCTCCTTCAGGGCACCTGCTAAAGAAGAATGCATCCAGAAGCCATGTGTAATCTATATGGCCTCCTCAGCCCAGCAAGATTTCTAGAGCTCTGTTAAATTTTGGGGGAACCAGAGGGGATTTAAAAATGCTGGGGAAAGGGGATTATGTAAATACCTAATCTCTTGAGCCCACAATGGTGCACTTTGCTTTGGCATTAGATCAACACTGGTTTTGAGAATATGGCCTGCTGTCACATTCAAGTGGCAAGAAGACATTGATATGCACCTGTGTGCAACCTTCTGGGTGAAAACCTGGATTCTAATAAAGTAATAGGGTATATCAACCTTTAAGATCAGAACGGGCTTTTGCCCCTGAAGAGACTGGCTCCGTTGCATCCCCAAGTCTGAAAACTGCAAATTTCCATGAAAGCATATATACATATTCAAAAATTCAGAATGCTTACAAATAGTTGAACATTTTACTTCAGATACAGATTAATTTTGTATAAATAACTGAAGGTAGGCCATAGGTAGTAGTAGCGTCTGGGGGTGGCACCTAACTTCCTCTGCTTCTGTACAATTCCAATGTGTTCATATATTTATGTACTCATATGTACCTTCTCAGATTTGTGTGTGACAGATACATTATCACAGAAAATGAATTCTGTATGGTTATGATATTGTTGATGACAGCTGCCAGGAAATTAAAATAAATTCTTTGGGAAAATCAAGCAGCTTTTAATTTCCTGTGTTTTTCATGTTATAACAGTAGTTAAAAGCAAAAAAATAACCAACTCTGAAACAGAAATGAACCTAGTAAAAAAGGCTATACCTAATTTAATCCAAGATTAGCAAAACTATATTATAGGCCAGTGTCAGGTAAGAACGACTAATGGAAGGATCAGTATTAGCTGGAAATGAGATACAAGCAAACAGAAAAAAGGAATACCTGTATAGGTTTATGTCCTCATCATAATGACATAAGGATTTCATTTTTGTATTTGATGGGTCATAAACCACTGAATATTTTATTGTGGTTCTGAATGATTGCAGCCACTCTACAAGCACTTGCATGACCATTAATGCAGTATGCTTCTCTAAAGCAGAGTCTCTTCATGTTTTTATGGAAAACTCTCTCCCTTCATTCAATTTCTTAGCTTTCAAGGGTTTTGGGTGCCTAGAGGTCCCATTGCCTTAGCCCAGTATGTAGCTGAGCACTTCTGAAAGCCAGCTATAAAATGCAGTGATTGAGGTAGGATTGCATACTGGTTTAATATTAGTGTTTCTCCATTGAAGTTAATGGAGCTACTAATTTTCATCAGCATGTTACTAGAATGTGATCAGTGCAGACATCAGCTGAGGATTTCATTATAGAACTGATTCAGGCAAAACACATCCAAAGCCCCAGTACTTCAGACCATACTATAAAAGCAAAATGTAAGTTTGACCCTTTAGCAAAGGCAATACATTTCAATTTTGCACACTGCGTGGATTTAGCCAGGACATGTATAAACACATGTCATTAAGGGAATTATTCCATTTAATTACTGGTGCCAGTTTAAAATTTATGGCATTGTCCTGGGTTCAGCCAGGATAGAGTTAATTTTCACAGGAAGCTGGGAGGGGGGCACAGCCAGGATAGCTGACCTGAACTAGCCAAGAGGGTATTCCATACCATGTGACATCATTCTCAATATATATTGGGGGAGGTAGCATGGCAGGTTCTCTTTTTCTTTGGTGGTGGAGCATTAGGTGCCCAGTGGTGAGCAACTGTGTTGTCCCAGTAAACTGTCTTTATCTCAAGCCCCGAGGTTCCACCTTCTTGGTCTCCTCCCTGATTCTCCTCCCCACCGCTCCGGAGTTGGGGTGGGGGGAGGAGTGAGGGAGCAGCTGCCTGGTGCTTTGTTACCGGCTGGGCTCAAACTATGACAGGCATGCACAGCACACTGCCTACGCATCTACTTGTGGGAAATGGTGAGACACATTTGTGGAGTATGTCACTGGCTACCTGAAAATATCAGCAAGTCAGCTGACATTCCTGACATGGTGATCCTGTCCATGAACAGATGAGGAAGAGGAAGTGTAACTTTCCTCATCTGGAGGTCTTGAACATCTTCTGAGGTCTGTCACTGAGAAAGAAGGCAGAATTGAGTGGAAAGAGGACAAGAAAGTTGTTCTTATGCACTCTGCCAAAGCACGCCTTTACCTTTGAGTAGCACTGTAAGTCGGTGCCTCTGGAAGCTGCCCTGTGTTCAGGGAAAAGTGGGGGAAGCAGAGGTGATGTGGAAGAGTGAAATTCCAGGTAGAAATGTGGCCTTGTGATTATTTGCTTGCTTAGTTGTTTAAGGTTAGGGTTTTTTTCAGCAATTCCTATTTTCTTACTGTGTGTCTTCAACTCAGGACACACCTGTTTTTGCTAAGTCCAATTTTTTCTTCAGAGACAATCATACTTTCAACTACTGCTGAGAAAAATTTTTAGAAGGGTTTTTATTTTTTTAAATTCTTCTTGCTCCTCTGGCTTAAAAAAATACATTCCAAGTGTTATCCACATTCAAGTAATTTTACAATGGCCTTATTATTTACCAAAACAAAAATCTAAAATAACTTCCTTTCCTGCTGCTTTGGAGAAAGCAGAGTGACAAAGTCGGTCAGCTGTTATCTCCAGGCATATCTGGGTCTTACCACATTAATAGTATTTTTGCTTCAGTTTATATCTGATAATCTAAACTCTCCCTGATGTCTCTGGTAATATTTCTCACTTAATTACACTGAAGATTTATATCCCAGTCCAAAACCTACAGTACACTCTATGGACCCTTAAAAGAATCTCTTCTACTGTCCTTCTCTAGAAGTGATCTTGCCCCAAATCACTTGTTTTATTCCCACTGTTTTGTTTCCCACATCCTTTTGCCATTTCTTTATTCATTGCTGTCCTTCAGCTGCTTACATTTTCTCTAGCTGTATTTTCAGACCAGACATGGAGATTAAATGAGTCTCTACAGACAATCTCCTGCATGTTGGTTTAAAGCTTTTCTTGCTCCTCTCAGCCTTGCTATCAAGAGGCTGGAATCTGAGGTGAAGACAGTCTGTTGAGAAGAGCACATGCAAGATGACCTCTATATGTAGAAGAAAGGACTGTTGTTATATGCTAGTGCTTCTCATTAGCTTGCAAGATGTACTTTAGGGAAAAGATGGTCAAAAAGTTCTGTCTTACATATCCACATGTCCCATGAACATCCACAAGTAAAACGTTTAGGTGGAAGTGTTTTGTTATATTTTAGGAATATAACTGTGCTTTAATTCCTCTTGATTGCACTCGTACTCACAGGCCATTTGGGAATCTAGACTCCCACAGTGTAAGGTGGGAAGATGGTTCATCCCTTGGAGAAGTTACATTCTGTCAAAGATGCCATCCAGAATGACAGTCTTTTTTGTAAAAAGAAACCATCACAATCTGCAGTCTTCTTTGTTTTCCATAGAACAGCATTTGTCGCTTCACTAGCTGGCAGAAATGAGGTGGTAAATCCATTTGTAGCAAACTTTTTCCTTCCTGAAACTGACAGAGAAAATCTGAATCTAAGTGGCACATAAAGAGTGCAAAGGTGGGCTAATACTGTGGTTCTCAACATCATCCCTGCACTGCCAGTTTGGTCAGAACAGCACATGCACAAAGTAAGGCAAAGCAAGGATCCTGTCTCTGCTGAAGCTGCCCTGCCTGTCAAGATCAGCAGCTGAAATTTCCACCTAATCTGTATGAACCCAGCAGAATCCATCTGCTGAACCATCTGTGGGACGACTCACTAAAATTATAGCCCATCTGTTGTTTCACTGCCACAAAGTTTGACAGCCTCACCCTCACTCCATTATCTGAATATTTTTCTTTCCCTCTGGGCCTCCTCTGTGCTCTTCTCTCCTGCTATTTATCTTTTGTTTTGTTTTGTTAACACATTGCCTTTCCAATCTCCAAAATGTAAAAAAAGAGGTTATATTCCTACTGCCCTCCAGTTAGCCAGGAACAGCTTTGCCCAGCGCAAAGAATATAGATCTCTTATGTGTATATCATCATTGCCTATCTTCAGCTGCTCTGTACCAGCACAGTTCATTGCAGGCAAGAGATCTAGGCTGTTTTACACTAGCTAACTCTCTTCTCCCCCATCTAGGCTGTCACACTGAACTACTAGAAGTTTAGATTGTGGCTTGACCTTTCCTCATTCTTGAGGAAAGTATTTTTTATGTATTATTTACCTCTCAGCTTGAAAATTCAACCTTGCCTTTAGTGTCACATGCTAAAAAAAAAAAAAAGAAAGAGAAATACCCAGTTACCTCTTTCCTCCCATCTGTCATTTTATACTTGGGGAAGGCTTACCTGAAGGTTTTTCACCAGAGGACTAGCTTTGGCTTGGCATCAGCCATGGCATAGTGCTAAGAATGTGGGGATGAGAAGGAAAGGTGGCTGTATGCAGAAAAGCAGGCTGATTTCTGTGCAGCAGAAAGAAGGAAGTCATACTCTCTTTTACAGCTCTCACAGTCCATCTGAGCAGGTTTTCACCATTTGCTCTCAGCACAGGTGTTTGACAAGGAACAAGAGTAGAATTTGGTCCCATGTGGAAGCATAGAGAAAACAGGAGAAGGAGATCTCCATTATGTGTCATGGTTCTGGAAAGGGGACTGGTGTGCTAGCAGGCACATGGACTGCAAAATTTAAGATCTTGGCTGTTGTCAGCAGCAACAAATTGGAGGCTTCCGCAGTGTCAGCATTGCTATTGAATCAGCCTGGGTTGGGAAGGCAGTGTTGGACACCCTGGGTACCACTCATGGAAAACATGGCTTGAGGCAGGCCCACATTTGCCCCCTCTTTCTGTAGTACCTACTCCAGCTGTTCCCCTGCAGTATAGACTATGACAGCCCTGTGCTTCTCCATCTGTACAGGAACCTTACAGAGCCATTCAGATCAGTGGGTGGGTATGCATGAATAACCCCACCTCCTCTACAGTGCTTGCAGGATGACTGAGGGGTGAGGGGAGCATATTTTTATGAAAGCCTGATCAAACTGGGATGCCTCATTGTAGCATCTGTCCCATCCAAATATAGACTAGCTGCCTAGTGCTAAGCCGTACATAATACAATAAGGCTGCCTTGAGAGGTAGTCAACGCCCCAAGCCTGTCAGTGTTTAAGAGGCATTTGGACAATGCGCTTAGTAACGTGCTTTAACTTTTGTTCAGCTCTGCAGTGGTCATGCAGTTGGACTAGATGGTCATTGTAGGTCCCACTATTCTATTCTATTCTATTCTATTCTATTCTATTCTATTCTATTCTATTCTATTCTTTATAGTCTACACTCAGTGAGAAGAGATGTTTAGATCAGCTGTTAGGCTTCTGCTTTGAATTGCCCTTGTCTTGAACTTCCCTTTCTCTTCATTGCATTTAGAGGGATATAGAGAGACTGAGCTGTTTAATTTAGGCATTGAATTACATGGCTAAAAAAAAGCTGTCTGAGTCACTCCCCCCATACACACCCTTGCTTTGCCTTGGTCTGGATGTGAAGTGATGACAAATTCACTATCCCCCACCACCAGGACATGTTCAAATGACTAACTATCCTCTTCAAGAAAAAGGCAACAACCTGTACCTTTAATTTCAGATTGGCTATTATTTAGCTTCAACCTCCAGTCACTGGATCTTGTTACACTTTCATCTGCTAGATTAAAGGACTTTCTCCTGTCAGATATCCTCTACTATAGGAATTTGTGTTCCTGCACTTGGGGACATCAGGGATTAAAATCAGAACATAAGGAGCACTGAATACTGTTGTACTTTGTTTAGGATAGGATGCACTTACAAAATACCCTGGCTGATGTCACCACTTTCACAAAGAAAGAGATAATAAGAGTGATGTCTTCTCTTGGCAAAAAATCAGAGAAATAGCAGTAGCAGTGCAAGCCTGGGGAACAGTGATTTCTTGGCATTTTTGAAAGGACTGGATCTCTGCCCTTTCATGCAGCGTTCACTTTAAGGCACTGCTTGTTTAGCAGCACATACCCCAGGCAAAAACCAGTGCTTTCAAGACAGTAGTTAATGGAAATATTTAGTAGAAAAGGGATGTTAAATGTGAACAACTAATAGAGGAGCCCAAAAATAGGATTACATCATTGCATGGATGAAGAAAGAAGCAGAAAAACTGTGATATGTTTGAGCCCATAGATCTAGTCCAATTTTCAGAGGTATTATTCTGGAAGGTTTAAAAGTATTCTTGTTGGGCATATGTCCTGGTTTCAGCTGGGATAGAGTTAATTGTCTTCCTAGTGTTTTGGGGTTAGTATGAGAAGAATGTTGATAACACCCTGATGTTTTCAGTTGTTGCTAAGTAGTGTTTAGACTAAGTCAAGGACT
>JAVKLA010000007.1:26415838-26434864 GCA_034782735.1 Sagittarius serpentarius | reverse complement strand
CTTCTCATACTGAACTGAAAACACAGCGCTGTACCAGCTGCTAGGAAGACAACTCTATCCCAGCCGAAACCAGGACAATGAAGAATTTATAAAAAAAGGCACAAAGTTCCTAATGTGAGAAAGTATGCCCTCAAGTCTTTTCCTAGGTAGCTCAGCACCCAAGAACAAGGTATCAGCATGATTTAAGCACATATTTAATGGATTTTTTACTTGAATGATGAATATAGTGTTTAACCTTTTCCTCAAAAAACACCATGACTGAGAGCCACAAAATCCAGAAGGGTAAATGCATTTATGTAGAATGGAATGAAAAGAATATTTACAGGTACGTGTTCAAGGAGACTTATACACATTCTTTGGCTGCATTCAATAGCTAAGTATTATTCTCCATTTTGTAGAAATTGTTTAAGCTAGTTTATAAACATACAGTGTCTTGTTAACTAAAGCATCTTAGCTGGCATCTCCATAGCTAATCAGCTGTGAGGAAGGATGTTGGCAAGGTAGTAGTTGTACATGATAGGCATCTTTGTGGTAAAAATGTATGTTGGTGCAGATAGAACAGAATACCTGTTCTACATGTAGTTTCATGTAAGTGACTGCTGTGACTAACCGTACTTGAAAGATTCGAAAGCTTCATCACGTCAGATACAACATATAGTCTGTATAGATAAGTTAAAATGGATAAATGGGAGTTTTGATCTCAGAGTTAAATTGACTGAACTTTTTACAGTTTGGCAAGAAAGAAATGCAATATGATTTGTCCTTTTGACCCTAATGGAAGCTTGGCAGTCAGGTTGTTGAGATGGAAGATGGAAATACTTGGTTTCATGTTGCTGCATATAATGGGCAGCTGCCTGAGACACTGTTTGTGGTCAAACTCAGAGCATGTGTGTGCTAGGGAGAATTTGCAATCGTGATACAAAAGTCTTCAAAAGTAAACTGGAAGGTCCATCAGAGGGCTGCTTCTCTGCTGCTGGTTCAGAGAAAGAAAGGGGTGGAGATAGAAGGTATTTGTCAAGGTTTCCCTCTTTCTGGTGGGGTTGAGGCTAGTCAAAAGATGGCTGTACAAAACCACAGTGAGATGCCTGCACGATAGTGATGAAAGGGGAAGCCACTGAGGCGATGCAAAGAATCATGTGGGTTTTGATTCCAGTCTGTATGCTGTCCTCTGTACCTGTTTCCATTGTATCTGAGTATGTACCAACTTCCAGTGGTTGCTCTCCAGGAACAGCCATGTGCCATCTTCTTCAGCTTTTCAAAGGTGACACCAAAATGCAACCCAATATCTGCAGAGTAACAAGCTTTTGTCATTTTAGTTTTCTGGCCTGCTCCTGCTAGAAAACTTAAACCCAGAAAGACTGGGCTTGTTTTAGCATGTCATTGAGTTCCAGTTCAGGCTTTATAAAACTTAGCTGACTGTATAATTGAATTAACTTACTCTGCCCTTATTAATTATGTCAGCCACACTCAGTTTTTCTAAATTAAAGTAAGGTATATTAATTCCATGCACATAGTGTATCTGAATCCCAGCAAAACTAGCCATGGGAAGGCTTTGGTTGATAGACTGCACAAATTCTTATCTGCTGTAAAAGAACAGCAAACACAACAGGAGCACTCAAGAGTTGATGGAGGTTGTGAAGTGTTGGACGCACTTGTCTGTGGAAGCAGTGGATTCAAGTTTTTTATGAACAAAAGAAATAAATATCTGTTAGATTTGAATGATGTCAGGCTGTTCTTGCCTTTGGGCAGTGGGGTGGATCAAGGACCTTTTGTGGTCCCTTCCACCCTCATTTTTTAAAGTCTGAATTATTACTTTTATTTCAAAAATAATGTAGGTCATTTGGTACTCTGTGCTCTGACTTCTGCCCTCTCTTAAAGTGGTATAAATGTAGCACCACTGAATATACTTCAGAATTAAGTTTGAGAATAAAAATTATCCCCATATGTTAAGTAACTACATCTGCAGTGCTCTCCTGGTAGAGAATTGGTCAGATGTTGGATATCTACTTAGAAACATAAGATAAGATTCATTTCACTGAGCTTTAGACTTATCACTTATAGTTATCTAACCATAAGGTAATTGTGCAGTGTCCCTATAGGGAGGCAGAAGGATCTCCAGATTCATCCCACTGTAAGACAAGTATGTAAAATGGCTGAGACGCATCAACCTGGAGGTGCGTGTCTCTCTCAATTGAATATAAAGGGAGACTAGCCAGCTAGCTTAGACCTAGACAACTCACTTTTACACTTCTGAAGTTAGATTAGATGGAACTACCCCTTTAGTAAAGACTGCCTTTCAGCAGTAGTGTCATACAACCAATACTTTGTCAGCTGCACAATACTTTTTTTTATGAGTTAGGAATTTAATTTAGCATTCAGCTCACCCTTTTGCTGTTTATCTTACAAGTAATCTCCCTGCAAATTGTCTTTCTTGCTCCATTAACATCTTTTGTCAGCAGATAAACTTCAGAGATCTTGACACGTCTTACCATCTAGGGATATTATTCACAACTACAGCAGTGCTGGCTGCTTGGCACTTTGCTTTATTGCTCCAACAACCTTTACTTTCTCTTGACTTAGTGGAACAAGACTCAGTGTGGCAGTGTTTTATCAGTAGGAAGTGGCTTCTTATAGTTGGAGTGAGCCTTTGGCACTGATGACAGAAATATATCATGGCTCAGTACCTGATGGACCAAACTGTTTTACCATCAGAAGCTGTAATTGTAGAACTGGGTACAAAGTACACAGCATACAAGTGGTTTGCCACCACTCCTAGCAAACCTAGTCATTCTGCCATTAATACTAGCTGCCAACACTGACGTAATTGCAGCAGTGGTAATCCTGACAGGGAAATCCAGGGCAATATATTCCGTCTTTTTATGGCAGTAGGTATCAAATCCAAATTTCCTCTTACTAAGGAAGTCATAACTTCTTTCCCCATTTGTCTAAGTTCAGTGTTCCCCCAAAGAAACCCAAAAGTCAATGCACACATCATCTGCCAGAGACAGAGGACAGCAAACCCTGCATTAATGTATGCTTCCTATTCAAGTTCTTTAAAATGTCCATGTGTCCAAGGCTTGGGCTACAAGGTAACGGTGACACTCAGCCAATTTTAGCCTTCTATAACTTAAGTATATAGTCTAAAATGGTTGTCTAGACTCCCTCTATGTTAAGCAGAGACATCCAGAGAGTGGTTAATTCTGTATTTGAGTAAGCATGTGAAATAGGTGGGGTTCATCAACCCTGGAGATCCTGTCTGTTTTTATTGATTAGCAAGGTCCTGATCTGTAGCTTTGAGAAACCTAAAACTTGGTGACTTGTATCCTACCATAAACGTGCAAAGATATAAATGGTCTGTAACTTTAAGATTCTTGTACTTCAGAGCAGGTTGGACTTAATGCTATAAACGTCTTAAAATCTAGGAGAAGACTGCAGAAGTTTGGGATGAATGTAGGAAGTGTAATACTTACTTTTATTACCTAACACCTTCCCCACCCACTCCAGCTGCATTTTCGACATGTCACAATCCATGCTTTTCGGGTTTAGGTCTTTGCCAAAAGAGAGAGAAAGAATGACAGAAAGGAAACTCAATTTAGCTGTAGATTTGGAATACACCAAACTTCAACATGCCTTACATCCAGGGTCCAGGGCTGACCTGCTTTCAAGATAAACATTTTTTTTATAGAGAGGTTTTTGGAGCTAAAGCCAGCATCTTTCTTTGTCATGGTACTATTAGGAATCCAAATTTGGTTCCAGTTGTCTACAAAAGCTCCACTTAGAGCTGGTAATAACTGTTGCAGACAAGACTGCACCTGCTTTATAAATACAGTTTCACATAACAGCCATGGAAACATTTTGTGGCAATCAGCCACTTCATCTTCCTATAAAATGCAATGAAGTTACAGTCCCTCATGGGTGAAAATCTCTTTATCTAGGGCCTCCCATTATAGTGATTTTGTAAGAAAATAATCTGTACAGGCCAACAGGTCTGTTCATCACTAACAAGGTGTCAGTAAAAGACTGGGTGGTTCTAAAAGGGACCCACAAGAATTCTTCCCAGCCTTACTAAAAAATGCAGAAAAAGCTCCTCAAGTACTTGGAAAAACAGATAAAACTGTGAATGCAGACAAGATCAAACAGATCCCAGGCAGGTCCTTCCCCTAAAAGAGTTATTCCTGATTCTTTATGAAACAAGTTAAAAGCAAGGGGCCTGATTCTTACCTACAGAGACTCAGCAGAGTACTGGTTGAAAAGCAACAGCAAGGAATGGAACAGGAAAATATTGCCCCTCTCTGCAGGCTCTGTGCTGTACGCTGGCAGAGCAGGGTGAAGAAATACCTTCACTGCAGTTCAAGTGTGGGCCTAGGAGAAGATGTAACCGGAGTTGTAGATCTGAGTGTTGCTACCCTGAGTTCAAAAGTGTCCTCTGTTTTGGCTGGGATAGAGTTAATTGTCTTTCTAGTACCTGATATAGTGCTGTGTTTTGGGTTTAGGATGAAAAGAATGTTGATAACATACATGTTTTCAGTTGTTGCTAAGACATGTTTAGATGAAGTCAAGGACTTTTCAGCTTCTCATGCCCAGCCAGCAAGAAGGCTGGAGGGGCGCAAGATAGTTGGGAGGGGACACAGCCAGCACAGCTGACCCAAATGGGCCAAAGGGGTATTCCATACCATGTGACATCATGCCCAGTATATAAACTGGGGGAGTTGGCCTGGGGAGGAGTGCTGCTTGGGAGCTAACTGGGCATTGGTTGATGAGTGGTGAGCAACTGCACTGTACATCACTTGTTTTGTGTATTCCAATCCTTTTATTATTATTGTCACTTTACTGTTATTGTTGTCATTGCTAGTTTCTCCCGTTCTGTTATATTAAACTGTTCTTATCTCAGACCATGAGTTTTGCCTTTTTCCGATTGTCTCCCCCATACCACTGGGTTGGGGGGGAAGTGAGTGAGCAGCTGCGTGGTGCTTAGTTGCTGGGTGGGGTTAAACTATAACAAAAGGGTCCACAGCAAATGGAGAAATGCTAAGCCATTACAGTGGAGGGCTCAATCTGGCCTGTGCCTGCTGCATCCAAGGCACTACTGTGGGCATAAGCTTGCTTTCTTAGATTTATGAATCCTGTGCTAGCACTTGTACCTAATCAGCATTGACAGGGTTGACCATGAGTTCAGGCCCTTGTTTGGCCAGTGTTGGCACTTGCTCTGATAGGTACAGCCCATGCCCTTCTCAAACAGGGAAGCAGTAGCTGCTGCTCATCTAGACATCCTTGCTTATTACCTTCAGCATCTCTGTGACCAAACAGTCAGCAATTTGGGGATTTTATCCAATTTCAGAGCAGAGGGACACAGCAGCCTAATAGTATCTTCCCCAGAAATCTCTTGCCTGTAGACATGTCAGACGTAAGTATATGAGACACTAAGAAAACAGGAACTACAGACCCCCTTATTAAAGATCCACAACTATCAGTTTACTATGTTGGCTTGGGATTAGGTGCTTACTGGAAATGTAGGCCATAGCCCAATGGCAAAAATGAAAACAAACACTCTTCTCTCCCTGTCCCCCTTTCCCAAAAAAAGTATTTTGAAATATTGCCATGGCACTGCTTAAAAGGTCTCCATGGTGCTGTGAATTTGAATGTCAGCAGATAATTAGCAGATTTAATTACATGCAGAGAGCAAATATATCCAAGTGGCACATAAGCAGAGTGAAATTCTATGTCCCTGGTATGCAGAACTGCCTGTGCATGTTATATTAGGAGGTGGATACCGAGTCAGGAAGGCTTGCAATAGAAAGATGAGGACAGCAGAGAAAGCAGAGGAAATGGAAAGGAGTTCAGCTTTCACTGCTGAAAAAAAGAAAATGCTGAAAAAGTCAGATTGTTAACAGAGGAGGAGGAAGCTATGCCCATTGAGAAGCCCTAAATGGCTAAAGTTTTTAGCAGTGTAAGGAAGGATGGGCTGTGTCAGGGCAGAAGAACAGAAGGGGTTGGGGGAGGAACCCCCAGAGCTCTCTCATACATGCTGGGTCTTCAAAAACGGTGAAGGTCTCCTTGTTGCTCTGGTTCTTGCTTTTTTTCTGCCTGATCTGCAGCTACAGACTCTATGGTGGGAAGGGTGGATGGTGGGCATCTCTGCCTGTGCAAGTGGGCCACAGGCCTGTGGAGCTTCTCTGCTGAAAGCAGAGCATGTCCTGTCAGTCAGCATGATGGCCTGTGGGAAGCAGAGTCAGCCTCAGGCTCCAAATGCTGCCAATCCAAAAGTTTTTGTCTAGATAGCCAGGGCTGTACATCATGTAGTACAATGATGCACATTGCATCACACTGCGAATGAACTTGAAGCAGATATCTGATTTGCCATCAGATCTAGCAGCTGGAATATAGATTTCTCCTGTCTACTTATTACAACTGTCAAAATTTCTCAGTGTCCCTGTGAGAGATTGAACTATGAACTGTTTGTCTCAAAGATTGCCTGCTTATCAGGACAACTACAATGCCACAGAGATATCCGGCTTGTGATAACCTCCTGCAGCTGCTGAGATCCCTGGGCTTGCAAAAACATCAAGCATGTACACATATGCGAGAATGTGGGGACTGCAAGTACATGCAGTTGTCATGGAAATCGCAGCCTTTGAAGGGGGATAAGAGAAGCTGCCAAGATAAGCCCTGTGCCATCGCCCACCACGGAAGCACTGAGAGACTTGGACCCCCGGGACGCCGTGGATCCATGGTGGTGACTATTCTTGCAACTCTATCCCGACTGCTTGCTTGATTTCTGCCTTCTTTCCTCTTCCTCCATCCTATCCTATTGCTACTATTTTTCACTTTTGGTAATAAAAGCTGTTTCTAGTATATGGCATTTGACCTCGTTTGTGTCTTAATCTCACTCTTGGGATCACATCAAAACCTCCCCAAACGTTGGATCAGGACAGTCCCTAAGCTATACGACACCTACTGCTGGGTTTAGGTGAGCCAAGCAGAGGACTGCCCATGGCAATAAACCAATGAGAGGTGGCAGAAGCACTGTCTCTACTTCCTTCTTTGGCTGTTTCAGAGCACGACGGACCCAGACCCAACATGTCTGGGTTGCTGGGTGCTGCTGGGCCTCTCTGTCCCATGCCTCCTTCACTGGGAATATGTGGTCCTGCCACTGGGCAGGAAGACTTGATCAGTAGAAATTAGAGGAGTCATCTGGAGAGTAGCCCAAGGCCACAATGGACTGTGTTGGAAAAGGTAAATGAGTCACTGTATATTGCTACTATTAGGCAATATGGAAACACTGCTGCAAGAAGTTTGGCTCAGTGTGTTATACCAGCTTGGCAGATCTCGTTGGGCACAAGATATCAGAAGGCATAAGGCTGTTTATTTCCTCCACTGTAGTAGCAGAAGTGCTTTGCTGTTATGATACTCAGAGATCTTTGGTAGCACACAGAGCACATATAAATGAAATAATATATCCCATAGTCATTAAACTAGGTGCAAAATAGTTTAAGACAAAGGATGTGAATAGCGTGTATGCGGTAATTAACATTATGGGCATATAAAAGATGCAGGAATACATCAAATTAAAGAAGCTGGAGGGAGAAGAGAGAAGTATGGATTGCACAACATTTTTGTGTTTCATTCTTGACAGTACTTGAATAAGAAATTAAAACTACTTTTTCTCCTTTAGATTAAAACCTAATGAAAAGCTGATTCTTCCCCAGTATTTCACAGGGCTGAATTTTATGGAAAATTACTTATGAAGAGAAGAGAATAAGCAGAATCTACAGTCTACAGTAAATAAATGATTGCCAGTGAGGTTACAGCACGTTAGATTTACTTTTTTCAAAGTAAATCTGTGGAAGACAGCTATTGTGGTTTGAGCCCAGCTGGTAACAAAGCACCATGCAGCTGCTCGCTCACTCCTCCCCCCACCCCCGCTCCAGAGCGATGGGGAGGAGAATCAGGGAGGAGACAAAGAAGGTGGAACCTTGGGGCTTGAGATAAGGACAGTTTACTGGGACAACACAGAGAGAAATTACAATAGTAACAAGAGTACAAATAAACAAAAATACAAAATGAGTGATGCACAATGCAATTGCTCACCACCCGGAACCTAATGCTCCACCACCAAAGAAAGAACTTGCCATGCTGAGCTACCTCCCCCAATATATATACTGAGCATGATGTCACATGGTATGGAATACCCCCTGGGCTAGTTCGGGCCAGCTGTCCTGGCTGTGCCCCCCTCCCAGTTTTCCTGTGAAAATTAACTCTATCCCAGCTGAACCCAGGGCATTATTCACCCCTTATTCCATACCATCTACAGCATGCCCAGATACTATAATTTCAAATTAAACACCACCACTTTCCTTGTCCTCTAAAGGGACTTTATGTCCTACAGCATGTGGAAGTTCTGACTGGGCAGGGCCAGCCCAATTGGCAGATCCTCTAGTGTTGACTAACCAGGTGGCTTCTGCTAAACGTGTATCCCAAAGTTTGAAGGTCCCACACCCCATTGCTTTCAATATAGTCTTTAACAGTCCATTGTATCGTTCATTTTTCCCAGAGGCTGGTGCATGATAGGGGATGTAATACACCCACTCAATGCCATGCTCTTTGGCCCAGGTGTCTATGAGGTTGTTTAGGAAGTGCGCCGCATTGTCTGACTCATTTCTTTCTGGGGTACAGTGTCGCCATAAGACTTGGTTTTCGAGGCCCAGGATAGTGTTCCGTGCAGTGGCATGGGGCATGGGATATGTTTCCAGCCATCCAGTGGTTGCTTCCACCATTGTGAGCACATGGCGCTTGCCTTGGCGGGTTTGTGGGAGTGAGATACAGTCAATCTGCCAGGCCTCCCCATCTTTATATTTCAGCCATCGCTCTCCATACCACAGGGGCTTTAACCACTTGGCTTGTTTAATTGCAGCACGTTTCACATTCACGGATAACCTGTGCAATAGCATCCATGGTCAAGTCCACCCCTCAGTCACGAGCCCATCTATATGTTGCATCCCTTCCCTGATGGCCTGAGGTGTCATGGCCCCACCGAGCCATAAATCACTCACCCTTGTGTTGCCAGTCCAGATCCACCTAAGCCACTTCAATCTTAGCAGCCTGGTCCACCTGCTGGCTGTTTTGAAGTTCTTCAGTGGCCCAACTCTTGGGTATGTGGGCAGCTACATGACGTACCTTTACCACTAGCTTCTCTAGCCAGGCAGCAATATCTTGCCACAGTGTGGCAACCCAGAAGGGTTTGCCTCTGTGCTGCCAGTTGCTCTGCTTCCATTGCTGTAACGACTCCCACAGGGCATTTGCCACCATCCATGTGTCAGTATAAAGATAGAACAGTGGCCACTTTTCTCTCTTAGCAATATCCAACACTAGCTGGATGGCTTTCACTTCTGCAAACTGACTCGATTCACCTTCTCCTTCAGCGGTTTGTGCAACTTGTTGTGTAGGACTCCACACAGCAGCCTTCCACCTCCAATGTTTTCCCACAATGCGACAGGACCCATCAGTGAACAGGGCATATTGCCTCTCATTTTCTAGACAGTTGTCCTGGTATCGGCTGGGATAGAGTTAATTGTCTTCCTAGTAGCTGGTACAGTGCTGTGTTTTCAGTTCAGTATCAGAAGAATGTTGATAACACCCTGATGTTTTCGGCTGTTACTCAGTCGTGTTTAAACTAAGTCAAGGACTTTTCAGCTTCTCCTGCCCAGCCAACAAGAAGGCTGGAGGGGCACAGGGAAGCTGGGAGGGGAGACAACTGGAACAGCAGACCCAAATTGGCCAATGGGGTATTCCATACCATGGAACGTCATGCCCGGGGAGGTGCTCGGCCCGGAGGTGCTGGGCTGGGGCGTTGGTCGGCAAGTGGTGAGCAATTGCACTGTGCATCACTTGTTTTGTGTATTCCAATCCTTTTAGTATTATTGTCATTTTTTTCTTGTTATTAGTGTCGTTGTTAGTTTCTTCCTTTCCGTTCTATTAAACTGTTCTTATCTCAACCCACGAGCTTTACTTTATTTTTTATCCGATTCTCTCCCCTATCCCACTGGGTGGGGGGGAGTGAGTGAGCAGCTGCATGGTGCTGAGTTGCTGGCTGGGGTTAAACCACGACAACAGTTTTTTATACGGTGGGGCCTCTTCAGCTCACGTCACCTCCTCCTCTGGCAATATTCCGAAATATTTGCCTTCTGGCCAGTCCGCGATCACTTCCAAAATTCCTGGGCAACTGGGGTTTCCTCCATGAGCTCATTGTGTGATTAATGCAACCCACTTACTCCACATGGCATCAGTTGCATGATGTGTAAAGACCCTCCCTTTGAACATCCAGCCCAGTACTGGCAGTCTGGATGCTAAGAGGAGCTGTGCTTCAGTACCAGCCATTGCGGAGGCAGCTCGAACTCCTTCATGCGCTGCCAGTATCTCTTTTTCAGTTGGAGTATAGCGAGCCTCGGATCCTCTGTATCCCCAACTCCAAAACCCCAGGGGTCGGCTGTGGGTCTCCCCGGATGTTTTCTGCCAGAGACTCCAGGTAGGGCTGTTTTCCCTGGCTGTGGTATAGAGCACATTTTTAACATCTTGTTCTTCCCAGACTGGGCCGAGGGCTACTGCATGAACAATCTCCTGCTTAATGTGTTCAAAGGCTTGTTGTTGTTCGGGGCCCCATTTGAAATTGTTCTTCTTCTGGGTCACTTGATAGAGAGGCCTTACAATCTGACTGTAATTTGGAATGCGCATTCTCCAAAACCCCACAATGCCTAAGAAAGCCTGTGTTTCCTTTTTATTAGTTGGTGGAGATAAAGCTGCTATTTTGTTGATCACATCCATTGGGATCTGACGACGCCCCTCTTGCCATTTTACTCCTAAAAAATCCATCTCCTGTGCAGGCCCCTTAACCTTACTCTGTTTTATGGTAAAACCGGCTTTCAGAAGAATTTGGATTATTTTCTTCCCTTTCTTGAAAAATTCTTCTGCTGTGTTGCCCCTGCCTCCCTTCCAGGACATTACTGCCAATGAGTTGGCATATGATGGTGGTGCACTTCGTATAAACTACCACCACATGGGTTGCGTGCATTGGATTCCATCTGGGTCTCTGCATGACTGCTCATTTTCTGGATCATTATAGATCACCTCCAGCATGGCTAATTCCCTCAGGTACTGGATACCCCTCTCCATGGTGGTCCACTTGCCTAGGTGATATGCAGCTTCTTCATTGAAAGGGTATCTTTCCTTCACAGCTGACAGGAGTTGTCTCCAGAGACTAAGGACTTGTGGTTTTTTTCCCAATGTCCTTGTTAATGCCCCCTTCCTTAGACAGTGATCCCAGCTGCTTGGCTTCCTTGCCCTCCACTTCCAAACTACTAGCCCCACTATCCCAGTATTGGAGCAGCCAGGTAACAATGTGCTCGCCTGGATGGCGGCCAAAATTCCTCCACATATCTGTGGAATAATTGCTGGAGGTGGCTTAGGAATTAAACTTAAATTTCACATTTTAAGGAAAGGTACAGCATTGAAGAAGCTTCCAAGATGGAGTGCAGCTGTCATACAAGGCCATGGAAGTTCCCTAGGCAACCTTAGATGTTGGCAACACTAGGGCTGCTTGGTGTGCTGACTCTGGGGTTTGCTGCACAGAGGGTGGAGCGGAGTGAAGACCTTGCGGCCAGGCTCTGTGATATTATGGGACCTTGAAGGTAATACAAAACTGATAAGCTGCATTATTGCTATCCTGAGCCAACAGTCTGTCATATTTTGACAAGATACTGTCCTTTTGGTGAACTTTGCTCATTATAGTATTATTATAATACCAAAACACACCTGCATCCCGAAAACTACCCACCTCCAAGGTGCGACCACCCCTCACAGAGCCTGCACTTTGAATTTTTCTAGTTTATATCTTTAAAAGCGAAGTGAGGAATTTTACACCAATGGTAACAAAGGTATGTATGACTAGAGTCACGCAAGCTCCAAGTGAAAGAGAAAAAATAATATAAAATAGCTTAAGAGAGAGGAGATGTTAGGGAAGATACCATCATGTCAGGGAAGAAACCATTGCATCAGGGAAAATGTCCTTGCATACCACCCTGACTTCTGGGATAAGTTGATGGGCTGAGCCTCTCTTCCCCCTCTTCAGGACGCCGTTGGGTAAGATTGAAACACTTGGTCATACCAAATGCCTCCCCAGGAAACTTAGAAAGCTCTATAGAGTTGCTTTATCTCTTTTAATGCGTTTGTTGCCAAGCTGTGTTACTTATACTCTTGACATTTGCACGTGCTTTGCAGACAGTGAATTTATTACTGGCAATCCAAAAGAACCTGTGTATCTGTTGCTTTAATAAACTGCACCATTCATTAATCTAGCCATGATCTCATTGAATGCGACCAAACTGAGTGTGGCCATGGTAGTTCATGCAACACGACTAGACTGAAAGGTGTATCGTGTTATTTGTGCATCCGTAATCGTTGATAGTTCAGCACACTGAACGCAACTGGACTTATAACACATAACCTTTAATGTGACAATATTGCGCAGCTCACTCATGGATAGGGATTGGGTGATTATCTCAGGTTCTGCCTCTTCTTGTTCTCGTGAAGGCCCTGGTTCACTCTCATCCCTCACTAAGCGAACTGATTTCTTTGTGTCTTTCTTCTTCTGTATGGGGGCGACTGACACCTGCATGGGCCGGTCCTCTGGTTCAGCTGCGGTGCCTGTCACTGGGGTTTGAGTAGCCACAGTGCCTGTTGGTCTGTTTTCCCTCCCTTCCTCCTAAGGGTGCTGCATAATATTGAGCAGTATTTGGTAGATATTGGCCAGGGCCCAGCAGAGTGCAGTAAGTTGTGCCTCTCTGGAATAGCCACAGCATTTTCCTCTCAGATATTCTATCACTTTATCAGGGTCCTGTAGTTGTTCAGGAGTGAATCTCCAAACCATTGGAGGTGAGAAGTTCTCTAGATACCTGCCCATCTTGTCCCACATGCCATGCCACCCATGACTACCCAGCCTTGCGGCAGATCTCTGGGCGGTATTCTTAAAAAACCTTTTTGTAGACCTGAACAAGACCAGAAACATATTCAGGAGACAGAGCAATAACAGCATGCTGGCTTGCGCATCCAAGGATGTTCAAAATTCTCAGAAGCTGTTCTAATGAGCCTGAAGGAGAAAGGGGGGGTGAATGAGTGGGAGAAAGTCTCCCCCCTGCCTTCCCCATAGATTGGGTGCGATTACCAAAGAATTCCAATAGGTGACGCCTGAGATATGGGAATGACGCCAGCGCTGCGGACAGACACGCCCATAACCTCATGGCCAGTGATGCAATCATTTCAGAAGTCGACATTATCCAGTATAGCAAAATGATAATCCTGATCCCTCTCCCAGAGGTGATAAACATTACCACGGGGAATACATAGGGCATACAGGAATTTACGTTAACACCACAATGCGAACAAATGAACCAACATTGTGACCAGCAATTATTCAACTAATGTAAGAAATGTGTATAACAATTTTGTTTTAACATGCTCTGGCCAGATCTGCCATTATCTCAACCCTTCTTGCCCCATGTTGGGTGCCAAAAAGGACTGTCATGGTTTGAGCCCAGCCATTAACAAAGCACCAGGCAGCCGCTCGCTCCCTCCTCCCCCCCCCCACTCTGGAGCAGTGGGGAGCAGAATCAGGGAGGAGACCAAGAAGGTGGAACCTTGGGGCTTGAGATAAGGACAGTTTACTGGGACAACACAAAGAGAGAAATTACAATAGTAACAAGAGCACAGATAAATGAAAATACAAAATGAATGATGCACAATGCAATTGCTCACCACCTGGAACCTAATGCTCCACCACCAAAGAAAAAGAGAACTTGCCATGCTGAGCTACCTCCCCCAATATATGTACTGAGCATGATGTCACATGGTATGGAATACCAGGTTGGCTATTTCGGGTCAGCTGTCCTGGCTGTGCCCCCCTCCCAGTTTTCCTGTGAAAATTAACTCTATCCCGGCTGAACCCAGGAGAGATGTTAAGCCAGAGGATCAAGAAGTTAAGCAGTTTTAATCTTGAGAACCCGTCTGTTAAACTTCTTAGAGCAGAATTTGTATGTTAGATATAATTAAATGGACTTTTTTTGTGGGTGGGGGAAATAGCTTAGACAAGCACACTGCTATAATAAATGGATATTTATACCTCAAATAAATCAATACAATGACCATTTTCCTTTCAGTTTAGCTCTTGGTGTGGTGTCTTGACAGAATGGGTGGCTATTCTCTATTTGGGAAAATGTGTGTGAATTGTCCAGCCACTGAGGCTTTTCAAGAGGAACAGTTATCATTCCCAAACACCTGTATGGCTTCCATCATAAATCTTTATGTCAGTGACATTTCAGCACTTAGACATCATTATACATTATCAAAATGCATTTCCTGTTTTAAAGGTGGTTTAAAGTTGTGAAGTCCAAGGATAAGTCATTATGGTCTGTTTGTTTTTCAGGTTTTTGCTTCCCGCCCCCCGTCCCCCGCATTATAAATTATTGGTCCTTCATTTTTCAGTTTGGAAACACACGCATTGTCACCTTAGAAACTTACGAAAATGTTTGTATACTTGTGGTTATGCCCACTACAGTCATTTAAAAAAT
Source organism: Sagittarius serpentarius (assembly GCA_034782735.1). Taxonomy (NCBI): domain Eukaryota; kingdom Metazoa; phylum Chordata; class Aves; order Accipitriformes; family Sagittariidae; genus Sagittarius; species Sagittarius serpentarius. The sequence continues at coordinate 26,420,249 of JAVKLA010000007.1, read as the reverse complement.
CCCAAGATTGACTTAATTTTTTTATATATATATGTGTACGTGTGTGTATACATATATGTATGTATATACATCTTTATATGCATATATATGTGCAAATACATTTAGAATTGAGTCTGAGGATATTTCTGATTTTTGGGACTAAGAGGCCAATTTTTTAAGGTAAACACCCATTCTTCAGGTAAAACGTAGCTTCTGAGATAATAGGTCAGAAACTGGTTTCTCCTAAGAGAAATGATACATAATGATCGGACTCAAAAGACTCTAGTCTATAAGAAAATATCAGATGTCCATTCTGATAAAAGGCATGAATTGACAGAATTCAGGTAGGTCAAATGAAAAATAATATCCCATGTTAGTGTAAAAGGAAAACCAGGAAAAAAAGAACAAAAATAAACTCAACATAAAGAGAAGAGAAGTATTATCATTTTCCTGCTCTTCTGTCACTGATTCAATGTAAAGAACACATCAACCTGGCAAAATATTTTTTTGCAAGCGAGGTAAATTCCCAATCATATCTTTTAATAGGGAGAATTCTAAATATAGGATGAAAACATCTAGCTCCAGAGGAAGTTATGTGTGTGTTCACTACCTATCACAGTGAATATATAGTGCAAGAAAGGAACACAAGACCAGGAGGGATTAATTTTCTTTGTATACAGAATAGTTTAGTATTTCATTTCACACATAATTTAGTGTTTCCCTGGAAGGAGAAATGAGCCCCTCTACTCATGTGAAAAATGAGTGTACAGATGCACTTAGCATATTCTGAACCATCACACATGGTTTGAACTGCAACAGAGGAAAGGAAACCTGTCCAGAAAAAACAAAACAAAACAAAACAAACTTATGTTTAGCACCCATATTCTAGCTATTTTGAATAAAATAATCACTCAGGCCAAGATACAAAGAATCATGAATTAAAGCCAGTTAAAGGAGATGATAATTTTTAAGGCACTTTTTAGAATTTGATATTTTCTGCCATTGGAAATCATTGGAGTTAGATGCTTAACTGTTTCTCAGCTGTTCTAAAAGCTCCCCTGAAGTATATATTTTGGCTGCCAGTAAGTTGGGCTATTTCCTTTTTTTACTGAGTGGTAAGTCCCAGCAGAATCAGGTGTCATCACTAACACAGGCAAGCTACAAGCTCCCATGGCTAACTGACGGCAATTAAAGCCATCTGAGCACTGATAATCTTGCATGGATACTGAGATCAGGTCAAGGAGTTTTCACAGCCTTGGCTGGTGCTTTCTTTTACCATGTAACTCCAGTCTCCTGAGATTTGGATGACAGCCTTCTTTTGTTAGCTGGGAAGAGTTCTGACACCTCCTGTGCATTCATACAGTTATCTACTGTGCTTAACATATTGTGTGTTTATTTCTACTATCACTTGCCCTCCTAATTAGAGAAGCAGATATTGCAAAGGAAGGTTAGGGAACAGTAACAAGTGGCACATAGTTTGGTGGCATTAAGCAGTAATGCCTCCAAAAGCAGTAAAACCCTGTGCAAGAAAATGCAATATATGACAGCTCACAGGGTGCATGATGTAGTAAAAAATCTCCCTGAACTTTAGGAGAGGAGATAATTTTAGTTTTCCTCTCAAGTTATAAAGCACTGGTACTGTGTCTTATCTGGATCAACAGGTGTGTTGTGGTAGGATACAGCACTTTACAGAGGGAGATTTCATTAGAAGTCTGTGAAAATTTGGGTGAAGCATAGAGAGGGCTTCATTTAGCAGGGACTGTAAGCACTGATGTGTGTTTCTGAACCGTGAAGCTGTCAGGCTAGAATTTGTATTTTCCCTAGGGGTTTTGTGCAAACTCTGTAATTTGAACAGAAGCCATTTAGTCTCCTCAGCTGTTTGAGATCCTAGTCTGGGATAAACAGCTGTTGCTCCATTCTTCTCTTGTTATGCTGATGTTATTTCAGTGACAAATAGGTTGTTGCCAGCTCTAGTGGCAAGTCAGCTTTAGATCAGGCGTAGTCAGAGATGTAGGTTCACCAAGGAGCAGTAGAGCAACAGGTCATTATTTCTGTCTTCCTCTAGATCAAGTGTCCTATTTGGTAAAAGAAAAGCAGCAAGCTTGTCTTAGTCATGTGAGTTGATTGGGACTGTGGGATTCCACTCCAAGGTTGGGATTTGTAAGATCAGAGCCTGTTAAATCATGCTGCACATAATTCAGCTTTATCATGGAAAACACAGCCTAAAAATAGGTGGTTTTGTTCTTTCATACACTACAAGCTGGTTTTGTCAGTTGGATGCACTGAACTAGAAAACATTTTGGCTTTTTCATAAGTTTAATTTCCAAATATTTCTCCTGATCTCTACACATATTCGCGGGGAAAGGTTATGCCCCGTGTCTCACTATTAATGCACCAATATGTACAATGATAGGCATACTCATAAGGTGCAGAGTGTTCAGCTCACAGTTCAAAGGGAAGAAAGTAGATCTGCTGTTCCCCCTCCTCCTCCTCTGTTCCCTACCAATATTTAGTTCAAGCAGCTCAGCAAAGAATGCAATATCAGTGACTTCAAGGGTGAAAATCTCGTATCTCAGCTCTAACAGTTTCATACCCATATGTCTAGATTTATCCTGAAACTAAGGTTTCAGAAATTGGTGATATTAGTAAAAGAACTTAAGTAAAATTTAATAAAATCCTATTCTGTGATCATTTTCATGTAATATTTTAACACAGGTTTTCATTGCAAATAACAGGAGAGCTTCTCTTTTAAAAAAGCTATTAGCCACAATCACTGTCCTTGCAAACAAACTATGAAGCAAGCTATTGACTGTAATCTTGACTTAGATTGATTAAAATTAACTTAGATTGACTAAAATTGACTTAGAAAAGTCTTCCAACAAGAATGTAATTTATTTGAAAAACAAACAAGCAACAGGCATGTAAAAGTTTCACTAGCAATTAGAGCAGGAATGACAAAACACATCATTTCATCTTTCTTGTTCCATTTTGATACAGCTAAAAGATATTCTTTGAATGATTATATGCAGATGATTATATGAAAGGATAATTAGACAAATGGTTTGGTGTTCTTGAAAAAATTTTAGTCATCCTAATCCAAGATTAGACATTTTAACTTTGAGGAAAAATATGCCATTTTGGCTTCTTGCTCTAGTTTGGGATAACAACAGAATTTGGAGGATGGAATTCCTTGCAGAGTGAAAATGTGAGTTCCTAATCAGTTCTGCTTCTTCAAAGGCAGGATAAGCGGTAATTAGCTTAATTTACAGTACAGAAAATGAGGTTAGATATTAGGAAGATCTTCTTCCTGATACTGGTGGCTTATATGCAGAGAAGTGAAGTATCTGGTGACAGGACTTTCTAAAATGGGTTTTAAGAAACATGTTAGTGAATGCAGATACTGTTAATTCTGTCCTAGAATGAGGTCTATGGGACCTCTTGAAGTCCTTGCTTTTCTTCACTTCTGTGACTAACCATTGTCACTGTCGTAACTGTTGCATGACAAAATCAGGTTAGAAGGGAAGGAGTATTTGTATGCGAAGCCAGAAGCAATTTCAAAGATTCAGGCAAGCATTCTCTAATGACTTCTTTGGGCAGAATTGTCCACTATACTAATCAAATCCATTGGTTTAGGTTTTTTTCTTTTTCTTGCCATCAGTTAAAGAGCAAGAAAAACAATCAGATTTACAGAGCTGCTTTCCTGATTAGACATCTGTGTTCCAAGCGCTTTTACATTCAGGACACTGATATTAGTAAAATTGATAATGAATTATGCTCCTTGAGGCTATGGTTAATTAAATTGGCTACCCTTTTGTATTTAGCATGGGCAACTGGGGAGCTTAACTGCTTAAATTGATGAGTGCTACTTTGAGCAAATTGCTAGTGGACAGGCACTGCAACTTAAACCACAAAAATTCTACACTTTTTCAAACAGTTCACCATTCTTCAGGAGAAGCAGTTCTGGGAGAAGAACTTGTTAAAACTTTTGCAAAATGCAATCTGTCTGTGGGATAAGAAAAGTCGCAAGAGTGAATCAGGAGATCTTTTCCAACCTCTGTTTCTCTTGAGATAGTGTTAAAAAGGACACACCGTGTCTCCTTTTATCTAGCAGTCAGGAATCATAGAATCGTAGAATGGCTTTGGTTGGAAGGGACCATCAAAGCTCATCTAGTCCAAACCCCTGCAGTGAGCAGGGACACCTTCAACTAGATCAGGTTGCTCAGAGCCCCATACAGCCTGGCCTTGAATGTTTCCGGGGATGGGGCTTCTACCACCCCTCTGAGCAACATCTTCCAGTGTTTCACCACCTTCATTGTGAAAAATTTCTTCCTTGTATCCAATCTAAATCTGCCCTGTTTTAGTTTAAAGCCATTTCCCCTAGTCCTGTCGCTACAGGCCCTGCTAAAAAGCTTTTCCCCATCTTTCTTATAGG
>JAVKLA010000007.1:26373435-26392475 GCA_034782735.1 Sagittarius serpentarius | reverse complement strand
TACTTTTTTTTTTCCGAGTCTCTCCCCCATCCCACTGGGTGGGGAGGGAGCGAGTGAGCAGCTGAGTGGTGCTGAGGTGCTGGCTGGGGTTAAACCACGACATTCACCTTCCAGCAAAACAAGACTTTTAATGATTCCCATTCAGTATGTGTTGTTATAATAAATAATAACAAACTTGAGACTCAGCAACTTACAGCACAGGAAATGCAGGGGAAATTACCCTGTAAGTGTAGGATCATCCAAGCAGATAACCTTGGATTCTGGGTTCAACTGCTTTTCTGCTTCAGTACTCCCATGTAGGATACTGAAGGAGCTTGGGGCCAAATCTGTAAACATGATTTGAATCATAATAGGTATATAAATAAATACCTAAAAGATCCTGCTACCACCAAGCATAGTAGCGCTAAGGAAAGTTTCGATGGAGGGGAAAAGGATGCTACTGTGACTTTATGATCTCTGTGGACATACAGACCCTGTTTGTCCCGCATGTAGCTATTATGGCCCTGTTTGTCCCGCATGTAGCTATTATGCCCCTGCTTGGCAGGTGAAAGGAAGGAGCACTGAGCTGGGGAGAATGAAGAGGGTGCATTGCACCTCCATCTCCAGTGCTGGAGCAGAGAAGCTGTGTAGCTGACAGTTATCCTCCTCTTGTAAATCTCATTATCTTTGTATGCTGCTTGAGATAAGGTTTCAAATGGGGCCTCAGGTGCTGTAGTCACACAGATTGTGGCTCAGTCTCAACAGGGAACTCACCAGGAGCCACATAAAGACATATAAAGACATGAAATGTCTTTGAAATGTCTTTATATGAAACGTGAAATCAAATGGCTTTTGTGCATGCACCAGAGACATCCGAGAAGTGATCCCCCAGACTTATGGCCAGTGTTGATCAACTGGCTTTATGGCTGAGAAAGCAGAATTACCGTATATTTGTGCACAGAACAAAGGCCTCAAATACCTCAAAACACTATAGAAAGCAAGCCCTCTGCCTGCTTACAACACTGTGTATCATGCACAAAATCAGAGCCAAGGGAGTTTCTGGATTAAAAGCTTATGGTCTTCTCCTTCCACTGTCTTAACAGGGGGCCCATGGCTGATTCAGAGGTTTTAACATTTTTTATAGATACTGCAACATGCAAATTATTCTCATACAAGCAGTTCCACAGCACTCTGCTTCTGTTGTCTTGCACTTAAATGTGTATGGGTTATTTTTCTATCTTATTCTCTTCTACTTTCATGAATACTTCCTACCATGACGCAAAATCTTGTCCTCTAAATTCAAATGTAGAATTCTGCAGGTATTCCTACCTGTAAACAAATGACAGAGCCCCACAAAATAATAACAGTATAACTGATGTTGCATCAAATAAAGCTAGCTGAATATTTTCTAAGGTGACCTGTTTGAATTCAAAAATGCTGATGTTACAGAATGAAAACATCTTGCAGATAAATGTTATTTTTGTCCAAATTCTCAGTGGATAATTATTATTAAGCCTTACTATCAGAAAGTTGAAATGTTTCATTTCAAAAATGTCCAAGCCTTTTTTTTCTGTGCTGTATTTTGACTATATAATAGAATAAGACTATCATATTACCAGCTCTGACCTTATTGAAATTAGATGCTGTGTATGGTAGAAAGAAAACATTTCTGCATATTTTGTTTGCAAGACATTCTGAGATTTTCATCCTAACTTAAGACAATGTAGAATTTTGAAATCTCAGTATCTTGGATGGCAATTCCTTTTTTCAACCTGATGTAGCCATTGGAGAATAAGAACAAAGCAGCAGAGACGTCAGAAGAAAAAAAGGAGAAAATACAGTGGCTGGTAACTAGAAATACAACTGACTGAGAAAAAACTAGTAGCTTTCCTGAAGCATTGTGATCCTAATCAAACAAGAAATTTTGTGACAGTGATTTTATTAAATGTAAATTCTGATTTATTACTTGGGTTGGAAGGCATTACTGTAAGATTCTCAATGTGAGCTAATGAATTTCTGTGTTAATTTACTTTTTATCCTCTTAATGCATTGAATATTTCTGTTTTAAATCCCACACATTTTCATCAAGGAACTATTTTAACCTCCCATTGAATTTGCTTTCACTGAATTGTCTTTCTCAAGTGCAAGCATGGTCTCATTGCTGCATTGAGTAGTTGCACAAGTCCATCCACAGCACAGGAGTCCAGCATTCATGCACTGGTCTCTCTGCACTGGAGTAATCCTTCAAACAGTGTGTGTGTAATGGGTCTCAGTGTGGAGCCTACATGGATGGGAAGGCCTCAGAATGGCAACCTGCGGCCTCAGAGTGGCTCTGGGTTATGCCTAAAACACAACTATGAAGTTGGGCTGCCCTCCTTCCTTCCAGTCTTAGATCCCAGAAGTGGGGAAGGGGAAGAACAGGAGAGAGCATGTTCTTCCTGACCCAAATAGTCTGACAAAGGCATTGACTGGCAATGGGCAAGAAATCTGTTTCAGACACTCAGCATATCTGCGTGCTGTCCTGTTTGCATGATATGCTTTGCATTCAGTTAAATATAGAATTATAGAACTGTTACCATCAAAGACTGTTGCAGATGCATACCAGAAATCTCACTAACAAACCTCTGCTCACAAGGTTTTCCAAGCAAGGCAACTGGGAGTAGTTTACTCCCATATCTGAAAGCAGAGGCTCTGATGAGGACCTTTATTATACACACTCTTGAGGAGGGTACAAGAGGCAAACCATCTCTTTTGCTGGAGTTTAGTCTGTAGTTTTTTAGCCACGTAGCCAGGCAGTGAGCCATGGAGGTCTGATAATCACTCATTCAGTGCAGAATTCCCTGCTAAATGGAGAATTACTCTACACGCCGAAGTGCCCTATTTCATACTTCTATTTCTGATACAACTTCTTCCTAAGTATGAGGAACCAGAGAAATTCCTGGGAACAAAAGGCCTGAAGCTGTCAAAATATGAAGTGATATCAGGCATAGGCTGAGGGCAGAAACTCTCCTCCAACTTACTTCTCTTCATTGCTCACAAAACTGCAAATAGAATTCTAAGAATATATTCCAAACCAGAATATTTAGTGATTAAACTGGGGCTAATTGAGTTATTTAATCATGGGTGTAGAACATCTAATTCCAGTTCCAGCTCACAGGGTTGAGTAACTATTTTTAGAGAAAATAAATTAAAGGAAAGAAACATCAGTTGTCTTGCTAGAATTCTGTAAAATTATGTTACTGAAAGAAGAGCACACTTGGGATTTACTGCTGTATCATTTTTTGTTTCATTACAGAAGAGAAAAAAATGTCTCCACAGCACATAGTGCTTTCAGGAAAAACATACCTAATTCCTTGCTTTTTTCCTCTGAATAAAATTTCTTATTGTTATTTCTATTACAGACATGCCTAAAGGCTCCAGGAAAGAAGATGCTGCCATTGTAAAAAGTTCTGGCTCAAATAGAGAGTGAGAAATATTCTCTGCCCTGGAAAGCTGAATGTCAGTGGATAACGCAGGCAGAGACAGGGAAAAAAAGAACAATTAAGATCCCTTTTTACAGATCAGTTAACTATAACACTGAGTTTCTTGTGTCAGGTAATACACACCAAGCTGGAATTTGAATCCAGGTTTCCTGAATCCATACCTGGTGACTATGGAAAACTACTGCCTCACCTGGCCCCCTGAACTTCAACTGATTTCAGACCATCATTGGTTTTCTGTGAGTTAATTTCAAACCCTAGACATCAGAATGTCATAGTAATCTAACGTTACAAAGTGAATTTTAGACCCTAAGAGTGACTACTCAAGTCTCCTCCACATTGCAGAGCTGTTCAGCCATACCCAAATTACCTCTGGATCCAGGACAATATGATTATAGTAGCATAAGACTATTCCAGGGCACTGAGTCACACAGATGCAGCTGTACTGCCAGGACCCAGACCTCAGTGAATAGGACAAAATTGTTTGGCGTGAAAAATGCCTTTGGTTGCAGCTGCGATCAGCTTCATCTCACCTCTGCTGTAATCAGGAGACTCACTGAACCCCAGGCTTTCCACACCTATTGGCTTCTCTTGTCACATTGTACGTCATAAAAGTAATGCTTAAAAAGTGTCTGACTGTACCTTGTTTCTCTTTCATTTCCTTTCAAAGGAAAGGTGTGGGAAGTTAATGAGACTACTAGTAGGAAGACATCATCATGATAATGGCATTAGGCTCATGCCTACCAGAAAGTCTAGACATGTGGCTGTGAGATGCAGCTGAGGTCAGTGAATAGCATCTTTCTAGGTCATACCTAGGAGCTTGTGTCCTGGGCTTGGACCCCCTTGTACAGAGCTAGAACAAAGTTATGTCCCCTGCCTTGAAGTGCTCAACTGTCTAAATATTAGAGATCGGAAGCAAAGGCACGAAGAGGGACAGGGAACCCAGAGACTGCTGAGGAGCAATATGTGAGCAGCTCATCATGCAAGCTACCTGGCATGGCCCACCCTTCTCTCCCCAGTCCCTGCCAATGAAAGCCAAGTTGTACAAGTGCTGAATGGGAAGCATGCTGCCACTGCTCCCTCCTTTAATAAATAAACACATCTATGCAATATCACAACAAATTAGGAATTACTTATTTCTGTTCATTGAGCCAGATGGAATCAGTAATCAGTGGGGAGTTAGCACTGGATTCACTAAGGCAGCTCTCAAGGCCTCAGTAATAAGAGTGAGAAGTGACCCACTAACTATGTTTCCCTGTAGACAGGAAACTGGGCTAAAATAATTCTCAGCTCAAGTGAAAATAATGGATAATACTCATTTTACATTGCACCCTTTTACCATCTAAAACCGTTGAGCTTTTTCCTAAATAATATATGAAAGGCTGCTCTGTGCCCAATACCTGATAACTGTACTGTGAAGTCTTGTGAAAAGAAACTGAAATAAAAAGAGGGAAACAGTCCTTAGTCTTTCATGCTTATTTTTGCCTGTCAATCCATGTAAATAGATTTGCTTTTGATTGAAACCTGCGTGTTCCATTTGGCCAACTGCACGTTAGAAATTCAGACTTCTGCAAAGTAGGTGTATTTTCCTTTCTTTTGATTTGCAAATATATAACACTAGAGCTTAATATTTATTAGAAATGGCCAATCAATCTTCTGAGTCTGAAGTCCTACGGATATATCATATATTAACAGGGCTGGTAATAAAAGTCAAACACAGTACCAGATGTGAAATATGACAGTGCTGTGAAATGATAAAGAATAGATAGAACTTACCACTTTATTACTATTATTACAGACTTTTTTACTGAGGAAGCCACAAAAAAGTTGAAGAATCTGCGGTGCTACGAGCCATTCAGGTTCTTAACTGGAGAATAAACCTAATCCCAAATATGTTTCAATCCATGGCCTTGTAAGCATGCACTTGGTGACCTTATTCCTAGAGCAGTTCCACTGACAGCAGTTCTGTCACAGTGATAAAGTTGTGCTTGTATGCGCTGCAGAATTGGAGCTTTAAGAGATCAATTAGTAAAAGGGCTCGCAGCCTGTCGCAGATGAGTGATTTAGATCACTTAAAGAATCACTGTCAAGGGTATTAGCAAAAGTGATTTTAATGTGAATTTGTAAAGGGGCAACTTAAAGTTTGATGGCAAGGTTCACTCTGTTGCTTACTACATAGAAGAAATATAAAAGGGAAAATTGAGTTAGAATCAATTTAGAATTATTTGCACAAAGACCGGAGATGAAAAAGGGAGACCCTCCAGTTGAGTCATGAGGTTCAAAGTGGACCCTCTTGCTTTCTAAACTCCTGATGGAGCTTAGGTGTGGCTAGGTCCAAACTTGATCTCAGACTTGGTCAATGTTTTATGTGTAATGGAATTAATACAAAGGGTAAGAAAAACCTCCTATTGAGTCACAAGATTCAGAATGGATCCCCTTGCTTTCTAAGCTCCTTCTCAGAAAGGAGTCTAGTTGTCACTGGATCCAGACCAAATCTCAGTACTTGGTCAATGGTTTATGTCTAATGGAATTGGACACGTGGATTTCATTAGTATAAATTTAGCATGCTATCAGTCACATAATGAGGATCTGTTGTGAATAAGGAGTCTCTCCACCTTGGGTAAGGAAGGATCTCTTAGTTTCTGGTACGGAATCTCAAACCTTGAGAGGTGTCCCTGCTCAAGGGGAGAGTTGCCTGGTGTGCAGTCCAGCTGCAATTGATGGAGAACTCAAACTGGGCTCATCCAACAATTCATCATTGGCAAAAGGCCTCTCTGCTTCAAGGAGCATCCTTGAAAGATGTCTCTACCATGCAGGCACACTGCCTAGCAGGGACACCTCAAAGAAGGCTCGATTAGGCTGTCATATTTATGGGATAAAATGGTTGGCTTGTAGTCAAATTGCATACAATGGGAGAGGTATTCATGAGATTCCTTGTACCCACAACTTTCTTTGTTCCTTGATAAATGAGTCTTGGAAAAAAACACCTGTTTTTCATGTGTTAATTGCATGACCAGTGATGCAAGCTTATATGCATGAGTGCTCACTAGGTCATTCTGCTACTTTGTGGGTTGTCTAGAGGATTTCTTGGCCCAGCTATAGCTCAGGCCTTTACCTCCTTTGGAACCTGTACCAAACTACTGCAAGTTTGGTTATGGGGATCGAGTGCATCCGTCACAAAGCCTACAGTGATCTGTGTTCCCAATCATATTTTATAGCTGGGAAACCAAGGCAGAGATCATTTTGGGCCCTCACGGTCAGAGGTCATCATTAGCCCTGGCAGTAATTGGTAGACATTTTTTGGCATTTTTAGCAGAGAGATCGAAGATCCAAATGGCCTCTGTAGATGGAATCTCCCTTTGGTTATCACATAAATTTAAAAATTATTGTAAAATTAATTATGTTTTATATTACTATCTCATTAAGTTTTAATAATAAAAGGAGATGAAGAAGGTTGCTCAGCAGAAACATGAGTACTTTTCTGGAGAGGTAATTATCCATCTGCCCTTGAAATGTTGTTCTCAATAACTGAGCATCACTTGATACTGCTATTCCCACACACACAGACTTTGGGATAATAAAAAAAGAATCTAAATATATTAATTATAGCTATGAAGTGTCACCTACTCTCCAAATTGTCCAAGGCATTTTTCTGCAGTTTAATCATAAAAGTACAATTTAAACTACATTAAAGGAACCTAGCAAATTACAAGTTTTGGTTTAAGCATATAAATTACAGCTTTGCATTTGTTAAAAATTAACCAGGGAAGGCAATGCAGACAAATGGATGGAGCATTTGAAGGGGTTAAGTAACCTGAGCTCTGGTCACAGCTCTTTGCCACTGACTCATTTAATCTTCCTGTAGCACCTGAGTGAACAGCTCTTGACTTCAGGAGCTATTTCTTGAAGCTTCCACATCATTGTAGTTTGAACCACGCAGAAACAAACACCAGTGTCTAGGAAAACCCAGAACCATGCTCAAACGCCTGTATCATCTTTTGTCCTTCCATAGTAACATCTGATAACTAAGGACCTAACTACTAGGTTCAGCATAGCTGGTCCCAAAAGTAAGAAGACTTCAGTGGGAAAGGCACCAGGGCATCACTGAAAAGTCATAGTGAAGGTTGTGCCCATGGGAGGGGCAGGAAGAATTATTTGAATGAGGTAACATGAAAAGCATTATTTAGATGTAGGTCTGGTGGTTCATGTTGATAGAAAGCATCCACCAGATTCAGCAGAAAAGGTTCCTGAAGAGGCACATACTAAAAGGATAGTTGAGACACTTGACATGTCAAATGTCATGGGGCAGTATGCAGGTTAGAGGAGGACATCTCCCCTGTTAGCTGGCTTCTTTTGGGGATTTCCATGTCTTACAGTGGGAAGGTGCTGGCTCCTCACATTACTCTTTGCCTGTCGCATCTGTCATGCTAAAGAGAAAATATTTCCAGAAAGGATGAATACTAATCTTTTGTAACAGCTTTTACAGCTACAATTCCTGAGTAAACTACTCAGTAAACAAGAGTACCAAGCTGGGGTCAGCTATAGTTCTTCACAATCCAAAGGCATTCTTGGGTAATAAAAGAAGTGTTAACACTCCTTAGACTCTTGTTCAGCATCTTTCCTTAAAGCAAGACTACAGGAAAAGCTGAATTCAACTCTAAAAACTGAATGGTATCAACTGATAAACTGCTCTGCAATCTCTCCTGTGAGCACAATCACCTGAGCTAAACCACAGAGGACAGCCAAGTGAGAATATTAACTTACTGACTCCTATCATCTGTTCAAAGTCAATTCTGCAGGAGTGAGCCCATCTTCTGAGCTGCTGAGTCAGGTGCTCGTTATGGGGTCAGCATCACGTATTTTATTAGAGAGGAGGGCAAATTGATGGCTCTGGGGTTTTTTTTCCTCTGTGGGAAAACTTTATTTGAACCAAGTGACTTGGCATATATATCATGAAAACCTACATCCTTTTTTTTTTTGTCTTTTGGCAAATTCTTCCAGTCTCTTACTAGCTAATCCCCAGAGGCCAAAAGATTTGAATTTTGCAATACTTGTTACCAAATAACTGCTGTGTTCAAAATGAACTTACAACTGTACTGGCATCACAGTGACAAAGCACTGTCACCCCCTGGCAAGATAAATGATGTCATTCCTTTGTCAATTTGCATTCGAATCTCGTGATTAGACTGACTGAAATTATCTCCATTAAAAAACATGCAGAAGGGATGAAAATGGCACCTGACATATAGATAGGATGGCAGTTGAATAGAGGATTGTTCACTACAGCCAAAGATGACTCTGAATTTGGCTAAACGATTCATGGTTCCTGCAGCTTTCTGGTGCATCCAACTGGAAACTCTGTGGCAGCTACAGATAACTCCAAAAGTGGGAGGTTTTGAATTAAATGAAAAGTGAAAATTAATAATCCAGTCAGGGCAGTGTCCCTCATGCTATTTAATTTCATATGCAAATTTGGTTTATTCTAAACTGCCCCTGGTTTGCATGGACCCCCTTAAGATAAATCTAAAGGCCTGTCCCTGCACCATGGAATTACTGGGGACACAAGAAAGATATTAGTTGCAGAGCAAACGAGCTGAGCTTCTAAGTGGTGGAGGGGGTACATCATCTGTGAGCAGCTTTTATAAGCCTTCTGCGATGACCTGCTAGGAAAGCAAAGCCTCTCTTCTGGGGTACCTAGCACCAGAATCCTTCATGTTTCTGCCTTAGGAAGAGAGGGCTGGTGGAGAGAGCCAGTGATGTGGCTGGCCCTCATGATACTGTTCTCCTGGCTACTTCAGGCAGGGTGCACATACTGGGAAGTGACTTCTCCTTGGTATGGCTTGGCCCTTTTACAGCTAGGGTCAATCCAAAGAAGAGTCCTTAACAGCAACTGCCTCATTTTTCAGGGATTTGGAAGCCACCATTTCTCAGTGGGAAGCAAGAGGAACAGAGCTGCAGTCTTTCTTTCTCTCACAAGAACTTCCTCTGTTGAGCCCATTTTTCACTGCTTTCTCCATGGTGCAATGTCCTACATGCAGAAATACACAAGGCAGCAAGAATTATGTATTAGGTGTCAGTAAATGGGGTAAAAATGGTTTTGAATTGAACATTTCTTTTATCAATGTGATTTCAAATGAAGTTATATTGCAAACTGCCACACAGCACATTCAGCAAGTATTACCTTGCTATCCTAAGATATTATTCTGCCTCCAAATTTGATTTGTGTAAGGAGGGAACCAGGAGAGAGTCTCTCATAAATTACCTTGTTGAATCATTTTGCTATTGAATTCTGGCATACCAAGGCTGCATCATTACACAAGGGTTAGCTGCATAACCTTTTAAAGGTTATACAACAATCATGTCTCATTGCACAGTCTTCAGAAAAGAGGAAGTCTGTTTCTTCCACCAGAGTTTATTTAATCTCAGTATTATGGCTTTTAATAAAAATGTTAACAGTATAATCTCAGTTCCCCTTCTTCACATTTCATATTGTTATGCCATTTTAAGAATAATTATGCTTAGAATTTCCATTTCCATGACTACTTGTCAAATACTTAGTGTTTCATTCCAGTCTGCCCTTGTAAACTAACCAAAACTGCTTGCCTTCTTAAATTGATTTACTGTACTTAGACCCTTTATACTTTGCACTGTACAATATTGGAGTCAAAAGTGTTAAAAACAGAAAAGAGGGATACTGAAATCACCTTTACCTTTATTTTGTGTTACATTACTTATTGTAAGGTGTAACAGTGCATGGTATAGAAACACAGAATGATGTCTCTGTAGACAATTTTTCAGTAGTTCCGAAACTATTTTTTAATCTAAATAGGTTTGTGATGAGATATATACAATAATTCTCTTTCACAGAAAACTTAGAAATGTTTGGCATTTCATTCCCAGAGTGAAGGGGATGAAGCTACATTCAAAATTTTAAAGATTTTTGGGAAGTGGGATTTCCATTCTCTGATCAGAGTTTCTCACTTTCCCTTTCTATTATTTTTAATGTGTGCATATTGCAGACTTCCAGTATAGGACTCAGGTAAGGTCTTTTCTCAAGCAAAAGGTAAATACATACTTTTAGTCTTAGAAGCACATGCGGCAGTGGGAGTTTCCCTCTTGCTCTGAGTAGGAGCTAAACTGGCTGTATCCTTAGCTGTCAGAGCACAATGGGACATCTTAAGGTAAACACACCTCTGGAGCACCTCACTGTATCAGTTGAAGAGGTTTTTACTCCCAGCTTTCTCTGCAACTCTCTGCTACATGTTGCTTCCTCCTGACAAAGGCAGCAGAATGGGTGGTATTGCGATTGCAGTTTTGGGACCCATTATGCACCTTCATCTGTTGCTTTGGCTGAGAGTGCATACCGAGGGCAATGCCTTTGGTTTGCTGCACAGTATATTTGGAGAATGGGTGGGGGGAGTCTGGATGCCTGTACAGAAAGAAAAGCTACAACTTCTCTTCCTTAGAACTGTTTTTCTTCTTACAGTGAGAAACAGCCAACACAAGATAGTACCTCACAATTGCTTTCTCCTTTGAATTCTGTGTAAAACAGCTTACAACATCACAACATAATAAGCTGGGTGATTGTGGGGAATTTGTGTCTCTAATACAATGATCTAGGTGAGAAGGGACCTCTGGACACCTTTTGTCCAGCCCTCCTGCTCCAAATGTAAATCACTTCAACATGAGATTAGGTTGCTCAGGGCCTTGTCCAGCCAAGTGCTGAAGATCCCCAAGGATGGAGAAATCACTGCCTCTCTGGGCCATTTCCCAGGGCTGTACCACTCACAGTGTAATTTCCCCCTCCGCCCCACACCGCCCCATATAACATAATCATACTGAGGTATGAATCAGTTTGTGTCTGTAGCTGTTTGCACTGTGTCATTCCCACCACCTTTCTTTTAAATGAATGCCAGACAGTTAGCCACCTTGAAAGTTTTATCCTAGCTGCATAAACTGTGAAATAGAGAAAAAAAATCATGGTATCCTAGGGTGCAGTCTGAGCAATATCCTTGATCTTTCACTGTCCTGGCAAATCATTTGTCTGGACAGCGTCTTTATAGAATCCTCTTTTACAGACAAATCCCATGAAGTATATCTATTATATCAACAGACTACTATCTTCCTACCAACACTTTTTAGATGCTTAGGTACACTTAACTTTTATAAAGCAATAAATGTGCTTTAGCACCTTCATATCCTTTGATAGTTCTCCCTCTATGAAAACTGACTGTTACCAAAGGATGGGAAATAGGAATAGCTTGTGAGACTTCTGCTGAAGTGGGAAGGGATCTACTAAGTTTGGTACTTATCAGCCCAAATTCTCATGCATTTCTCAGACTCTGTTGGTCACAGATCTTTGTGTTTCTTCAGGTTTACTATGTATGAAGAGGTTTCTCTAACAAAATCCACCCAACAGTTTTTGTTAATAGCTAGATGAAGTTCTCTGCAAGAACTTCATCTGAAGCTGGGAAAAGTCAATGGAAAAAATGCAAAAAAATGGAAAAAAATCCAGCTGAGGTGAGTAGAGGAGCTTGTGCTGGTGACGGCAATCAGGATGGGTAGATGGGGATCAAAATATTTTAAGTGACAGATTTCAGCCATTTGATGAACAGAGAAGTTTGAAGATTTTAGTAATGACTTCTACCCCTTGCTTGCATGAGTATGTATTTTCCTCAAGAAAGGCATTAGCAGTAAAGGTTTGCTAGAACTCATACATCAGTGAGCCAGATGCCAAAATGTCTGGATGGGTTCCAGAACCAGCAGCAGACTGAGGAAATGTTCCCCTTTTGATCCAGGAGATCCAGGCCATCCATGCTGTGCCACTGGTCTAGTTGATTGAGATGGTGAGAGGTTTTTTGGTAACAGAGGTACCATTCCCATTCAGATGTATTTGAGTAGTTATGCAACATACTTCTATATGTATTCAAATTTCTGCTTTTTATACTTCATGTTTGGAAGTGGTGAATGGCTGTACTTCTTACCTAACCTGTGTTCATTTTTTCCTGCTAATTTTCATTTAAAGAAATTGATGCACTGACTACTGGTGTATTTCTGTAGTTATTTAAATAAAGTGATTTTTTTTTCTAGTCACTGTGCCCTTTGAGACCAAGGAGCTGATAGATCTCATCCTCTCAAATATCATGTTTATTCTAAAATTAGAGAGGAAAACAAGCTGCCTTACTGTTATAAAATCCCAGACAGCTTTTATCACAGAATGAATTAGTATTAGTCCAGCCTACTTGCATAAAATTCTCTGTGAAACTACTACACAAAGCTGGTGTGGCACTTCATCAAACTTTGGTTCCTGTGCTTAACAAGAAGCCTTTAATGTTTGGTGGTTTGACCTTAAAATGTTTATCAGCAAATATATGTATTATTGCTTTAAAAAAAATTTCAGTAAAAATACAAATTGTTAGATTGTTCTTGGGTTTTTTGCAAAATTATTGCTCTTGCTTTAATTGGAGATCATTAAAAAATAATTAATCTCAAATAAAAATATACTTAGGTAAAAAGATCTCTTTTAAATAAAAAAGCAGTTTCTATGTGTACTTTAATCTTCTGTGTTCATTCCATTTTGCCATTGAGCTCCTCTATCCACAATAGTTCCTTTGTTCTTAATGCCGCTGGTTTCAGTGAGACAAATCCAGTATTAAAGAACTACCTAAAAAATGTACATGTATCCAGAATATGTTTGATTGGATTTGTGTGGCAAAGTTTTGGTAGCGAGGGGGGGTACAGGGGTGGCTTCTGTGAGAAGCTGCTAGAAGCTTCCCGTATGTCCTGTAGAGCCAATGCTAGCCAGATCCAAGATGGACCTGCTGCTGGCTAAGACCGAGCTCATCAGAGATGGTGGAAGCACCTCTGGGATCACATATTTAAAAAGGGGAAAAAAAAAACCCCAAACCTCTGCAAGAGATACTGCAGCCAGAGAGGGGAGTGAGAACATGTGAGAGAAACAACCCTGCAGACACCCAGGTCAGTGAGGAAGGAGGGGGAGGAGGTGCTCCACGCTGGAGCAGATCTCCACCTGCAGCCCGGGGAGGACCCCACATGAGAGCAAGTGGATGCCTGAAGGAGGCTGTGACCCCATGGGAAGCCTGCACTGGAGCGGGCTCCTAGCAGGACCTGTGGACCTGTAGAGAGAGGAGCCCATGGTGGAGCAGGTTTACTGGCAGGACTTGTGATCCCGCGGGGGATCCACGTTGAAGCAGTCTGTTCCTGAAGGACTGCACACCATGGAAGGGACTCATGCTGGAGCAGTTCATGAAGAACTGCAGCCTGTGGGAAGGACTCACATTGGAGAAGTTCATGGAGGACTGTGTCCCATGGGAGGGATGCCCTGCTGGAGGAGGGGAAGAGCGTGAGGAGTCCTACCCCTGAGGAGGAAGAAGCAGCAGAAACATGTGATGAACTGACAGCAAACCCTATTCCCCATCCCCCTGTGATGCTGAAGGGGAGGAGGTGGAGAAAATTGGGAGTGAAGTTAAGCCTGGGAAGAAGGGAGGGGTGGGGGGGAAGGTGTTTTAAGATTTGTTTTTATTTCTCATTGTCCGACTCTGATTTGATTGGTAATAAAATGTAACTAATTTCCCCAAGTTGAGTCAGTTTTGCCTGTGACAGTAACTGGTGAATGATCGCTCCCTGTCCTTACCTCAACCCACAAGCTTTTCATTGTATTTTCTCTCCCTTGTCCAGCTGAGGAGGGGAGTGACAGAACGGCTTTGGTGGGCACCTGGCGTCCAGTCAGGGTCAACCCACCACAATGTTCTTCTAAATAAGACCAATAATTTTGCATAAGAAACTGAAATTAAGCAAATGGGACTAATGCTGGAACGAGTATCTTGACATAAAGGGTCTAATTCTGAAATAAGACTCCCTTTAAGTGATGTTTATACTTGTAAATTCAGATTCCACATGGCACCATGGGGTTCATTGGTCCTGCTCAGCAACAAGAGTATGAAACAGAGAAAGCAGCAGTGAAATAAAATTAGAAGAGAGGTAGTTAATATAGCAGAGGAAAATTTGGGAGCCTTGGGAAGGGAGGGGAGAGAAAATGAAAGTCAGGGAAAGTGGAGACTTATCATCCCACTTTTCTCAGAAAAAGTAAGGCTGTGTTTGGAAATGGTGCCAGAAACAGCTGAAACAATCCTGAAACTGTTCATGTATTACATGAAGAACATGTATTACAGCAAGAAAAACAACGCAACTTGCCCTTTTCATCTCCCTGCCCTTTTCACCTCCCTGCAGAGCTTCTCTATGGAGCTTCCCACAATCCTTGGGCTGCCTTTGCTCTTCCTCAGAGTTACTCTCTCTCTTGCAGCTTCCTCCACACAAAACTATGCCAAATGCACACATAGTGAGGATTGAGTAACCCCTTAATATGCAGCTGACTTTGTATGTAATAAGAGAAGCTGCAAACAATAAAACACGCCAGCCATTCTTCTCACCCTGCCTGGAGTGTTCATGTAGTGAAGAGCTGGCAGCTGTCACTTTACTCAGCTTACAAGACTTTCCAGGTATAAATAATGCTCATTCTTTTCTCTGTGCTACATAATAGTCAGTGTTCATTTCCCAAGGCCCAAGTTCTTATCTTATTGCTTTCACATGGTGCATTCCCACTTCTTGGCTCCTGGAGAAAGTTGTCTGATGAGCCATACCATGGCTGTAGGACCTCATGCAACAGAGGTCCCTCCTGAAAGTTATGGAAAAATTGAGTTCTTTCCTCCTAGTCTGAAGCAACACTGAGGCAGCACAGAATCACTGTCCAGGAGGATCAGGACACATATAAACCCCGGAGAGAGCTCAGCAAGAGACACAAGAGAAGGGTTACAAGAAGACTTAAGAGCAGTAGCAAAATATCTCACCCAGCATAACATACATTTTAGTTGGAAGAATGGTGCTCTGGCCTGCAAGGGTCAGGTTTACCTGCCCTCTCCAATACTGTGAAAATTTGTATTAGAGGCATCATTCCTGGCCATATCCGTATACTGTGGTGAACAACATCAGGCAGGAGAGATAGTGACATCCTATCCCACTGATGTTTTGCTGTGACAGCCTACATGAATTGCAGTACAGAGACAACTTGTCCATTAATGTCACTGGTTCCTCATTCCTCCTCTCAGAGGAAGGCAAGTCATATAGCAAAAAAAACATGATCTCTAGGCAACACATGCTTTTCTGAGTGCAGAAACCCATAAAGGTTGGCTCAGAAGTACTGAGGTGAAAGGTACATTGTTAACTCTTTGGCTCTCATTCATATTTCTTATTTCTTGTCCCACATGCTTACGACCTTGTTCTGGATGCAGTTTAATTGTGTTTACTTTATTGAATGGCTTTGAAAAGTTAAACAGATAATGTCACATTTACAGATAAGCAAGGAGATCTGCACAGAAAGTAAAACTTGAAATTTGCCTTGTCACATGTTTTACAGTGTTTATCCCAGCCCTACTACCCTTGTCCTTCCTACCACAAATTTTCTTATTTTCGCTTTAAGCAGGAAGGCATTCAAAAGCTCACAAAGAGGAAAGGGTCTGTGCTTGATGAGCTGATTGTAAAGAATTTGCAGTACCCTCCACAAAGCTCTTGCATTCAACTTGTGTCAGGGCTATAGGCAGGGTTCAATAGAACAAAAAAAGAAATAAATAGAAAATCTCAAGCCTACCTCAGCTTAAGCACTTACCCTGCAGACTACTTAAAGACCAATGTTTGCAAGTTATTCGTTTCATAAGCAGGGTTTTAGAGCTTCACAAAGACAATTATATTCACTGTGTTCTAATCCAGAAAATTAAATTATGTTTTTAAAATACTTGTTCATCTCTCTGTGAATCAG
Source organism: Sagittarius serpentarius (assembly GCA_034782735.1). Lineage (NCBI taxonomy): Eukaryota > Metazoa > Chordata > Aves > Accipitriformes > Sagittariidae > Sagittarius > Sagittarius serpentarius. The sequence goes on along the minus strand of JAVKLA010000007.1, from coordinate 26,376,185 downwards.
ACTGCTTGATTTTGCAGTTCTTATCCTTGTCTAGTGGGAGAATCAAAATATTATAAAATCTAGAAGGTGGATTGAATCAAATTAAATTGATTCTCCTCTGAAAATAGATGTTTAAAGAATTTTTTTGGTCTGCCTCCCAGCTTCAGACAAACAGGAATTCTTGGCTAGGAATAGCAAACTTACCCTATGAAGGAGACATTCAAAACACTAAAGAATTGCTTTTTTGGGAACTCTGGCAGCAGTGAAAAAAATTTAGGGTGGTGGTTGCTGCATAAGATTATTAAGTGACTGACTTGAGAATCCAAAGCAAATCCAAAAACATTCATTTTTTGCGGGGGAAAAAAAAAATCTTTGAAATAACTGTACTGTACTCACGAAACTTAGGAAGCAGGAGGGTATTCCCTGACTGGAGACTATTCTTCTGTCCTGATTTTGGCTGGGACAGAGTTAACTGTCTTCCTAGTAGCTGGTATAGTGCTGTGTGTTGGGTTTAGTATGAGAAGAATGTTGATACGCTGATGTTTTCAGTTGTTGCTAAGTACTGTTTAGACTAAATTGAGGACTTTTCAGCTTCTCGTGCCCAACCAGCAAGAAGGCTGGAGGGGCACAGGAAAGTTGGGAGGGGACACAGCCAGGACAGCTGACCCAAACTGGCCAGAGGGATATTCCATACCATCTGACATCATGCTCAGTATATAAACTGGGGGGGTTAGCCTGGGGAGGAGCTCTGCTCGGGAACTAACTGGGCATCGGTCAGCAAGTGGTAAGCAATTGCATTGTGCATCCCTGGTTTTGTATATTCCAATCCTTTTATTATTATTGTCACTTTATTGCTGTTATTACTGTCATTGCTAGTTTCTTCCTTTCTGTTCTATTAAACTGTTCTTATCTCAACCTACGAGCTTTACTTTATTTTCCGATTCTCTCCCCCATCCCACTGGGTGGGGGGGGAGCGAGTGAGCGGCTGCATGGTGCTGTGTTGCTGGCTGGGTTAAACCAGAACGTCTTCTGATTATGTTTTGCTAAGCCAGAGGATACCAAAAATGAAAAGGTGAGAGTTTTAGGGCTCCTGGAGCAGCCAGTAAGCTAGTATGGAAGAGGCTTGTACTCCCTGGCACCTCATCAAAGAGGAAGTAATGTCATCCTATAAATCATAGCATTTAGGTTGCGCCCCATGGCTGAAGTTGAAATGGACAAAATGAGCTGTAACTTGCCATTTTGTTTTGTGTTTCTTGGTATTTGCAGAATCTGAGACCATCTGTAGATATTCTCTTTTCTTCTACATCAGATCTATGAGGACTAAGTATTATACTTTCATGTACTTCTTATGATGTATACTTTTCAGAGACAGGATGTGTGGTAACTTGAACTGAAGCTAGTTCATGTCCTACAGCTGAAAAACAAAGGTTATCTGAGATTCCTTTAGTCAAAAAATGTGCAGCAATGCCAGCCACCCTTTAAAGCTTTTCAAACAATTTTCAAACAATTCCTTTGGTATTTTGTCCACTTATGCATTCTTTTGTACCTTCACATCATGCATTTTTCCTTTCTGTCCAAAATGTCTCTAATGCTTTAGTCCAGTAGGAAAATACAGCCCCGATCTGGTAGGGATTAAGGGATGGCTATATATTTTGAAGGAAAAGTACCTGCTTAGGACCTCCATCTCTCTGTTAATGAAACCTTGATCATGCACCATGAATAGATTTAGCAGATCTTTCTAGACCCAGGCCCAGAAAGCACGATTGTGTCCCTGCTCCTGCAGGTTCTTCTGTGGAAGTCATCCTGTTTTTTCTCCTGGGAGCTGGTCAATGTGATCTGGCCAGACTGGACACAACCTAGACACTATTCTTGAATTCTGGATTGTCAAAACATGGATTTGATATGTCAAGGATGCTCAGGACCTGTTGCATGTGATTGCTGAGATGGGCAGTGCAGAAATAATCCAACACATTCCAGATGTATTGAATTTCACCCATGAAGTCAAACAGCACATGCTCAATGCCTATTTGTCCTAGATTTCTACCATTCCTACTGCAACTGGGCTGCCTGATATCTATAAATCCAGACCAGTGCACTGCACTGGTCATAGGAGGATTAATATTAAAGCCCTGTAGTCCTCCTTGGTAAAGCTTTGCTGTACAATATGCTTTGGTAATGTCTGGAAGTGGCAAACTCATGCTTTGAAAGCTTTGTTACACAAATAAATCCATCAGGCACCTAGAGACTGACACTTCCTTTGTTTATTCTCTCGGAGGAAAACTGACAAGCACATCAAACAAGGGTCTGTATGAACTTGTTCTGCTAATGCAGAGACAAATTACTCAGATAAGATTTGTGTTATACCTTACATGTTGCTAAAGGTATTTGGGAAAGAAGAAAAACCAAGTTTGCTTAGTCTGCAAAAAATCAGAATGGAAGTTAGATAAAAGGTCAGACTAAATTCCAATGGCAAAAATTTTGTTGGCAAAAATAGAAAAGCTAGTCCAAGGAAAGAAAAGGTGATTTCTTCCCCCCCATAAGATACAATTTTGTTGAAATTAAAAATGCTTTTGAATTTGTAAAAAAAGTAATGAACCCAAATCAGGGTGTTTTTTCTTAAAATACATTCTTCAGTGTGTCGTGGTTTAACCCCAGCCAGCACCTCAGCACCACGCAGCCGCTCACTCGCTCCCTCCCCACCCAGTGGGATGGGGGAGAGAATCGGAAAAAAAAAAGTAAAGCTCGTGGGTTGAGATAAGAACAGTTTAATA
>JAVKLA010000007.1:26342327-26362806 GCA_034782735.1 Sagittarius serpentarius | reverse complement strand
TACTGAACTGAAAACACAGCGCTGTACCAGCTGCTAGGAAGACAATTAACTCTATCCCAGCCGAAACCAGGACATATATTAATAAGAAATAAACTTAATTAATTATGTGCTTGTATGTTTTCATGCCTGAAGTGATCTCTAAGCAGAAAGCTTGGATTGCCTTTCCTGTAGGAAAGCATATTGGGTATGGACATAATAAGTTTTTCTGGTCACCTGCTGAAAGATAATGGAAGGTTAGTGAAAGCCTGCTATAGGGGGGCTTCTAGAATGACAAAGAAGTCTTGGCTGGAGACAGATAACCATGTCAGACCAAATAAACACAGTATCCTGTTACAACTTAAATCTGTTTAGAGATGTTCCTCAAAAACCGGTCTTGTGGGGACTGGCTCCAGTACCATCTTATTCTATGCAAGTTTCTCTGTCTAACCAACTTTTCGGTCAGGTCTCCAACTTGTACATGTTTCTAATTGATTACTGAGTGTAAATTGAGAATTAGCATATTTTTACATTGTTGGGTTTTAAACCTGACTCAGAGCTCCAAAACCCTCTGTCTTTGCTTTTCAGTTCACTGATTGCCATGCATCTTGATGCTGTGTCATTTATACAGGAAGGTTACTTGGTTTGCCTGCGTGTGATTTGTCACAGCTTGAGCAATCTGCATATCATGTGTTTTTATGCTGAAATCAGATTACCTTGCAAGTAATCTTTAACAGGGTATTTTTTCTTTGTTTCCTCTAATTAGTAATTTAGTCCAATTCTTATAAATGCAGTTCTTGCATTTTCAAAGATTCTCATAGTGTTTAACAAACCACAGTGCTATGTTATGGCTTGCTACTTCACAGAATTACAGAATGGTTGAGGTTGGAAGGGAACTCTGGAGATCATCTGGTCCAACCCACCTGCTCAATCAGGGCTACCTAGAGCCAGTTGCCAAGGACCATGTCTAGATGGGTTTTTAATATCTGCAAGGACGGAGACACCACAACGTCTCTGGGCAACATGTGTCAGTGCTTAGTCACCCTTACAGTGAAAAAGTGTTTCCTGATGTTCAGGAGGAATGTCCTGTGTTTCAGTTTGCACCCACTTCTTGTGGTCCTGTCACTGAGCACCATTGAAAAGAGCCTGGCTCCGTCCCCTTTGCACCATCCCTTCAGGTATTTATATATATTAATAAGATCACCCCTGAGCCTTCTCATCTCTGGGCTGAACCGTCCCCACTCTGTCAGCCTTTCCTTGTAAGAGAGATCATAGAATCATAGAATATCTCAAGTTGGAAGGGACCCATAAGGATCATCAGGTCCAACTGCCTGCTCCTCGCAGGACTACCTAACACTAAACCATATGACTAAGAGCATCATCCAGACACTCCTTGAACTCTGACAGGCTTGGTGCCGTGACCAGTTCCCTGGGAAGCCTGTGCCAGTGACCAACCACCCTCTCAGTGAAGAACCTTTTCCTAACGTCCAATCTGAATCTCCCCTGACATTGTAGACTGCAATGAGGTTACCCCTCAGCCTTCTCTTCTCCAAGCTGAACAAACCAGGTGACCTCAGCTGCTCCTCATAAGTTTTGCCCTCAAGACATTTCACCATCTTGGTCACGCTCCTCTGGACACACTGTAATAGTTTGATGTCCTCCTTAAATTGAGGCACCCAAAACTACACAAAATAACTTAAGGTGGGGCCGCATGTGTGCAGTGTAGAGCAGGTCAATCACCTCCCTCAACCAGCTGGCTATGCTGTGCTTGATGCACCCCAGGACATGGTTGGCCATTTTTGCTGCCAGGACAGACTGTTGACTCATATTCAACTTGCCATCAACCCAAACGCCCAGATCTCTTTCTGCAGGGCTGCTCTCCAGCCTCTCATCCTGCAATTTGTACATATAACCAGGATTACACTGTCCCAGGCACAGAATCCATCACTTGCTCTTGCTAAATTTCATATGGTTGGTGATTGCCTAGCTCTAAGTTTATTCAGATCACTCCGTAAGGCCTCTCTACCCTTGAGGGAGTCCACAGCTCCTCCTAGTTTAGTATCATCGGCAAACTCACTTAATATACATTCGATTCCTATGCCCAGTTCATTTATAAAAACATTAAAGAGCTTATCCTTTCCATAGAATCGTTACTCAGTTCAGTGAGGAAACCTCCTATGTCAGGCTTTTGATGCTGAAAGCCTTTGTACCTCCCAGAGCTTTCACATCAAGAGCATTGTCAGAACATGGATGTTATCGTAGAAACATAGAATAATTTAGGTAAGAAGGGACCTGTAGGAGTGGTATCAGCTGTACTTCTGACTTCCAGGTCATCATGAGCTGCAAGCAGGTAAGTCTGGAGTGAATATCCTGATGGTACTTTGGTCTGAAGATTCAGGTAGATCAACATATGTTTTGGTGAAAAGATTTAGATTTTGTTGTACTTTCTTTCAGTTTCCCAGTCAGTCTTATGCAGTCCACATTATCTGCTTTCTGAGCTGCTAGGTTCACAAACTGAGTGGGAAATGAGTCATACAACTGTGATCTGAGCTTCCTCTTGAAGTCTGTGAGATAACTTGGTGAGTTACCAAGGTGCAGAAGGGAAATTTTGCCCCCAGTAGCAATCTTAAGCAAGGCAGACCGATGAGTGCAATGCAAATTCCCCTAGTTTAAAGACCCCTTAGAAGATAAGATGAGCAAGGAAAGATATGACTCTGGCACTAGGTGGCTTGTATGTAGTAAAGGAAGGTAATTACCTCCCAGGGAGAGAAAGAAAAGTGCACACAAGAACAAAAGTGTGGCGCACTCTTTTGGACAATAAGACAGAATGCATAATGGGGCAGGGAAGAGAGGAAGACAGAGTATGAAGTGTGAGACTGGCATGTAGGATCAAGGCATGATCTTTTTAAGGGACCCATCAGGTCCCAGTGTTGTTGACAACATTGCTACATGTAGTTACGCCAGCAGAATGGAGAGGCCACATGCTGTGGCTCCTGGGAACAGGCAGAGTGAGGCGGTAGTTCGGGAATATCCTGCATCGGTATTTCTACCAGAATCTGTCTGTGCTGGGGCTGCAGCCTCAGCTTTCATAGCTGTTTGCCACTGTTGACATTTCTTCTTTAAATCTTCCATGTTTTGTAACTAATAACTGAGCAGCCCTATTTTTCATCACCAACTAACCCCCAGTTTCCTGGATTTATAACTGGGGGTAGCCTAAGAAACCTGCAAATCCAAATCTACATTTTTATGAATTGATGTATTTACACTGACTTTAATTGACCTGTATTAATTTCTGTCAGCTGATGATAGATCTTCCTGTTTAGGCAGAACCACGTTTCTACCCTACCTGTGAAATCCAGAGCCTGTAATATCTTCAGTTCACGTAGTGACATGGGACCTTCAGGGAAACTGTTTATTTTACATTATTTTATATTTAAAGTGAAAAAAGAAAAAGTAAGCCAGCTACTTCGGGGCAAATAGTGCTGTGAACTTAATGTGACCATCCTGCCAAATTTATTTCAGGATTATATGTTTGCTCATTAATTATCACATTTTAGGTAAATGTCATACTTTTCTTTATCTGCATGCTTAACAGGGCTTCGACCTTTTCGGCAGGTTTTCCACTGAACTGTTTCCTTGCATGGAAGTATTGGAGCTATGCCTCCCTTTTCCTTAGAAATACCTCTGCAGTTTTCCTGACTCTACTGCCAGCTGGGAGAATAGATTAAAACTCCTGAGCTGTGAGTTACATTAGTGAAAACTCTGCTTATCTGTGCTAAAGCAAAGTATTTGTGTGCCACGTGAGGAACAGACCTCTTTCCGCCTTTAATAACCTTTTCTTATAGGCGATAGAAAAAGCTCTGACAGAATCATAGCAAGATTTGGGTGGTAAGGGACCTCTGGAGGCCTGTTGTTCACACAGATCAGATTTCTGAGGGTCTTGTCCAGGCAATTGCTGAACATATCAAGGGCTCTGGATTTCATTACAAAATAGTTTCCATTGTAGGATTGTCATCCTACAGCTGAATCACATAACAAGCACATGCACAGCAGGGCTACCATTAATTGAAAGTGAAAGCAGGGTCCAAACGAACCCTGGTTCACTCCAAATGAAGCCAAAGATTTGAAATCCTACTTGCAGTGCACCAAAGCTTTCATCAACTTCTTTGCGGTCAGTATTCAAGCCATCCCTTCATTGGTTTGAAAGTAAAAGCACAGGGCTAACAGGCAGGTGAAGACAGAGGACTCTCAGTCCATAACCCGAGTGAGAACCTCACAGTATTAATGTGCTAATCCTGCTGCACCATGGAAAAAGCCTTCATTCAATAGCCGTGAGACTGATTTCAGATCTGGAAAACTGCTTTACAGTGAAGGATGTAAGGAATCTACCACAATTAACGTACAACAAAGCCAGTGTTTTTAAAATGAGTTAGAGTGGTTATATAGGAGCTAGTAGGTTATGTATGTAGTATTACAGTCCTAAGCAGGAACTACAGTCAGGAGTCAAGATTGCATGATGCTAGGAGCTGTACACATAAAAAACACAGGGACACATTTTCAGGCTTGTAGAAAACTCTTAAGTATTCAGTTTGCCTTGATTTTACATCCTTGTTTTCTGTCCTGCCTTTGCAAGCCACACTTTCCCAAAACCTTAGCACTCAGCAGCACCCAGCACAGAGAGGGAATCAGCAGTCATGAATCATGCCTGGATAAAACACAGAGACCTTTGACACAAGTGTGGAGACAAAACACTCTGTCCAAGCAATATAATTCATTTTTATTGTTGTGGTTTTGAAATCCTGAAATTAACTGATTACTTCTGCTTACATGTATATTAAAAAAAAAAAGCAGAAGGTTGGCTGAGCTTATGTAGGTATGTATTTATGCCTTTGCTAGGAACAAACTGTAAAAGATGTGCTCTTTTTCTTTCTAAATGTCAGCTTTTACTGAGCAATCCATTCTGCTGTTGCAATGACTTATTAAAAAGAGAGATACAGTGAAATGCTAAGCAAGCCCAAGAACCTGGAAAGCTGCTTGTATCTATTTGTTTATTTATCTAGCATTTGTCTTTGCCCAGCCAGCTTAACTCCTACCTAAGAGACCAAACAAACTGCAGATGCATAGCTGATGATGTTGGGCCTAACAGAGCCTTAAAAATAAAGACATTAACTGTTTTTTTGCACTGTAAAGGAAATAGGACTTTCCAAGTCTGAATTCAGCATAGATCCTAAAATTAGTCTTAGTCCAGTGTGTGCTGAAGTTATGAGGCTTCAGTGCTTTCTGAGTAGTGGTGAACTTAATGCATATGCTTGAAATTCACTGCATTAGCCTGGTTTTGGTGAAGGAATTTTGCATCATTTTGCTTCTTTTGTTATCCAGTGAGTAAAATTTTTCTTCTTTTCCTGTTTAAGACACCTGAATTCATTCCCCATCTACTGCTTTTTCTCTGTCAATACAAAGCAAGGTATTGCTAGAGCTGATGCTGCCATCTCATCTTTTTTTATATCATATTACTTATATGAAAGACCAAAAGTCATATTTTAAAATAAAAGAAAAAGAAACTCCTTTATGTTATCTTGTGAGTTTTGGGCCCATTTCTGAACCGTCCTTTCTATTACACAATCAAAGTTTGTTTACCAGAACTACAAATCCATTTTATCCTCTAACAGTGCCTCCCAATTCCTTTTTTTCCAAAATACCACCAATAAGATAATTTATTTTATCTGTTTGAGTTTCAGCTATAAATTTTATTGAATTATATATTAAATTATTACTGGTGTCAGGCTATTACTTGCACTGTACAATGAAACTTGTTGCCAAGAGCAGTGTAAAGTCTATAAATGTACTAATGACAGGCACTAGTTCACTTTTGACTTACGGATTAGGAACACTGGAATGAAAGCTGTCTTTCCTCATAGTCTTTAATTCAGTTGTTGAACTAACAAGGAAAGTGAAGAGTAAAATTAGTTTGTCTTTGTAACTGGAATCAGCCAATGGCAGAAGGAAACTCATTCATAACAGGCTACACGCAGAAAGTCATCACATAAGGCCTTTACACACACAAATCTATATTTAGTGCATCTGGCTTAAGTTTAGAGGCTTAAATCCATGCCTTCTCTGTCCCAATCCTCTTCTTCTCAGGCAGCACTCAGTCCCTGAAGCTTTCCTTCTCTTCTCGTACCAGTCCATGTTCCTAGCCATTCCCAATACCATTTATCCTTCCTCCATCCCCTCCCCTAAGCACTGGTCTCACCAGCTTCTTGTTCCAGAGTCATTCAGAGCACAGGAGAGCTCAAACACCAGGATGCTGCTCCATGATCACTAGGACATGATGCCACACATAGCTGGAGGCTCAGAAAGTACTGTAGAGATCTACCTCTTGTGCTTTTACTGCTCATACGTTCTCCCTTGGACCTGCTTTTGTCCACTGGTGGGAAGAAGGATAGTAGGGAAGAAAGACTTTGGGGATGTATGTCTGTGCTTCTAAAAATCTTGTGCCAGCCCTGCTCTTGCCCAGATAGGTAAGGAACAGCCACCCCGGCAACTGTCCTGCTTTGTCCCAGGGACTTTGGTGCATATACTGAGTTTTCTCAGGAGTCTGTCCTCTTTTTGTCTTCTAAAAATGAGAAATCTGTTCTATATGTACATCCTGGGGCTGGTTAATTTCCAGAATTACTGTGCAGCAGACTAACTGAGAAAAGAGTCCTAGACTACACCTCGCTCACCTCCTGCTGTCCAGACACATGTAGGACCTTAAACAAAATGTAGACAGCACCTGCTTTCTGTAGGCACTTCTTCCTTTTAAAAATCCAAAGTCAAGTTGAAAAGAAATGTTTTATATAATGATTTTCATGAACAATTAGAAAACTTCATTAATATTATAAAAGGCCATAACCATTTTGATGTTTTGATGAAATCCTATTTTAAAGAGGAAGAAAAGCAGGCTGAAAAGGTTTCTGCTAGGTCTGATGATTTCATTATGGTTTTATGCTTCGCTACATGAAGTTAATTTCATTCACTTTAAATTAGTTATGCAATAGGACTCTAGTATGCATAAACAATATGTCAGTTCTTTCTCCACTAACAAGCACTTCTCAAGTGCGGGCTTAGAAAGTCAGGAACCACTGTGGTAAATTCAGTAAGCATGTGTGAGAAGATATTGATAACTGGAGGCTTTTGACTACAAAATTAAATAACAAACAGCAGCAGTCCTACCAATCTTTGGAACATTAGCACCAAGAATGGCAAGAGCACAAACAATGGTATTAATGAGACCTTATTACAAGCATTTAAGTATACACACAGCATTACCAGGAGCATCATTTTTTTATATCACAAAGAATGGAGTAGCATTCTTAAGGCACATTCAGTTAGCATCTGTGATTGAGAAGAAAAACCTGTATTATGGGGGGCAGACGTTCTAATTTATTTGGAGCATACTGTGGCCAATTTTATCTGAAAATGATGTAGGATTAATCAAAAATCGTATCTTTAAGACAGGTGAGCACTACCAGTATAAAATAATAGGTGCATATTATACTTCATACAAAGCCATGAGTTCTGAAGGATGTGAAGTCACAACAGGCAAACATGGGGCTGTACTCAGGACTAGCCACTGGCCTACATAGAGGGCAGTTATGTCCTAAGGAATAAACAAGATGTCAAACATGAGTTCCCAGAGGTGGGTAGAGTACCGCTGGCAAGCAAGGAAATTGCTGTACCAGTTCCCTGTTCTCCAGTGTATGAACATCACACAGCTGAGCATCACATTGCCATCTCCTACAGGGCAAAGGCAGCAGGACAGTATTTTTATTTATTGTTTTTAATATCACTTTGAAGTAGCTCATGACATGTGTCACCATTCTTTCTACATGGATGGAGGCAGAAAAACAGCTTGTCCTCATCTGTCCTCATCTGTACTGGTTTTTGACTCCAGGCCCTGGCCCAACTGGTGCAGTCTCACCTAGACTAAACAAGACTACCACCATTTGGAGCAGAGAAGCATCTCAAGACCCTTTCCTCAGCTTTCAGAATTGCCCGTTACTTTTTTTTTTTAATTTATGCTGAATTATTTTAAATGCTTTTCATGAGAATTAAAAATAATTTTACTTCCTCATTCTGTAAATCGGGGAAAATTTTTCTTTAAAGCTGCTTGGTCTGACCTTCCACCTGCTGGAGTCACTAGTGCCTATTCAAAGTGACATTAAAACATTATTGAATAAGGATGGCTCAGGTCTCATCATTTGTTGTTCAACACCTGACAGTGTGAGTTATGCCAGAGCGAAAACACAGTGGATGGTGAATTTTGAACAAAGAAAGAAAAGTGTGATGCCCTGGAGAAAACAGGTCCTAGACTCTGGGTGGGGTGGCAAAACTTGTCTGTGTATTTATGCAAGGAAAGAAAAGGGGACTAGTTTTCTCCCATGTCCATAATCTTCCATGTAGACCTTTCTGGGCCAACAAGCCTTGGTACGGTTTCATTCCCTCTGCTTTTCATAGCTGTGCCATCAGGACTAGAGTGATTTACACCAGCTTTGCAGAGGCACTAGTGATTGAGCAAGGCAAGAGTATCGCAAGGTGTGGCAGTGGATTGGGAAAAGTTAAAAGAGCTTAAAAGAAAGGTCAAATGGACAGAGGCATAGTTTTCTTGTCCCTGCTGGTCTTCAGGAGCCTGACAGGTCACTCCTGGCATGCTGACATACCTGTCAGCCGCCCATTACAGGGTAACCATCAGCTTTCTCACTGGGAGGTCTGCAGTCACCAGTCTCCTTGTGCCCTGCATAACTAAAGAAAGACGGGCGAAATAAAGGTAAATTGTTTCCACTTCTTTATAAACAATGTTAAATTGATACCAGCAAGTGTTTTCTTAATGTCTTTTTAAAGCCAATTGTAATTAAATATTTCAATAGCAAAATTATGTTACATTCAGGGAAAATGTCTTCAATAATGGACTGTACTCAGCGCAGTGCATTAGGTAGTAGTATTGAAGAGGAGAAAAAGCAAAACAATCTATTTATACTTTTAACAAATTTTTGTTCCTTTACAATTTAACGATTTCCCTGAGTTAATGTCAACAATGAAAATTCAACTGTTTGTATCACGCTTTCATTCTTTTATGGGTATCTACAGCAAATAGATGTTTTTTAACAGTATTTAGGACTTTCTTCTTGAATGTCAACTTTAAAACAAGCCAGTAAGTGTAAACTTGATTTATGAGAAGGTAGCCTGAATAAGCATGGTTCAGAGCAAGGAAGCCAAAAGAAGAGTCAGTCATGGACATACTGACTTCAGATGTGAGCCTGCTTCAGGCATGAACCTGTGTTCCTATCTGAAATTTTGTGCTGTTGAAAAAACATAATTGCAGTATTTCAGATTATATCATGCCAGATACAGCAAATGCTTGCCTTTTAGTGGTAGGAATATGTCCCTCCATGTTCTCATGTAAAAATGGAGAATGTTTTTTCAGGAAAACTGCTAATCTATGTTTTCCTCATGCTGAGAACCATTTGAATGATGCCATCTTTGATTTAGGCTAAGTTGTAGTGGGAGGTAACTGGGTTGGTGTCCTGGGTTCAGCCGGGATAGAGTTAATTTTCACAGGAAGCTGGGAGGGGGGCACAGCCAGGACAGCTGCCCTAGCCAAGGGGGTATTCCATACTATGTGACATGATCAGTATATAAACTGGGGGAGGTAGTGCAGCATGCTCTCTTTTTTCCTTTGGTGGTGGAGCATTAAGTTCTGGGTGGTGAGCAATTGCATTGTGTATCACTCGTTTTGTATTTTCGTTTATGTGTACTATTATGACTATTGCAATTTCTCTCTTTGTGTTGTCCCAGTAAACTGTCCTTATCTCAGCCTCGAAGGTTCTACCTTCTTGGTCTCCTCCCTGATTCTCCTCCCCACAGCTCTGGAGCGGGGGTAGGGGTAGGGGTGAGCAAGCGGCTGTCTGGTGCTTTGTTACTGGCTGGGCTCAAACCACAACAGTTGGGAATTATGAAATGAGGTGTGTTTCAAGTGAGTATCTTGCTGAAACCAATAAAAGAGAATAAAAGATGTGCAACGAGCAAAGAAAGGATGAACTTGCAGATAGCTGGAAATAAATGTTCATCCCCTTTTACAAAGGAGAAACTATGAATATAAATATAACATTTGGATGTTGAAGCTAAGTTTTGACTTCTGAAAAAGGCACTGATTTCAGTAGAGGGATTCTACCTGTGGGTTCTTATTACCAACCTGTCTAAAACCTGCCAAATCCCTGTCTGTTTTTCCAGTCTTGGCTAACTTAGATTAAATCAGATTATGTCATAGTTTTTCTCACCTTCAAATCAGTGTTGATTTTCCAGACAAACTGCAAAGCAAATTCCTGTGATCAGTCTCTTTCTTCCCCCCACAGGGAAACTTCAGGAATTCGGCGTTATGGTGAACTTAACCCCTTCTTCACAGTGGCCTTGAATCCTTTAGGACTGGAAATGCACTAACAGAAGCACCCTGAACAAATAAACTTAGTGCTTTGATATGTTGCGGATTCCAAGTTTGCAAATTAATTTAAGAAAGCGATTGAACAGATTCATGGAAGAAAATCCATCAGGGTTATTTAACACTAAGATACTGCTATTTGCTCAGCTGCACGTTGCTGGTATCTGTGAAGGTGTACCGAGGGAAGTACTACTACATAGCTTGCCATATTATTTTTCCCCCAGGCATTTACTACAGTACATTACTGGATGCATAATGCAGATCTGGATGATCCAGTGTGACCATGTTAATGGAATCTGTCCAGCTATGGTGAGATACACAGATTATGAGAACACAAAATGAGTATACAGGTTATTTATTTTATTCTATTGCTCACATGCCAAAGTTAAGTAGACTTTGTTTAAAGGAAATGGAATGGAATTTCACTCAGGGTAGACCCCAAATTCAGGAGGTCTGAAAAAGGTGGGATTAAAGTCAGGGCAGTAGTTCAACCTTTGTATTCTTTGCTCTGTCTACCACTGTAATCATTCACTCACATGTCTTGGATGTTGTCCCTAAACTGACCAGAGTGTAAGAACTCCCACTGGGCCCATGAGCATCACTATGATGAATGGTGATAAATTAACATGTTTTGCTTCCACCAGCTGTGATGGAATAAGAAACAAAGTTATGTACTGAACACTGTAGTTATTAAAATCACGTGTCATGGGAAAAAAAAAAGAATGAAAAAAAAAGAGATTGAGGACTGAAAGCATGGCAGGAGACCAAGAGACGTATATTTAAGTCATCTTTATCTATAAGGTAGCTTATTTTCTTTTTTAAAAAAGAGCTCTCAGTTGCATTGGACTGGGAGAGGATGAAAAAAGAGGTGAAAGAACCAAAATGAATTCCAGGTTGTGGTATTACTTGCTCTCTTCTAGTCGCAGTAGCTAATTGTCATACTGGGGCATGCTGCAAGGACAGCTGAAAATAGTTCATAGCAGATAATGTCTATTGCACTGTTTAGATATGCAGGCTCCCTCCACTCTTCATGGCTTATTTATCTGTTTGAAAATAGTTTCCTTGGGGATCAGGTTATGCGAGTGTTGAATCAGTTTTTTGTGTGGTGGTAAATTCTTTGACAGGTTACTTGTGACATAGAAATGAGGAAGAAAAGGAAAACCAGTGCTTCTAAATATTTTCCGCCCAGGTGGCTTGCTTATGAGCAAAAGCCAAGCTGAGTCCATGGGGTATCTTCTAATTCTCTCTGAAGAGGAGGAAACCTGAGCTGAATAAAGTGTGTATACTCAACTGTAGCCTGGCTGCATATGCCCATATCAGTAATATTTTCAAACAGGACTAAGGGGCAGGAAAGGCAGGAGATAATGCCTGTATTTGTAACGTAAAGCAGCCTTCAGACTGCTCTGAATTAAGCCAAGGATTGAAGAGGATGGAGAGGTAAAGTCATGTTAGAGCATCCCAGTTCTTTTACGTCCTGCTGTGACACTCCTTTCTGTCCTTTCTTCCCCTGGAAATCTCTTTCATAGAGGTCCAAATTGAGGCAATGATGGGATAGTGGACAGGAAGCAGAGAGCTTCCCCCTTCCATGAGTGTGGGTAGGAATTACTGAGTGCTTTTCCAAGTCAGGTTAGTTTGTTAGATACTTCAACATAGATTTACGATCCTGGTTTTAAGTGAGTTTAAAATGTAACAGTACTAATTTTCTTGCAAATTGATTGTAGCGATGCTAATGAGGATTTTTTGAGAATAATTGACTTTTTAGGAGGTACATATTAAAGAATGTGACATGTACATTACACAAAGGGCAGATTCTTTTGACTGTGCATGAGTGAGTAGAAATTCAGTGTCTGCATCTGAAGTAGTTCCCTTCAGCTCCTTCAGTCAGTGGAGTGCTAGCCAATACAGCCAGTGGAATTGAGGAGATGGTTTCTCTCTTCTTATGGGAGAAGCTGGTCTAAGAAATCACATTTTAGACTTTGCTCTGCTGGTAACTAGCTCACATGTAAGAGACCGCACTGGACTCCTTGAGTCGGAGAGCATTCCCACCAGAGGTGTCTACATTTGCATGTGTTTCATTGTTTTTTGCTCAGACTGTCTATCCACTTGAGTCAGCAGAGCATCCTGACCCAAAAAAGAACCAAAGAGAAGGTGCACAGCATTCCCCAGCATCCTTGTGAGCCAAGTGTTTGAGTCTTACAGGAGTATTACTGGTGGATATTAGCGTGCTTCAAAGGCAGCTGCACAGAATATATATTCTTAGGTGTGCTTGGGCAGCAAAGTTTTAAGCCTCACTTCTCGCTCATATCATGCACCAAGAGCCAGGGCAGACACAGGTTTCCTGTGAGTTCAGTGCCACTGGGAACAACTGGTGGTAACCACACCATATGTCTCTCACAGCACTATGATGAGAGGATTGTTCTCTTTCACTTAGGACTACTGATGCTGTAACTATTGGTATTCAGAAAGCAGTGCCACCAGAGGTCAATGCAAATACAACCTTCCCCAATAAATTTCTACTCTCTCATGCAGCTCACCAAAGGAAGATTGAAAAACAGAAGGATTTGATGTGTTTTGTTCACAATCAGGGCCATAAGTTCAGGGGGAAATGTGACCTATTAGCTTACTTTAGGTTGATAAAAGCTGTCATTGCTTCCACCAGATGAGGTAAATTCTTCAGCCTGTGCTGCTTTTGTAAAGTGTGTGAAAACACACTGGGCTTCTTCTGTGCCTATCAAGCTGTTCTGTTAAGTTGACAATATTTGTGTAAACAGAATAATGGGTTTTCTTTACTCACCATACCCAGCCAGGCTCAAAGTTTCAATCAGTACAGAGGAGCAACCCATACTATAGAGCCCTTTGCCTTTTTTCTCAGGTCTGATTCTCAGCTGACACGACAAAACTCAGAAAGACAAATCTCCTGGAGTGGATGGTGTGGAGAGCAGGGAGTGATGTGCTGCTTACCATGTATGCAGCATCTGCCATCATGTTGACAGAAAACGGCTTTCCCCATGTCAGTAAACCTGGTGTCAACTACTCAAATATCCAAAATGCTGTTTAGGATTATGGAGGTGGTGAAGCAAGGGTAGGATTTTGAGAACAGTGCTAAATCCCATGGCTGTCTGGACACCTAATTTTCTTTGAAATTGGGGGAAGCTGAGGTCCTAATTAACTCTGAAATTGAGCCACCAAGTCTTCCTGTCATGAGGCACTTAATGTCTGTATGTGTGGTCACTAAAGACTTAGCCTGTCCTGAAGGCTGGGGTTACATTTAGGCTGCAGAGCACCTGGAAAGATTAAAAAGAAAAAGGCTGCACGCATAGGTGGGAAAGTCTTGCAGAGGTGGAGGAGTGACTGAGACATTCAATGACAGTGAGAGTGATTGCGGGTAAGGAAGGTAAGAACGTGAGTCATTTTGTGAGATACAAAGGAACCAGCTGTAGAACCTCAGATGGGGACCCCTGCCCCAGTCCTGGAGAAACAGAGCCCTGGTAAAGCTGCATCAGTCCTGCAGAGTTGAAGGATGTGAAATGGAAAGGGTGTTGATTCTTGGATTTGGTTTCTGACTTCTGTTCCCCAAATACTTTGTGAGCTTCGTGGGGAGGAGACTATTAGGGCATCCCCAAGGGGAATGATGGCAGCTTTTCTTATTTGTACACTGAGTAGACATTTCAGCATTTATGCTTTTATGTGTCTTTTCTTCCTTTCAAAAGGTCTAGGGAAACCAGAATGGCCTTTACTTGAAAACCAGTGGAGTGGCTTTCATCAACAAGTGAATGGGAGCTGCCTGAAAGAGGTCTGAAAGTTTTCAGAGTGGTTTTATGAAAACAGTATTTAGCGGGCAATTTTCATTGCCTTTATAGGGAAGACTTTGAGGAAACACTCAGTTCACTCATGGAAATGACTTGGGCTCCTTTCAACCTCAGTTGCTGGGTTTATTAAAGCCCAGCTAGACTTAAGAAGCAAAAAGGAAGTGCACTGGGTCTCAGCAGTACAAGCAGTATAAATGTAAGGACATCCTTCTGAACTTAAAAAGAGAAGGCGCTAAGTCTTGCTGCCCAGCAAGAGAGTTCAAACAGCTATGTTTCCAGTGCAGTAATTCTCTAGATGTCTGGATGGCAATGATAGTTGTGTTTTAATGGCCCTCATGGCATGGGCCTGGTTGCTGTTTGGAGCAAGTAGCAGGATTTATGGTAGCATGGGTCTTTTCCAGGTCAAGTGACCGCTTGTGAATTCTTGTGGATGATCTGGGCTGGTTCAGGGGACACAAGGCTTCATCTTTTTCAAAGGTTGTAAGGTTGGAAAGACCTTCAGGAAGTTTTAAAGAAGCTTAGCATGGAAGGTCTGTCTATTCTGTATTTTCAGCCAGGCACTAGCTAGCTTTGCCACTGAACCCTTTCAGAATCAGAGACTAGATAACCGTGTTACTGGAACACTGAGCACAAATAAAATATCTGTAGAAGCGTAGCTCAATGACTTGGTAGAGGACTGACCAAAGAATTACTCCATGAGAGAACAGTAATATGGTAGGTAAGGTAAAGATCTGCCACAAAAAACCTGCAGCTGTATTGCTATTGCTTTTTGACATCTGGGCTGCCGCAGCCATTACATCTGTTTCAGAAAAAGTAAACAGTATATTAATGATGCATTTTGTGAATCTGTTTTGTTCCATCTCCTCCCTTAGCTTAGGGACAGGAGGACCTCTACTGACAGTTACAAATTGGCCTGCTGGACGCATTTATGCCTGTAATATTAGTGGCTTGACCTTGATACATCTCCTAATGTCATTTTCGTCTACTCCTTACTTCCTGTCACTTAGATATCTCTATTTAGCCTCTGGTGTATCTCTTCTTGTTTTAGTCATAAATCCTTTCCTTTGAGTTAGAAGTCAAAGGTATACTTGGTGTTCCATCTTATAAAGCATAGCTATGACACTACTACTAAAGGATGCACTACAGTAAATTTTCTGCCTGAGATTTTTTTGGATAAAATATATCTTTTTTTCCTATATCCATCCAGATATCCATTGTTAAAAAGGGATGGCATATAAATATTTGCATTACAGTCAATCCATCCACAGCACTGAAGCTGAAGTTATGTGCCTAAAGTACTATATGTCATTGAGGATGCTAAGCTTTTATCTAGCAAACTTGAATTCTGTACTGCAGTGCACAGAAGCAAGGTGGTGTGAAAAAATGTGAGTAGAACTTTATGTGCAAGTTTATCTCAATGCGTATTTGGCTACCTTCTTCGTATTAATTCTAACAGTGTTGCCGCATGCATACCTTAGATAGTAAGGTCACATCTGTATGCCTTTGGAGCTGGAACTAGCCTTGGCTTCAGGAAAGCCTCTAAGGTACAAGAAAAGGCTGAAAATATTTTCAAAGGGATGCAAGACTGTTGGAGTATTCAGCCTATCCACTGTTTCACTATTCGAGGTCTACCTTGCCTTCTACCCTGTTATCACCTCTTTGCTTATCTCATTCTTTCTTAAGAGCATATGGGACATTGAAATTAAAACTACTTTATTCCTACCTTAAGAACAAGTTGAAGTGAAATATGCACTCTTTTTTGTAATGTTTTAAATGTGCCAACCCAGGCAGCATATCTCTTAGTATAAACTAAGCGAAGTGTTATCAAGAGATCTACAATTTGCATTGATAACAGTCTCAAAACACTTAGCAGGGTTCCTGCTGGATTTTATCATTTCTGTGTGGTAATTTGTATCATTTGATGTGGTAATTTGTGTATTTGTTCTTTTGGAATAAGTCCTTTCAATTCATTGTGTTTGTGGTTTTTTTACAGCCAGCATAATTGAGGTTTAGCTCTGCATTGTGAATAAGAAAGGTCCTTCTTCCCGTAATGTCTGTGAGGAATACATTAATGGAAATAGCAATAAGAATATCTGAATATCAGTGTCATAACAGAAAAATAAACAGGTATCCTGGGAAAAAGTTAAATTGCTGAGTGATCTTACTGTTATGTCTGTCTTAAGGGCTTACCCAAAGCAGAATGAAGTCAAGGAGTAAATACACTTGGACTTAAAGATTTTCAAATCAAGCTGCTAATACCTCTGTTAGATAATGTCATGCGTTAGAAATGATTATGATAATAAGACAAAGTCTGCAATTACGGCTTCTATAATATACTTCTGTGGATTGCAGTGCATGTTACAATATTAATTCTCACTGTCTTGCTGGGAAATTTATTATTGTGCCCATCTCCTCAGCAAAGAATATGCTGAAGCATCTTGAGAGCTAACTTGGGATATCCAAGGTCACACTATGGAACTGGGAAAAATTAAGCATGGAATGAGAAGGGCTGGTTGAATATTTTATACTGACAAAACCTTTTGTAGTTTTTCAATGGAAAGCCTTTTTTCCCCCCCTTTAGCTCGAGTTCCCCCCTGACTTGAAGACACTTTTAATTCAAAATAAAACTATTATTATCCAATAACTTCCCCCCTCCCTTCTTTTCATAGTTGGCAGCTATTTGTCAGCATTTTATATGGGTGTCCTGGTTTAACCCCAGCCAGCAATTCAGCACTACGCAGCCGCTCACTCACTTCCCCCCCACCCAGTGGGATGGGGGAGAGAATCAGAAAATAAAGTAAAGCTCGTGGGCTGAGATAAGAACAGTTTAATAGAACAGAAAGGAAGAAACTAACAACGACACTAATAACAAGAAAAAATGACAATAATAATAAAAGGATTGGAACACACAAGACAAGTGATGCACAGTGCAATTGCTCACCACTCGCCAACCGACGCCCGAGCCATGCTCCTACCCCTGGCCAACTCAGTTTATATACTGGCCATGACATCCCAGGGTATGGAATACCCCTTTGGCCAGTTTAGGTCTGCTGTTCCGGCTGTGTCCCCTCCCAACTTTCTTATGCCCCTCCAGCCTCCTTGCTGGCTGGGCACAAGAAGCTGAAAAGTCCTTGCCTTAGTCTAAACACTACTTAGCAACAGCTGAAAACATCAGGGTGTTATCAACATTCTTCTCATACTAAACCCAAACCACAGCACTATACCAGCTACTAGGAAGACAATTAACTCTATCGCAGCTGACACCAGGACAATGGGTATGGATAAATGTTTTGCCTCTTATCTCTCAGTGAAGTTGTCATTCCTAGGAAAATGGTGAGGCCAGGTGCAGGTTCATTACTGGTGGGTTCAGGAACTTATGGGCAGCTTTTTTTCTGGTAGGTTTTGGGGGGGAGGGTATGTCTGGAGGGTACAGAAGATACTTGGTGCAAGCCCAAACATTTTCTCTGGATGATTTGCACTGATAGTACCTGTATCTAAAAGTCAGATTCTTCATATTAACATTAGTTGATTTTGCCCAGAGTGAATTACATAAAGTGCCAGCATGATTGCTTTTCAAAAGCTAGAATAAACTGAAGAAGATAAATGCATTCTCTCCAGTGAGTGTCACATCGTATGTCCTGCACTTCTCAATATTAAGTTCCTCTTCTAGAATTATAGTTACCCCCCTCTGCATGATTCCTGGTTTCCCATGAGGCTTGAAAGTTAAGTTGACATTCCCTAGGAACCGGAAAGGGAGAAATATCTGAAATGGTTATATAAGCAGGAAGATTTTTAGATGTATTTTTTCCCCTATGGAGATAGAAAGATTATCAAGGGCAGCTGGCCGATCCCATCATCAATTATGAAGAAAAAAAAGATATTTAACATCTTATTTACAGAACTCTTAATGGTCATTTTTGCAAGGATGACTCTTCCATTATGCTAAATTAAAGTATGAAAGCTAAAACTATTGAAAAATGCAATAATTTTAGGATGACTCTCCTGCTTTTTCAATGTAGGGTTGATACCAAATAAAGATCAATAGGAAATGAGATTCTTCTGCTACTGGTCCATTGTTATAAAAGGTAAAAGGGCAGTTACATATGCAGTGAAATGAAAATGTATTCCTAAATAATTCCTTCAAATCATCCTAACACCCGCTTCTGTATGGAAAGGAGCAGGGCTAGTATCTACACATACTCTATACAGCCTATATACTTCAGTCTTTTATTCCTAAAGGATGGTGGAGTAGGAACGCTCCATTTTTCTAAAATCCCAGCATCTACTTCAACTTAAGTTTAGTGGGAAACTGTGATTGAGGTACCCCTTAATAGAGAAAAATATTAAAAACTGAAGAACTCTTTATCTTCATGGGAAAGGGATAGCAAGAACCTCAGTTCAGGAACCAAAGACAGACAAAGTTCAGTTAATAAATAAAAATACATGTTTAAAACAGCAAGGGTGATTGAGAAAGATGAGGAAAAAACTCCTGAAGGAAGTTTTGTCTTGATCATCTTCAGAGATGCCTTTCTGGATTGCAGGATTGACACCAGCACAAAAGATATTGATGCAAGAGTGATGTACATGAGACTCTCTGCCTTGAAGTAAGATTGGATAATCATAAGGATAATCATAAGGAGCCTTTTTGTCTTTAAATGGTATCCCAGGCATGCACAGCTCTTAAGTGGAGTTTCTTTGGGACTGGTCTACCCAAATTTTCAGGCTGGAGCTGTCCAAGATGAGTGAAGAAGAGATATTTTACCTACTCTATACAACCAGCTGTGGAAGAGAGGATGGGAAGTACTGTACCACCCTAGATAAGCCACTCTCCTGTGGTGCCAATGACCATCCAAGTCTCACCCTTCGTATCCTGACTTGGGAAGAGTCAGTGCACAGGAAGATGTAGTACTGTCTGTTTTCCTTCAGCAATGTAACATGAACATGGTAGTGATTATCTGACATCCCCATATACTGCTCCGCTGAAAAATTCACCTTTAGTGTCAACAGAAAAGGGAGCAAACTTGACTGCAACATACAGAAGGACACTGAGAAAAAGAGAATTAAAACAATTAGTTCAGAAAGCGACTGTTGTTGACCCTTTGCCTTGGCATCTTCACAGGCATGAGAAAGTACGTATGCAGCCAGCCCTCAAAGAATTTTGCAAGGAGAAAATATGTGTGCATAGAAGCAGCAGGGCAGCTTATGCATTGTGGCTGCAGAAAGACAATGGACATCATCTGCATGAGCTGTTCATACAAAACAGAAGCTGAGGTGTTATGAGGTCTGTCACGATCCAATATCAGGTGGAATAATTTAGCAAAAGTTAAACCCCCTTGCTTTCCAGCCGACCTCAGATAATTCTGGGTGGCTAGGGTCAGCTAGGCTTAACTCCTGAGTGATATCCAATTAAATATTTTATCGTGACCAGGTTTTCTTTTGATTCTCAGGAACAAAATTAAGAGTCAAACAGCACCAAATGACAAACCCACTTTATTTGGTAATCAACGAAAAGCACAGGCTTCTGGGTAGCCATTCTTCTAACACACAAAAGGGGCTATATCATGCTGAGAGGGTCACACCTTAATATTACTACCTAGTTTTCCCCTTATTCACTCTCAGGAGGTCACACCTTAATTAGGCACTTTCTGTTTTCTGAGAATCCTGCCAACTACGCCAAAAATGTCATGACCCGATTATCTTAGGGACAATAGAAAATGGTCCGTTGTTTGGCCCACAACAGAGCGTATGTGACTGTTCTGTGAGAACAGGACTTTTGAGGCAGGAAAAGTAACAAGCAAGATCCTTGAATATATCTGTGTGGGAGGAAAAGTAACAAGCAAGACACTGAAACCTTGAAAACATCTGTTTGCAGAATGCGGATATGGTGCACACTGTTAGCTTGCTTCAATCAGGTGGTGAAGGCTCTGCTGTTCATGCACTGGCCACGCGATAAGCAGCCAAACCTGGTATCTTTCCACTGTTCTGTGAGAAGGATATAAGGGTGGTGCTGTTGGGTGGAGGGGGAGTGCGAAGAGGCGGCCTCCATGCACAAAGCTACCAGGGGGACGCCCCACAAGTGTAGGAGCCTACCGCCCTGCCGCCTGAACAGCATGATCCTATTCCTTCTCCTGCTTGGTGCTGTACCATCTTCCCCAGGGTCGGTATGTATAAGAAACTAACATCGTGGTTGTAAGCTTTAGTTCCAATATATCTTGTG
>JAVKLA010000007.1:26296402-26311182 GCA_034782735.1 Sagittarius serpentarius | reverse complement strand
ACCACACTGAAAACACAGCACTGTACCAGCTACTAGGAAGACAATTAACTCTATCCCAGCTGAAACCAGGACACCCTGCCTCCAGCCAGATGGAGGAAAGGGACAACTGGGTTTATTGGACTGTGTGGATTCGATGGCCTGGCACCTTAGACCCACAGCAGTACAAGACTCTAGTAGGCACTCGCGCACAGTGCCATCAAGTTATAAAGGACCAGAACCCATCTGTATTTTGCGTGTGTGTTCCATTTAAAGGTTAAAGTATTTTGGCGTGATGCCCAGTTCGTTGTTGTAAGTCCGGTTGCCTTCAGTGTACTGAACTATCACGATTACGGATACACAAATAACGCGATACACCTTTCAGTCTAGTCACGTTCCATGAACTGCCATGGCCACACTTAAAAGAATTTGGTTGCGTTCAATGAGAACTATCACGGCTAGATTAATGATAGGTGCAGTTCATTAAAGCAACAGATACACAGGTTCTTTTGGATTGCTGGTGATAAATTCACTGTCTGCAAAGCATGTGCAAATGCCAAGAGTATGAGTAACACCACCTTGCAACAAACACATTAAAAGAGATAACGTGACTCTATCGAGATTTCTAAGTTTTCCGGGGAGGCACTTGGTATAACCAAGTGTTTGAATCTTACCCAATGGCATCCTGAAGGGCGGGAAGAGAGGCTCAGCCGGTCGACTGATCCCAGAAGTCAGGGTGGTATACAAGGATACTTTCCCGTATGCAACAGTATTTTTTCCTTATGTGGTGGTATCTTCCCTGATGGGATGGTATCTTCCCTAACATCCTCTGTCTTAGGCTATTTTATATTATTTTTTATCTTTCAGGTGGAGCTTGAGTGACTCTAGTCATACATACCTTTGTTATGATTGGTGTAAAATTTTCTCACTTCCCTTTTAAAGATACAAACTAGAAAAATTCAAAGCGCAAGCTCAGTGAGGCCTGGTCACACCTTGGAAGCGGGTATTTTTTGGGATGGAGGTGTGTTTTGGTATTATAATGATATTATAATGAGCAAGGTTCACCAAAAGGACAGTATTTTGTCAAACATGACAGACTGTTGGCCCAGGGTGGCAAATATGCAGCTTATCAGTTTCGTGGTACCTTCAAGTTCCCGTAATATCACAGAGCCTGGCCGCGGTGTCTGCACTCCACTCCACCTTACGTGCAGTTCCTCTTAGAGTCAGCACACCAAGCTCTCCTGGTGCTGCCAACATGTAAGGTTGCCTAGGGAACTTCCGTGGAATGGATTCCTTGTATGCCAGCCCCACTCCACCCTGGAAGCTTCTTCAGTGCTGTACCTTTCCTTAAAATGTGAAATTTAAGTTTAATTTCTGAGCCACCTCCAGCAATTATTCCACAGTGTGACAGGGGCATTCCAACAGTTAACTGTATTGGAGGCTGAAGTAAGCTTAACTGGGAATGAGTGGCAGAAACACCCCATTGTGACTGGCCCCGAGGCTCCGTGCATCCTTGGCATAGACTACCTCAAGGGAGGGTATTTTAAGGACCCAAAGGGGTATTGATGGGCTTTTGGTATAGCTGCCTTGGAGACAGAGCAAATCAAACAGCTGTCTACCCTGCTTGGTCTCTCTCAAGACCCTTCGATTGTGGGGTTGCTGAGGGTTCAAGAACAAGTGCCAACTGCTACCACAGTGGTGCACCAGTAGCAATACTGCACTGAGACTCCCTGATTCCCATCCACAAGTTGATTCGTCAACTGGAGAGCCAAGGGGTGATTAGCAGAACTCGTTCATCTTTTAATAGTCCCATATGGCCAGTGCAGAAATCTAATGGAGCGTGGAGACTAACAGTTGACTATTGTGGTCTGAATGAAGTCACGCTGCCACTGAGCGCTGCTGTGCCAGACATTTTAGAACTTCAATACAAACTGGAGTCAAAGGCAGCCAAATGGTATGCCACAACTGATATTGCTAATGTGTTTTTCTCGATCTCTTTGGCAGTAGAGTGCTGACCACAGTTTGCTTTCACTTGGAGAGGCATTCAATACACCTGGAATTGATTGCCCTAGGGGTGGAAACACAGCCCCATCATTTGCCATGGACTAATCCAGACAGCACTGGAGAAAGGTGAAGCTCCAGAACACATGCAATACATTGATGACAATAGCGTATGGGGCGACACAGCAGAAGAAGTTTTTGAGAAAGGGAAGAAAATAATCCAAATCCTTCTGAAAGCTGGCTTTGCCATAAAACAGAGTAAGGTAAAAGGGCCTGCACAGAAGATCCAGTTTTTAGGAATAAGATGGCAAGAGGGGCATGGTCAGATCCCAAAGGATATGATCAACAAAATAGCAGCTTTATCTCCACCAACTAATAAAAAGGAAACACAGGCTTTCTTTTAAGTGTTGCTAGTTTTTGGAGAATGCATATTCCAAATTACAGATTGTAAGGCTTCTCACTTGATAAAGTGACCTGGAAGAAGAACGATTTCAAATGGGGCCCTGAGCAAAAACAAGCCTTTGAACAAATTAAGCGGGAGATTGTTCATGCAGTAGCCCTCGGGCCAGTCTAGGCAGTACAAGGTGTTAAAAATGTGCTCTATACCACAGCCGGGGAGAATGGCCCTACCTGGAGTCTCTGTCAGAAAGCACCCAGGGAGACCTGAGGCTGACCCCTGGGGTTTTGGAGCTGGGGATACAGAGGGTCTGAGGCTCGCTATACTCCAACTGAAAAAGAGATATTGGCAGCGTATGAAGGAGTTCGAGCTGCCTCAGAAGTGACTGGTACTGAAGCACAGCTTCTCTTACCACCCTGACTGCCAGTGCTGGGCTGGATGTTCAAAGGGAGGGTCTTCTCTACACATAATGCAACTGATGCCACATGGAGTGTGTCATACTGATCACACATGAGCTCGTTTAGGAAACCCCAGTCGCCCAGGAATTTTGGAATTGATCGCGGACTGGCCAGAAGGCAAAGATTTTGGAATATTGCCAGAGGAGGGGGTGACACGTGCGGAAGAGGCCCCACTGTACAATAAACTGCCAGAAAATGAGAGGCAATATGCCCTGTTCACTGATGGGTCCTGTCGCACTGTGGGAAAACATTGAAGACAGAAGTCCGCAGTATGAACCCCTACATGACAAGTTGCAGAAACTGCTGAAGGAGAAGGTGAATCGAGTCAGTTTGCAGAGGTGAAAGCCATCTAGCTAGCGTTAGATATTGCTGAGAGAGAAAAGTAGCAAGTTTTTTCTTTATTTTTCTTAATTTGAAAGGATAGTGGGTTTTAAAGCAAGAGATCAAGATCTTCTATATTTACATGTACGAGGCAGGGACTTGACCAGAAATGAGAACTAGTGCAGTAGTTGATGAAAAGTGGTCAGTTCCTTTCCTCCACAAAATGGTTTGTTACAAATTTGAGAATCTCTGCTTTTGCACTAAGGCATGTGATGTTGCTACTGTGAGGGGAATGACAAAGGGCAGATTTAAGGTCTTAAGTGCCATGATATGTCAGGTAATCAAGATCTCTGAAACTATTCAGTGTCACTTAACCATTGGGACAGTTTTATAAGGATTTTGGCAAGTCAGGACAACCACGTGATCAGGCCCAGTCAGCATGGGTTTATGAAAGGCAGGTCTTGCTTCACTAACTTGATCTCCTTCTGTGACAAGTGACCTGCTTAGTGGGTGAAGGAGAGGTTGTGGATGTTGTTTACCTGGACTTCAGTAAAGCCTTTGACGCTGCTTTCCACAGCATTCTCCTGGAGACACTGGCTGCTCATGGCTTGGATGGGCATACTCTTCACTGGGTAAAAAACTGTCTGAATGGCCAAGCCCAAAGAGTTGTAGTGAATGGAGATAAATCCAGTTGGTGGCCAGTCACAGGTGGTGTTCCCCAGGGCTCAGTATTGGGGCCAGTTCTGTTTAATCTCTTTATCAATGATCTGGATGAGGGCATTGAGTGCACCCTCAGTAAGTTTGCAGAAGACACCAAGTTGGGTGGGAGTGTTGATCTGCTTGAGGGTAGGGAGGCTCTACAGAGGGATCTGGACAGGCTGGATGGATGGGTATGAGGTTCAACAAGGCTGAGTGCTGGGTCCTGCAGCCGGGTCATACAACCCCGTGTAATGCTACAGGCTTGGGGATGAGTGGCTGGAAAGCTGCCCGGCAGAAAAGGACCTGGGCGTGTTGGTTGACAGCTGGCTGAATATGAGCCAGCAGTGTGCCCAGGTGACCAAGAAAGTCAATAGCATCCTGGCTTGTATCAGAAATAGTGTGGCCAGCAGTACCAGGGAAGTGATTGTCACTATAAGAAAGACATTGAGGTGCTGGAGCATGCCCAAAGAAGAGCAACACAGCTGATGAAGGCTCTAGAGAACAAGTCCTATGAAGAGTGGCTGAGGGAACTGGGGTTGTTTAGTTTGGAGAAAAGGAGGCTGAGGGGAGACCTTATTGCTCTATACAACTACCTGTAAGGAGAATGTAGCGAGGTGGGTGTTGGTCTCTTTTCTCAAGTAACCAGTTACAGGACGAGACGAAATGGCCTCAAGTTGTGTCGGGGGGGTTTAGACTGGATATTAGGAAAAATTTCTTCACTGAAAGGGTTATCGAGCATTGGAACACGCTGCCCAGGGAAGTGGTTGAGCGACTATCCCTGGATGTATTTAAAAGATGTGTAGACATGGCGCTTAGGGACACAGTTTAGTGGTGGGCTTGGCAGTGTTAAGTTTACAGTTGGACTCTATGATCTTAAAGGTCTTTTCCAACCTAAGTGATTCTATAATTCTATGATTCCAAGTCTTCCATCACCAGAAGTGTTTGCCGTTATTAGCTCAGATGAGTCTTTGCCTTAAAAATATCTCTTAGACAAAGCAAAATCTTTTCAGGGCAAACTTTTGGCTTTGATGATATAGGAGATCAGACTAGAGAGTGGAACCTTCTGGTCAATTTCTGAATTTGTGAATAATGGAAAACATCCTAGTTGCTGCGCTGGGGGATGGCTGTTAATGGTTAGCTAATCTGCGTGAAAACTTTTCCTTGTGAGAAGAGTAGTTTACCCTCAGTGAAGTGGTCCTCTTGGTAAAAGTCTCCCTATTTTGCCCTTCCTCTCATGGTAATAAACACAACTATAGCTTTGATTGAGTTAGCAACCTTGTTATCTTATGGACAATTGAATACGTGAGAAAGGAGGAATTCTGCCAGTAAAAGCACCTTCCAGTGAGTCTTCCCTGTTTTTTTACCTAACGCAATACTAAAGGAATGCTTCATCGAAGTAAAGATCATGACATTTAGAAGCAAATTTTAGCCAACCACTTGTTTTTGTGTTACACAGATATATGATGGAGTACATATAAATGTGCTCCAGAAGCAAGGACCTCTTGACAAATGACAGCACTGGACATTTGCACAACTATTAAAAGACCTCATCATTTGGATAGTAAAAGATTCAGCTCTTAAACCCACCTGCCTTTAGCATCAGGAAGTCATATCCACTTCCAAAAAATTATGAACAAGTTTTATGGTTTAAGTCTATGGCTTAGAAGTTTTGTCTTCCACCCTAGCTCCTTCTACAACAATCTGACTGACTACATCTTCCTGTGCCTCATGAATTTCAAGAACCAAAATTCCAAGGACTTATGTTCTCAGACTCCTTTTTTTTATTCTCCTTTTCCTTCCTATGAAACAACTTTGAGGACTTTATGTGTCAGGCTTTTCTTCACCCTTTAATTCTTTCAGGTATTTTTTTACTTTATTTTAAGATGCTTTCATATTTTTTTCGTATTTTTTTACTTTATTTTAAGATGCTTTCATATTTTTTTCATATTTTTTTCTGCCAGCTTCACACAGATACCTATAACCAGCTTTTTCTTTACAAATAAACAATCATGCACCCTATAGCATTAACATTTAGGAGTAGCTGTACAATAAACATAAACACGCATTTAATGGGGAGGGGAACCTTTCATAAGGCTGTCTTTTATTAGAGAAGAAAACTTTACTCTAAGTATTTAAGTGACTGTCTTGGGACTGATAAAGTGTTTTCCACTTGGGTATACATCTCAGTCTGTATCTCACTTCTAAACAGATATTGTAATTTTGTCCACATATGTCATGACATTCATTTTTTGCTCATATCTGGTAGATGTCTGGTAACTACTTAGAAATCTCAACTTCAGCAGTATCTTTTCATTATAGCAGTATTTCCCACAGACAAAATAATATGCATGATTTTGCTGTCTAATTCAGAGAGCGCCGATACTGTTTCTGTGTCCTGGATACTTCACATTGCATGGATTTTTTTTTAACCTCACACAACAGGTGATAACATATAAACAGTTCCCAACTCTCAGTCGATTTTACTATTTGCTTTTTAGCATACAGGAGAAAACTGCCTGCTGCTTTTACACACACACACACACACACACACACACACACACACACACACACACACAACTAGAAGGCATAATGTGTTCCAGGGTTTGTAATCAATGCATCAAGCCTTGTTATACTGCCATAGCCCTTTTCAGTCAGATTTTTGTTAGTTTTCTCCTAATGGTCTCCAATCTGTGAAAATGTTTAAAAGCAAAGAGATGCAATTTGATATAAAAAGAATCTGCACTTCAGATCTTCTTTTTGGGTATGTAGTTTCATTGGAACGGAAATTCTCTGAATGGTAATGTCACTTTCGGCAATGTTTTGGCTGATTTTGATGAGTAAAAATAAACCCATTTTACTTCCAAAAGGGCATAGCTGCTCACTGGTTTTGCACTTTGGTGATGAGGTGGCAGATACTTGGGGGAACACCATCTCCATAAAATTGACACACTTCTTTTCATCTTAGGGAAACAAAAACAACTGTTAAGGGGGTTGCGTTTCATGCAAGACATACAATGTAATTTTTATGCTCGTTTCCTTTCAATAAGATATATGAATGCCCACTTTCTAGGGCAAACTGTAAATGTGTCAACTGAGACCTTGAAAACATCAGTGAATTACAGTAGCACTAAATATCTGCTTAAAAATATTTCTGTATATTCATCAACATCTCGGGTTTTGTAGCTCTGCCACTATAAATTTGTCTGTCTGTGCTGCATATGAAGTACAGATTTCTGGAAGTAAGACCTCTTCCTTAAGTAACTGCAGAGACGAATGTGAGCACAAAATATTGAGGTGATGTAAATGAATATATTTCCTTGAAAGACAAAATTGTGCTTAATGTTGTTTCTCCATGTATTCTGGTCTCATCTTCAGAAGCAGATTTGTTCCTAAGTAATGGTGTAACGAGCAGATTCGCTTGCTTATTGACATCAGACATCACACAGGGGCAATCATTTTACTTGGAGCCAACCCAATCTGAATTTCTTTCTGTCTCTAGTGTCTAGGTTTTTTTGAGGCCTTCTGTTGACTAGCAAATTGTGGAGTATTCTCCTTGGACTTCAAAAATGCATTTGAAGCCACGAGAGAAAATTATGCAGTGAACCTCTTAGGAACAGACTCAAACAACAGTCAGTAATACTAGTTTTATTTCACCCTCATTTTTTGAAGTGCCTTTCAAATTACTGGCTATGATTTCTTCCACAATGAAGAACTCTGCTGTACATCAGCCTTAGCAAGAAACTGGGAACCTTAAGAATTCCATTAAGTACCTAAATACCTCTTAAAGCACGTCCCTGTTGGTCCTCTCACACGTTTTTCTGAATTTCTGCAACACATATGACATGTGAGGGTAGTTAGAATGATGCTAGTGTTAAAATTCAAGTGTCTTTAATTTTGAATGTCTCTGTGGGACAGTGGCTTTTTTGTTTGCATAGTTAAAAAATGCTGGGGAATAATCAGAAAAGATTAAATTATTAATAGTGTTTTTATTAGGAAATGCCAACTTGAATTTAGTAGTTGTGAACTGCACTCTACATTTTTCTTTTAAAAAACCACAACAGTTTAGCTACTTCCTTTAATATTCATGCTCAGAGTGTAGTTCTCCCATATCACTAGAGTGGGTTGATACATGGATTTCGACTTTCTTGGGCCAGCAGTTCCTAGGTGACAGAGATGGTACAACTTGCCTGCTTTTATACCCACTTTTCTAATTCAAGTGCATTGCTGGCACAAATCACTGTAGAGGTATTTCTGACAACATACCTACATATTGTGAAACATAGACAGCAGATAAGATGAACAGTTTGTCAGATAAACACAGAGCACTCCCACAAATCAATTGAGAGAAAAGAGCTGCTTTATCAACTTCAATCATAGGTTCATTTATCCAGCAACCTGCCTCTGAAAGTGGTCAGTAGCAAATGTTTAGGGAATATCTAGGAGGAATGCAGCATGCATTGAACACTCTTTTCTCCAGGTCCTACCTTCCTAGGGTGCACCAGTCTGCCATTCAGATACCTCCTTGACCAAAAGGTGCACTTGGATTAGTGGGTGTAATGACAATGGGTGGACCAGTTCTCCATCAATTTGTCTTATCCTGCTTTCTGATCAGTTTCTATTTCTCACTTCTGCATCTTGTGGCAATGAATTCAACAGCTTGATGGTGTATAGTTTGGGAAATCTATTTCCTCAGTCTTTATTTTTGTACATTATTCTTGTTGTGCGATCTCTAGATTTAAAGTTTGCTTCTAAACAAAACATGATTATACTTGCACATGCCACTTGAAAGTGTTAGGAAACTCTCCTTTCCTACCTAACGCTCCTAGGTCCACAGAGATACATTGCCTGGTTTCTAAACAACCCTAACCTGGTTTATGAAGACAAGCTGACTGATAATTCTACTGTTCCCACATCTTTTTCTTTTTTCCCCTTCCATCTCCAGAAGCGTCAATAAAATTTCTTTACATACCTGAAGAAACTGCTAGAGATTTGTTCACGTTGTCTTTTTGTATAAGTGAAAAATGATGTACTTCCTTGAACAATACAGTAAAAAGCATTAGTAAATTACTTCTGCCTGCTAGCTAGTATTGTTCCACCAGACTTCATCTTCTTTTTTCTAAAAACTGTCTTCACAACACACCTCCTAGTTACAAGTAATCTTAAAAGGAAAAGGATTCAAGATTCCATATTATTATCTATAGATGCACCTTATGGTTTTCTCTAACCAATTTTCAGCTTGTGAAAGTTACAGAAGCTGCACATAGACGAATTCTGTATGATTTTAAAGCACACAAGCAAAGCATGAACCTGAAGGTTGAAGTGGTTTTATTACTATATGAAAGAAAACTGAAATAAAGAGGCAAGGCTGCTACTCTATTTTGAAAAATAAAATTAAATGGCACACAAGTATTCCCATAATACATTACTGCCTTGAAAGTACAAAGCCTTTTGTAGCTGTATGGTAACAACTTCTAGTAATAAAAGCAAAAACTGTACTGTTTTTGCAGATTACTTTAAGCCATGGCCATCAGATATTAAAATTATACAAAAATCTGAAAATCCTCTGTTGTGCTAACAAGTGGTGATTCATATGAAAACCATATTGTTCATTGTTATCCAAAACCAATTAATTTTCTGAAGCTGGCACACAGTGTATCTGTGTAGGAGATTCAGTCAATGCCGTTATAAAGTTATCCAAGACCATGGCTCATTTCCTAATTATTCTTCTCTCAGTACACAAAGGATATTCCACTATATCTTAAAATAAGAAATAGCAGAGAAGCAAATGTAGGAAAACGTATTTTATTTCCGTATGACCTGTTATTGTATGACCAGTTCTCAAGAGTCCACAGCAAAATCTATTTTACAAGGCCTGTTCAACATTGGTCTGCAATACAGCTGTGCAAAACTTCTGTTGTAAAACCTCCAAACCTAACCAGAGGCTGAGGTTTCCATGAAACAGCATGAGATTTGGTTTGGTTGCCTGATGTAGGAAGGTTGCACTCTGGGAAAGTGAATGCCATGAAAAGACAGGCAGTCACAAAACTTACGGACATGTTCAGCAGCTAAAACCAACTGCTGCTCTCCTGGAGGCTGGAGATTTCTACCAACTTGTCAAAGTGGAAGTTAAGCCTTTTTGTAAATGTGGTTGAAACAGAGGACTAGGAGCAACCTTCTGGGGGAAGGAATTAATATTTTTAGGAGCCAAACCACCACCACAGTGTCACATCTGTTTATCCAATTCAGAGACAGGATTGGGTTTAAGCAGAGCCCTGTGTGACAAGGGACAATAGTGAATTTGCTCTCAAAAGCCGTAAGTGTTTCTAGCTCTTTCTGCAGAGAACTCTTCCATTTGCAAATTTACAAGCAATTAGGAGTGAAGATACCAAACTGCAATAGGAGTTTTGGTTTGGGCAAAAACCCATGTAGTCTTAACTCGGCTTCTGAAAAGACAGGTTATTTAGTTTGGATACGCAAGTCACAGCCTCCTGTGGAGTGTGGGCAAGACATTGCTATTTTACTTGGTACGGGAAAGTAAGTCAGTGTTCCCCTTTTGAGTTTGCAAGCTCTGAACAGCCCTTTGGATCTCAGAACAGATGGGTGTAGTCTCTGTGGGAAGTACATCTCAGTCCCTGTTTTACCCCCCTGCATTTGTAGGGTGCTCTAACAAAGACTCCTTCCATATCATACACATGCATACACATGGTGAAAGCAGTGCCAGTAGAGCTGGTAGGTTTAAAGACAAAACCTCTGGGAAAGAAAACAAATATTTTTTTGTGGGGAAGACCTGCTGTTTCAGGCTCTTTTGAAAATACTGGAAGACACCACTATGTTGTTTACGCTTTATTTTTATAGTTCATTTTTATAGTTAATTTTTTCTCGACAGCTGAGCAAGCTAAGAATATGATTGTATTGAAATGGAAGCTGCCATGCTGAGCTTGTGAGGTGACTCCCTTGTGTCACATAGATTAAGGTGAAATGACACCAGGGATCCTTTAACTCACAAAACTCAACTTTTATTTGCGCACAACAAGAACTGGCATGAAACTACATCAGTAACCTGTATAACATGTGCTAACCATACGTCACCAAACATATACTATAAGCCTTGCTTGTTTGGGGATCAGTTCAGGGAAGAAAATAAGGAAAGCCCTCTGTTGAGTCATGAAGTTCAGAGTGGACCCCCTTGCTTTCTAGACTCCTTCTTAGAGAGGAGCCCAGGGGCAGCTAGATCCACTCCTAGTCCCAGACGTGGTCAATGGTTTTATGTCTAAAGGGATGAGGTGTAGTGATTGTGGAAAAAAGAGAGAAAGAGAAAGAGAAAAGAGAAAGATTTTACCAGTCCTGGGTCCAGCACTGGTCTAGCCATCCTAGGGGTCCAGTTCTGGAGGCTGCATGCATGTGGGGCTTCAATCCATGCCCTCTTATAATCTCCTCGCCCATCCTTTGGGTGGGCACTTGAACTCATTACACTAATTAGCTGTCATGCACGGTTTGTGCTTCCAGAACCTTTGGGAAATGGTTCGGTGGGCTTGGGGTTGTTCAGGAAGTAGCTTCTCCCTGCTTGCAGGCATGACCCTTCTTTGACCTTTGGCCATATGTGGTGAGCTGCCCTGCTCAGCCTATCAGGACAGGGACCTGCCCACTCTCTGGCACGCCTTCCATGCCCTTTTGCCAACCGGCTTCTCACCTTCGGTTCAGTTCGTTGTACGCGTAACTTGCACCACCACAATGTTGGAGACATTAACTCTCTTACACTTTGGCACACGTTGTGTACTGGCTATGCTGTTTCCTACACCAGCCCGTTCAAGGGCTGTTCCTTTACAGTTGAGGATGCAGTTGTGTTAAGTGAGCTGGCCCTCCTATAAACCTTCAAAAATTCTTGCAGCGTGTCTTGGCCTGGACTGTTCAGGCTAGAACATGAGGTGAAAACATGTTTGCTGTCTAAAGGACAGCCTGCAGAGCACATTTAATGTCAACATTATGAAATGAAAAAAGGAAATTTGGCATTTACAGACATGACCATTAGACTCTCTGGAAGAAGTTAGTGGTAGCACAACACTAATTAGACTTCTTACTAGTTTGCCAAAACAAGCGATATATGAATTAAAAGTCACTTGCTGCCTCCAGAGTCAGTTTGAGAGGCTGAAGAAATAAAAACTAACTCAAACGTATTTCCTGTAATGCCTTTTATCTCAGAAGCAAAGGTGAAAAATAGCTTCTCTCTTTTTGCTGTTGTAGTTGGTGACTTCAGCTGCTTGAGTTAACTTGGTGAGTGTGAGAGACTGGACAGGGTTAATGCCTCAGACACCTGTCGTGATTGACAGGGACCCAGCTTTTCTGGTCTTTGTGGTGGAGAAACAGACCTTGCTTGCAGGGCGCTGCAACAAGGCAAGTTCTGCCTAGCAACACTATGCTACACAGGACGCTGGAGGTGCATTGGAGGATGCGCAGTCCTGTGCCCTGACGGACTGAGCAGGACAACCCACCATATATGGCCAGGAGTCACCCAGAGTTTTCGGGAAAGAGCCCGTGACCACCCCCCATAAGGGCGCCTGCCCGGGAGAGGGGAGAACTGGGCTATAAAAGATGCAGACACAAGGAGCCCGGTGTGCGCGCACACCCACCAGGACAGGGGCGCCCACCCACCAGGACTGGAGACTGGACCGGCCGCACCAACTCTGGATCCAGGACTGGTGACATCTTTCCTCTCTCTCTGTCTTTCTCTCTCTACCCACTCCTTTTCACAACCCCCACACCTCATCCTTTTAGATATAAACCGTTGACCAGGTCTGGGACTAGGAGTGGATTCACCCGCCCCTAGACTCCTCTCTGAGAGGAGCCTAGAAAGCAAGGGGGTCCACTCCAACCTCATGACTCAACAGGAGGGCTCTCCGTATTGTCTCATGCGCTAATGTGGTTGTTGATGTAATTTTACGCCCATTCTTTTGTCAGGAACCACACCATCAACTGTTCAGGCTGCTTTGTGTCATGAATAAAGTGTTTAACCGCTCATCTGGTGTCGTTTCACCTTAATTTAGCCCGAGGGAATTCTGAACTTTACACAACCCCTCCCTGCTCTGACCAGCAAGGGCTGGGTCGTGATAGTGGGATTGGAAAGCTGCCCTGCAGTGGCTGGTAAAACCCATCCCATGAGGTGAAAACATCCAGATACAGCTTAGATCTGCAACAGTGGTTTCACTGTGCTTCCCAACAGCAAATAAGGATTCCGTTAAAGGTCAAAGGAAAGTGCACCAATTCTGCTGTCTTTTGACAGCTGTATTATGTGTATACAAACAATGAACGACTCCAGCCTATCAATGGAAGACTTTCAGACTAGATACAAGGAAGAAATTTTTTACAATGAGGGTGGTGAAACATTGGAACAGGTTGCCCAGAGAGGTGGTAGATGCCCCATCCCTGGGAACATTCAAGGTCAGGTTGGACTGAGCTCTGAGCAACCTGATCTAGTTGAAGATGTCCCTGCTCATTGCAGGGGTGTTGGACTAGATGACCTCTAAATGTCCCTTCCAACCCAAAATACTCTATGATTCTGTGATCCTATGATTCTATGGAACTGCTTTGCAAAGCAGTGCTGTCAGGTTCATTCAGCAAGCACAAACAGTGCTCCGTAGAGCCACAGAGCCATAATCTGGCTACAGGAGTCAAATACATGTTTTAGGGTGTTTTTTTGTTTGTTTTCCTGGCTTTTCCAAGGTCATCCTTGCTTTTTATTTTGACAGTCTTCAAACTGGAGCTGGGCTTCTTGCAGTCAAGATACTTGTTTTTTGAAACTCACACCATCACAGGAGCATGAGGGCAACGGAGGTCTGGTCAGCTGGGTGTCAAGTCCGCTCTTGAGCTGGACTCCTCGAGAGGTACAGACAGAAGTGGTTAATGAAGACCCTGCTTGAGGGGGATAAGGTTTTTGCACTGTGTGAAAACACACTTACACAAAATAAACACAGTTTTTTAGCCAGCTGCTGCACTTTTCACTGCAAAGGATTAATTTGAAACTATACCAGCTCCCTCAGTTTACAGCCATCTCAGAGTTGGACAGAATGAGGGTTCAGATTGAAAACAAGCTGTTCATTAAGGTGCTTGCATAGGAGCCCTGACTTTTCTCAGAACCAGACTGTATTTGAAGGAAGAGATTCACACTTCCAAAGAAAAATAATGAAATTTAGCATATTTATTAGGAAGCTCAGATCGTATTACAAAATACTCCAGTGATCAGACTGAGAAATTCTCTGTTTTCATTGGAGCCTCTTTAACAGGTTTATGGTCCTCTAGCACCTCTCAAATTGTCAGTCTTGTGTCTGTCTTCCTCCTCTAATAGAACTACTCAGGAAATAGTTTTTTGGCATAAAAATTCTGAGGAAATTATCTTTTAAAGAATTATGTCAACATAAAATAACAAAGTAAGCATGGTTCGGGTTGGAAAGGACCGTCAAAGGTCATCTAGTTGAACCCTGCTGCCATGGGTGGGGACATCTTTCACTAGATCAGGTTTCTCAAAGCCCCATCCAACCTGACCTTGAACACTTCCAATGATGGGGCATCCACAACTTCTCTGAGGAATCTGTTCTGGTTTCTCACCACCCTCAATCGTAAAGAATTTCTGCCTTATATCCAATGTAAATCTTCCCTTTTTGAGTTTAAAACTGTTGCCCCTTGTCCTGTCACTACAGGGCCTGGTAAAAAGTCTCTATCTTTCATATAAGCCCCCTTTTAGTATTGAAAGGCCACAATAAGGGCTCCCCAAAGCCTTCTCTTCTCCAGCCTGAACAACCCCAACTCTCTCAG
Source organism: Sagittarius serpentarius (assembly GCA_034782735.1). Lineage (NCBI taxonomy): Eukaryota > Metazoa > Chordata > Aves > Accipitriformes > Sagittariidae > Sagittarius > Sagittarius serpentarius. The sequence goes on along the minus strand of JAVKLA010000007.1, from coordinate 26,296,524 downwards.
ACTTTCTTCACAGGAGAGGTATGTCCCGGTTCAATGTCAGGGGAGGTTTCAATGTGATCCCAAGAGCGAGATTAAGACACAAACGAGGTCAAATGCCGTATACTAGAAACAGCTTTTATTAT
>JAVKLA010000007.1:26263273-26276070 GCA_034782735.1 Sagittarius serpentarius | reverse complement strand
GGTTTAGTTTTTTTTTTTTTTGTCCGATTCTCTCCCCATCCCACTGGGTGGGGAGGAAGTGAGTGAGCAGCTGCGTGGTGCTGAGTTGCTGGCTGGGGTTAAACCACAACAAATATTCACTCAAAATAGGCTTGTCCAAAGGAACATGGTGCTTGTTCTTCATTGCTAATTGGACAGAGTTCATGTTGCTGTAATTCAAATTTCACTCAAAGGCTACTATCTTTTTCTCACATATTTGCAACCTGTATTATTATCAAACACTTAAATTAGAAGAACATCTTCTCAACAGCTTCTAGAAGTGCAAAGGCAGTAAAAGAGAGTCAAAGGAAATAAGGTGAAAAAAGACGTGACTTTATGAGTACAGGGGTTGGGAACAGCAGCTGCCATTCATAGTGACAGGCAGCTACAATCATACCACATTTTATGCTAGTTGCATGTCGATCTCTTCCAGCTCATTATGGATTTTAATGTTTCATTAGATCAGCAATTAATTAGTCATTAGAGATGAGTGAATTTTGGAATTTCTATCCTGTGAGAAATTCCTATATTTCAATGCGGACTTTTGTGCCAAACTGATGTGAAAGGATCATATTACTCAGAGATGGGGTACCAGGATTGTGATGTAAGTCCTTGGGAGCCATACCAGCCATAGTGGTATGTCCAAACCTACATCAAATTCTTGAATACAGAGTGGAGTCTGGATATTTTGCTAATACCAGTCTTCAAAACTTATTAGCTATGGAAGCTAAGAGGAACATTTTGCTCTCTATGAAGAGCAGTTTAACTTCTGAGTTTGTTTATTCTTTTACGTCCATCTGAAGCCCTGTAGTCTGATTGTGGCTGTGACAGAAAGTAGGGTAGGATTGTGTTCATAGGGAACACCACTTGTCCAGTGGCTTTCCTGTGACTGTTTGTTTGCTGTCCTACTGACTTAAAACAATTACTATATTTGGGGTCAGAAAGGTCCTTTTGCCCTCTTCAGTAGTATGAAGGACAGGTCACTTCCTGAGACTCTGGGACTTGTAGTAATACCATGTCTTTTGAGCAGGGCCCAAGGCCACTGGCAATATCTCAGTTCCTTGTGACCCTTTCCTCTGGTGTACTGTGGCTGTGACTTTTGAAGATGATGTTTGATGGACTTCTAAGGTGCCTGCTGTTGTGTGGCTGGAGAGACTGGATGAACCAATGGGTCCTGACAAATGTACTCTGGTGAAAAACTGAAGCTTAAAAATCACCTCTAATAGACATGGACCGATAGCCCAAGAAATGGAGGGCGTGAAGTAATTTCTTCCTGTCTGCTTACTGTCTTGGCAAAAATGCCTGATAAGCCCCACCAAGGCAGGAATGCAATCACTTGCCCAAGTGTAAATACATAGGTGAAACTACCAGTATATTTAACTGAGAAAAAGCAGAGAATATTTCCAGGAGTTCTGGACCCAGTGAAGCCCTGCCTTGCTGCAGATTTGTGTTCTTGCTCTAGCCTATCTGAGTTTTCTGGTACTGATAAATGATTGAGTTCACACTGCCTTTCTTCTGGGTGAACATATTTTCCTGTCTGGCTATCTGTTTTCCATAGAATTTATAGAAAGTTTATATTCTGCTTCTCCATAAAATCTGGTTGAGTTTGAGCAGTTACCTTGCTGTGAATGTCCATAATGAATAACATGATTCAGTAGGGAAATGGCTAGCCAAGTGCAGGAAAAGCTACCTCCACTGTCAGGCTGTCATACAACAGTCAGACCCATATGCAGTGCCAGATGAGATTGATAAAAACAATTATTAGAAACTTCTGTTTTGAGATATAGCTACCAGGAAATACTTGGGTGTCATTTGGCTACGCAGGCCCAGGTTCTTACCTACGTACACAGGGTGGTAACTTATGGTGAACTGTCCAATTAATTTCTGTGGGAGAACCTTTTCTGTTTGCATTGGGGTGGTGGTGAGAAAACCACCTTGGTGACCTATGGTGTTTCATATTTGCTGAGCAGAAATAGGGATGTTTGCATATGAATAGGCATTTATTTGGGATATCAATTACATGACTTACCATGTCAGGATGTTGCCTATGGTTGTGTTACTTGGTGTTACTTGCAATTGGTACCATCTTGTTCCTTGCTGCCAGGGTTTTTGTCTGCCTGGAGGCCAAGGTTAAACCACAACAGTGTTGTTGGCCTCCATGGTCTGCCCATTAATTTCCAGAAGAGAGGCAGTGATCCAGTGGTTGAGACATGCAGTGCCTGCAGCTCTGAATGGATTCATGTGATCATAGCTGGTAGCACTCCGCTGTTGTGGTTTAACCCCAGCCAGCAACAAAGCACCACGCAGCTGCTCTATCACTCCCTGCCGCAGCTGGACAGAGGAGAGAAAATGTAACAAAAGGCTCCCAAGTCAAGATAAGGACAGGGAGAGATCACTCACCAATTACCATAAAGGGCAAAACAGACTCGACTTGGGGAAAATGGACTTAATTTATTGCCAATTAAACCAGAGTAGGGTAATGAGAAATAAAACCCAAATGTTAAACCACCTTCCCCTCACCCCTCCCTTCTTCCCAGGCACAGCTTTACTCCCAAGTTCTCTACCTAACCCCCGCCAGCAGCGCAGGGGGACAGAGAACAGGGATTATGGTCAGTTCATCACACATTATCTCTGCTGCTCCTTCCTTTTTAGGGGAAGGACTCCTCACATTCTTCCTCTGATCCAGCGTGGGGTCCCTCCAATGTGAGACAGTTCTGCATGAACTTCTCCAACGTGGGTCCTTCCCATGGGCTGCAGTTCTTCATGGAGTTCTCCAGCATGGGTCCCTTCCAACGCAGGCAGTCCTTCAGGAGCAGTCTGCTCCAGCGTGGGTCCCCCTCAGTGTCACAAGTCCTGCCAAAAAACCTGCTCCAACGTGAGCTCCTCTCTCCATGGGTCCACAGTTCCTGCCAGGAGCCTGCTCCAGCGTGGGCTTCCCACGGGGTCACAGCCTCCTTCGGGCATCCACCTGCTGCAGCATGGGGTCCTCCATCGGCTGCAGGTGGACATCTGCTCCACCGTGGAACTCCATGGGTTGCAGGGGAATCTCCGCTCCAGCACCTGTGGCACCTCTTCCCCCTCCTTCTTCACTGACCTTGGTGTCTGCAGAGTTGTTCTCTCACATGTTCTCACTCCTCTGTCTAGCTGCAGTTTCTGTACCACTGCAGCTTCTTTTTTCCCTTCTTAAATATGTTATCCCAGAGGTGCTACGACCATTGCTGGTTGGCTTGGCCTTGGCCAGTGGTAGGTCTGCCTTAGAGCCAGCTGGCATTGGTTATATTGGACATACGGGAAGCTTCTAGCAGCTTTTCAAAGAAGCCACCCCTGTTGCCCCCACCCCGCCCCCCCGCTACCAAAACCTTGCCCTGCAAACCCAATACATCTGCAAAGTCAGATATTTGCAGGAAAAGGACAGTATTACACATTCCTTCCTGCTCTGTTTCTAGTGCTAGCCCATTTACAGCCCTTTTCCCATTCTTTAGAAGTTCATTTGAATGAATAAACCTCAAACCTGTGAAAAATCCAGAAAAATTCCAGCTACCTTTTACAGTCTGCCAAGTCCCACAGTCTTAAAAACCTCTAAAGGTAATACTGCTCAAAAGTATGCAAGTTTTAAGGTACTGAAGCATGATCAGAGCACAAATTTGCCCTCAATTATCACAGTATTTTAAACTACTGCTTTACAGCTGCTAGCAGCCTCCTACTAAGGACAGTAGACCTTCTGCATCTGGTTGAGGTACTCAGCTGCACGTACATTTGAGTGCTCCCAGCAAAGAATCAGCACTGTATTTAATTTCCACTGAAAATTAGTTTCTTCCTCTTCACATGCTCTCAGTGCCACTGAGAAGATTTAGTATTTTTTGAGAGAGCAGGGGAAATTAAATTACTTCAAGAAACAAGATCGATGGGCCTAAGGAAAAAAAGAAGACTGACATTCTCAGCTGTTCTCCAAGGTGATTAAATTCTAATTGCAGGAAATACCTTGTGTTGAACCTGCAGGCTGCACTAGGATGGGCGTATAGGCTCCAAAAGGGACACACATAGCTGTAGCACATGTATTTATTGCTTTAGGCAGTCCTGTGTTGAGTGAGCACAACTGAATAACGGGAATGGCTTACATCATAATGATTCCTACTCTCTCTCATTATTCCAAAACAATAGGAGACACCCCTGAGGTGTCTTCTGACTTGTTTCATTACAGCTCCCAAGCAGGGCGTTGGCTACCTTTCATGTGGCGCTACTCATTTCAGTTACAAAAATGGCATCCTTAGTTATTCACATTTCCTAGGACATCTGCCTGTGGAGCAGTTTTGGGGCTCTCTTCTCTCAGGGCTACAACTTCCTGGAGCGAGACCTCAGTATAAGCTACCCTGGAGTGAAATCTGCAGTGCCTTACCCAGCAAAGCCAGCCTGCTAAACTCTCAAACCAAGCCTACAACCTGCAGGAGTGGCTAGTGTTTCTGAGTGCCTAAAGCACAGGATTATCCCCTGCTTAAGCCTGGTTTTCTTCAGAGCAAAATAGGTTGAGGTTTACCAGGTTCATGAGGAGCAGTGTCAGAACAATGCTATCAACTGAATATCCCAGCTGACTTTAATGCTCTCATTTCTGCTGTAATGAACATAGGATGGTCAGAAGAGCTGTCCAGTGTGGTGTCTATTTGCACCAGAATAGTAAGGAAAGACACAGGAGCAAACAAGGAGACAAACATTTCTGAACTTAATTTATCCTAGAGATACATCCTTTTGTAGCAGGTATATGCCTAATTTTGCAAAAGGACTGAACTATTGATAATTCTGCTTTCAGCAAAAGCAAACCTAAGGTTGCTGCCTTTCTAGTTGCTTACAAACACTTATGAGAAGCTAAGAAGTCTATAGAGTCATTTCAAATAGCACCCATTAATTTCTCTGCCTTTCAAGGTCTATATATTTATTTCCTCTGGTTGTGCATGTACACAAACTGGAATGATGAATGCTTCCTGCCATTCATAAAAAGATCAATCAACTGAACCCAGTTTTAAATTTTATGAACTAGACTACTCTTTTCTGTTGGAAAAACCTGTCACAAAAAAATTTGCTTTGGCAGGTTATACGATATCAAGGGGAAATACATGTTTGATCATTTTTTCCAAATGGATAATGAATTTTAATTGCAAATAACTTTTAACTACGTAACAATATTTGGGCTTTCTTCCTCTGTAACATCCTTGGAATTAAATGGTCTGTATAAGAAAAAGATTGGAGCTGCTAACTTCTTTTAAATAGTGTCATTCACAAAGTTACTTAAATGGAAAAAGTGGGAGACTGAGTTTCTTATTTCTGAATGGGTAAGATTCATGCAGAGAACTTGTTGACCGGGTAATATCAGAGCAAAGACTTAAAGAATTTACCTTGTCAAGTAGGTACGTATAAATAATTGTGAAATAAAAATGGAGAGGAACATGGTGGTTTTATTTGAAAACAGCACTTACTTTTTGTGGGTATTATGAGTGTTTAAAACGATTATTCATAATAATGGGTTAATTTGTGGATACTGTGGAAATTTAAATAGTGCTTAACAGTATACGATCACTGAAGAGTTTTCAGGTGTCTCTTAACAGAGGGATTGCGAGAAACCCGAGAATAGAGAGAATGTAAAAGTAACTGGTGATCAGGTCTCATTTTCATGAAGGAGTGTCCCAATTCAATGTCGGGGGAGGTTTTGATGTGATCCCAAGAGCGAGATTAAGACACAAACAAGGTCAAACGCCGTATACTAGAAACAGCTTTTATTATCAAAAGTGAAAAATAGTAGCAATAGGATAGGATGGAAGAAGAAGAAAGAAGGCAGAAATCAAGCAAGCAGTCGGGATACAGTTGCAAGAATAGTCACCACCATGGATCCATTGCGTCCCGGGGGTCCAAGTCTCTTGGTGCTTCAGTGGTGGGCGATCGCACAGGGCTTGTCTCCACAGCTTCTCTTATCCCCTTCGAAGGCTGGATTTCCATGACAACTGCACGTACTTGCAGTCCCCCCATTCTTGCATATGGGTATGTGCTCCAAGGCAGGATGTTCTCACAAGCCAGGGGTCTCAACAGCTGCAGGAAGTTATCAGGAGCCTGATATCTGTGGCATTGTAGTTGTCCTGATAAGCAGGCAATCTTTGAGACCAACAGTTCAGTCTCTCACAAGTAGGAAGAACTTTTACATAATTCTAGGGATTGCAGTGCTGTAAAAGCAGCTGCATTTGTGAGAAATCACAGCCCTGCCAAAAAGTATAGCAATAATACATAGGTATCAGCTGGCCTATAGAAAAGGCCTCTTACGTCTCCAGGGCTTCCATTTGGAATCAGATCATGAACATTGGTGTTATGGTTTAAGCCCAGCTGATAACAAAGTACCATGCAGCCGCTCACTCATTCCTCCCCCCACCCCCACTCTGGTGGGATGGGGATGAGAATTAGAAAGGAGACAAAGAAGGTAGAACCTTGTGGATTGAGACAAGGACAGTTTACTGGGACAACACAAGGTGAGAAATTACAATAATAATAATAGTACAAATAAATGAAAAATACAAAACGAGTGATGCACAACACAATTGCTTACCACCCAGAACCTAATGCTCCACCACAACTACTGATGCTGCACTACCTCCCCCAGTTTATATACTGAGCATGACATCACGTGGTATAGAATACCCCCTTGGCTAGTTCAGGTCAGCTGTCCTGGCTGTGCCCCATCCCAGCTTCCTGTGAAAATTAACTCTATCCTGACCGAACCCAGGACAATTGGTTTAAATCTTTTTGTAAGTACTTGAACATTTAATCCTCACATTTTTAAAAACTGTATGCCCCTTTAAAAAAACCCAGCATCTTGAGTTATAACTTTCCATAAATCCATGGCTAAAAGGACACACCCAAACCATTTTTCCATTTTTCATCATTTCTGAGGGTTGTTTTTTTTTTTCTTTTTGCTACTTATGATTTCTTGGAAGCTTGTAAGAGAAATTGAGGGATTTATGGGATATTTTATCTTCCCCCACAGGCAAACACATATCTTTGGGGTTAACAGGGTGCTTGTGAATACCAGTGAATTGCAATCATTTCTCTTTCTACAGATCATATCTTGAGCAAAATAAATAATAAATTATGAAGGGATGCTATTAAAGAAAATTCATCCTAAATGTTGGGAATATAAATGTTCTTAGTAGGGCTATTCAAAAGTATTCTGTTAAAAAGGTTATTTTGAAGGGCAAGAAATGGATTTTCATTTAGTTAAGATTATACCCAAAAAGGATTTTCTGAAAGAAAATTTTCGTGTTATTTTATTTGTGGGATCAGAACACTGAACACTGATAATTTAAATATCTTGTTTCAGCAATGTTCTGTGGGGCCACAAGAACAGACACAGTGCTTCAGGTCCATGGAGGAAAATGAGCCTGTAGGATTATCTCAGTTCAGGCTACTATCTGTACAAAGCTTGGCAGCATTTCCAAGCAGTATATCTGATGATACGCTACTTGGGAGGCCAGTTCTGTATATCTTTGTAGGTGCATATATGCCAAAGTGTTAGAAATCCCATGAGCAAAGAGGATTTTTCCTTGTTTTCATGATCAAAACCCCCATTTTCCAAATAGCTAAGGCTGGCCTTTTATTTCTGTTACATTCCTTTATAATGCTGAGAAGGGCCATGCTGTGCTAGGTGCTATATATTTTTCTGTCCCAAAGAACCTAGACCCTAATTTTAGGAGTGGGACAGGAGCAGGGATGGATTTAGCTGGTCAATCAAGCAGTTCAGTAACAGAACTAGAAACATACTGCAGATCTCTTACTTCCCAGCTCAGTTCCTTCCCACTTGTACCATGTCACCAGCCCCTTCACAGGGCCGCCACGTTAGGAGAAAGCAAAGACCTGAAATTTGTGAAAGTTTCCCTTTCTTAACAGGGTACTTCCTTGAGGGTAACTGAGGAGAAAATTACCACTATGCAAAACTGCTTCCTATGAAACTTTCCACCACAAATATTGCTGAAGAAGATGGTCAGGATGGGGTATGATGTTGGCTTCCTCTGCCCGTGATGGCTGTGACTACAACATGGCAGTGATGTAGAATCAAATCATCAGACCCACTTGCAGTCCCTGTTAAATAAGAGCATTTGAATATTCATACATGTTACCAATTAGGCTCCAGCGCTCTTAAAGTTTTGAAAGGCCAAAGACTGCTGCTCCTCTCCTGCTAGAGAATGGACATACAGATTACTGCTCTGTTGACAAGATGTTTTCAGTAAACAATCTTGATGGATTGGGGTGGCAGGATTTAATTTAAGGGCAGACATGGAAAAGTGTATAATTATTAGTCAATTACTCATCCATTAATAGGCTACTGCACTAAACTATTAATCATTCATGAACTTAGTTCTCTTGTTCTTCAAGGGGCAGCTAACCCTTTTAAAGAGGGAGAAATGCAGTACTTCAGGACAGTGGCAATCCTGTAATCATATGCAAACAGTTGATGCTGACAATTGCTAGCAGAAATTAGGGACAGAGCTTTGGAACACATCAGTGGAAAATCAGTGACCCTAATCCACTTTGAGTCTGGTATCTACACCAGTTCTAATTAAAGAGTTTTAAAAGTCACAGACTGGACATTAAAAAATATAAGACCTGAAGTCTCTAGGTTACTACTATTTTTTAAGAAAATTTCTTTTCTGTCCTTTAGGGTTCACTCACTGCACCTTTTCAGGCTTTGCTCTGCACCTGCAAGGAACAGATATTGCATTCTGTTAACAGCCTGAGGGCTGGGACTCTCATGTAATTAACTATGTGCTTGCAAGCATGAGGCTCTTCAAAGAAAATATTGCACACGTTGGAGGAGACTTGACAATGTTACTACTGCCCAGGGTATGTTCACAGCTGACCACTGTCCAGCTAAAACTGTTCCCTTCTCCTGATCGTAAGAAAAGGGGCACTCGGCACCTTTCCAAAATCTTGTCACCGTCTGTTAGGGACCTCCGCTGAACACGAGCCTTCACTTCTCAATACCTCAGGGTGCCAGTCTGTGATGTGACAATAATTGTCACCTTGTGAGGGAAGGCAAGTGGGCATGAGATTCAATTAATTAGGATGTATTCAGTACCTGGAGAGATGAGTGCAATCTCTAAAGAAGGGCACAACATTATTGTAAATTATAATTGCTACACCCTTTGGCTCACTGACTATTTATTTCCAGAACTTCCTATTCTTCTTAAATTGTCAGCCAGGACTGGCAGAAATGGCATTTTTAGAGTGGTAAATCACAGGAGATCTGACAGGTGGTACTTCCTGCACACATGGCCTTCCAAACAAAGGATCAAGCCACAGGTCATCACACAGGAAAAGCAGCAGCACTTTCTTCAGTGGGATGAAATACTATTGTCAGTAATACTTTAGCAGATATATAAGGGAGATAAGTTGGACTGGGGAAGTCCTGGCACCAGCTTTAGATATGATTCTGTCCCCATGCCTGGTATAATTGATGAAAGCATACAGCTATAATAAAACATACCAGAAAAGAGGTTTCTATTAAAACAAACAGAAAAGCAAATGATAGAAGATTTGAAGATGTTTAGGAGAGGAGGGATTCTGCATCTTCAGGAGAGCTTGACTGCCACTGCGAGAGGAGATGAAAGACAAGATCAATCCAGTCTTCTCCCTTTCTATTCTTCTCCCTGTTTGTATTGGGTGCTAGTCTGCCTTCACATGTCACAGGTACCTCTGAGGGGGTAGGTTAAGGGAGGTGAACTGGAACATGTTAAAAATCCTTAACTCAAACCTATCAAAACCTGGGAAACATTTGGATTTGGGGGTTTTGGATTTTCAATGCAATCTAAGATTTATGCAGAAAGGAGACCCTTTCTCCTATATTGTTATCATAAACCTTTCAAAACAAAGTCTGTTCATACATGTGTTTGTGCTCACTACTAACCAAACACCAGACTCAAATTCTGGCATTAATTTTGCCCCATGTCAAATTGTCAAGTACTATTTTATGTGCTGTGCATTAAGAGGCATACAGTGCCTTCCTTTATATCCATCTTGCCATAGATATGTGATATTAAACTCTGCCCACAGTGCCCTTGGTACCTCTCTGGCTCCCTTCCAGTGACACCTAGTAGTTTCTAAGGCTTTGGATATAAGTGAGTGATGGAGAATGGTTTAGAGCTGCAGAAGAAAAGGGAAGCATTGTAGTGGATGATCAAATCCATTCATGCCCAATGTTTGATCGCAGTTATCCCTCTTCAGTGTTACCGAAGGGTTTTTGCAGAAAACAGCAAAAAACAGTTCTGGTAAGTGGCAAGTCTATCTGCAGAGAGGAAAAAACAATGTCAAGAGCAACTTGACATTTGTTCTCTGTTACCAGCAATTTGCACTGGGCCAGAACTCTGCATGATGAGGTGGGACTGTGGGAAAGTCTTCCTGTCAGCATCACATCTCCGTCCCAGTAATACTTAGGTGGTGACACAACTTGAAATGGCACTTGGTTCCCCTGTAGGATTCATTATCCTGTCATCTTGTTATCTCTGACAACCTCCAGCTGTTTCATACTGCACTTGGGAAGGATAAAAAAGAAAGCAAGTAGAGGAGGCAGGAAAACAGCATGGCTGCACAAGGACCTGCTGGTCAAACTGCGGGAAAAGAAGGAGATGTACAGGCAGTGGAAGCAGGGATGTGTGGCCTGGGAAGAATACAGGGATGCAGTCTGGTGTTCCTGGGAACAGGAAAGCCAAGGCTCAGTCGGAACTCAACTTGGTGAGGGATGTGAAAAATAACAAGAAGGGGTTCTACAGGTACATTAGTCAGAAGAGACAGACCAAGGAGAGTGTACTCCCTCTGATAAATGAGAAGGGTGAATTGGCTTCATCAGACATGGAGAAGGCTGAGGTACTCAGCAAGTTCTTTGCCTCGGTCTTCACTGGCAGTCAGGCTTCCCATGTCTGTCACATCCCAGAACCTCTGGACAGAGGTTGGGGGAGTAAAATTCCTCCCACTGTAAGAGAAGAGCAAGTCTGAGACTGCCTCATGAGACTGAACGTCTACAAGTCTATGGGGCCGGATGACATGCATCCCAGGGTCCTGAAGGAACTGGCTAGTGTGGTTGCCAAGCCACTCTCCATCATATTTGAAAAGTCATCGCTCTCAGGCAAAGGCCCCAGTGACTGGAAAAAGGGAAACATTACTCCCATTTTCAAGAAAGGGAAAAAGGAAGACCCAGGGAACTACAGGCCTGTGAGCCTCAAGTCTGTGCCTGGGAAGATCATGGAATGTGGAATCTATGTTGAGGCACATGCAAGATGAGAAGGTGATCTGAGACAGCCAGCATGGCTTCACCAAGGGAAGATATTGCATGACCAATCTGGTGGCCTTCTATGATAGAATGACGGCATCAGTGGATAAAGGGAGGGCAACGGATGTCATCTATCTGGACTTCTGCAAGGCCTTTGACATGGTCCCACACCACATCCTTATCTCTAAATTGGAGAGATATGGATTTGAAGGGTGGACTATTCGATGGATAAAGAATTGGTTGGATGGTCGCAGCCAGAGGGTCGTGGTCAATGGCTCTATGTCCAGGTGGAGGTCAGTGATGAGTGGTGTCCCCCAGGGGTCCGTCTTGGGACTGGTGCTCTTCCAACATCTTTATCAACAACATAGTGAGATTGAGTGCACCCTCAGCAAGTTTGCTGATGACACTGAGTGGTGCAGTTGATACACCTGAAGGAAGGGATGCCGTCAAAGGGACCTGGACAGACTTGAAGAGTGGGCCTACAGCAACCTGATGAGGTTCAACAAGGCCAAGTGCAAGGTGTTGTACCTGGGATGGGGCAACCCCAGATGTGTACAGACTGGGAGAATTTATTAAGAGCAGTCCTGAGGAGAAGGACTTGGGGGTTCTGATGGATGAGAGGCTTGACATGAGCCAACAGTGTGCACTTGCAACCTGGAAGGCCAACTGTATCCTGGGCTGCATCAAGAGAGAGGTGGCCAGGAGGGCGAGGGAAGTGATTGTCCCCCTCTACTCTGTCCTCATGAGGCCCCATCTGGAATACTGCATACAGGCCTGGGGTCCCCAGTGCAAGAAGGATGGGAGGTGCTGGAGTGGGTCCAGAGGAGGGCCACAAAGATGATCAGAGGACTGGAGCACCTCTCTTATGAAGAAAGTTTGAGGCAACTGGGTTTGTTCAGCTTGGAGAAGAGAAGGCTCCAGGGAGACCTCATTGCGGCCTTCTGGTACTTAAAGGGAGCCTATAAACAGGAAGGGAAGCGACTTTTTACTCGGGCAGATAGTGACAGGATGAGGGGGGAATGGTTTTAAACTAAAAGAAGGGAGATTTAGGTTAGATCTTAGGAGAAAATTCTTTGCTCAGAGGGTGGTGAGGCACTGCAACAGGTTGCCCAGAGAGGTTGTGGATGCCCCATCCCCAGGGGAGTTCAAGGCCAGGATGAATGAGGCCCTGGGCAGCCTGATCTAGTGGGTGGCAACCCTGCCCACAGCATGAGGGTTGGACTAGATGATCTTTAAAGTCCCTTCCAACCCAAGCCATTCTATGATTCTATAAGAGCCAAGAGTCAGGATGGTCATTAGGACTCAACAGAGATGGCTACACTCTCCATCTCTCCCAAATGAACACAGGCCTTTTCCTTTGCACTGCTGAAGCCTCACACGCTCTGTGCAAAGAAGCTGGAACAATAGTCCTTCCTTCCTTCCTTCCTTCCTTCCTTCCTTCCTTCCTTCCTTCCTTCCTTCCTTCCTTCCTTCCTTCCTTCCT
>JAVKLA010000007.1:26227015-26245057 GCA_034782735.1 Sagittarius serpentarius | reverse complement strand
TTCTGGGAATTGTAATGAATATGTAAATAACTGGTCTATATAATCAGGTACTGTTTTAAGTTTTGGTATGCATGCTAAGAGGGATTATCCCTCGTGCATCCAGTGCTGCAATAAAGAATGTCTGCCTTCTAAAACTTAAAGACAAGTCTTAGGATGTTCTTTTATGACCGACTTTTACGATAACACTCCCACATTGGTCAATTGTCAGCCTTATCAGTTTGTTAAGCACCAGACCTGCATTATTCAGTTCAGGGTACTTGGGAGTGTTTGAGAAATTCCTTGGAAAGCCTTGGAGGGCCTCTGCCCTCCCCTCCTACTCTTTACCAAATGTTGTCTCTTGCCATTGTTCATGCTTCCCTCAGGCGGCTTCTCTCAGTCTTTGTTTTGGGGAGTTACAAGCATCTCTTACAGGTGGGACAATCACCTCCCCGGACCAGCTAGCTATGCTGTGCTTGATGCAACCCAGGACAGGGTTGGCTATTTTTGCTGCCAGGACACACTGTTGACTCATATTCAACTTGCCATCAACCCAAACACCCAGATCTCTTTCTGCAGGGCTGTTCTCCAGCCTCTCATCCCTCAATTTGTACATATAACCAGGATTACTCTGTCCCAGGTGCAGAATCTAGCAATTGCTTTTGTTAAATTTCATATGTTTGGTGATTGCCCAGCTCTCTAGTCTATCTAAATCTCTCTGTAAGGCCTCTCTACCCTCAAGGGTGTCCACAGCTCCTCCTAGTTTAGTACCATCAGCAAACTTACTTAATATACATTTGATTCCTACTACCAGATCATTTATAAAAACATTGAAAAGCACTGGCCCCAAAACCAAGCCCTGGGGAACCCCACTGGTAACAGGCCGCCAGCCTGTTGTAACCACCTTTACTATAACCCTTTGAGTCTGACCTGTCAACCAGTTGCTCACCCAACATATTATGGACTTGTCAAGCTGTGTGCTGGAGAGTTTATCTAGAAGGATGCTATGAGAGACAGTATCAAAAGCTTTGCTAAAATTCAAAACCATCACATCTACTGGTTTCCCTTGGTCAACTAGATGAGTGACCTTGTCATAAAAGGAGATTAAGTTGGTTAACCAGGACTTTACCCTTGTGAACCTGTGCTGGCTATGACCAATGACTGCATTATCTCTCAAGCATTTTTCAATAACTCCCGGAATAACCTTCTCTATAATTTTACCAGGCACTGAAGTGAGACTGACAGGCCTGTAATTATCATAGTCTTCTTTCTTACCCTTCTTGAAAATTGAGACATTTGCCAGCTTCCAGTTGACAGGGACCTCTGCATATTCCCAAAACCATTGAAAAATAATGGAGAGAGGTCCTGCAATGACATTGGCCAGCTCTTTCAGTACCCTGGGATACATCCCTATTTATGAGCTGACCGACTCATCAAGCAACAGACGAATGTTATCTGTTTCTCCTTTTGCTATTACAATATTTTAAAAAGCTCTTTTTGTTGTCCTTCACAGTGATGGCCACCTTGATATCAAAAGATAACAAGACTATGCTAGCTACCTTCCACAGAGTTTTGCCTAGAGTAGACTGCAATTAATCTGGGCTGACCTATGAGTTTCAGAGTGAAAAGTTACATATATACATATATATATGTATTTAAATATATACACATGCATGCTATATAAATATATTTGTAAGATTAATGGATTTCTGTCATCACAAAACCAGTTCATGAAACCTATCACAGCTTGACCTTAGGACAAAAAAGCAGTATTACAGGGTAAATGAAAATGTCACCCAATCAAAATGTAGCTGACAATGAAAAGCTAAAGAGTCATTTGAAAAGAGAAATGCAGATGGTTTTCATCCTTGGTAAAGTTTGTGCCTGAATTTCCTAGGGAGAACAAAGATTGACAGATGAAGTGGTGAAACTAAATGAGTTGCAGTTCTGTTTTAAATGTTGGCCTATCACACATACAATTTCTTAACACATGCCTGGTTGCTTTGGTATAGAGTCAGCCTAGCAGTGGATGCCAGGGCTGATTTAGATGGATTGACTCCCTTGGGGGAATCCTTGGGAGAACAGCAATGCTTGGGAAGAGTGATGTAATTGGTGTCTCTGTAGAGGAGATAAACATAATATCCAGAAATTACTCAGAGAAGTCCTCATTTCTTTATGGATGTCAACCAGTATAGTTGCATGGTTACTAATAAAAGGGAAAGAAGATTAAATGTAGTAGAAATCATCACCAAAGGGCTTGTAGCCTATTTGGGGACAAAAGGTTGTGTAGATCCAGGGTTTTGAAAGGCCTTGGGTTTAGCAGATCTTTTCACAGGCAAGTGGCTAGCTAGGCTCATTTATACTAACTGGCACCCACTGTGATAAGTGACCTGTGCAGGAAAAGACACAATGCAGCACATGCACACGTGCACAGAGAGAGACAATTTCTCTCCAACATTTATGCTATTTTGGAAGTACCCTTGGGAGCACTCTGAAACTTCCTGAGGAGGAGGAGAACTGCAAGTTAGAAACTCATTGCTCAGTCCCAGGAATTCTACAGTCTCACACTGTAACTGTCAGATCCAGTTACATATACGCAGGAGGACCTCAACTGCACAGCCTGAGAACTGGGTAGCCTTTCTCATCAGAAGAAAAGAAGGTTGGATGGGAAAGATATGTGTGCATGTTATTAACTTAGCTGTAGTGTATGTTTATGGTATATATACATATACGGTGCTGTGTTTTCTACAGCATTCTCCTGGAGAAACTGGCTGCTCATGGCTTGGATGGGCATACTCTTCACTGGGTGAAAAACTGTCTGAATGGCCAAGCCCAACGAGTTGTAGTGAATGGAGTTAAATCCAGTTGGTGGCCGGTCACAAGTGGTGCTCTCCAGGGCTCAGTATTGGGGCCAGTCCTGTTTAATCTCTTTATCAATGATCTGGATGAGGGCATTGAATGCACCCTCAGTAAGTTTGCAGAAGACACCAAGTTGGGTGGGAGTGTTGATCTGCTTGAGGGTAGGAAGGCTCTACAGGGGGATCTGGACAAGCTGGATGGATGGGACGAGGCCAGTTGTATGAGGTTCAGCAAGGCTAAGTGCTGGGTCCTGCAGCTGGGTCATACAACCCTATGCAATGCTACAGGCTTGGGGAAGAGTGGCTGGTAAGCTGCCTGGCAGAAAAGGTCCTGGGGTGTCAGTCGACAACCAGCTGAATATGAGCTGGCAGTGTGCCCAGGTGGCCAAGAAGGCCAATAGCATCCTGGCTTGTATTAGAAATAGCATGGCCAGCAGCACTGGTGAAGCTGCACCTTGAATACTGTGTTCAGTTTTGGGCCCCTCACTACAAGGAAGACATTGAGGTGCTGGAGTGTATCCAAAGAAGAGCAATAAAGCTGGTGAAGGTTCTAGAGAACAAGTCTTATGAAGAGTGCCTGAGGGAACTGGGGTTGTTTAGTCTGGAGAAAAGGAGGCTGAGGGGAGACCTTATTGCTCTCTACAACTACCTGAAGGGAGGTTGTAGTGAGGTGGGTTTTTGTGGGAAACCTTCTGGAAGCTAACGGAGATTGTTTTGAGAAAGACTACATAGAGATGGTATGAGTAGGCTGCGTATGACTTTGAACACGCATAACTCCTGAAAGAGACTGTTAAGTAAGGAAGAAAAGCAGGAAAACAACAGAGGAATGAAGAACACCTGCCAGATAAGCTGGATGAGGGCGGCAATGTGTTGATATTTAGGTAGCCAGTCTGATGTTAGCTTAGGGCGCGTGAACAGCAGCATTTAACCAATAAGATGTAACCTTTGGGAGCGTGATTGGGCATGAAAACTATATAAACCGCTGGAGTCAGATTAATAAATGGCTTTGCTTGATAACTCTCATAGAGTTGTGGAAGTCCATTATTCTCCCGAAGGTTTTGGTCTCTTTTCTCAAGTAACCAGTGACAGGACAAGAGGAAATGGCCTCAAGCTGTGCCAGGGGAGGTTTAGACTGGATATTAGGAAAAATTTCTTCACTGAAAGTGTTGTCAAGCATTGGAACAGGCTGCCCAGGGAAGTGGTTGAGTGACCATCCCTTGAGGTATTTAAAAGACATGTAGATGTGGCGCTTAGGGACATAGTTTAGTGGTGGACTTGGTAGTTTGGATAATGGTTGGACTCGATGACCTTAAGGGTCTTTTCCAACCTAAATGATTCTATGATTCTATATGGTATGTATATATACGATAGTGTGGTAGGTTACATATAGAGGTAGTGTGGTGCCTTCACACATTTTAGATGTAATTTGCCTCTCCCCACCACAGCAAATTAGGGCAATTTTTTAATCCTGATAGCAGGCTACTGTGGAGAGTTTCTTAAGAGGTTAGGCAGGTAAGAGTACGGCAGGTACTTTACCCGTGCAAGTCTCACTAATTTCTAGAGCAGTATGCAGCAAAATTGCTACAGGATAGCAACTCCCCAGTTCCCAGTCACCAAGCCATCCATCTTCTAAGCTTTCTAAAAGTATAACGCTGCACTTTGTCCTCAGACAACAGGAGCACATATTTATGCTTCCACCAATTCAAGTCCTGTATGTGCAGACCACAGCTCTGCTGAGGAGCAATAAAAAGCTGAGCTCCTTTTAGCAAGAGCAAAAGGTGTCCTGACATCACCCAAATCTGTCTCTATAAATTTGTTAAAATGCATCTTTGTGGATACTTGAGAAGCTGCTCTGTTGGCTATTTTGAATGGCTAATTTGTGTCATCCCACTGGAAGGTTTAGTCAGGATACAGCATTTCTTACAATCCCTCAACTATGGTGGGCAGAATAGGGAAAATAACAGAATTATAGGTGAAGAGGAACTCGGGGGTAATAAAATTTCTTAATAATCATACTTGATTATTGCATGGCACATAAAACTGCAAGGCAAATAACTCATCCTCAGATAAAGGCATGGTGAATACAGTCTTCCTCCAGTGTGTGGCTTTTTGAGCATCTTTTTGTTTATTTGAAGGATAACTTATGTTTCTTGTCCAAGCTGATCCTTATCAGTACATTCCTCCAGCATTACTCATCTCAGATTCCAGTTCAGTTTTCACATTCTGACATTGTCAGAGAAGCAGAAACTATGCCTCAAAAATACATTTTTTTTACTTCTCCCAGGAATTTGCACTTTAAAATATATATTTATTGGTTTAAAAAAGTTTTTTTATCCAAAAAAGATCTTAAAAGCATATTATGAATTATGCACGCTTAACTTTAGAAGCGATTTTGTCATGGAGGCGCACACAATCAAATCAAACAGGTGTTAAAAATCAGATTTATTCTTCAGTAAAAAAGTCAGAACTCCGATAACATTAGTAAACCACAGGCTCAGTGATGTAAGATGAAATTAGTACTACACAGCCGACTTAAGAATTCTTAAGCTATAAAAGAGATGACTCAACATGCGCATACCACTCATCTAAAAGATGAGTGCTCTCAACCTGGAGGAGTTACTTTGGGCCACGTCCCAACCCAAGGGGATAGTCCCTGACTGCAGACTCACTGCTCTGAGGAGGACTGGTTCAAAATGCTTTCTGGCGGGTCCCCATTTATACCCTTGATGAAATTGACCTGTAGTCATATATGGTCATTTTAGTCCCTATTGGCTAAAGATCAACACTTCCATATTCCTGATGCATGTCAGTAACTTGGTGACTGTAACTTGACACCACTGTGCAGACTGGATTGTTCAACTTCCAACCAGCAGCCTCTAGGTTTTTTTTTTTCTCTCTTCCATGGTCAGGGAAGTTTTGCTTTTTATCAGGGCAGGTACACCTGCCACAGATTTGAAGTAAAAAGACTATTACCATTCAACTATAACCTGGCCAGGGTGTTGGGGTTAACATCTTTGACTTTGGAAGAAGTGTAACAGGATCATTAGTGAACAAGAGTGGCCAAGAGGCCACTTTTAAAATTCACCCAGAAGACAGACACTTTAATGAGACAATGTCCTCTAGCCCTAGTCTATAGCACTGGTTCTTTCCTCACTGTCACAGTCTGTTTGGATCTCGCAGCTTCACAGGACAACATACTCTGTAAATTAAACTATTTTTATGAGCTCATTAAGAAATTTAACAAACAAACATGACAAACAAAATCTCAATCCCCTTTGCACAGACTAGTCTGTCACATGAATTCAATAATTCATTAGTTAAGTCATGAGGTTTCTCACTGACAAGTTCTCTAATTCATAACTTGCAACTCATAACTTATTGTTTGTAACATTTAACTCATGCATGTATGAGCAAAATTAGTTACATAGCTGTCATGGTTTGAGCCCAGACGGTAACAAAGCACCACACAGCTGCTCGCTCACTCCTCCCCCCACCCCCACTCCAGAGCAGTGGGGAGGAGAATCAGGGAGGAGACAAAGAAGGTGGAACCTTGGGGCTTGAGATAAGGACAGTTTACTGGGACAACACAAAGAGAGAAATTGCAATAGTAACAACAGTACAAATAAACGAAAATACAAAATGAGTGATACACAATACAATTGCTCACCACCCAGAACCTAATGCTCCACCACCAAAGAAAAAGAGAGCCTGCCTCACTACCTCCCCCAATATATATACTAAGCATGACCTCACATGGTATGGAATACTCCCTTCGCTAGTTCGGGTCAGCTGTCCTGGCTGTGCCCCCCAACCAGTTTTCCTGTGAAAATTAACTCTATCCCGTCTAAACCCAGGACCTTATCCACCCCTTATTCCTTACCATCTACGGCATGCCCAGATACTATACTCTCCAATTAATCACCACCACTTGCCTTGTCCTTTCAGAGAAAGGGATATATATACCTATATAGATATACACCCACCCCCACTAATATAATTTCCTTCATCTATGGGTTATCCCTCTAACGTGTCCGTCGATTATTTGATCCATATTTTTGGGGTTCCACCTGTCATAACAGTCCTTCAGGGTAGGAGAGATGGTGCGTGGTGTTGGATCGTTGCATGATGCCTCCAAAGCTTGCGGCCGCTGTGTTTGGTGCAACCCCTGCCCACACTCTGTGGTCTGAAAGACGTCAATCTTGAGGAAGTCACTGGGCGCCCGTTCAAGTTCCACCATTGCTGCACTTTGCTCGGTTTCAAAGTCCATCTTTCAATCAACTGGGTGATTCCTACTGTAACACCATTAATATAGTATATTGTAATGACATACAGTATCAGGATTATTTATCAATTAACGTCATACAGTCTAATTCACTGGCTGCCCTCTCCCAAAATAAAATCTCTTTGAGGTACACATAGCACTTCCCCATCCTGCCACATCACCCATCAAGTACACCCAGGTCCTTGGGCAAAAGCAATTCCACGGACAGCTTTGTCTCTACCCGAGGCAGGACTAACCCAGGCTGTCTTCCCTAATATATTCTTCATGCGCACTACAGGGACTTTATCTCCTTCTACAGCACGTGGAAGTTCTAACTGGGCAGGGCCAGCCCGATTGACAGATCCTCTAGTGTTGACTAACCAGGTGGCTTCTGCTAAACGTGTATCCCAAAGTTTGAAGGTCCCACACCCCATTGCTTTCAATATAGTCTTTAACAGTCCATTGTATTGTTCGATTTTCCCAGAGGCTGGCGCATGGTAGGGGATGTGATACACCCACTCAATGTCATACTCTTTGGCCCAGGTGTCTATGAGATTGTTTCAGAAATGCGTCCCATTGTCTGACTCATTTATTTCTGGGGTACAGTGTCACCAAAAGACGTGGTTTTCAAGGCCCAGGATAGTGTTGTGGGCAGTGGCATGGGGCATGGGATATGTTTCCAGCCATCCAGTGGTTGTTTCCACCACTGTGAGCACATGGCACTTGCCTTGGCGGGTTTGTGGGAGTGAGATATAGTCAATCTGCCAGGCCTCCCCATCTTTATATTTCACCCATCACCCTCCATACCACAGGGGCTTTAACCGCTTCGCTTGCTTCATTGCGGCATGTTTCACATTCACAGATAACCTGTGCAATAGCATCCATGGTCAAGTCCACCCCTCAGTCACAAGCCCATCTATATGTTGCATCTCTTCCCTGATGGCCTGAGGTGTCATGGGCCCACCGAACCATAAATCATTCACCCTTGTGTTGCCAGTCCAGATCCGCCTGAGCCACTTCAATCTTAGCAGCCTGATCCACCTGCTGGCTGTTTTGAAGTTCTTCAGTGGCCCAACTCCTGGGTACGTGGGCATCTACGTGACGTACTTTCACCACTAGCTTCCCTAGCTGGGCAGCAATATCTTGCAACAGTGTGGCAGCCCAGATGGGTTTGCCTCTGCGCTGCCAGTTGCTCTGCTTCCATTGCTGTAATGACCCCCACAGGGTAATTTGCCACCATCCATGAGTCAGTATAGAGATAGAGCATTGGCCACTTTTCTCTCTCAGCGATATCCAACACTAGCTGGATGGCTTTCACCTCTGCAAACTGACTGGATTCACCTCCTCCTTCAGCAGTTTCTGCAACTTGTTGTGTACGACTCCACACAGCAGCCTTCCACCTCCAATGTTTTCCCACAATGCGAGAGGACCCATCAGTGAACAGGGCATATTGCCTCTCATTTTCTGACACTGTATAATACAGTGGGGCCTCTTCCGCACGTGTCACCTCCTCCTCTGGCGATATTCCAAAATGTTTGCCTTCTGGCCAGTCCGCGATCAATTCCAAAATTCCTGGGCGACTGCGGTTTCCTAAACGAGCTCATGTGTGATCAGTATGACACACTCCATGTGGCATCAGTTGCATTATGTGTAGAGAAGACCCTCCCTTTGAACATCCAGCCCAGCACTGGCAGTCAGGGTGGTAAGAGGATCTGTGCTTCAGTACCAATCACTTCTGAGGCAGCTCAAACTCCTTCATACGCTGCCAATATCTCTTTTTCAGTTGGAGTATAGTGAGCCTCGGACCCTCTGTATCCCCGACTCCAAAACCCCAGGGGTCGGCCTCAGGTCTCCCCGGGTGCTTTCTGACAGAGACTCCAGGTAGGGCCATTCTCCCCAGCTGCGGTATAGAGCACATTTTTAACATCTTGTGCTGCCTAGACTGGCCCGAGGGCTACTGCTCCCGCTTAATTTGTTCAAAGACTTGTTTTTGCTCAGTGCCCCATTTGAAATCATTCTTCTTCCAGGTCACTTTATCAAGTGAGAGGCCTTACAATCTGACTGTAATTTGGAATATGCATTCCACAAAACCCCACAACACCTAAAAAGGAAACACAGGCTTTCTTATTAGTTGGTGGAGATAAAGCTGCTATTTTGTTGATCATATCCATTGGGATCTGACCATGCCCCTCTTGCCATTTTATTCCTAAAAACTGGATCTCCTGTGCAGGCCCCTTAACCTTACTCTGTTTTATGGTAAAGCCAGCTTTCTGGAGGATTTGGATTATTTTCTTCCCTTTCTCGAAATCTTCTTCTGCTGTGTTGCCCCATATGATGATGTCATCAATGTATTGCAGGTGTTCTGGAGCTTCCCCTTTCTCCAGTGCTGTCTGGATTAGTCCATGGCAAATAGGAGGCCTGAGGTCACATGGTATGGAATACCCCCTTGGCTAATTTGGGTCAGCTGTCCTGGCTGGGCCCCCCTCCCAGTTTCCTGTGAAAATTAACTCTATCCTGGCTGAACCCATGACAGTAGTGAATGCTGAGAGTGCTCGTCCTTCCACCCCCTTTACAGTGCAGGCATCCACTGGGAAGCACAAAAGTCTCAGCAGTCTAGCAACTGTTGAAACCGCTTCAAAGGCTTTTGGGGTAAGCTGATACTTTCCAGCCGGGAAGTTTGGTCTATACCATTTCCATGATGTAGCAGATTCTGAGGAAACTGCCAGACAATCAATATGCAAAGAATGTGGCTGCAGGAGACAGTAATCTGCAGGTGATAAATGGCTGCATTAGAGCCTTTTAGCTCTTTCTGGCCACCTGTCCTGCCTACCTGATGCTCTATCTTTGACCTAATGGTGCTGCTCCCAGCACACATCAGGCCTTAGCATGACCTGTGTTAGCCAAAAACTAAGCAGGAGTTGAGTGACACTCGCTCATAGAAAACTACTGCAAGTGAAGGCTTCTCAGAGCCCCTTATGAACTATTCACTGGCTCTTGAGAATAAGTCACTCCCATAATTAAGTCTTTAGCTTAGCACACAGGAGCCACAAGTCCCCTTTATCTTCTAATACGACTTCTGGCTGTCCATTTTGAGCCAAATGCTCAAAAGGACCTGTCTCTCACCAGGTACCTGCCCTTTCCTGGTGCTGGGAGTCTACATTTGATTTTTCATAAAAAACTCAGAGAATAGTCATGTGTTTTCTGAACATCCCAAAACTGGAGGAAACCCAGGTTCAAGCCCTACTCCTCCCTAATCTAGAAAGAAGCTAGGAGAAGATGGCTCTGTGTGTCTGTCCTGTTCAGACAAATTCATAATAATGAGGCAAGTCTAAAATCAAGCCAAGAAGTCAAGTCAGCAAGGTAAGGCCAGCTTCTGCAAGGGAAAGGGCTGGACACGGGCATAGCTGTAGCATAGCTGCAGCATAGCTCAGACAGGGACCAAGGGCAAGAGCTGGAGCTTAAATGCAGCTCCTGAGCAAAGGATGGGAAGCCTCAGAGGAGGCATCTCACATCTCTCTCGTGCAGCTATTTCTCACAAGTTCACTGCTATCCCAGTCATCTGATACAAAGTTACAATATCTATATTTTATCAACAAGCATTTTAGTATTAGCATGTAGCTAGGGGCTCACCTCCACATCTATTTAGCTGGTGTATATTAACACAGTGTGAGCTCACATCAAAGTCTTCCCCAACTTAGGACCTGTACAGGGCAGTAGCCATTTGCTTTCATAAAACTTAAAAAAATTAAGTTCATCATCCCTTTCTCAAATATAGCCAAAATCAGCCAATGAAGTAGACGTTACTAGGGAAGGCCCTCACAAATGCCTGTGTGTATGGTTTGCTTCCATGGGAAGCCAAGCGATAAAAATAGTAGGTCCACTGAAGGAGATGTATTTGTGGAGTGCATGTGTAAGTGAGAGGAGAATCAACTTGTTAAGTTACCTAAGCTCATTCTCACGTCAACTTACCACCTACTGTATTGAAGGGAAAGTCTCTCCTCTTTATAGAAAGGGCCTTCAGCAAAGGGTTTTTGAACTGAGGTTTTCTTTCTTCCCTATTTCTCTTCTTCATTTTCATTTTTTATCCAACCATATTTGGAAAGGCCTTTGATAAAAAGCACTCCAGAATCTTTGTATAAAGCACCCCTTTACACGAACATCTCTCCAAAGCTACTGTTCTGCTCCAGAGTGGGAAAACAGCAAAACTTTCCTTTTTTTCAGGTCAGTCATATTGACCTGCATACACTAAGACTGCCTTCAAGCCTGAGTGCATCAGCACATGGTGCTGCAAGATGAACTGCAATTACATGCTCTTCCAACTGAGGACAACTTCCAGAGGCCTTGAGACCAATTAAAACACAGCATGTCTGCTGACTTCTCAGCAGATAACTGAAGAGAGCCAAAGTGCAATAGTTTGTGGAAGGGATACAGAATGAAGAGATGTTGCTTGTCACATATTCCAGTTTTACAATGTTTAAAAGGTGTGGGATAGCTACACATCCTTATGTGTGTTCATATATTTTTTGCTCTGCCTTTGAAAATAATTTTTAATACAGGAACTTGGAGAGACTGTTCTTTGCATGCATACCTAAGAAAGGATTTTTGAGAAATGTTATTACGTATGAAAATACTGCTTCTGAAAAGGCAATGACAGTGATTTCTTTACCTTGTCCTTAAGTACACAAACAGTAAACCAAGTAATAGGCTGGATCAAGCCAGCTGATTTGTTAAACAGGAATGTTTGAATGTATTTTTCTCAAAAAATATTTGGAGCTTAATAGACAATATACCCTGTGTGGCTTTGCAGTATCAGAAGGCAAATTTGATTTGAGAAAGCCACATTTATTCAGATTTGTCCATTGACTACCAATTAAGATGATCTTGGTGCTCTCTGAATTGGAATTTGAACAATAAACATATGTGCTAACAGGAAGAGGATATTATACTAGCCGGCTTGCTTTTCAATATATCATCTAAGAGCAATTTTAAATTATGAAAATATTTTAAAAACAATTGCCAAAAACTATTGGAAAAAAAAGTGTAAATACAAGGTACATCTAAAAAAATAACATAAAGCAGCTGCTTTGGAATTCATGGTTTGGTTTCTTCAGGAAGATTTGTCAAGTGGGGTTTGAGTGCAGAATGATCTCATTGAGGAAAATGCTATAGAAATATAGGGGAAATTTTCCTCTGAAACAGATTTCATTAGAAGAAGCTACTTGGACTAAATTGTCTATTTTCATCAAATCTCAGTATTGAGAATGTTTTCCTGAAAAATTAGAAAAAGTTTGGAGAACTTTAAATGTACTTTAATGAACTTTTTTTCTTTTTTTAATGGAAAACCAATTATTTTCTAAAGGTCTTGACTGATTTTAATTGTAGAAATATAATGCAGTCAAAATTAAAACCAAAGCATTGTGTTGGGTCAGCTGAAAGGAAATGAGTTAACACCTAACAAAAACTGTCACTTTTAGCAGGCAATCCTGGGAATAAGTGTATCTTGTTAGTCTCTGTGCATAGTCAGTATAAACCTTAAGCTTTTAGCAGCTCATATTTTTTATTTTGGATGCCCTTAGGACAGCCCCTGGTGTACCACAGCTGCCTCAAAATCTGGATTTCTTGAACTGTCCCTTCTCTAGGTAAAGGATTTCTGAATCCTATGCTGCATTTGTGGCACTTTTACTTAGGATCAAATTTCTGCTTCAGAGTGGCTTAAAAGGCTAAATTTACAGCTGTATAAAGTTCTTCTGGGTGGATCCTGGAAATGAAAAGCACCAGAACAAGACACTGCATTGCTACTCTCAAAGGAATCCTTGCTTTAGCAAAGGTTGATTGAATCTGCTGAACAAATAGCTCTAACAAGTACAAAGTAATAAGTACACAACCATGTACATTTTCAAGGCACACAAAATAAAAAAAACCCAAACAATCCAACCAAAACAGAAATAGAAGCCAATAGTCACTCATAGCCTTATCAGTCAGCTCAAGAAATAAATTAAAAAAAAAATTAATTCACCTACCTGTTTCTGTTTCTCAAGACAGGCAGCAATTGCGTGCTTATTGATAATGTCTGATGCCTACCCGAGCCAGTGTGGACGCTCCTAGGGGAACATTCACAGAACAGCCTTCAAAGAGAGCTGCCTTCTGACCAGGAGCTCCATTTCTGCACTAGCTTGACCTTTGTATAGAAATGTCAGCCACTGGGTGGGACGTGGATTGCCAAGGGTTAAGCTCCTGCTTATCCATGCACAGACAAATAAAAATTACTCAGCTGGATAATTCATTGTGTTAACCATGAAGTTACCAGTTTTTGATGAAGTTGTCAGAAGGATTAGCATGGTGTAAAAGTTGAACAAGACATTTATGTTAACAAGTTCTACTTGTCAGGAAAAATTCTAATAATGGCAAGGGAAAAATATTGCAAAAGCCATTTCTATAAACCAAACTGCCGGGCAGCACGGAATTCCAAAAACTCATTAGTTTTAAAGATTATAACTCAATAGTAAATGAAAGAAACAGAATAATATTCTTGACATTATTATTCGTTTTAATTATTATCACATTTGAAAACCCAGATTGGCTTTAGAAGAAAAGCAAAACAAGGAAATATCCCACAAAACTCTCCAGGAGCACAGCTGAAGCTGAAAATAGACATCTCTGTAGTTAAAAGAAGGTTCATAGCAGGTTACCATGCTTGTTAAATGTTTGTTTGGTATGAGACTGAATGTTTTGCTGGGGTTAAATTCCCATGAGCTTTGAAAAGATTAATTATTTCTACTTTCAAGAGCAAAAGCAGTCAGATGGGGGCAGGAGGAGACCCACAGGTGGAACCCTGATTCCAACCTTTACTGTGTTAAAAGCAATATGAATGTATAAGGGCTCAACAGCTTGATTCCAGACCCGCAAGCTAAGACTTGTGTACCTAGAAGGATGGGCTGGAGGTTG
The DNA here is from genome assembly GCA_034782735.1 of Sagittarius serpentarius. Lineage (NCBI taxonomy): Eukaryota > Metazoa > Chordata > Aves > Accipitriformes > Sagittariidae > Sagittarius > Sagittarius serpentarius. The sequence goes on along the minus strand of JAVKLA010000007.1, from coordinate 26,231,017 downwards.
CTTTTGGTTCTCAAAATCTGTGTATCCCCCAATTTCTTTCCTGCACAGCCCAACAGCTCTGGAGCCCCCACAAAACAAGGTATACTGGCTTAGGGTTGGATCTGTGCTCCCAGTAAATTCAGAGGTTTTCTGCAATTTGTGGGATTATGTTATTTCTTGTGCCTAGCAGTGAGCAGCCAGCCACAAACTCTGAATAACACCTGCATGTTCTCAGTGTTCTTAACAAATACATATTCAGATGACCTGCTCTACAGGCCCTCACCAGTCCAACCAGCCCAGTGAGCTGGCTCCATTCATTACTAGAGCAAGGCTCCAGTAATGACCATGTGGGGAATCGTCTGATCATTTTTTTCCTTCTCATGACAGGTAGAGGTCAATTTAGGCTTGTGCCGTAGTAAGATGTTAGTACAACTGATGTTCTTATGTATATAGAGAAGAGAAGGCTGAGGCATAACCTCATCAGTATACAACTTCCTGAAAGGGGATTGCAGAGGGGGAGGTGCTGATCTCCTCTCTCTGGTGACCAGTGATAGGACACAAGGAAATGGAATGAAGCTGCATCAGGGAAGTTCAGATTGGACATTAGGAAAAGGTTCTTAACTGAGAGGGTGGTCGGTCAATAGAACAGGCTCCTCAGAGAAGTGGTCACGGTATCAACCATGTCAGAGTTCAAGGAGTGTCTGGATGATGTAGTCCTGCAAGAAGCAGGGAGTTGGAATTGATGATCCTTATGGGTCCCTTCCAACTTGAGATATCTATGATTTGATGATTCTATGATATAAGATCTGGGTCTTTCTTTCAATCAACTGGAGTCTTCATCTCCATTTGCTCTTGTTTTCTCTAATTACCTTTGGGAGGAGGCAGAGGTGCCAGGGATAGGCAGGTACCTAGAGCAATGTGACTCAACAAGATACCAGAGGTTCAGATATCCTTGTCTAATCCTGCATCTTTGGCATCAAGAAAATCTGATTAATTCTTGCAGAGAATGAGCATATGGAAAGAGCAGCTGGAATAGCTCCTAAGCTGTTCTCCACCCAGGAAAAAGTCCCATGTTATGTCAGTATGTTATCTGGAGCAAACAGTTTTCTGGATCTTTTGGAGAATGAGTGGGTAAACAGTGACAAGGCTAACCAGAGACAGGTAAAAGTCAAATGAACTCTGCAACAGAGATTAAGGGGCCTTGGTAAACAGTAACTCAAAGCAGGATTGCAGAGCACATTTTTCAGCCCTAAATCTTGTGTTGAACGCTGAAGCAAGACTCCCTGGAGTTGATCTTCTCCTGATAAAACTGGGAAAGATACTCTGGGGTCTCATAATGTGAATATACCTGAAATTAGCCTAAGGTCTGCATGCAAGAAACAGATCATTGGCACCAGCTGTGATGCTTCACAGTCTGTCCGCTGCCCCCTCCTGACTTGACCCAACCCATTCTGCAAGGAGCTATGTTAATGGTGTAACATCTTGCACCTGAGGCAACATTACTGTCCATCTCTCATGCTAATGACTACAGCAAAGGATTGAATTCAAAGTTGGGAAAGACCTCTGAAAGCTCAGAAAGCAAAGCCATGCAGCCTAGCAGGTTTCTGCCTCTTCAAAGCGGTTACTAGAATATCTAGTAGAGGGCACCAAGGGCACCAATCTACAACTTCAACTGTGAAATCTGGAATTAAAAGGTAGATTGAAACCTTGCAGTCAAAACTCTATTAAGAAGGAAGACAACTTTCCATTTAACTTCAAGCTCAGAGCCTTAGATGTAGGTAAAGAAAAAGGCAGTGGTTATAGTGTTGGTTTTGTAATAATCAGTGAGTCACACTGTCAGTGGATCACATTCTCAAGCACTATGTGGCATAGATCTACCAGCACAGATGTGTTGCAGTGCCTCAGGTTTAGGGGACAGGTTGCCTACTATATTTATTAACTGCTTGAGGTGCCTGGCTTCACTCAACCAGTCATGGGGAAAGCCCCATAAAGATCACTATAAATAGGCTGACACGAAAGTGAAATGAAGAAGTGTTCTGAGATGAATAACTCAACAACAACGAGTTTGCTATTGAGCAGGTATTCTTTAATGCAGCGCTGGGCAGCACTGGGAATAGCTCCACCACGAGTGCTCCAGTGGGTTAACAAAGCACATCAGTTCATAGACAGTAAAATCACACATATTCATCAGATTTCCTGGGAAGGGCAGTCTTATGTTAATGAGTTCCCAGAATTCAGTTACATAGTTCAAGCATGAGCAATAAAATTAGGGTTAGTGTCTTCTCACCCTCCGGTGGTCGTCTGTAGTCTTCCTCACATTGTCCGTTGGTTGAACTTTGAGCTTCCTTTGTCCATATATAGTCATTATATTAGCTCATCCATCCTTTGACCTCAAGATGTTGCAGAAGTGTTAGTTTAGACTAATTCTTTGGTGCTTATCTCGACACCAGCATCCTGAGTCTTTGCTTTTAGTGATTTACTCAGAAACATAACGAGCTGTCTCAAGGTCCTTTTACCTTGCCAGGCAAGAAGTTACACATTTTGAAACATCTATTTATCAAATGACTAAAACCAGGCAAGTGTGAGAAAAACAAAAATACAGCTAAAAGTTCTTATGTCTCAGTGTTATATGTCACAAGTCAGGGATTTAATCCTTTCGAAAGACATGACACAGAAAATGGCAGAACCTACAGTGACTGACTGAAATCACCAAGACCAAGGACTATACCAAACTTCATTCTTTCCTAGCTGTGATTTCTTGAAGAATGTTGAGACACTCCCTCTTTCCATGCAGGATTGGTACCCTGAGTGGAGCTGAGTGCTTGCTCCCTTTCTCATTAAAAGTGAAGTCAAATCAACTTCTTCATTAAAAAGCCTGCAAGAGGATGAGTCTGACAGAACATATACTTTTACCCAACAAATCAGTGCTGGGACTGACTCCAGCCATTCAGACACATAAAACTATTTAAAGAGCACAGAGGTGGCCTCTACTAAACAATTCCTAGGCATTGCTAATGCTTTTTTTTCCCACTGTGAAGGACCATCATTTTTTCTACCTTACAAGACAACATCCTTTGTTAATTAAAGCATCATCAGTTCTCTGTTTCAAAGACTGTCTACCTGGTCTCAGAATGAAGTGCTTTGTTAAAATTATGAGCAACAGCAAATAAAACTACCACACAGTCACTAACTGACTGAAAGACCATCACCTACTATGATAAATAAAGACATGTCCATGATTTGCAGCATAAATGCTGACTGGTACTCTGGTTTTCATTTGATTCCTCCTGCTAAAATTATCATTTCATATCAGCTTTCATTTTTTCATTCTCACTGGATACAGTAAAAGAGAGCCATGGAAAGAAAAGGAAGCAACAATCCTTTCTTTCTTGTTAGCACATTTCAAAGATTGAATTAGATGAGCTGTACCTAGTAGGAATATTTTAACAAACCACAAGCACAACATTGCACTTGAGTACCAGGTAAATACAGTTCTGCTTCTCCTCTTAGTCACACATTATTAATCATGAAAAAGGTACAAGATGGATTTGATTGTTCTCAGTCTAATTAATGTGCATCCTTCAGTAAACATTTTGATAATTTGCATGCCAGAGTGAGGGAGAGTATTTTTGCTTATATTTGCTGGACCATGCCTGCTGTCCTGCAAAGAACAGCAAGAGCTTGAGATCTTCTGAAAATTATGACTGGCTCTGCTCTTGAGCTGGTGTGTTCTTAGCTAACGGACAGATTACAACAGCACTGGACATCTAGAATACTTTTTTTTCCCCTTTTCCTTTTCCTTTTTCTTTTCCTTTTTTCTTTTGTCTTTGTCCCCTTTTTCTTCTTCCTTTTGTCTTTTCCTTTTTCTTTTAATTTTCCTTTTCCTTTTTTCTTTTTCTTTTTCTTTTTCTTTTTCTTTTTCTTTTTCTTTTTCTTTTTCTTTTTCTTTTCCTTTGCCCTTTTTCTTTTTCCTTTTATTTTGCTTTTTCTTTCTTCATTTGCCCTTCTTCCTTTTATTTTTCC
>JAVKLA010000007.1:26201001-26216250 GCA_034782735.1 Sagittarius serpentarius | reverse complement strand
GTTCTATTAAACTGTTCTTATCTCAACCCATGAGCTTTACTTTTTTTTTCCGATTCTCTCCCCCATCCCACTGGGTGGGTGGGGGAGCGAGTGAGCGGCTGCGTGGTGCTGAGGTGCTGGCTGGGGTTAAACCACGACAATGCCTTAAGTAGTTCATTACGTAGTTCATACCTAAGTACCTTGCTGAGTTGGAATAATTAGTTCCATGTTAAAATTGAAATGACATGGCTTAATTTTTACCTGTTTTGATGTGCTTAGTTAATATTCGGAGCAAAATACAAGCTTAGATCTGCATTTAAAATACAGAGAGGATGCTATTACTCTAGCTGAAGTTTGGAACCCTTTCTTATATATTAGGGCACGTATGAAAGCTTTAATCCTCAGTGTTCAAGGTAGAGGTTCTGTATCTCATGCAAAAGCTACTTTCACCACCAAAAGAGCAGCACATTGCAGAAAGGAAGCTCCAGTTTAAATAATATAAGGCAAGAAAAGTTCAATCAGATTAACTTCTCACTGTAGCAAGGGAAATTATGCTGATAAACTCTGATGTTAAATGAAAGCTTAAAGAAATCTAGTCTCTCTGATCTTGACACTCTGCAGAATAGCACCTGAACTTTAGCAAGTAAGATGGAGAAAAAGAAGCTCTAGTTCTGAAAAACTATTAAACTAAGGGTGATGTGAAACAAGTCTGAGACATGCTTCAGCCTGTTCTTCTGGAAACTGGAGGGTGGCATAATTCAGCAAATGCCTTTTACTGAATATGAACTTGTAAGAAAACCACTATATATGGATTCTGCATGTAGTAAAGGCAGTGTGAATCACACCAGTGTTAGGTTTAGGGGAGAGATGCCTCGACTCCTGCAATTATTTTTGGTTTGGATCTATTCAGATCCAGCTAGATTTATTGGCATTTGCCTGGAGGTTATGTATTTAGTTCTCAGGGTCAATATTGCAAATAGCAAAGGACAATTTATTTTTAGTTCTTGTTGATTCATCTGCATCCTAAGCTTAATTTCTCATACTCATTTCCTTTTGTCAGGGACAAAACACAGAAATCTCTCTCTCACTTTTATGTAGTTCAAACTTCTCTGCTTATCTTTTTCTGTTCTGGAAGGTCAATAATGACCTAAAAAGCAACCCACTGATAACTTCAGTGAGTGAGAAGGGACAGAAAAGGATATCTCAAAAATAATAAAAGCATCAGATGATAGAATAAATATCTTAAATTGTACTGGGGGAGATGATAATTTTGTTTACTTTTTTGCTGCTCAGTTATTGTTGTCATCCACTATGTTTGTTCCATCATGGCTAAGAACCAAGCCTGGGACAGTATTGCACCAGGTATTGTGAAAAAATAGACTAAAAGGCAGTTGCTACATGGAGATTTGTCAGGCTGCAAAGTTGGAGTGATCTTTTCCCCCCGACGAGCTCCATTTCCCACAGAGATCTTGCAGAACTAAACCCTCTTCCACAGAGACCTTGGACCAGGCAGTAAGCATGTTTTTTGCCAGAGATGCTTGCGTAGCTGTCACAGGAGATGTCAGAAGGGAAGAAATGCTTTCTGTAGAAGCATATGACCATAGCATCTGGAAGTGAGAGACATTTGTTTCTGCCTGGGAATTCTCTAATCCTGCTAGAGGAAGGGTGGTTGGATGAACTCTATGTCAAGGGAGCAATGTCCTCCCACTCTACATTATGGGATGTTGTAAGGTCACCACCTCTGGCAGCCTCCAGGACTTGGGGATTCCTGTTGCCCGGCTGCTGGAGGCCAGCCTAGTGTGCCTGGAGACCCAGGGTTCTTTCTATCCCAGGTTGATGTATATGGCTGCTGTTTTCCTGTTTGCAAGTTCAGCCAGTAGCAAAGCTGAGTGTGTATACCAGAAATACACACACACAAAGGGCACTAATGTGGCCCCCCTCAAATAAAAAAAATCCGCAAGTTCTTGTTGTTTCCCCCAAAGTCTATGTATTTTCTTAATGGTCCATCAGTGACCTGAGAGGTTAGGTCTTTGCCATCGTCTGTGTTATCACTTATCCAACATGTGTGTGTCTCTGTGTGTTTTGTTTATCACTTTCCCTGTAACTTATGACTCCTTTTGAACGGATAAGTTTTTTCATGTGATAACCTCAATGAAGCAGAACCTCTTACATTTCACATACCCTTACACTCATGGTCTGAGTGTGGTCTGAATCCAGTGGAAAGATCCAAGACAGGAAAGGAAAAATGCATGCCTACATCCAGGCATAGGCTGTATGCAACTCCCTGGGTCAAGTATCTCTGGGCTTAGTTGTTGACCAAGCACTGCTTCACAATAATAGCTCATCTCTGCAGCAGGCCAGACTCTGACAAAGTTTGATTTTTCTGTCTTTCTTGAGTTGGCTTAAAAAGAAGTTCCTGTGAAATTTTCATGTTTGAAGGAACCTGAGGACAAAACGTGCAGTACAGGCAACGGACACTAAAACTGTTTCTCAAGTAATGGCAAGAAAATGCCCTCAGTTTAATGCTCAAAGCAGAACTTCAGCAGTTCTTTGCAGGTGTGTTCTACTGATGCACAGGCTCCTATAGCTAGCTGTTGTTCATTTGCCCACTGCTAATTAGCTTGAAACACTTCAAATACTTACTTTTCCTACTGTAGTTAGTGTGTGATACTGTTAAACTAAGCAGTTCATACTCCACAGAAGAACAGCTTTTAAACTGGTTCCCATCTCTGTCCTAGCTGGAGACAGATTCTCATCTTACCTTTACATTCTGATAAAAAACACTATCACTGTTGGCTTCCCTACCAGCTGAAGGAGATTGCTTTTGACCAGTCCAGATTTAGGAATGCCAAGTAAATATTTTCCCTGGCTTTATTTATTAATTGCATTTTCTAATCACAGTTCCACACCCTAGACATGTAATACTTATCTCTAAGTGCATATTACATTTCCAAGGTTATTAAAATCCCCCAGCTTTGCTTTTTTTTATACCACAACCCCAGGCATGTTATCACAGCAAGGCCTGCTTTCCTACTAAGTCTCATTGCTGAGATATATACTCCAGTAAAATGCTGAAGTGCCCCTCTTAGACATCTTGCAGAATCTCTAAGGTCTGGTTGTTGGAACTTTTCTGTGACTTAAGGACAGGTGCAGCCAAAGCACCATTCAGATTGTCAAGTGTGACAGAGAGAAAAGCTTTCACCATTCATTGACTGTTGATATTAAAGTTTTGCAGTGGAATGTGAATGCAGGATGTTGGGGCTACATCCTGATCAATCCCACCAGGCAAGAACCAAGGAGGCTTCTAGGGAGGTAGTCTGGACGTACATCAGCATAGCAAAGAAAGGGAGAACATTATTTTTCAAGAATTCTGCTTAGAAATCATTATTCTATGCTACAGTTCATCCTCATTCCCTGTTTTCAAGGGCAGAATCATTGTTTCTTAAGGGCTCATCTGCTCCTGCTGCTTATTTCCCTACTTCAAGTCAATTTGTAAAGTTGCAGTTGGTTGCAGTGGAAATAATTATGATGTCAAAAATACAGGTTTATGACTTCAGTTATAGGCATAAGTAGCTAAAGCAGATGAACACTTACAAATTAAAGATAGCCTTTTAATGCAAGCAGCCTAGAAAATATAAAGCAGGGAAAGAAGGAAGGAAGACAGGGAAGCAGAAGTGTTTCAAAGTAAATGGATTTTCAAAGACCACCATGCAGCTATCATTTATCCTTTCATGCCTGACATTTTTGCTTCCAAGGAATAAAGATGCTTTTACGATGCAGACGAGCCTTATACCATTTATTTCCATCAAATATTAAAACAACAGGGAGGAAATGAAAGATAAACAATAATAATTACCATAGAATTGTTAAGTGATTGTAGCTGTTATGACACCCTCAGGTCTTTATTCTTTTACTCAGTTTCCAGAGGAGAATGAATCCAAGGCCAAAATGTCTTACTCTGATGCAGGTTTGTACCATCTCTGTGCTGAATGTGGCTACTCACCTGAGAAACGTAAACAGGATTAGACTGTTTCTCACTGGTAGGTCCTTGGGAGTTGCCACTCTGCTAATACTGTATTCCTGCAGATAACTCATAAAACCTAAATCTCTGAGAATTTTACAGTACATGAGGTGTGTAACTAGCCCTCACATGTTATTAAGCCTGACTCTAATAGTCTAATAAGCATTAGGGATGGCATATTTTAGCAATGAACGATCCTATTACTTATACAAGAAGCTATTGATTCAGTGTACAGCATGGTAATGGCATTGAAATGTAAATCTTTATACAGTACTGACTATTTAATATTGTATATTGATTATACTCTAAAAGATACATTTCAGTTTCAGATTTTTGTAAAGTGCCTATAACAGGTTGCAACAACTTCATAGCACTTTGTTATTCACAACTGACTCTCGCTTCTCTAATTAAACATTAAAACAACAGTCATTTTTTCAATTCATAACCCACACTAACCATCTCATTGTTCTCCTGTTTTCAGGTAAGCTGTCAATTTAATGCACCATTGCAATTCCTATGTTGCCTGAAAGATCAGTGGCCTTCCCCAATATGCTTGCTTTCCACTCTTGTCCACTACTTGAAACCCTACCACGGTGGGACATGGAGGAGGAGCAAAAGAACTGAGGCTTCTCTCATAGCCAGCTGCTGTATCACCCAGTGGGATCCACTAGCAGCAGGTGTCAAGGAATAGCCTTCATGCTGCTGTTCAAGGAAAAGATCCCTCTGACAGCAGTAGCAACTGGTAAACCAAGTAACCCAGAGAAAAACTATGTAATTAAAGGAATAAAGGTGTTATGGTCTCCTCTGACTTTTGGAATGGCCTTAGATGAGTCATTTAAAGTTTCCAGGTGAAACCATGGTTCTGTTGAGTTAATACAAGTATTTCTGGCATCCTGAATAGCTCTTCTCTCCTCTGCAATGTAGGGAATAATAACATTTCTCTTCTCTGAGTTATCTGTTTAGTTCACAGGGCTTTTCAAAAAGGAATTATCAGCCAAAGTACCTCATCACAGCGCTCACCTGAGGCCATCAGCCCTTTTGCAGTACATATAGCAGTAACAGATGCAATAAATAATGAGGTCCTAGAAGAAAATCATAGTCCATCTAAATGGCCTTAGCACTCAGAGCATCTCCAAGGGCTTCTTGAGGCCATTTCACTGCAGATGCAGGGTTGGTTTCTAATTACAGTGTTTTTCATATGCTCCAGAAGGGCACTGGGTCAGCTTAGAGCAGCCCCAGCAACACATTCCCTTGTCTTTCCAAAAATTAACTTTCTCAGCACTTAGCATGAACTTGCTGTTGTCATCTCTTGTGCTGTCTCTTGTCAATGTCATCCAAAAATATTCTGAACATCTCCTCTTGTTGTCCTGAGTGATCTACAGTGCTTGCTCACTCTGAAGATAAATGTATATTAAAGGAACAGCTGGAACTCAATCTTTCCTTTTTTTAATATTTCAAGTAGATTTATTATCTTCCAATCAACTAACTTGTCACTTTAATAAGTACCTGAAAAGTTAATTCATTAATAGGAGCAGCTTATTCATCTACTAGGTAAGCAGCAATTGTAATTCAGATAGCAAAAAGGGATTGATGAAGGAAGAGTAAGTGCCTGAATGGTACAGTAAATGTTATTGAACTCTTTTCATCTATGAGTTTGAAGATAATTAATCTTGCATTGTTAATAGCTGAAGATGGACTGATCAAGCCTTGTGTTCTCTGGACATTTCAACATGAGGCTACTTATACCTTGTCAATGTGGAAGGGCAATGCAAAGTTAGAATAAGAAAAGTTTGTGAGGAAAATTAAAATTAATTGAGGATATTCAATCTGGAAAAAAAAAAATCTTACTTTTCTCCTTTCTGTCTCTTTTCCTTTTTAAGCAAAAAAAAAAAGTAGTTTGGGTGGGAGGAAGAATCTCCCTGCATTTTCTGTTCTTTACTTAGAAAAATTTCACGGAAGAAGCCAAAATTTGAATTGGGTTTTGCACTTGAAACAAGCTACAAAACTCAAATGCATGCTGAATTGCACTGTGAATTGCACTGAATTGCACAAGGCTTGGAGGTGGGGGCAGGAGAGAGAGGAGGAAAAAAAAAATTATGCATTTGGAAAAATGGTGTGAGTTCATAAAGACCCTTGCAGGGACCTAATCTCCTGTCATACTCTCCACTCCTGAAGTCTTGGAGTGAGAGCTCCCTTTTCCTAAGTTTGTAGTATCTGCAGTCCAGAGCTGACTTATTAGAGCAGCTCAGCTCCTAGGCGATGCTCCTCTGAAGAGCCTTTCTCAGGACACTCTGGATGCATGGACTGTCCTGGCTCAAGGTGCCTGAACCAGTGTCTGTTTTCCCACCACTGCTCCCATCTTACATCCTGCCCATGTGTGCCTTTAGCCCATGGAGACTACAGCATCTGCTCTCCTCCTCACGCAGGCTGAAAAAACTCAAGCCTTCACAGTCCAAGCAAACCTTTGACTTTCACAAAGGCTTTCTCAGGGTCTGTTTTGATGTATGTATTTCCTGCTCTTAACAGTTTTATGCCTCTGTCCTTGCCACCACTGAAGTGGCAGCAAATTCTGTGTTTGGAGGTAATTAACCTCTGTCTTCTTCAGTTTCCTCACCCACAAAATAGGGACAGTGTACCCTTTCAAGAAAAGTTTCACCCTTTGTCCAGGCAGCCATGCCACTATTAAAATGATCTTTCTATGACACCAAACACACTCTGTGATGGTGTGATTTGATGAAATGACAAATTAGGCTGCTTCTCCAGTCCTCTGCACTTTTTACTGCAGTTGGGGACTAAACTTAACCTTTTGAAATGCTTCCTATTTTATTCCAGGAGTATATCATACTGAGCATGTCACTAAAAATCATTGAGACTTTTAATGCTTGGTAGTTGTCAGAAGTGTCATCATAAGATAAAGGCAATGGCAAGAAGAGATTGTGTGCAACAGGACTTAAACTCCAGCTTGACCAACATGAGGACTTTCCTCAGCTTTCAGACTGCAGCCTACATGCTTGTAACACAAATATTGCAGTTATTCAAGCACCTGAACACATTCCTGATGCAAATCTATATGCATCTGCACACACACATGCAGAGTCACACACACTGTGCTTCCAAGAAGGGAGTGTACTAAAGTGAAGGGAGCTGAATTTTCCTTGTAGTGTTGTCAAGCTTTACAGTACCTAGTATTGTCAGCTCTCACTGTCTTATTCACTGGTTTTTTTTCTGCTGTCAGATGTTTGCATGAGAATCTCAGGTTTGTTTAAAAAATAAAAGAAAAAAATGTATATGTTGTGTTTCTTTGTGGATGTAGAAAAATGCTGAAATGGTGTCTTACAGGTTTAACACAGAGAAGCTGATCAAAAGAGGTCATATTTATTTGCCTGTTTTTTCAACTTGCTTGTTTTTAAGCATACCACAAGTCTTGGGACTGTAGTGTATTGTGTTTGGGAAAACAAAGGTAAGCAATGCTAATGTACTTCTTAAGGCCACTTTACCAGCCTGCCTTGTCATGCTGATGTTTGTACAGAAAACTTGTTCTACAGAACCCACAAGTCACTCACTGTAGGCCTAGGCAGTTTGTTTAATTGTATGACCACTTTGACAAAATAATTTCTTTTTTGATAACTTTTTCAGCTGAGAAACATGAAAATCTCCCTGTGGCTGTAAGTGGATCTTGAACTAACGCTCTCCTATACAAGAAAAGTCACTGTCTTGCCATGCCACACAGAGGAGAGACAGTCCCTTTCATGTCACTAAAAATACCCTCTTGCATGCATAATTTCATTATGATCCTCAGCAAACACAAACCTGGGTCTCTCCAGATGTTTTTGAAGTTGTCAGCAAATTCTGGGAGATATCACAAAGGAAGTAACTTCGCTGGACTGAGGAATTTATGTCACTGCATCCACAAGAAATCCACATGTGTCTTTCTTGCATGAAACCTGTGTTCACCTAGCCTGTCCGAGTGCTTCAGTGAATTCACCTGATGGCGAGATAGAGAAAGGGCCTTTACTATCACCTCATAAAAATGAGAAGAATCTATTTCATTCATTCACGTAAACAGAGGCCCAAGATTCAGTTACTTCAGGGCCGAGTTTATTTCCCTGTTTGAGCTGCCAGTTATATGAGGTGATGAGGAGAGAAGCCATATTCTGTGCATGAGCCTCTCTGTCCAACCAGGAGGTGGATTTGCACTTAATGTTTTCCCTGGTGCTCTGTGGAGGGTTATGCTGCAACACCACAAGACTTCATGGCTGTAATGCTTGTCTTCAGTCCATGGGTTGCTCTACCAAAGCAGGATCCAGAATGAGTTCCTGGTTTCTACTGTCTTTTTCTTCTTCAGCAACAGCCTTAATATCCATAACGCTTCTTACATCTCTCCTGGTGTCCTCCCTTTTTGCTCCTTTGGAACAAAGGAGCATTGCTACGTGGGTGTCCTGTATGTGGCACAGTAGAAGATAAATAACAATTCAGTACACTGTTCATATGTGGCAAGCTCCTTAAAGTTACCTCTGGCTGTGGTGGTGATAGTCCTTCACATGTATAATTATTATGTTATATTTCTATAAAGCATTAATATAAAAGTATTCTATAAAAGTATATATAAAGTATATATAGATTTTAAATATTTCTATTTACTCAAGGACTCTGGCAGCTTTCAGGCAAATGATGGTTTAGTGTTTCCTACCAACAGATGGGCAACAGACACTTCCGGGTGTTCAGGGTGCCAAGTTCTCCAGTGGAGATGAGCCAATCCTTACACTTTGAAGCCTGAGCCACTGAAACAATGCCAGAGGTATAATTCCAGGTCCCCACATCCACCATATACCCTGCCATTACCCACATGTCTTGCCTCATCATGCTCACAAGAACTCATTTTAGTTTCTGAGATGTGTCTAGATGATTCAATGCATATGATCATCACCTCTGCTTTCCTTATTCTCTTATTCAGGTTGCTGAGGAACATTATTTCTTTTATATGTGTTCAGCAGTTTAATTCAGGCTGACTTTTGGCTGTTCTCTGCTCTTCCTTATACTTCTTCACCTTTCAGCATTGTTTTTGAATGTGTCTTTTATTCTCTTCCTTTGTAGGCTGCCTGCTTATTTCTCACATCCTTTGAGGTTACTCATCAGATGAGGCTACAGCCCTTTCCTACAAACATATTTTTTCACCTGGGATTTGATTTCCAAATAGTCCTTGTACATTGCCTTAAAGAAATCAGTCCTGTGCTTCCTTTGCATTCATACCCTTGGGCTTCTCAAACTAGTTAACTTCACATGGGTTGCTGGCTGGGGTTAAACCATGACAGTCAGCATAGAGTTAGTAAATCTAAGTATAAGTTACTGGCATTTTCCAAATATTAGTCAACAACTGAACAAATATATCTGCTTATACACTGACTGGCAACGAGTAAATCCTAGTTTCTGCCATGTTCACTGAAAATACAACTGACCATGTTTTTCAACAGGCCAAAGTATTTAAATAAATGGGACAGTCATACAAATCCATGTGAACAAAGGAGAAATCCAGGCGTGCTATTTTTACTGTCTGTTAACCAAATTCCATTAGCTATATCTAAGTACATACTGTTGTCTTATTTATTCATACCACACTGCAAATTATTTGGCTCTTAATGTAATTTTCTCAAAGGCAAGTCCAGTTTTTGAGGGCTGCATGACTCAGTGCTGCAAGATCTGGCCCAGTTAGTGTGAAATAACCTTGGTCATTCTATTAATTTGTTTAATTTTGCAATGTGGGAATATTTATCCTTTCCTCAGTTTCTTTTGTTTTCCTTAAATGTTTCTTTCTGTTCTGTAAGGCTGTCTTATGTGCTTGTGTGCTTGTCCATGAAAGGAAATACTGTGCTTTTGCTACAGGAGCAATCATTGGATTAATCATTGATTAACCCTGGTAAGTGTTTTGCAGGGGTTTCTCTAATCCTGTCTTTACAGAGGAATATAGTTGACTAAAAAGAATTAGTCCAAGAGGAGATTACAGGGAAAAGGTTACAGGCTAAAAGAGAGAGGAGAGCATTAATACTTCTCTCACTGAGCAGATGGACATGGAGGAGTTAAAACACTTGTCTTTCAACTTTCTCACAGTAGCTGTAACAATATGCACTATAAATTAAAGAGAAAAAGGACAAAAGCTAGCTGGAAGATTGTAGTTGGTATTTAATCCATTGTCACCAAATCATCTTTTAAAAGAAAATAAAATATCTTTCCTAGTGGGAATATTCTAAAAAAAGAAAGGACAGGGGGTACATTATCAGCTGTTCTGTCCCTGATCATTAGCTCTAATTACATACAAAGGAGAGAGTTATACATGTAATGAATTACTTTGGGGTAAGTAAAGTTTTAATGGTTACTTCCTCAAATTGAATCTTTATAACTGATTTATCCTATAAGATCAGATCTTGTAAGATCTTTAAAACTGCCAGATTTAAAACAATGTCCATCACATTTTTCTAAACAAGAGTTGATGCATAGGAAATGAAGTTTTTTTCTCTTCCAGAGTCCTTGGCTTTCTTCTATTTGTATGTTAATGCCCTGGACAGTTGGATCCAGTTGTATTATACCCTGAAATACCATTTCTGCATACATCTATTGAATTGACAGCAACAATAACTCATTCCCACAGGTTACAGGTTTAATGGGTTGTTCATCTTGTCTTAGGTCTAGAAAGGAAGAAGTAAGAAAAAGTTCCCTGACCTTGGGACTTGGATTTTAGAAATGAGATGCCTGTGTTACTTGCCTTATCTCTTGAAAGAGAAAAAGACATTAAAAGTGAATCTGTTTTTCAGATGTAACAGTCTCTGCCTGGACCTATATGCTTTCTGCTGTCTTCCATTTTTTTTTTTTCATGCAAGAGGATATACACTTTCAGCAAGTTGTTGGTTTTCTACTTGGGGTTCTTGCTAGATTAATGCCTTCATTCAGGGAAAAGTAACAAAAGTATCAACCCGCAGGCACTTACAATTATTTCAATTTCTCATGTCAGATGTGTAACAGAGTGAGCTGGCTGGGATGTATTACATGTGAGCATGTGCACATCTGTTCGGGGAATGCTAGTTTTTTTCATTGTGTTAACAAGTGTCCAAGAAGAGATACAGAAGAATGGTTCTGGGCACTTGACCACATTTAAGTAGAGTAGAAAAAACCTTGTCACATTTTCCTGAGGTGGATTCTTACAGAACAGATCTTAGGTCTTGTTTATGTGCAGTAATTGAGGCTGTTGACATAATTAGACAAAACATAATCAAGTCTCCTTACAAACAGGGACTGTAAAGTTTCTTCCTCACAGTTAAAAGCCCCAAACAACTTTTGTTAGGGTCCTCTTTCCTCCATTGATTCCTCCACTGATCAGGAATCTCCAGTTAAACTTTGGCCATTCCTTCCCACAGACCTATCTGGATTCAATAACATTTTCAAACCAATAAAGGAAAAGGTTGTTTGCAACCAGCTTTAATGGCCAGACTATGGAAAAAGATGTGATAGTTATTTGCTTCTGGCCACTGACTGCTTCTTCAGCTTCTGCCTCCCAGAGTGCAAGCTTCTGACAAAGACACCCTGGTCACTGTATCAGCCAATAGAAATGAGAGGGAGTTCTGAAGTTACAAACTTCAGGCAGACCATGACTTCACACTGTCTAGGACCTGAATTCATCTGATCTTCTCACTGAAAAGAGCTGGATTTAAGCAGCAGACAGTGATTTCGGTGTGAAATCAATCCTTCTGGACTAAGCAGCAGTGATCTTTTGAAAATGGCATTTGGCACAGACAAGGTAGAGGAAAAAAAGCATTTCTGAAATACAGAAGTGATCAGCAAGGTGTCCAGCCAAAAATCAGACCTGCATCATCCCTGCTCAGATCCACTGAAAGGCAGAGTTTAACTGAGGTGCCATAGGGCACCCATTTAGATCACAGCCACACATTCTAGACTGCCTGGCTGAGGGTGCCAGCTGCAACTGGTCACTACAAACAGCAGACAAAGGCATTTCCGATGCTTTACTTGCATGATAATTGTGTACAGCTGGGGTTTTAAAAGAATTGTGATGATATAAAGGCATTTCACTTGCTTTCTATAGAAGTTAATACTATGTTTGTTATGGTATAATCATTTGAAAGTCCACAGATTTTTCAGAACATAAAACTAAACTCCTCTTTGAACTACAGAGAAGCAAAAAACAATGTTCTAGGGGTGAAAAAAATATAGTGTGAATAGACATCACTTACAATGGGCTCTCACTTTTCCATCCTATAATGAAACTTCATGTGCTTGGACCCATGCAAGGCATACCTGTGGCAAGTTAAAGATTTTGAGAAACTAAATTATTGCATTCCTGCACTGAAATGTCCTAAAGTGACAGGGCAAGGGTGGTAGACAGAAGTCAAATAACAGTCCTTGGGACAGGTCTTACTGAGTCTCAATAAGCTAGTTTTGGCCACCATAAATCCTTCCGGTCCATATTGTCTGCTCTCCATTAAGAGACTTCCATATAAATTTCTGCTTACAGGACCAGTAATGTCAGTGACACTCATAGACTTGACTGCAAGCACAGCAGTTCCTTTCATCCTTGTTATGCACATTTGCCACCATGCATCTGTAATACTCTTCAGCCCCACCTTGGAATTATCTTAATAATAAAATCTACACATCAACTATTTCAGTGCCCCTGGTATTTCTACCATCTTCTTCCTATGATGTTCCATAACAATCTTCTTCCAACTAAATTTATTCCTTTCCAGTGTTTCCACTCATTGCACTGGGCTAAAACTAAGACCAAACAAGATGGTCTTTCTACCCACACTTCTTTCTGTCTGTTAATTGCATGAACATGAAGCCACTGAGACATTGCTAAGTCTACTCCCTCCAAGAAAACATCCTTGCATTGCATTGTAAAATAGGCTCCTTAGGTCTAAGCAATTATTTATGGTTTGTTTATGGTAAGAACTGAAAGACAGTAAGGTTTACAAGAGAAGTCACAGTGCTTAACAGGCAGTGAAAGAGGTGTTCATTGAAGCTCTTCAAATGCATATTTTGTTGTATTTTGCCTGCTGGCTGTCCCATCAATTTGGTCCTTTGTACCTCTTTTCAAGATTACATTCTTCACATCCACAGCAGTACCTTTAGATATATCTCTGTAACAACCTTACCCTGCCCTGTCCATGTGTGTGAACTCCCGTGTATATAATGGTTAAAATATGATCATCTTCTACTGATTATATTATTTTACATCATACACTAGAGAAAAGAGCTGCAGATTACAATGCAAAATAAGGATTCTCTTCTTTTCCATGTGAAGAAACTTTCAGTACATTGAGCCAACAGTCTTAGATGAATGAACGTTAATCATCATCAAAATAGTTTGAATGCAACATGTCTACAAAGTCTGACTGCTCTGTTCATAAATTAATTTCTTCAGAAGGTTTCTGGTTCTTTGCAGACTGAGCAAGCGCAGTGTGAGCTCAGGAATGTCCCTGAAATGAGTTGGTGGTCTTGACATGCACAGTTCATGTTCCCAGGATTCTTTGGAAACAGGTCGGTGGGTATGGGGGGTCGTTGGGGAGTTGCTTCTCCCTCCCTGCAGGCATGGCTGTGGTTTGAGCTGTCCTTCCGGTGCATCCGTTGTGCTTCTTCTCATGGTTGCTTAAGATAAGGAAGTGTGGCTTTGGAGAAGCACGGTCCCACCCCCATGGGGCCTTCTCCTCCAGCCACATTTCCCTGTTTGTACAACTCCAGCACTTTTACAGAGACCATCTTCTCCACCAAAATTCTTTAACGAATGTTTGAGTCATTGGCTATAATTTGTCAGACTGTCACACTCAGAAAGGATTAAGTTCATCTCTTATAATTTCAAGCATGAGCAATCACTTTTTTAAGCACGCTAAGTGAGGTAATGCAGAAGGAAATCAGGCCTCATGAGCATATGGGCAAGATCTTACCCTATTTATGCTCCTATCCAGTTGGCAAATGTTTTCCTGGAAATTCTACAGTTGCTGAAAGTGTCCATGTGGAAGGAAACTTCTTGCAGAGTTAGAGGGGGTTATTAAACACATACTATGGAGTTGTAGAGAGGCATTTATATAGGCTATAAGCATTATGAGTTGTTTCCTATTCTGTTCTGTGTCTCTGATTAATTAGTCTAAGTGAGAATACTGCAAAAGACTCATTTTCATGTCAGTAGAGCTATAATATGACAGTTATTAGCATCTCACTGGGAAGGAAAAAGATCAGCTGAAACTTCAGCACCTTGAAATCATATTACTAATATGTCTTTTCATCTTCAGAATTTCCATTTTCAAACCAAGTTTCCACCTTCAAACCAGACAGTTTTTTCAACCATTCTGAAGAATGAAACATAAAGATCTAACCTGGTTTTTAAAATGCTCTTTGCATTTATTCAAAGAGAAATGAAGTCCAAAAATGTCCTGGGCAGCTTCAGAAGCTGAATTTTCTACCCATTCTTTGGAAAGGAGCAAATTTCTAAAGAGACCTTTTCTATATGACCACTTTGACCCAGCTCCAGTCCGAAGCCACAGAATATTTAATTGCTGTCCTGTGACTGGATTGTCATTTGGTGAATGGATCTGACCCTTAACTCTACTAATATGAACTGAAAGCTTGCTTTGCCCTTACAGGTTCCTTCCTGAAGAAGGTTCAAGTCACATTCTCCTAATTCCTTCTAGCCACTCTGAGCCAAGGCAAACACTTGAGGCCTGACTCTGATCCAGTTTACTCTATTTTTGCACTGAAATAACTTGCAGGGATTCAGTAAGCTACATGACAGCTGGAACCAATCTTTGATCTTGCAGCTTTCCCCAGGGGAGCTGATATTTCTCTGAAAGTGGTCACAAAGTCAAGCTGTCAAGTTTACCAGTGATGCCATGAAAGCTGAGGGCGTGCTCCAAATAATTGTCAGACCCACTATTTGATTTGAATACTTAAGTGTTCACGTTAGCAAAGATCAACCCATTCTCAAACCTTGAGACAGATCCTAAGGTGGGAAGCAAGCCAGAAAAAATTAAATTACTTTGACAATAATTTGCTTATTAACTACAGAGGTACATTGTCTAGCACTGTATCATCAAACACCTATCTGTGTGTGCACATGTCGACGGGGAAGACACAGACAGCCAATATGGTTGATAAAGCACCTTCACTTTATTACAACATCAGCAGAGTATATATAGGTTCACTCCTAGTACACGCGCCACACTCGACATTACAATTGGTTAATACACAAT
>JAVKLA010000007.1:26181142-26193330 GCA_034782735.1 Sagittarius serpentarius | reverse complement strand
AAAAGGGAGGAAGGTGTCAAAGGGGGAGCCACAAAGGCTTTTGAATCTGCAGATCAAGAAAAATAATGCTATGTCCAAATATATTTTGTGAATGATAATGCAAACCACAGACAAATACAGAGAAGAGGAGAAAATACATTCCCTAGCTCAAGCTGGGAATTTATCGAATGCTTAGAGCCAGAGAAACAATAATTTAAAGGGGATTATTTCCCTGGATTCTGCACTACTAATAAATCATTGCTGGTCATGCAATTTTTAGTGGTCCCAACAATACATCTTGCATACACTGGTCATACTTAGAAACTATGTATTTTTCTTTGTTCTACTCTCTATATTACTAATGCTCTGGGTGTTGTCAGGTGCTGAGGAAAAACATTTTCCATATACAAAGAAAGAGGGGTGTGTGTGTCTGTCTTTATGCACACACACACCTGTACATATGCACACACCATCCCTTGGGTCCAAGGAAAATGTTATATCTGATACAATTTTTTTCAGAATTGCTATCAGGAAATATTATCAAATTTTGTAAAATAGGTAGAAATGCTAAAATGTAAACAAAATTATATTTCTGAACATATTTTCCCTGTAGAGAGGACAAGAAGCAACAAAACCTGCTGATCTACCTCAGCTGGTGTGAAAATGGGTTGCTTTTTTTTCATAAATAACTTAAGCTTCTTAGGAGACAGGCAGTTACTAGGGGAAAACATTATCTCATCAGACTTGCAATATACAAAATCTTTACCTTAAGCAATTGTGATTCTTTGGGATGTCAATGTGGGTAGGGAAAAGGTTGTAGTAAACTGGGGGTTTACTAGCCTGCCTCTAGAGGTGGGTGCTGGTAAAGCACCAGCTGTAAAAGCACAAAGCCTGCAAAGTGATGGAGGAAGGAATGAGAATCTCTCACTTTTTTTTACTTTTTTTCAAGGGAAGGAGTATATATATGTGTTTTGGATTTGAGTGGTGGGGTTTTGGGAGCAGGGGAGGGGCTGCAGGGGTGGCTCCTGTGAGAAGCTGCTAGAAGCTTCCCAGGCTCCAAGTCAGACCTGCCTCTGGCCAAGGCCAAGCCAATCAGCGGCAGTAATAGCGCCCCTGCGATAACATATTTAAGAAGGGGAACCTGCAGCAGAGAGGGGAGCAGGATGTGAGAGAAACACCTATACAGATACCGAGGTCAGTGAAGAAGGAGGGGGAGGAGGTGCGCCGGAGGAGGTGCGCCAGAGGAGGTGATGCCCCTGCAGCCCCTGGTGAGATGGCAGGCTGTCCCCCTGCAGCCCATGGAAGTGAGCAGGGGAGCAGATGCCCACCTGCAGCCCGGGGAGGACCCCATGCCAGAGCAGGTGGATGCTCCCAAAGAACTCTGGAACTCCATAGGATTCCCTGTACAGGAGCAGTCTGTGCCTGAAGGACTGTAGTTCATAGAAGGGACCCACACTGGAGCAGTTTGTGAATAAACTGCAGGTCGTCAGAAGGACTCACCTGGGAAAAGTTTGAGGAGAACTGTCTCCCATGGAAGGGACCCCATGATGCAGCAGAGGAATAGTGAGGAGTCCTCCCCATGAGAAGGAAGGAGTGCTAGAGACAACGTGTGACAAACTGATTGCAATCCCCATTCCCTGTCCCCCTGCACCGCTGGGGGGATGAAGGCAGAGAAAACTGGCAGTGGAGTTGAGCCAGAAAGGAAGGAGGAGTAGGGGAAGGTGTTTTCAGATTTGGTTTTACTTCTCATTGTCCTTGTTTTGATTTGATTGGTAGTAAATTAAATTGATTTTGTTTTTTCCCCAAGTTGAGTCTGCGTTTTGCCGTAACCATAAGTGGTGAGCAATCCCTCCCTGCCTTGTCTTGACCCACAAGCTTTTCTTTATATTTTTCTCCTCCTCATCGCACCAGGGCCGAGGGGGAGGGGGAGGAGTGAGCAAGCAGCTTTGTGGTGCTTTGTTGCCGGCTGGGCTTAAACCATGTCAATCCCATATAGGGCACATGGACCAATGTACCTCCAGTTCAGTTAAATATTCCCTGACCTGATCCTCTTCCACCAAGGGTACATCTTCCTTGCTTCAGTTTTTCCCCCTGGTCTCTGGGACCTGGGACTCCTGAAGGACAGTCTTGCTAGTAAAGACTGAGGCAAAGGTGGCTTTTGGTACCTCAGCCTTTTCCATGCCCTGTGTAACCAGGTCCCCCATCTCATTCAGCAGTGGTTCCACTTTTTCCCTGTAGTTTTCCTTTTGTCACCTATGTCTTCAAATAAACCCTTCTGGAACCTCCTGAATTGCTTATATCCTGCTGTGTTGTTTCTCCAGCAGATACTGGTGTGGTTGAAATCCCCCATGAGAGGACATCAGGACCTGTGAATGTGAGGCTGCTCTAATCTGTCTGTAGAGAGCCTCATCCACTTTTTCTTCCCGGTCAGGTGGCCTGCAGTGGACACTCACTATGATCTCACCTGTATCTGTCCTCTCTTTAATCCTAGCCCATAAGCTGGCTCCTCATCCATCCGCAGGCAGAGCTCCATACTCTCCAACTGCTTTCTCACATCTCACCCCATCCAGCTCACATCTCATGTCTCACATCTCACACCTTGCATCTCGAATTTCACAACTCATACCCAGCTGTTCTTTTACTATCTCTCTCCCCCATCAAAGTGCCTCCCTGTGGGGCAATGGATACCCATGTTCTTCTACATGATAGCATGGTCAACAGTGTACCTACAGTGCTGAGCAGCCTTAAGGTGAATGAGGTTTCACCTCACTGGCTTGTGTGCCAGTGGCATATGCTGGCATGGCCCCACTCATGATCAGGATAAATTTAACACTGCTAAAAGCAGAATTATTTCACTGACTGTCATGTGATCAAAGCTTGGAGGAACTTTGCATTACACCACCAAGTACATCATCTTCCAAGTGGATTTTAAAAAATATCTGTGCGCAGCAGCAGACAGATACTGGTCATGCTGAGCACTTTGTAATAACCCACTACAAATTTGTTCATTAGTGTAACATTCCCAGCTGGAAAGGGGCTTTGTCTTGGCCAATAACTAGATAGCCCTCCCTGAGGAGCAAGATAGGGTACTGCTTTCTGCATCTCACAAAACTTCAGGATTTGAGCTAAGAACAATTATTTGGAGGTCTTATTTTGGGCTCTGTTTGCAATCCCAACCCTTTTCTGGGAGTGGTGCTAGTCCCTGGCTGTTACCTACCTTCCATTGCTAGCTTACTTGGGCAGTTAGGAGATATTAATTAATGGTTTTAGTGACTTTGGTTATCTGAAGAGAAAATATAATATTGGCATAATTTCACCATCTGTTAGACCAAATTAGCCAGAACATAAAGAATCTTACTTTCCTGAGAGCATGGAAACAGCCTTCAAACCCTGCAAGCTGTTGTCCCACCAGGGAATGTTAAACTTCTCCATGATAAACTGCTGCAGAACTTGTCTCCACTCACTGTTCTGTATCAACAAAATAAAACAAACCCCAAACCCACACCTTCACTGAAACACAATTAGCACAAAGAAAGCTTAATGCAAACTGAAATTCCACTACAAATTAAACAACATTAATTTCCATTAGTTGCTTCACCCATAGGGAAAACTATTGATATAATGGCATGTTTATTTTAGGAAGGATCATTCAACAGGACTGGCGGAGATAGAGTGCAGAAAGGACTGTCTTATAGAGCATTTGAGAATTTATCTTGCCTCTTTGTAAATACAGATTTGATAGAAATACTTATAGAAAATAGAACTAATATATAGCAACACTGACATCCTGACATACCCTATTAGAACAGCATGCATTGGTTATGTGCTAGCTGCTGTTTACCGCTGACTGTAGCACTAATGGGTTTTGCTTATGGGTCTGAGTTTTACTAAAATATATTCCTGTCCTTGAATATGAGTTAATTCTTCTCTTGACTGCTGTTTGGAGAGTGCAGTCACAAGTGTCTGGGCCCTGACTATGCTGATGGCCCTTAAATTCCATGAGCAGCCTCACCTAGGGCTTCCATTCGCTCCCTGCCTTTGAGCACAAGGACTCCATTAAGCTCAGTCCTGGGCCCTTCTTCATGTCCTGAATTGTGTTTTAGCAGGGTGGGTCTCCAGGTCAGCCACAGCCATGCCTGTGCCAGGCCCATGGACCCTGTTGATCTGGACCCTGAGTTGTGATCTAACATGCTGGCTTGATGTTGGACCTGCCTCATCACCACCAACTTGTCTCACAACCTGGATTCTATTTTCTTTCCATAAGATTAAAAAATAAAATAATAAATAAATTAAAAACTACATCAGGCTTTTGTTTCAACACCATGATTAAAAGCTGCCATGCAAAATTCAGATGGTTACAACTCATATGTTCCCCTAAGTATTTTTACAAAGAAGGGAGTGTCATGTGTATTTTTAAGGTAGGTTGTACCTAAATCATCACTTCTGGGCAGTTTACTTTTAGTAAACTGACTATAATATGAAGTGCCCATTTACTGGTTTTTAGACCACATGAAAATGGCTGTCAGATTAAAGATAGTGACGCTTAAACTTTTCATATAAAGTCTAAACCATTTTAAGAGAGCAGAATCAGAAAACTATCATCTCCAATGTTTCCTCATCATTCTTGTGACGAACACAACTGATGCAATAAAATGAAAAAGTAGTCTTAAGTAGCTTAAAAAATGTAAACCACAGTTAATAAAGTTGGTTTGTTGTTCAGCACATCACAATGCAAACCACGGTCATGTTGCAGGCAGACAGGATGCTGCTGTGCACTGGGGGAGTTGTCTCAGGCTGCTTGTTGTTTTGATTCTCTCCAATGGCAATGTAGCCTGCTGTATGAAGAACAGAGCTAAAAGCACTTACTGGCAGCCTGTTCCCACATATTTCTGGTTTGCTACTGAGGATGCACTATGAGTTAGTGGCCTGGATGTTGAACTAGACAATTTGCATCCTGTTTTGCTAAGTCTGCCACTGCATCCTTCTCTTTTGGCCCATTTAACTTTTAACGCCATCTTAGGGATAACATCTTACTTTACACAGCATCTCAACCAAGATGGCAGCTTGAGCATATTTCCATATGGGTAAACATGGGAGCTATCATTGAGCTCTTCAGCAACCTTTGCAAGCAGAGAGAAGCAGGCTATGAAGTTTGAGACAAAACTGCAAGCAGAAATCTAGCAAATGTCCTAACATGCTTGCCTAACTCCTCTCTGGCTCTAACAGGCTAAGTCATGTCCATGAGGTCTCGATGGCAATTATACTGAGACACTTGAGCAAATGCCTCTCTTCGGAAGTTCTTAAGAGCCTGACTGCTAGCTGTGGGAAGGATCTACCTGTATGATCTAATCTTCAGCGGTTTCTGCTGGGCACTGCGCTGGACAGACCTTTAGTCTGCCCCAGTATAGCTTGTTTAGCCTTTATCTTCAGCTGGTGGCTGTGGGTGCTCAGCTGTGCATCAGAATAGGGCCTTCCTGCTTGGTTTGATCCTTCAAACCATCATTACAATACATGTAACTCCACTCTCCCTACATAGTGACTAGAGTACCTGTATTAATGGCAGATAAAGACTCCCATCCCATGTTTTCTTGCTTAAATACCTTGTAATGATTAAAGTGGAAAGAGCTCCTGATAGGCTCCCAACCATTTCATATCAATTTAAGAGCACTAATATACCCCATAAACACAGATTAAATTAATTTCACAGCCTAGACTGCAATTCCATTCTAAGCAGCTTGCACTTGGAATTTATCTCCCTATATAACAGATAACATTGATTTAATTAGGCAGCAGGTGCTGATAGGTAATACAGAAGGAATATTGCTATGCATTCTTTGTAATATTCAGACCCTCCACCTCTTTGCATGTGATCAGATCTCTTTTGTAGCTTTGTCAAGAGATACTCTGTATCTGTTATATGCATTAATGTGGGGTAACCTGATATATGTGTCTCCAGCTGTTTTGAAGCCCAGATCTAGGTAATGTTAGGCTGAGCAAACTGTGGCCTAACAGTCTCTAGTGCTGGTAATGATATTTCCTAGCCTTTCATAATTCATTGTCAGTCCCTACCAAATTTCCTTCTTATTAGTCAAATCTTTTTGTCTTTTGCTTATCAGAGCATTGATGTTGGGTTGTTCCCAGTAAGCAAAATTTTCATTAGGGAGGTCTGCATTGTGGAGTAACAGGAAGATTTTCTTCTCTGAGGGATCACTAAATTCAGATATGGGTGTGCTTGGATCCCAGGAGCATTCACTGGGGGGAACCACAATACAAGTCGAGTCTGAAAGCTCTTTCTGTCTAACTGATTTCTTCCCACCCCACAATTTGGTATCCATTTCACTGTAACAGCAGTGCAGAGTGAGGGGTTGCTCACTGATAACACTGTCCAAAGGAAAGGAACAGGACATGCTTTTTTCTGTGTGCCTCTGTGCTAACCTAGGCTCATTCTAGCTGTTGCATGGCCAGCCACTTCCATTGGGTCACACAGAGGGCTGAAATGTGGGACTCCCATGTTTTCACCTCCTCTTTCTTCCCTGGCTCCATGCAGGTTCTCTGCTTCTAAGAAGGAGAAAAACTCTGGTTAATTGTGAGTTGCAAAAGCAGGGAGAGGAACAGAAAAGATTCCAGGTTAGATGTAAGCAGAAGCTTTGTTACTTTCTTGCCATTAGATAGTGCACTGTGAACCAGGGTGTTATGTCAAGGTATTGCTAGCAACTTCCGTGGAAACAGCCTCTCAAGAGACCTTTTAAGCTCTTAATTACAGTAGCATAAAATACATTTTTTTAAAAAAAGGCAAAAATATCCATAATGTAAAAAGGAGTCAGAAGGGTTTCCACTTTTACTAATAGTACTTTTTCCTTTTTCTTTAGCTGTAGAGAGATTTCATATCGTTCACTCCCATCTCACTCTCATCCATTCTCTTCCACTGGCATCCTCTTCCATGGCTCCAGCTCTGTTTTAAAGCGGAAAGCAAACAAACAGGAGATGGTCTGGGACATTTTTTATTTCTTCACATTAAGTCAAATTTTGTGTCTTTGAAGGCAAAATTGGACAAACTAACACAAGAAGAGAAGAAGAGGAAAAACAATTGCACAAAATATATCTTGTGTGCCTGGCTGACTGTTACTTGGAACCTTACTGCTGCAGGAAGACAAAGCAGGGGGAGAGCCTGCTGACCTGTAGAATCACTGGTGTCATTCAAGTTGCCTCACTGGTCATAAGCTCATTATCACATTGTAGACTAAGGGCCTGGGAAACAAGGAAAAGGACACCCATGTGAGAGTGAAAGTAGGAATAGAGTCTGACAGTCAAAGAATCACCGCAGAGATGGCTGAAAGGAGTCTCCAGAGGTGTCTGGTCCCATCTGCCACCACCAGATCAGGACAGCTGTGGCTTTGCCTAAATGAAGTCTGAAAACCACACCAATGGTGATAGTCTCCATCTCTCTGGTAACCTGCTCCACACCCTCCTGGGAAAGAAGCTTTCCTAATGTCCAACCTGAACAATCTCCCAAGCTGCACTTTGTGGCTATTGTCCTACTGTTCCTGCAGTGCAGAGGGCATTAGAAGCAGGGGTGTTACACATAAATTCAGTCTTCAGCATTCCCAAGACTCAGCAGTCTATAAAGGGGGACTTATGTCAGTTTCCATTTCAGCTGTTGCAAGGGAAGAAGACATTTTTCATGTGTAAATAGACTTGGAGAGACTGAGGAAACGTGCTAACTAATGATCATGTTAATGCAGTGCTTCCAAATTAAATTTGATTTCAGTTGTACAGGAAAAGAGGTTTTGAACTGATTTCTAAAACCAGTGTGATGAAATGCATCAAAATTTTTATTAAGTACTCACATGAACAATTCCCTAAAATGTGATCACTGAATGACATGGTTGAAATGTACCTTTGGGAGAAGAGGATGTGATTTTCTATAGGAATTCCCTGAAACAGCCTTTAAAGTAAAGCAGTCTGCTTTTTAAGAGATTTTGTCTTATTTTTGCATCAGAAAGTTGTGGAAGCTCTTAACTCATCTCATTAACACAGCTGTGTCAGCTTCGCCACAGTTTTAATGAGAAGGCCAGTTATTAATGGCATAAAATACTCACAGCCATTTCAGCCATGGATGCCATCTAGTTATGTTTTGTTCCCAGTAATTTAACAGAGGTGTAGGTTGAACAGGACAAGAGGTCTGCACAGAGGGACAGTCTTCACAGAGACATCACTCCCTGACTCCCTGCTCCCATGAGTTTCCCAAAATTGAGAAGGAAAAGCTACACCAAGATATTGTTTCTTCAAGATGCAGTGCTGTGAAATGACAGGAAAATAAAATTAATAATATGGGGAAAACTCACTTCCATACGATAATTTAGGTTTCATGGGAATAGTGCAAAAAAAAGCAGGCTAGTTTTTCAAGCTATTAGTAAAAATAACTGTGATTTGAAACTTAACGTAGCTGCGTAACATAGCATCTCTTCATACAACTGCTCTGATGTTGGTACTTGTACATCTTAATGGTCGAATCCATTCTTCTTGGGAATAAAAAACAATGGATCTTGTGAACCATCAAACACATCTCTACATAGTCACTCATATGCAAACCTATGGAAAGATAAGATTCTACTTCAGTGTTACTGCAGAACATCTGCTGTTGAATGCAATGCCCTAAGGGAGGAAGAAGCAAGCCTGACCTTTCAGACCTCAAACTGTGCTTGTAGATATCCCAGTTCAGTGACAAGGTATCTGAGAAGTTACTGCATTTGTTCAGAAAGTCAAAAAGACAAACAAGAAATCACACCATTCTACTTTTAACATTCGTTCTTCTGAGACCTACATGTTCATTCCTTTTAATTACTTTAAAAATCTTTTTTTTCATGTTCTGCTCTTTCCAATGTTCCTTTCTATCACACTGGAACAAAAGACATGTAACACTGAATATAACCAGCTGCCATCCAACCTGGCACTCTGCCTTTGACACCATTCTTCAGAGGAAGATATACATTGGTCCTAGCAGAGATTTATTCAGGCTTTGGACGATAGGCTCATATTGCCCATCCTCAAGCTCTCTTCAGAACCTCTTATTGCTCCAGCTCTTCCTGATACCTATACACACTACACAAATTCTGCAGCCTTGCTAAATTATTGTCTTTTGTTTCCGCCACAGACACTACCTGCTGCTTTTGTTGTATCACAGACATTTGACTAACTCAGTTGACTCCCTACAGGCACAGTGTGTGAAAGCAAGCTAAACATAAGCCACCCATAGAGTTTGAAGGTAACCAGTATTCAGAAGGAATTTGGCATCACATCACAAAGTATATCACGAGTCAAACAGTCTTCTGCAACCGAGTTAGGGAAAAAAAAGCACTTCTGTATAGAAAAATGTGGAGCAAAACCATCTTTCAGAGAAAACAACCACAGCTCTTTGCCCTCTGGAGTGCCCCACTCATTTGATGTATCCAACTGATGTTTATGATTTTGGGCTGAAGAGCAGTTAAATGCAATTTATTTGCTGCTCCAAGGACATTTGGATCATGATGAGTTTCAATTTGTCTGGTGCCTGACTGGCTAAAATTCTTCACTCATACTGACACCATTAACTTATTACAGCCTAAGAAGATATTTGCTGCTTGATCCATATTTTCAATTGTTGTGGTTTAACCCCAGCCAGCAACTAAGCATCACATACCTGCTCACTCCACCACCACCCAGTGGGATGGGGGAGAGAATTGGGAAAAAAGTAAAATTCGTGGGTTGAGATAAAGACAGTTTAATAGGACAGAAAGGAAGAAAATAACAATGATAATAATAATAAAATCACAGTAATAATAACAATAAAAGAATTGGAATATACAAAACAAGTGATGCACAATGCAACTGCTCACCACTCACCATCCAATGCTCAGTCTCTGAGCAACAATTTGCTCCCTCCCAGCCAGCTACTCCAGTTTATATACTGGGCATGATGTCATATAGTAGGGAATACCCCTTTGGCTTGTTTGGGTCAGCTGTCCTGGCTCTGTCCCCTCCCAACTTTCTTGTGCCCCTCCAGCCTTCTTGCTGGCTGGGCATGCAAAGCTGAAAAGTCCTTGAGTTGGTGTCATGGTTTGAGCCCAGCTGGTAACAAAGCACCACACAGCTGCTCGCTCATTCCTCCTCCCACCCCCGCTCTGGAGTGGTGGGGAGGAGAATCAGGGCGGAGACAAAGAAAATGGAACTTCAGGGCTTGAGATAAGGACGGTTTACTGGGACAACGCAAAGACAGAATAATAAGAACAGTACAAATAAACAAAAATACAAAATGACTGATATGCAATACAATTGCTTGCCACCTGGAACCTAATGCCTCACCACCAAAGAAAAAGAGAGCTTGCCACACTACCTCCCCCAATATATATACTGAGCATGACCTCACATGGTATGGAATACCCCCTTGGCTAGTTCGGGTCAGCTGTCCTGGCTATGCCCCCCTCCCTGTTTTCCTGTGAAAATTAACTCCATCCCGGCTGAACCCAGGGCATTACCCACCCCTTACTCCATTCCATCTACGGCATGCCCAGATGCTATACTCTCCAATTAACCACCACTACTTTCCTTGTCTTTTGAGAGAGAGGGATATATACATACACATACACCCACCCCCACTAATATAATTTCCTTAGTCTATCAGTTATCCCTCTAATGTGTCTGTTGATTATTTGATCCATAACTTTGGGGCTCCACCTGCCATAACAGTCCTTCAGGGTAGGAGAGATGGTGTGTGGTGTTGGATCGTTGCATGATGCCTCCAAAGCCTGCAGCTGGTGTGTTTGGCACAACCCATGTCTACAGGCTGTGGGCTGAAGACATTGAACTTCAGGAAGTCACTGGGCACCAGTTCAAGTTCCACCACTGCTGCGCTTTGATCGGTTTCAAAGTCCATCCTTCAATCAATTGGGTGATTCTTACCGTAACACCATTAATAAAGATATAGCCACTATAAATGTAATAACATACAGTATCAGGGTTATCAATTAACATCATACAGTGTAATTTACTGCCTGTCCTCTCCCAAAATCAGATCTTTAGGTACACATCACACTTCTCCAGACTCACGCATCACCCACCAAGTGCACCCAGGTCCTTGGGCAAAAGCAATTCTGCGGATGGGTTTGTCTCTACCCGAGGCAGGACTAACCCAGGCTATCTTCCTGAACATATTCTTCATGCGCTACAGGGTCTTTATCTCCTTCTACAGTATGTGGAAGTTCTGACTGGGCAGGGCCAGCCTGATTGACAGATCCTCTAGTGTTGACTAACCAGGTGGCTTCTGCTAAACGTGTATCCAGAAGTTTGAAGCTCCCACCCCCCATTGCTTTCAGTGTAGTTTTTAACAACCCATTGTATCATTCAATTTTCCCAGAGGCTGGTGCATGATAGGACGTGATACACCCACTCAATGCCATGTTCTTTGGCCCAGGTGTCTATGAGATTGTTTCAGAAATGCGTCCCATTGTCTGACTCATTTCTTTCTGGGGTACTGTATCACCATAAGACTTGATTTTGGAGGCTCAGGATAGTGTTCTGGGCAGTGGCATGGGGCACGGGATATGTTTCCAGCCATCCAGTGGTTGTTTCCACCACATGGCATGTGTTTTGAGAACATGGCACTTGCCTTGGCGGGTTTGTGGGAGTGGGAGTCACCTCCACAGGCTGAGGACTTGTGTTTTTTTCCCAACCTCCTTGTCAATGTGCCCTTCCCTAGGCAGCAATCCCTGCTACTTGTCTTCCTTGCCCTCTAATTCCAAACCACTAGCCCCACTATCCTTGCATCCAGGTAACAATGTGCTCACCTGGATGGCAGCCAAAATCCCTCCACATCTCACCCAACTCATTCATGGATAGCGATCATGTGATTATCTCAGGTTCTGCCTCTTCTTCCTGTTTTCATTAAGACCCTGGTTCACCCTTATCCCTCACTAAGTGTGAGAGACTGAACTATGAACTGTTTGTCTCAAAGGTTGCCTGCTTATCAGTACAACTACAATGCCACAGAGATCCGTCTCATGGTAACCTCCTGCAGATGCTGACCACCCCTGGCTTGTGAAAACATCCTGCCATTGAGCACATACCCATATGCAAGAATGTAGGGACTGCAAGTATGTGCAGTTGTCATGGAAATCCAGCCTTCGAAGGGGATAAGAGAAGCTGTGGAGACAAGCCCTGTGCGATCGCCCACC